>CM042173.1:39670149-39770149 GCA_023376005.1 Doryteuthis pealeii
CAAATGTTTATAACAAGATTTCTGCTGCTTCTCATTCAAATGATGGTGTTTTGTAAACGATATAGTATAAACAGAATCAGTTGGTGTTTTATCTTATTATGTGGCAATACAATTAAAGAAATTAAAGCGAAAATTAATTTGTAAGCAAGAAAGAAAGTTTGACCCTGGCGAGATGAGTTAAATGGATGTGGCTTTTGCATTTCACATAGAGCTAAATTACCGTTGGTAGGGCAGACTGGGCTTTTAACCTCACATGCAGCCTGTTTAGGAGAAGGAAAACTAAATCCAACCCAAAAGGGCTCCAATCTATAATATAATAATAATGTTAATTATTGTGTACAGTGCCAGGTCACCACAACCAATCAAAGTCTCTATGTCAAGTACACAGAAAATGTGCGTGTGTCAGGAACATGAACAGTTCACAGTAGTAATATGCATGTATGTGTGTGCATGTGTATGTGGAGAGTGGCATCAGGTATAGTGTTGGCGACTACAGGAAGCATGGAGGCTTTGAAAGATTCAGTGCTCCGGCAGCCTACAAACAGATGCAGGCAGTTTATTCCATGTCTCCGCAATTCTGAGCGTGAAAAAATGTTTCCGAAAGTCACGTGAACAGTGCTGTTTTCTGACTTTGTAGGCATGCCCGCGTGTATTGGAGAGATGGAGATCAAAAAGGTGCTCAAGGTTGCTGTTATACTTTAACCATTACACCATGTGCCTCCATAAATACATATAAATGTTATAAAATCTCAGATGTTCAAAGGCAAAGTTAAAATAGTCGTAGAGGTAGCCTAAAGTTGGTATCAGCCAGACAACGAGGGAATCTATCCCCTTTTCACTAGCGCTAGACCAAGGAGATTGTTTTTCCTTGCATCTGAGATGGAGCGCCACACCTATCATCAGCTCCTTACTTTGCTGCACATATTCCTGTGCTACTCATACACTGAGTTAGCGAGGGCTGGAATCGAACTAGGAACCTTGTGGTTCCTAATAGAATGCTCTACTGACTGAGCTAAAATGAGCTGATAAATTCTTTGAATACTTTGCCTAGTAAGAGAATGAATAAACATAAAATCTGAACAATTGGTAAAAAATTCTATATTTCCCTTTTGATAAAAAAAGTAAATTGATATGGTATTATCAACGAGTAGTATATATTAATAATGGAGATTGTCTGTATTTTTGTCTGTAACAAAAACTATGTCATAGCTCCACGTCACAGCGTACGTCACAATATTCTTATGTTATATACACCCAAAATTTGAGTAAGCAATTTTAAAAATTGTTTTTTTTACTTTCGTCTTTTTTTTTTTTTTTTTTAACAGTAACAAGAAGTTAACTAAAAAGTTTACAAATAAATAATACCTACGATTTTGTGTAAAATTGATGTGGAAAATATTCAAAATAATAGTTTGATTATTACATGCACGCAAATTTTATTTGAGAGGGACGGGGCTCAGTTTTCATTTCAAATTGTTTTATTTTTTTTTTTTACTACTTTAATAAATATGAGGATTAGGGCCAGGTTAGCTCAGTCGGTAGAGCATTCGGCTAGAAACCAAAAGGTTCCTAGTTCGATACCGGTCCTCGCCAACTCAGCATATGAGTAGCACATGGATCTGTGTGGTAAAGTAAGGAGCTGATGGTAAGTGTGGCGCGCCACCTCAGACGCTAAAACAATCTCCTTGGTTTAGCGCTATTGAAAAGGGGATAGACTCCCTCGCTGACTGGCTGCTACCGACTTTAGGCCGCCCCAACGACTTTACTTACATGATACAAACCCTCTGACATTGAATTTTTAATTCCCACCCTCTCAGGAAATATCTTTCAAAAATTAATTTTTACAATGCCCAGAGGGTGTTTCCTGTTGCTAGTTTTTGTAATGGAGGCAAAGTAGCAATGGTGATTATAGTAACCCAAATGATTTTTTTCTACATCTAAATTAAGACACCTAAAAACATTACTTGGATATATTCTCATTTGTCATCTTCTCTTTACTCAGCTCTTTTGTCACTAATTAAAAATTTTTCGACACACCTGTCAACCCTTGAAATGAAAATTACCTGTATCAACTCATTCATTCACATCAAGCTGTGAAAAAGGGAATCATGTGGATAGAATTTTCCTGACAATATTGCTGTTGTCATTGTGGTATAAAAGTAGGTCACCTACACTGGTGCAGATTTCTATGAGTGTAACACACAGACTTTTGTTTGTTTGTTAGCAAAAATGCGTAACCAATGGTAGTAACTACGTGAACAAGTATTGTTCTGTAAGAGTATTTACGGATTCGAAGGAGCCCTTATTTCTCTGTAGTTGAAGGCAAATTGTCGGACAAAGAAGGAACAACACAAAAGTAAATGCAGACACTTGTATTGACAAAAAATTACATAAATTGTTGCAAATTTAATGGTATTTGCTACAGGACTTATCTGTGGAGGAATTTCTTGTAGTACTGGAGATAACACAGTTTTCTTCTCGTCGGTGGGAAATTTAGTTAAGACGTTTCGTCTCAGTATTTGTTTTTCTTTTGGTCAGTGTGCTGTCGTACCGGCCTTTCTGCAATATGCTGATACAATGCCTAAGACGGAATCTGGTTGTAAGGTTCTTGTGATAAGTGGACCCTGGTTTTGGGCTAAGTAAGTGAGAGCGTTTCTTTGATGTCTCTCTCTGGTAACGGTTCCCTGATAAGTAGCCCTGTTTTTGGGCTAAGTGAGAGAGCGTTTCTTTGACGTATCTCTCTGGTAACGGTTCTCTGATAAGTGACGTTTTGGTATTTGGCGCCAACATACGCTGTTGGCATTCGACCCCTAATGGCAGGGGGAGATAATTGGTTATGGAATTTCCGACATCTGTAGCTGAAAACTATCCAATGGTGTTATTGAGCTCCTTGAATCCATTGTAATTTCCATGGAAATAAATATGATGCATTACTTCAGGAGATTTTTTATGAGTGTAACATACAGACTTTAGTTTATAAGAATTAATTGTTGGTTTTAACTTCCATGGGTAAAACCACTTCTTATAATATGTTAGGAGGCCTCAGAAAAGCTTCCTAATGTGAGTGAATATACAAAACAATTTCCAACAAAGAAATACATATAGCAAATATAGAATTTATTTAGTAACATTTAACATAAAATACAGATTAGCTTGGACAAAGGTCCTAAGGAAAAGAGTCTTTGTAGATAATCTTGAGGTTACTAAGTGGGGAATAGAAATAGGCACTTATTGTATAGAATAGCTATTGGTGCGCATAACTTCAGTGGAGACATAGGGTGTAGAAAGAGCTATGTACATACATGGGTACAAGCCTATAGTTGGGGGGGGGGGTAAAGCCCCCTCAAGCTTTAATGGACAGAGACACAACTTGTCTAGTGCATCTTTGTGGATGCCAGATTAAAGAGAGCTAGTTTTTCCCAGACTGTGTTTAAATAGCCAGGGTGTGTACACCCTCTAGTGGCAAACCCTGGAAGCAAGGGAAGATAACCATTTTCCACATTCAACCACATCCCAACAAGGGAAGACAATCGCTACAAGTTCATTGTTGGCCTAACCAATGGTAATAATTACATGAACAAGTGTTCATGTGCTACTCATACTCTGAGTTGGCGAGGGTGGGTATCGAACTAGGAACCTTGTGGTTTCTAGCCAAACGCTTTACCGAATGAGCTAACCCAGCCCTAAGACTTAATAAACAAACCAAAATATGTTTGTAAAATAATGAAATAAAAAATAAAGTTTATGTCTAAACACTTTAAAATTTGCTTCTTGAACAAAAGCTACAGTCACAGCCATTGCTACTGCTATTATATTATACTAGCAGGGACAGGTTTAGCTCAGTCGGTAGAGCATTTGCCTAGGAACCACAAGGTTTTGGGTTTTATACCAGCCCTTGCCAACTCAGCGTATGGGTAGTACAGGGATCTGTGCAGTAAAGTAAGGAGCTGATGGTAGGTATGCCATTCCACCTCAGATGCAAAAACAACCTTCTTGGTCTATTGCTAGTGAAAAGGGAATAGGCTCCCTTGCTGTCTGGCTGATACCGACTTTAGGCCACCCTTGTGACTTTTAATATTAGCAAGAATATACAGCCTCCAGGCATAAATATTTAAGTTTTAATGTAATGTAAAATTAAATTAGAAAGACTAACGAAATTATATAAGAATGTATATAAAAAGATTACACTTATTTTAATTGGTTTCTAAATAATATCATTCATAGGATTGATTTTAACATGTTGGAGAATAAAACAATAATATTATAAATCAATACCACCAAGTAATTATTTATTAAACCCGGTTTTGTTAAAACCTGTATGCAAATTAACCACACCATATATTTCTTAGTAATATATAAGGCACATTGTAGGATTTTAAACACACTAATAATATGGGCTGTTTTGAGGCAAATCTAACTCAGATTTTCATAGAGACCTTATTAATTAAATAAGATTTATTGCACATATTAATGATTTTGACTATAAATTAAATACTTATTGATAAACTTACACAATTCCTGAAGCTATTGTGATGTAAGGAGTGACATAGTTTCAGTTACAGACAGAAAAACACTGAATCTTCATTATAATAGTAAAGTAAAGTAAAGTCGTCGGGGTGGCCTAAAGTCGGTATCAGCTGGACAGCAAGGGAGTCTATCCTCTTTTCACTAGCGCTAGACCAAGGAGATTGTTTTTTAGCATCTGAGGTGAGGTGCCACACCTACCATCAGCTCCTCACTTTACCACACAGATCCCTGTGCTACTCATATGCTGAGTTGACGGGCGGGGGGACGGTATCAAACCAAGAATCCTGTATTTCCTAGCTGAACACTACTGTGATGCAAGCAGTGGCATAGTTTCAGTTACAGACAAGATTTTAAATGCACTAATAACATGGGCTGTTTTGAGGCAAATCTAACTCAGATTTTCATAGAGACCTTATTAATAAATAATTTAAAATTATAAATTAAATTTATTGTATTTCTCTGAATGTTTGAGATGAGGCTTGAAGATTAGTATTATCTGTGTTATGTCCCCATCTTCATTGTTATTTGTACAACGTTTCGGCCGATATACCCTCCGGCCTTCTTCAGGTATTTCTTGTCGGACTCGGGAACCTTCTCGGACTCGGGAAACTTTTCAGACTCGGGAACCTTCTTTTCGAACTCGGGAACTTTTTTTGTTGTATTCAGGAGCCATCACGGAACTTAACCCTTTATTTTATTCCACGGGGGTATCCTGTTCCCATTCCGCTAACCATAGCTGGGGTAGGAGTTGTGTTAATTATTTTTCTAACTGCTTTTCACTCAGGATTGAAATTTCCCGAGTTCGAAAAGAAGGTTCCCGAGTCCGAGAAGGTTCCCGAGTCTGAGAAGGTTCCCGAGTCCGACAAGAAATACCTGAAGAAGGCCGGAGGGTATATCGGCCGAAACATTGTACAAATAACAATGAAGATGGGGACAATAGTCCGAATAACGCAGATAATACTAAGATTTATTGTATGTATTAGTATTAATGATTTTTACTATAAATCAAATACTCTTTGATAAACTTACATAATCCCTGAGGGTATTGTGAAGTAAGCAGTGACATAGTTTTGGTTACAGACAGACAGACACCAAATCTCCATTATAATAAGATAAAGAAATATCTTGTGTGTGCGTGTATGTGAGTGTCTGTGAGTGTGATATTTTTTTTGTCTGTGAGTCTTGGGACAATTTTACAAATCCATTAATGAATTTCTTTCCGATTCTAATAAGAAGAAGCTATTGTGATATAAGCATTGACATAGTTTCAGTTACAGACAGAAAAACACCGAATCTCCATTATAATAAGATATTGGAAATCCACAGAAAAATATGATTTTAAAAAGTAGGTAATTGTTATACTTAGATTTGATACTGACTGACTGACCCTTTTTGTTCTGGTTGAAATGTGTAACATTATAAAATATTCATTATTTACTGGTTGCTCCTGTTGGAGTGAGTTATTCTACAGTTTCATTGCTACATGAATGTTCTGCAGGTTTGAACAAATTTATTATAAAAGGAAAAATGCCTATGTGATATGAATGTCTTGATGTCACTGCCTCACATAAAAGAATTATTGATTTCTCATACGTGGTAGTCTTTACCCATAATCACTATCAATCAATAATGCTATTTCTCAATATTGCTGCTGACCCTGATTTATACTTTATATGTTAAAGAACATTATATATATATATATAAATAGATAAATAAATAAATGAATATATATATATATATAAAGATATAGATATAGATATATATCAATGCTTTAAAAAGATCTAATATTTTGTTCATTATCAATTAAAAGGAAAAAAAATACAAGAAGACAATGGAGTGGTGGGGAGAAAAAAATATAATATATACTTGGGTATATATATATATATATATATATATAATATATATATATATATATATATATATATGTATATGTATATATATATATATATATATATGAGTAGATTAATCATTTTTCATTTGGGTGTCTGTGTGGGCGTGCGCATGTGTGAGATTTTTATTTAATTTTTTTTAATAAAAATCTCACCATTTATGTATTATATATACACATGTATGTATATGTGTGTGTATATATATATATGTATGCTTATATGCATATACATAGGTGTATGCATGTTGCAAATGCATGTATATATATATATATATATATATATATATATATATATATATATATATATATATATAGTATATATTATATATATATATATATATATATATATATATATATATATATATATATATATATATATATATATACATATATATATATACATATACATGTATATATATATATATATATATATATACATATATGTTGTTGTCGAAGAGTTTCCATATGCTTCTCATACTTATATATATTTGTGTTTATTTAGGTATATGTATTTGTTTGTGGGAGGTACATATATCAAGTTTGGGCATTAGTGTGAAGCATTTATGAAATATAAGAAACAAGTAAAGCCATCTAACCCTTAATTTCTACCCCTATTGGTCGTTTCTTATATTTCTTTAATGCTTCACATAAATGCCCAAACTTGATATATGTACCTTGATATATGTACCTCCCACAAACAGATACATATACCTAAAGAAACACAAATATATATATATATATATATATAGATAGATAGATAGATATATAAAGTTTGTTTCTTTATAATATCACTATGCCGAGCAAGGCTATATTTATAGTAAAAATTAAAAGAATTTCGAACAATTTCCACGCGCGGGAGCAGCCGAGTTAACATCACAGAATTAGCCGATTTAACATCACAGAAAAAATTTTCAAATATACGGCATTCCTCAACTTCTTAAATAACAGATGATTAAAATATCGCCGTGGGATAAGTACTATAAAAAAACACCTAGTACTTTCAATAAATCTGAAGATGGAATTTTACTTCCGAAAATATTTAGTTTTGAAAAAAAAAACAAAAGTTAAATAAATTCAACACATATTGCATTGTAAATTGCCTTCAAAATCTTTATATTACATATATATATATATATATATATATATATATTATTAATGTGTATGGTTGGCACTAGTATACTAGTTTAAATTTTACACAATTTCTGTCATTTTCAAAGGAACCGTTTCGTCTTACCTGATGAATGCTTTCAGCAAGAAACCGCTGGTTGTAATACCGTTCCGTAATTAAATAAATAAAAGCAAAAACTTTTATTTGTTTTGATTTCTCATTGAACTATATATATATATATTTATTTATTTATAATTAATAATACAATTTAAAAGTCGGTCCTACCATTGGTTTCTGAATAACACTTTTTCGGTGTTATTCGTCGTCAGAATAACACCGAAAAAATGTTATTCAAAAACCAATGGTAGGACCGACTTTTAAATTGTATTATTAATTATAAATAAATAAAGCTCTTACATAAGTAATTGAGCCCTCTATAATCAATTCTCCAACAATAATAATAATTTAACCTATATATATATATATATATATATACATATATATAAATATATATATATATACTGTGATGCTAATAGCTTTTTGATTTTGTGTGTCCTGTGATGCACATATTTGCTTTGAATGAGTCCCCAGAAAATTTGATGTGGCCCAACTAAAGTTTCTTTATAAATCATAATGTGTTTATTTATGAACTGGGGAAACAAGTAAAGCTATCTAACCCTTACTTTCTACCTCATCCCATGCAATTAATTTCTAAGAAAATATTGAAATGTATTTACAGTTAACTTGAAAGGGTGGAGGAAGAAAAAGAAAACACTGGGATAAATACATACACTTTTACTGCATCCTTTTAGATTTTTATATGTCAGGGACGAAGGACATAAACCTATCAGCATCTCTGTATATATATTACAAACAATTTTGATATTTTAATATACACTTTTTATATAATTATACATTTTTTTTTAAATAATTCTACATCAGGCTCTTTTGAGTCTTATTATAAACTAGAATGCTTCTGATTTTTTAAAAATTAAAAATAAAATTAATTTTATTTTTAAATAAAATTAATTTTATTTTTAATACAGACAGCGCATTTTTTTTTTTTTTATAATTTCAACTTTTGACTAGCAGCGTTCTGTTTTGCTAACGGTCATTTCTTCCCGTCTTATTTTTGTTGAAGACTGATCCACGTGCGGTCGATGCAGATATTCCGAGGGTCCTCACACCAGTGAGGAGGGCCGATGTTGCTTTTTAAAACCGTAGAGAGGAAGGCCCCGAAACGGTTTGCACATTCTCTCCTGATGAGCCCATGCATTTGTAAACATCCTTTGTTTTTTCAATATATCATATTCACACTGTCGGATTAAGTTCCATTTTATTTCACATATATATATATATATATATATATATATATATATATATATATATATATATGCAATATAGTGACAAATTTGAAAAAACACAGGTTCAAATAAAATGAGTGATATTTATTCAGCCGACGCTGCAGTGTTTCAATCTGTTTAGTAGATCTTCTTCAGGGCTTTTGTTGACATAAGGAAAAGTAAAATTTATCACAGAATAATAAGGAGACAAAAACTATCACAGTCCCCTTATTATTCTGTGATAAATTTTAATTTTCCTTGTATCAACAAAAGCCCTGAAGAAGATCTACTAAACAGATTGAAACACTGCAGCGTCGGCTGAATAAATATCACTCATTTTACTTGAACCTATTTTTTTCCAAATTTTTCACTTCGTCGGATTCACTTTCATTTTTCTCTTCATATATATATATATATATACACAAACACACACACAAGAATATATTTATATATACAAAGATCTTCAAATTGGTAGGGTCTCACTTTTTTGATGCTACACAATCTATCTACTTACCTTTACACAAACATCCTCTTATGTCTTATTTTCCGTTGAAGTATGAACTAAACTGAAAGAGATGAATTATTTGGAATTACATTCAACTTCCAGAAACGGATGATATCACCTTACAGAAAGAAAAAAATGAATGTTCCATGTTACATTAACAAGGCTTCTAATTATCCACCAACCACATTTAAACAGGTGAAAAAAAATCAATCTGTAAAACAATGTGGACCATATGACCTTTAGGCACCCCTTTTGCGATCTCATTTCATAAGGACATTTTTTTCATTTACACCATCAAAATCTGGTTGTTTGTTAACAGATAATTTTTAGAGTTTTTTTTTTAATTATAAAACTAATCCCTAACCCTAACCCTAACCCCTAACAAACAACCGGATTTTGATGGTGTAAATGAAAAAAATGTCCTTATGAAACGAGATCACAAAAGGGGTGCCTAAAGGTCATATGGTCCCAATTGTTTCATTAATGCACAAGTGTATAAACACTGTCATCAAAGAATGTGGTGTCAAGTCAATTGTTTGGGGACCCAGCAAGATGATATCCCAAATTCTTGTCGACAATTACACAGACCACTAACTTTAGAAAATCAACTTCAATAGCCATATTATAAGTATTTCTCTGTAGTTTTGAGATGAGGCTTGATAATCTGTATTATCTGGATTATTCAGACTATTGTCCTCATCTTTATTGTTATATACACAATGTTTCGTCCGATACATATATTGGATATATTAACCATCATCAGGGCAATATTAACTCTTAACTCATTCCACCCGGACAGAAGTCACATTCATTTTCCTAATCTACCCCAAACAATAGCCTTTGTTTAAATATAATATCAAACATATTTAGAAGTCTTTGGTTTAAGGGAAATAACAGGTAATTTTAAATGAAAAGGCCATTTTTAACTTTTTGATAGATCTTATAGGAATGGGACTCTGGACTTAAAAAATTCTCAACAGGATGTTAAGAGTTAAGGTGTGATGTCATGAAACTCCATCAAAAAATGTTATCTTTCAAGTGAAAAGGAAATAAAAATGTGACCATTTTATTTGATTATTATTAACATTTCACTTAAAAATTTTCACTTAAAAAATTCATAATTTTGAAATAATGAGATAAACAGGACTGCAGAGCGGCGACGTCTTCGTCATCATGAACAACCAAATGTAGATGGGAATTTCCCCTGCAATGTGTGTGACCACATCTGCAAGTCCAGAATTGGACTAATGAGCCACCAGAGAGAGCACAACTGAAGATATGGAGTGACATCATCGTCGTCTGCGACGGACTTCCAAAAGAAGAAAGAAAGAAAAGAATTTTGAAAGATTTTTTTTTCTTTTTAAAGATTTTTTTTAGAATTTCTTATAAAGTTTTTCAAAATTTTTAGAAATTGTTTTTAATGAATGCTATTCATATTTTTTAATTGGTCCAGTCAGTAGCATCATCAATAAAATAATCTTGGGCTAGATGGGCGGTCGGAGAGGCCCCCTCCAATCAATCGGCTAGTCACGTCAAGCCTTAGCACCTATATGATTTTCCCAACCCTATTGCCCTTATGGCAAGCCCCCACCCCTTTTTATCATATGGGTGCTAGAAGGCAGTGGCTGTGGTTCTACATGTCCTGGGAATGATGTTAAACTCTATCTGATGGTGAGGTTCCAGTTTTGGAGGTTTGGGTAATGTGGAGCACCCCTTCATCACCATTGCTCCCTGGTTCACTCTGACCCGGAGTGGTAGTACCTGTTAGGGTCCCATCTATGGGTTAAATAGAAAAACATGAGTTGATAAACAAAATTGTATTATCCATTAAGAATTGATTTATTTCAAAACTTTATCGGCATTAAATGACCCACTGAGGTTGATATGCCGTAAAACAAAACAAAACAAAAAAATCAATAAAATAAAAAAAAACAAATAATCTCCCCCCTAAAAAACAAGATTTAAATTAATGAAAATAAAAGTTGATGTAGTGATATTGGACAGTGGTGCTGTGTAGTTTCCATATGAAGGAAATAGCAGCGGCTACCTGGCATCACCTAGGTAGAGGGGGATTTTTTTTAAGTTAGTCCCGCAGATCCATTATTACTGAATCGTGAGTTAAATCCTCATGGGATGCCCCATTTTAATCCCTATGTAAAAAAAATAGACCTTGCATTGATCCAGCTACTCTAAAAATAAATGTTAATGTCTACTATCTAAAATATTAAATGAAAATAAAAATCCATGCTGTATCATTTAAATTCTATTTTTTAATCATCTTCACAAATATAAATCAATTCATTATTTTTGCACAAAAACCAAGCCCTGGTGATATTCAATGTGTATATATATTTACTTTGTCATTAATTGTTTTATTTTAGTACAGATATGTATATTACTTTTTAAATTAAAAAGTGGTCAGAGGACTCTGAAAAAAAATTAATGTCTCTTATCTAAAATATTAAATGTAAAGAAAAAGAATCTAAAAATCTAAACTAATCTTAGAAAGAATTTTATATTTCACCGTAATAATTACGGTGAAATATAATAGCAAATATTAATACTACTACTACTATTTGTTTACAAAAAAGTAACGCCATTTTCTGGCAAGTATTATCTTAATGTTATTCTATAATGTTTTTTATTTTTTAAATGTATTCGAAAATATAAATCAAATCTTCATTATTTTTGCTTTAAAACCCAGACCTGGTCATATCTAATGTGTATATCTATTTACTTTGTTGTTAATTGTTTTATTTTCAAAGTTTCCTACGGACAAAAATTAATGCAAATTCCTTTATTCTATTTCTCTGAATGTTTGAGATGAGGCTTGAAGATTAGTATTATTAGCGTTATTCGGACTATTGTCCCCATCTTCATTGTTATTTTTACAACGTTTCGGCCGATATACCCTCCAGCCTTCTTCAGGTATTTCTTGTCGGACTCGGGAACCTTCTCAGACTTGGGAACCTTCTTTTCGAACTCGGGAACTTTGAACCTAACCCTTTATTTATTCCACGGGGGTATCCTGTTCTCATTCCTCTAACCATAGCTGGGTAGGAGTTGTGTTAATTAATCATAATTCTAACTGCTTTCACTCAGGATTGAACTCGGGAACCAGAGATAACTGTCAAAACTTCTTTGACAGTTATCTCTGGTTCCCGAGTTCAATCCTGAGTGAAAGCAGTTAGAATAATAATTAATTAATACAACTCCTACCCCAGCTATGGTTAGAGGAATGAGAACAGGATACCCCCGTGGAATAAATAAAGGGTTAGGTTCAAAGTTCCGTGATGGCTCCCGAATACGACAAGAAAGTTCCCGAGTTTGAAAAGAAGGTTCCCAAGTCCGAGAAGGTTCCCGAGTCCGACAAGAAATACCTGAAGAAGGCCGGAGGGTATATCGGCCGAAACGTTGTAAAAATAACAATGAGATGGGGACAATAGTCTGAATAACACTAATAATACAAATTCCTTTATATATAGTAAAAAATATATGGGATAGTCATTCTACTAGGACAAGTGCACCTTGCATGGTATATTTCCAACAGTTATTCCAAAATCATTGAACAATGCTTGTGGCTAAAAGGATTATCTGAGGGGGTGCAAATTAATATGAGTATCACACACCATTTCTAACAGTTATTCCTTCAAAGCAGGATTTTCAGCTTTTAAAGTGTAAGAAAAAAATTGTGTAGCACAATAGACTTTATATAGAACTAGAAGTGGCTACCCGGCGTCACCTGGGTAGAGGGTGGATTTTTAAAAAGACAGTCTCGCAAATGCATTATTACTTATCGCGAGTGAGATCCTCGCTGGTTGCCCCATAAAAATCCCCATGGAAATATACAACAATATAGTAAGAAATTTCCATTCAATGATTGACAATTTAAAAAAAAAAGAAGATATAAATGATGCAATTAATTCAATCAATCAATATTAGATTTCAAAGCGAAAAAAAAAACATACAAAAAAAAATATAAACAAAATAACATGCAAATGACTTTCCCATCTGTTACTTTTCAAATTTGAATTTTTAAATATCTTCCCTAATATAAATCAAATCTTCATTATTTTTGCTCAAAAACCAAGCCCTGGTGATACTTAATGTATATATATATTTACTTTGTTGTTAATTGTTTTATTTTTGAAGTTTCCTCCAGACATACATATACACACAACTGCCCTTTATATATGTACTAGAAGTGACTACCCAGCGTCACCTGGGTAGAGGGGGATTTTTTAAAGTTAGTCCCGCAGATCCATTATTACTGAATCATGAGTTGAATCCTCGTGAGATGTCCCATTTAAATCCCTATGTAAAAAAAATAGACCTTGCATTGATCCACCTACTCTGAAAAGAAATGTTAATGTCTACTATCTAAAATATTAAATGAAAAAAAAAATCCATGCTGTTATCATTTAAACTTTATTTTTTAATCATCTTCATGAATATAAATCAAATCTCTATTATTTTTACTCAAAAACCAAACCCTGGTGATATTTAATGTGTATATATATTTACTTTGTCGTTAATTGTTTTATTTTCGAAATTTCCTCCGGACATACAGATACACACAACTGCCCTTTATATATGTATAGATAGATAGATAGATGGAACATGTGAATGGTATTTGTGCAGTCAGAGGAATCATGAATAAAAAAAACAAAAATAAATAATCTCACAAACAAGCAAGATTTTAGTTTATGAAAACAAAAATTGATGTAGTGATATTGGACATTGGTGGTGCGTAATTTTCATATGAAGGAATGGGATAATCATGTTACGAGGAGAAATGGGTAATTTTCACCTTTAGTTGGCTAAATTCCTAGCAAATAAGGCAATTAGAGTAACCTCCCTTGACTTTCACTTTGAAACAAGCCGGTAGCTATTTTGAAAGTCTCCGTGCGAAATACACAAATCTTAGAAACTTTTCGAAAAACAATACAACTGCATGCTTTAACACAAAAATTATCATAAAATGTGTTCTTAATAACAATTAAGTTCATTTCAGATAATGTGCACGCACAATTTTATGCTAGGAATTTAACCAATTGACTTTCACTTTGAAACAAGCCGGTAGCTATTTTGAAAGTCTCCGTGCGAAATACACAAATCTTAGAAACTTTTCGAAAAACAATACAACTGCATGCTTTAACACAAAAATTATCATAAAATATGTTCTTAATAACAATTAAATTAATTTCAGATAATGCGCACGCACAATTTTATGCTAGGAATTTAGCCAACTAAAGGTGGAAATTACTGAGAAATGAGGACATGTGCATCTTGTATGGTATAATGGTTAGCAACTTGGATTACCGTATTTGACAGCATATAGGACGCAATTTTTTTCCAAAATTTTGGCTCAAAAAATTGCCCTGCATCTTATACATCATAGGTGAAGTTTGAGACCTACTGTAGGCCTAGGCTAAGGTAATTTTATTATTATTATTTCCTGTTAAGTTTTTATGGGCCATCCAATGGCCTTCAAGTAAGAGCGCTTGTCCAGCGGAATTTGATCCTTGGTAAAGAGTCCTCCAATAATGAATCCTTTGGGTCTTCTGATAAAGAGTCCTCAGTTCCTTTGTCAATGGTCATAAGTTCCTCCTCAATGATTGCAAGTGAACTGTGGCAAATATCAGTGTTTAAGTAATGTATCAGCCACGCAGTATGACATGTTGATTGGCTGGAGGTGTAAACCACGTGACCGTGGCTAGTCTATAAATTCAAGTGGGGAATTAAAGCACACCTTATATCCAGAATATTCCAACATTTCCTGCTATTGTGTATGCTTGTACTGCCAAATTGCTTTTATACAGCTATGTTTCTGCTTGTGTAATGCACAACGATATATGCTATAATACACTAAAAACTTTTTTTCCTGAATCGGACCTGCTGAAATGGGGGTGCGTCTTATATGCCCATGTGTCTTAAATGCTGTCAAATATGGTAGTAGACTATTGTTAGTTATAAAGTTTTTCAAAAGTTTTTACAAATTGTTTCTAATGAATGCCATTTTTATTTTTTTATAATTGGTTCAGCGAGTGGCATCATGACTAAAAAAAAAAAAATAATAATCTCACAAAAAATGCAAGATTTACCATATTTTTCGGACTATAAGGTGCACTTCAGGAGCCGGAGTCCCTAAGGTAGTGTGATGCTGAAATCCAGTATTACCCATAAACTCCTGCGACACTACCGTTGCCAAACTGCATTAGTCCCTTAACTTTCCTTTGGATCACAGTGACAGTGTGGAAAGGGTGGATTTGCTGCATGGGCAACAGCTCATCCTCCATATGAACCTGCACAGGCTATGTAGTTCAAGTTAACAAAAAAAAAAAATGAATAAAAAACCTTGACACTACTCCATCGTCTCTTGTAGACGGAAGGATGCCAACCAAGGCGCACTTAAAATTCTTATATTTACTAAAAAATCGGCAGTGTGCCCTATAATCCGGCACGCCTTATGTATGAATCCTGGTTGTGTTTAGGCCTTGTGACCTCGAACTAATTTCTATGTTCACACTGCTGTAACAGAATCACTTGTGTAGTCTCTTAAAAATTGGGTCGAGAAGAAAAATCATTCAAAAGTATTGTAAAGACAGAGCTTTCATGAAGGCCGAAATTACCACGGAACAGCTAAACAACAGCAATAAGACTGACTCAGAGGATGACGAAAGGGATTCAGGTTTGGTTGATGCCGCCATCGCCCAACTGTTAAACTCTGACACCGAAAATGAAGAATTTGACAGATTTGTAGAAGAGGAATGATTAAAAAAGTAAGTGTATTTTTCTGTTCTTTGTGTGTTACAAATGAACAATATTGATAGTTATTTTTAGTGACTTGAATAAATCTGACCTATCCAACTGCTTTGTTCTGCTTTATGCGCCTTATACTCCGGTGCGCCTTATATATGAAAATAGATCCGTTCACTGATACTGCGTCTTATAATACGGTGCGCCTTATCGTCCAAAAAATACGGTAAGTTTATGAAAATAAAAGTTGATGTAGAGGTTGTGTGTAATTTTCATATGAAGAAATAGTGTCGTGAGCCAGAAGTTAACACTCTGAAAGCAAAAATAAACTGATGAAAATAAACACTTTACACATGGGGATCAGCGCAGGATTAGAGAGAAAAATAGAAATATTAAAAATGATAATTTTCAACCAATCAGAGGCGTTCCCGCCTAAAATGAAGTTTATCAAAAAGACCCTTTTTGGAGCCTATCAAGATCCTATATAAGAGAAGGTTTTTCGAAGAAGAGCAGAGAAAGAACCAACTTGCCTGAATACTCCACGCTTCTCATTTTAAAGAAATATTTCCATGTTACGTTGCAGCATCGTCATGGTACCAAATAGATATATCTGTTGCATACCTCTTTACCGGCACTATATATCTATATATGTTATATACCTTTCTTACGTCTTCTTACTCTGGTCGTCTATTCTTCTGTCCGTCTTTCTTCTAAGATCTCGTCTGGTCTTCTATTGGGGATTCCGGGTCTGGTTCTGTTGGGGACCATTCCTTATCAGAAGCCCTGTGCTATTGTTAGCTTTTAGTAATAACAACAAGACTTCGATCTACGATGATGTTACTTTATTCGTAGAACCCCAGACCAGACAATCACGCAGTGAGCTCACATCTTGCTAGCTTCGCTTCTAAGTTCTAACTCCCTGACTAACTGAGTTGCTTACACCTTAAACCGGAAGGGGCTTCTATTGCCTTCCGTTTCTCACGATCATACCCAGAACGCAAGGTCAGAGTGAGGTCAAACGCTGTCACTCACTCTCAAGGCCATCAGCTGTACTGATCGCCATAAAGATTTTTATACTACCTTAAAAAGATATTAGGGATCCATAATTATGTAACATCCATAACTGCAGAAGGTATTATAAGTTATATCTTTCTCTCTCTCTCTCTCTCTCTCTCTCTCTCTCTCTCTCTCTCTCTCTTCACTAAATAACTTGACGGCTGATTTGATTTTGAACAAAAACCCTTCCTTTCTAAGTTGGAGTCAACTCAACAATTCTTATTATCTTATTACATGAACATTTAAAAAAGCATTTCTGCAGGACTTTCATCAGTATTTTTGATTATTGTAAATTTTGTGTCAATACACATTTTATTTGTTAAACTAGCAAAATAAAAAAACAGCCTCCGGGCGATGTAAAAATAAATTTTTGAAAGATATTGCTTGAGGAGGTGGAAGTTAAAAATTAAATGTTGGAGAGTTTGAACCATAAATCATGAAATCATCAAATTTAATAAAGGAGTCAAAAAAATAAAATAATTTGAAATCGAAACAAAATTCTATTAACTTTGAATATCTATTAAAATAAAACAAACTATATATAAATATATGATACTGGGGATGTATTTATTAAAACTTGTTTTAAAAAACAATGAGGACTGTCTAATGTTGCATGATCAAATTTTGAATGTATTTATTCTATGTTATGACGATTTCGGGTATAGTGATGTAAGCAGTAACGTAGTTTTTGTTACAGACAAAAACCGGAAGCAAATCTCCATTATTAATAGATGTATGAGTTCTTTGTTTTTCTGCCTTTATACATATATCTTTATGGTGTGATGAGTAAATTACCTAAACTAGCAAATATATGCACTCTTCGGGTGCAAGAATTTAGGTTTTGATGTAATAAAATATTGTATCAAATTAGAAACTATTTAGAAAAAGATAAACTGAGGGGGTATAATCGAAAAATAGAACAGCTTTAAATCTAACTCTTCCATCATTTGCCATCACTCCCGTCTTTCATTTTTCCTAATTTATCTATTTAATTTTATTAAATAATTCATAATCTAACTACAGTTCTTTCGTCTGGTTTATGGATTTCTTTTCAGATTTATACCCAAGATTTTTGCTCAGATTCGTTAAGAGAAAACCAAACAATTAGAAATCAATAATACTAAGCATATATTTATTAAAATCAAATTCTTAATATCAATATGCAAATTAGCCTTCTCGTTTACACTGTAAACCGCTATTTTGTTGAATATATAAATATACTTGCATGTTATTAGTATGTAGAACCAACAGTATAAGGTATAACAATTTTATCAATAATTGAGGTTTAAATAAAAAATAAATTCATGGTGAATGTGATGTCAATAACTAAGGGAATTGTGACTTGAGTAGTGATTTAGTTTCGGTTACAGACAGACAAACACACAATCTCCATTATAATAAGAATTGAGGTTTAAATAAAAAATAAATTCATGGTGAATGTGATGTCAATAACTAAGGGAATTGTGACTTGAGTAGTGATTTAGTTTCGGTTACAGACAGACAAACACACAATCTCCATTATAATAAGAATTGAGGTTTAAATAAAAAAATAAATTCATGATGAATGTGATGTCAATAACTAAGGAAATTGTGACTTGAGTAGTGATTTAGTTTCGGTTACAGACAGACAAACACACAATCTCCATTATAATAAGAATTGAGGTCTAAATAAAAAATAAATTCATGGTGGATGTGATGTCAATAACTAAGGGAATTGTGACTTGAGTAGTGATTTAGTTTCGGTTACAGACAGACAAACACACAATCTCCATTATAATAAGAATTGAGGTTTAAATAAAAAATAAATTCATGGTGGATGTGATGTCAATAACTAAGGGAATTGTGACTTGAGTAGTGATTTAGTTTCGGTTACAGACAGACAAACACACAATCTCCATTATAATAAGAATTGAGGTTTAAATAAAAATAAATTCATGGTGAATGTGATGTCAATAACTAAGGGAATTGTGACTTGAGTAGTGATTTAGTTTCGGTTACAGACAGACAAACACACAATCTCCATTATAATAAGAATTGAGGTTTAAATAAAAAATAAATTCATGGTGAATGTGATGTCAATAACTAAGGGAATTGTGACTTGAGTAGTGATTTAGTTTTGGTTACAGACAGACAAACACACAATCTCCATTATAATAAGAATTGAGGTCTAAATAAAAAATAAATTCATGGTGGATGTGATGTCAATAACTAAGGGAATTGTGACTTGAGTAGTGATTTAGTTTCGCTTACAGACAGACAAACACACAATCTCCATTATAATAAGAATTGAGGTTTTTATTTAAAAATAAAAGATAAATTCATAGTGAATGTGATGTCAATAACTAAGGGAATTGTGACTTGAGTAGTGATTTAGTTTCGGTTACAGACAGAAAAACACACAATCTCCATTATAATAAGATAAGATGTATATAACTCCAAACCACTCCCCCACCATAATAGGATAGTCATACTTCTAGGATAGATGAGTATGTAGAGGACATGTGAATCTTGTATGGTATAATGGTTAGCAAGTTGGATCAGCAGACTATTGATAGTGAGTTTGATTTTCACAGGGCTCCCCATACTTCTGGCCTTGTGCCATATCTAAGCTAATCTTATTAAATAGAAAAAGGGGACACTGAACTGAAGACTTGAAACACCCTAACAGTTGAATTGGAATATGGTTTCTGAATGTTTGAGTTAAATGTCAGGCATCTAGGTTTTGTCCCAAATCAAGATCAGTGGGGTGGGGGATTTGCGGTCACCGGCAAAAATAATCGGAAAATCAAGGTCTTACAGTAGTAATTTCCTGTTACTAATCAGGTTGGTTGTTGCTTAACTTTGGTGATCAGACAGGAAGTAGTACTTAATTGCTTCAGAATAAAATAATGGACCATATGACGTTTAGGCACCCCTTTTTGATCTCGATTAAGAAAGGACATGTTTTTCATTTACACCATCAATATCCGGTTGTTTGTTAGGGGTTAGGGTTAGGGGTTAGTTTTATAATTAAAAAAAAAAACTCTAAAAATAGTCTGTTAAAACAACCGGATATTTACGGTGTCCTTTCTTAATTGAGATCAAAAAGGGGTGCCTAAACGTCATATGGTCCAAAATAATAAGTCAGTAGTTGGAGAAGGTTAAATGAGGAAGGAAAAGATGTTTACTTCTTTTCATTCTAATGGGATATATATCTTCAAAATTTAACTATTAATAATCTATTATTATACTAAAGCTGAATGAATCAATCTCTGGCTTTTTTTCCTATTTAGTTTAACAACACAAAATTCATACTAAAATATTCCTTGCTTTTTGGATTGAGTTATGCTTGAAAAAAAATTCCATTTCAATTGGTTCTAATAAGTCATAATTAGCAATTAAGTCAAAAACTGACTCGTCTCTTACTCACATTATGCCTATCACTTTCCCCCTCTCTATGTATATCTTGATTACCTCCTTGTTATATATGTTAGTTTTTCTGTGTGAGTAAGAAAGAGATGGGAGAGTGGTTTTGATAGAGACATTTAACTACTCACTTTATTTGTATGTTAAGATTCAGTAACGAGCCTGTAGTTTAATAAAATTCCATGATCCATTTCAATTTAAATTGGGTCAAACGTTTTCTTTCTTAGAAATCTTACAAAAGGATTTTAATGTTTTTGTTTTTTTTAACTCTCTGGCCATATTTTTTTCTTTATTTAAAATCTAATTCACTTTGCAAACTCTCTTTTCCCTAATCCCAATTATCTACTGATAGCTCAATGGGTGACCCAAAAGGTCACATTTTGTCTACTATTAGTTTATTTCTGTTAATAATTTGTGATTTACTATCAAGTCTGATTGAAAGTACCAATTCATACAAGATCACCAGAATTTAAGCAACAATGAGCCTGGTCAGTTGTTAGATGAGTGACCACTAAGGAACAGTAGGTACTGTAAATAACCTCAGTTTATTCTCACTTGGTAGAGCATTCGACTAGGAACCACAAGGTTCCTGGTTTGATACCAGCCCTCACCAACTCAACGTACGAGTAGCACAGGGATCTGTGTGGTAAAGTAAGGAGCTAATGGTAGGTTTGGTGCCCTACCTCAGATGCCAAAACAATCTCTTTGGTCTAGCAATGGTTAAATGGCGATAGACTGCCTTTGTTGCATAGCCCTTCCTCACAGGCACTAAATCTTATTATAATGGAGATTGTGTGTTTTTCTGTCTGTAACCGAAACTATATTACTAATCAAGTCACAATTAACATAGTTATTTACATCACATTCTCCATGATTTTATTTATATTTAAACCTCAATTATTAATAAAATTTCTTCACCTTTTTATTAGTGTTGTCCATATCTACTTACAAATAACATGCTATTGTATTTATATATACAAAAAATAGCGGTTTGCAGTGTGAATGGGAAGGCTAATTTGCATATTGATATTAAAAATGTGATATTGATTTCTAACTGTTTGGTTTTATTTTAATGAATATAAGCAAAAATCTCTTCAATGAATCTTAAATGAAATCCATTAACAAGAAAAAATAACTGTCATTTTATTCTTTATTTCCTAATTTAACTAAATTGTTAAATAAGTAAAATTCAGCAATGAAAGAAGGGAGTGATGGAAGAGTAAGTTTCATTTCTATTTTTCTATTATACCCCCACTCTGTTAGTATTCTGATCGTCTTTGGTATATCTTCTAACATCTTGACTTGGTCTGGTCTAGCGTCTCGCATCTCCTAAGGTCTGGTTTTCTATTGCTATGTTCCTGCTGGCTGGTTGTCCTGGATTCATTTCTTAGTCTTGTTACCAAGACATTCATCAACCACAAGAACATATTAATTATACAAACTTTTATTTCCTTAACTATACATTTCATGTAACTAAATATCTGACTAACATAGCACGCGTGAGTTCCAGTTTTAGGCAGGACCTAAGATGGTCAACTTCTCTGCCTGACGTCTAACTGAAAACTGGGGACCGAACAGGTCCCACGTGACTTCACGTATTTTGGCGGGCTTCTGTAATTTTCCATTGAAGGACCCGGCCATGGTATGAAAAGGGTCATCCCCTCAGAATTACAAGGGATTGACAATAATCTTATGTAACACATAGATGTTAGGTTATTTACAGTACCTACTGTTCCTTAGTGGTCACTTATTTAACAACTGACCAGTTAAAAAATATTGACCAGTTAAAAAATATAAAATATTATCTGACCAGGCTCATTGTTACTTAAATTCTGGTGATCTTGTATGAATTGGTACTTTCAATCAGACTTGATTGTAAATTACAAATTATTATATATTTGTATATATATATATATATAATTATAATATATATATAATTATAATATAATTATAATATAGACAGTATGACAGAAATATGACAGTAATGTATCAATTAATATAATATATTTATCATTTTATATAATTATATAATTATAATATATATATATATATTATTATATATTAGTATATTATATAAAGAATTACAAGGGATTGACTATAATCTTATATCTTATGTGTCATAAGAAATATGACAGTAATATATCAATTAATATAATATATTTATCATTTTATATAATTATATAATTATAATATATATATATATATATTATTATATATTAGTATATTATATAAAGAATTACAAGGGATTGACTATAATCTTATGTAACACATAGATGTTAGGTTATTTACAGTACCTACTGTTCCTTAGTGGTCACTTATTTAACAACTGACCAGTTAAAAAATATAAAATATTATCTGACCAGGCTCATTGTTACTTAAATTCTGGTGATCTTGTATGAATTGGTACTTTCAATCAGACTTGATTGTAAATTACAAATTATTAACAGAAATAAACTAATACTAGACAAAACTTGACCTTTTGGGTCACCCATTGAGCTCTTAGTAGATAATTGGGATTAGGGAAAAGAGAGTTTGCAAAGTGAATTAAAAATTTAAAAAATTTAAAAATATGGCCAGAGACTAGTTCTTACACAATCCGTCAAAAGTTCACTTCACTTAAAACTCTTACCATCCTGTTGAGAATTTTCTAAGTCCAGAGACCTGTTCCTATCAGGATTTATCAAAAAATGACTAAAAATGGCATTTTCCTTTAAACTTACCTGTTATTTTCCTTAAATCAAAGACTTCATATTACATTTAAACAAAGGCTATCGTTTGGGGTAGATTAAGAAAACAAATGTGACTTCCGGCCGGGTGGAATGAGGCGGTATAGGATGTTAAGAGTTAAAGATTAAAACACGACACACCTTGTTCTCTGTGAAGGCAGGAATTAAATAGTCAATAAATACTCTCCTCACGATCTTACATCTGGGCTAATCACACCCGTGCGGAATTTGAGCCCCGTGCGATCTGTGCGGGATTTGCATATTCAACAGGGGGGGGGGCAGTAGTCTGCCTACGAGCCACTCCTCATGACAAGGAGACTGCGAGTTCAATATCTCGAGTCACTCACAATATCCCCCCCCACTGTTGGGATTTATTGGATATATATATTTATTATGTAAATAATAAAATACATAAATGTGGCACAAGGCCGAAATTGCGGAGGGGAAAAAGGTCTGGTCATCGCTATCCTAACTTTTAACCTAGCTATTCTCATTCATGACCCAATTCATACTACAATTATCCATTCACCATAAGAGTCATTCGCACAACAGTCACCAAAACTTCTCAATTACTCTATGATTATATCCTACTCCTAACCCGTATTTACATGTTCATGAAGGAGGGGCGGAAGATGATATATATTTACATGTAAAAACCCCAAAGTGAAAATGGAGAAAAGAAAAAGAAAAAATTTGATAAAATTAAAGTGATTGTTAGTATGGGCTCCCCCTCACTTAATATTAAGGCAGAAAGATAAGTTCACCAGTTCGGAAAAAGAGCTTCAGAGGAAAAACGAAAATAAAAATAAAAATAAAATAAAAATAAAAAACGCCTCCTCGAGCTGCCGGAGAACTTGAAATTCTGTCTTCTAATGGGGGTGGGGTGGGGGAAAGCAAAAACGAAAAATTTCGGGGACTAAAAAAATAAAAGGAGGCCAATGAGCTTACATACTCTAGCTAAGTTAAACAATGTTTAAACAAAACGGTCAAAAAGGATTTATTGGATATAGTTATTTACTAAGCTTCGCTTAGATATGGCACAAGGCCGAATGTAAGGGGCACCCAGTGAGAATCGAACTCACTAACAATGGTCTGGAAAGCTAGCTTGCTAACCATTATGCTACAGGAGGTGCCTGGATTTATTGGATATAAGGTGTGTATTAGATGGCTAATTCTAAATATAGACTCGCCGACTACCATGTGACCAGCAAAGGCAACCTCTTATCCAATCACTGGCAGTGCTGCTGCTGCTGTTGTTGTATTTATACTGACCTTTTCTGGCCACACTAATCATTGCTACTTGGATCTTCTTGGACGTCGGACCTAAAGGATACTATACTACAGGACTTATTGACTTACCAAAGGATACTATACCACAGGACTTATTGACTTACTTAGTTATTTACTTTAAGTTCTTTTACAACTGGCCAAGGATGGCAGCAAGATACAATGCAATTGTATTTATATATACAACAAAATAGCGGTTTACAGTGTGAATGGGAAGGCTAATTTGCATATTGATATTAAAAATTTATTTTAATAAATATATGCTTAGTATTATTGATTTCTAATTGTTTGGTTTTACCTTATTGAATATGAGCAAAAATCTCGGGGATAAATCTTAAAAGAAATCCATTAGCAAGAAGAAATAACTACAATTTTATTCTTTATTTCCTATTTTAACTAAATAGTTAAATTAGGAAAATTTACCAATGAAAGAAGGGAGTAATGGAAAATGATGGAAGAGTTAGTTTCAAAGTTGTTCTATTTTTCAATCATACCCCCTCTGTTACTAATCTTTTTATCTGCATTCTTATTCAGTTTCATTTGCCTTTCTAATTCAATATGATATATTATTATATTAAAACTTAAATACTTGCACCCGGAGGGTGCATATATTTGCTAGTGCTATTAATAATGATAGTAATACTATTGATGGCAACAATAATAAAATAACAATAGTAATATTAATACTATTAGTGATATTGGTATTTTAATGTAAAAGTGTTAGTCATTGAAGATCTTTGTGATACTGAATGAAGTTATATTGGTAATAATATTTTTAATGATAATAGTGTTAATGGTAAAAAAGAAAGAACTTGTCAACTGGTGGATTTTGCAGTGCCAGCAGATCACAGGGTGAAGCTGAAGGAAAATGAAAAAATGGACAAATATCTGGACCTTGCCAGAGAACTGAAAAAGTTATGGAATATGAAAGTGAAAGTGATACCAATTGTACTTGGTGCACTTGGAACAGTCCCAAAAGGATTGAAAAGGGTCTGGAAAGTTTGGGAATCAGAGGAAGGATTGAAACCATTCAGAACACTGCACTGCTGCAATCTGCCAGAATACTCAGAAGAGTCCTGGAGACCTGAGGAGACTTGCTCTCACTCAGATTTCAGTGAAAGACCATCAGCTAATGCTGATGTGAAAACTCAATAATGATAATAATAGTATTAACTCTTAATATCCTATACCGCCTCATTCCACCCGGCTGGAAGTCACATTTGTTTTCCTAATCCACACCAAATGATAGCCTTTGTTTAAATGTAATATTAAACATATTTAGCAGTCTTTGATTTATGGGAAATAACAGGTAACTTTACCGCCCTGTCGGTTGGGGCGTTAGAATGCACCGACTGCACCTCTGCTGAGGGATAAGATTCCGCCAAATAGGGCCACCTGTTGGCCGTGGGTGGCAACCCGTGATGCTTAAGGATGGAGTCTTGGTGGATGAGCAGTCCATGACCTGCAACACTCCACTTAGAACCTTACTTAGGCTAGACGGGTGGTCGGAGAGGCCCCCTCCGATCAATTGGCTGGTCACATCAAGCCCTAGCACCTATATGATTGCCCCAACCCTATTGCTCTTATAGCAAGCCCCAACACTTTTTATCATATGGGTGCTAGAAGGCGATGACTGAGGGTCTACATGTCCTGGGAATGACATTAAACTCTATCTGATGGTGAGGTTCCAGTTCTGGGTGTTTGGGGAATGTGGAGCACCCCTTCATCACCATTGCTCCCTGGTCCACTCTGACCCGGAGTGGTAGTACCTGTTAGGGTCCCATCTATGGGTTAAATAGAAAAATGTATTTATAAAAAAATTGTATTATCCATTAAGAATGAATTTATTTCAAAACATTATCGCCATTAAATAACCCACTGAGGTTGATATGCCGCAAAACAAACCAAAACAGCTAACTTTAAATGAAAAGGTCATTTTTAGCCATTTATTGATAAATCTTTATAGGAATGGAGCTCGGGACTTAGAAAATTCTCAACACGATCTTAAGAGTTAAGGCCAATGATAATAGTAAATTGATTATGATAAAGATTGATGTTGATAATTAGTGTATAATGAGGCGGGATATATATTGAAGATAATGATGGTGGTGGTAATAATGATGATTTAGACCCTAAGCATCCTTTATATTACTCATTTTTTGATTTGATTAATTTACCTCAAGTATTTGCAATTTAAAAAAATCTTTTATTGCAGCTCATATCTATTTTTGTGTCCACACTTGAAAATTAATTCATTTTGTGTGTTTAATTGATCTTCTAATTATTTTCATGTGACATGTGGGGTTAGGTTGTTTTCTTTCAAATAACTCTGCTTCCAGCTACCTGCAGATATTCCAATGTATGTTTGTTTATCTGTTATGTTTTCCATGGGGTAGGTAGTAGCATGGTAAACTACATTTTCTGTAGTACAGATTCTGTATACCGGGCATTTGTTCTTATTTCTGCAGTTGCATCCTGGTTCCTTGTTTTGTCTGAGGGTTGTGTGTTGCCATAGAATTGCTGAAGTAGTTTTTTGTTATGTGCATTTATGATGTTATCCATGTTGCTAGGGTATGAATAACTAATTCGTAATGTTTTTCTGTTTAGTATTTTGTGTAGGGGTTGTCAGGGCTGAAATATCTATCTACTAGCTTATACATACATACATACATATATATATATATATATATATATATATATTTATATATATAATATTAGTAGAGGAAAAATGTTAAGAGTCTACCATGGTTTCAATCCAAATGATTTCATCAGGACCCTACTCTAAAATATCTATCTACTAGCTTATACACATACATACATATATATATATATATATGTAAAAATGGAAAAGGAATTGAATCCGACACTATAAGGAAAAATGAGTAAAGAAAAGAAAAGTAAATGGATAAAATGAATTTAATCGATATCACATTAATCGATATCACTTACACATGTGTTTCGGTCAGTTTATGTGTGTGAAAATATTTCGCACACATACAAGAATCGACCTTCATCAGAGTGAACATTTATTTTTATGATAATAAAATATCATAAAAATATCATAAAAATAAATGTTCACTCTGATGAAGGTCGATTCTTGTATGTGTGCGAAATATTTTCACACACATAAACTGACCGAAACACATGTGTAAGTGATATCGATTAATGTGATATCGATTAAATTCATTTTATCCATTTACTTTTCTTTTCTTTACTCATTTTTCCTCATATATATATATATATATATATATATATATATATATATATATATATATATAAGTTTTGTTGAACTGTACAGACAATTCTTGTCAGACAAGTTTTTGGTTGATCCTTTGTCGCTCGAACCACTACCATTCCTACAACCTCCCACTACCAATTGTTATTACCTCCCACTTCTAATTCCTTGCTACTACTCGTTCTTGTTAAAAACGAGACACGAAACCATACCATCGTTTCCTACCTGATGATGGCAAACTGTATTGCCGAAAGCGCTCGTTTTGGAACCTTTGGTGGACTATTACACCAGTTACACCCCGACACCAAAAAGATGGCCCGAAAATTAGAAAGGATCAACCAAAAACTTGTCTGACAAGAATTGTCTGTACAGTTCAACAAAACTTGTATAAAAGAAAAAATGCTGCCAAAATACATTTATTTTAAAATATATATATATATATATAATAATAATATTAGTAGGGGTAAAAATGTTAAGAGTCTACCATGGTTTCAATCCAAATGATTTCATCAGGACCCTACTCTACATACGCTTAACTAAGTCAATGTAATTCCTTAGTTAAACTCAAGATACATTTCTTTTCAGATAATAACGCTTGAACACTACGTTATTTCATATTTTTCTCTCAATTTTCATGTGCGGCTTATTCTATTGATTGAAACCATGGTAGACCCTTAACTTTTTCCTCTACTATTATTATTATTATTATTATTACTGCTCTGTATATAATATATTGAGCACTTTTGGATTATTTACTGATGCCACTGCAACAGAAACGTTAAAGCAGCAATTGGGTACTTGAAGAGACTTGATAAGTCGAAACTCGTGTCTGTGGATGACCCTATATATGCTCCCCATCCCTAGGGTTGAGCACTCTGGGGGGGATCTCGCTGACGGCCGCCAACTCAAGCGTAAACGCAACGCTCTTCTCTGAATGGAGCACTCTGTGACGGCCTTTACACACAAAGTGATGTGTGTATTAAAACAGTTAAAATCCCCTTCCCATTCTGTAAGTGAAGACAGACTTACATGGTTAAGGTGCCGGACTGACACCCAACCGTCGGAGTTCAATTCCGGCTGTAGGTAGCTTACAAAATGTCTAGCCACACTGAAGAGACTTGATAAGTTGAAACACGTGTCTGTGGATGACCCTATATATATATATATATATATATATATATATATATATAAGAGATTTATCCAAAACTTGGTAGTAAGGGATGATTCTATATGTGATTTCTAAGATCCACTGTACTAATATTGATGATCCAGTATGTATAAATACAGCGAATCTTAAATCACTGAAGAGAGCTCAATGTAAAATAACCTTTTAGATTATATACAGAGCAATATTTATCAATAAAGGAAGGAAGAACTCAATACAGTAATCCCATAATAAAGTTAAATCAACTTAGATTTATATGGGCCCCAATTTTCGTCGAAATAAATTTATTATGGGATTACTGTATTGAGTTCTTCCTTCCTTTATTGATATATATATATATATATATATATAATTCTAAAATGCTTAAAATAGATACATAGAACCCTTTTTATTCTAAATCAGGTTTGCCTAGCCCATTAGAAATATCTAAAAAATAAACTGCCAGTTATTTAGCATCACCTTAGTGGCAAAAACAAAAGAAAAGTTTAATTAAACATTTAAGAGTTTTGATAATGACAGTTTAGATGGATATACACTACCTTGATAATGGTTCAGAAAAGATCATGAAAAATAATCATGACAAGCGAACTCGGCAAATATTGTGCCCCACGTAGAACATTGTACAACTGTTTCAACTTTATTAAGTCTCATCAGTGATGTATACTTACGATTTCCCTCCCATAGAAATCGAAATGCTTCTAAAGCAAATTATCAAATCTCAGTTCATACGCCAGGGCATAGGCCTAATTTGCGATCTTCTCAACGTCCACTGTACTTTGTATAGTAGTAACGTGTTTATCCTTGACAAGTTAATTTTGCATGTATTGTGTGCTACGTATCAGTAGCTCAGAAAAGGTAGAGTCTCTGATTCTGCGTGCTGGATTCCCAGTTTCGATTTCTGTCGGAGGGAAATCGTAAGTATACATCGCTGATGAGACTTAATAAAGTTGAAACAGCTGTACGCTGTTCTATGTGGGGCACAATATTTGCCAAGTTCGCTTGTCATGATTATTTTCAATAATTATCGAATTTTATGATATACGCATTGTAATTGCATTCAAGCAAAAAAAAATATAAATAATAATATACTTTACATATATATATCTATTAATAATGGAGATTCGCTTCCGGTTTTTGTCTGTAACAAAAATTACGTCACATTACCCAAAATCATCATAACATAGAATAAATATACTCAAAATTTGAATATGCAATATTAAACAGTCCTCATTGTTTTTTAAAACAAGTTTTAATAAATACATGACTGGTATTATATATCTATATATAGTTTGTTTTGTTTTAATACATATTTAAAGTTTACATTTCAAATTGTTTTATTTTTTAGTCCTTTAATGAATTTGATGATTTTACTTAGTTAGGGTACAAACTCGCTGACATTGAATTTTTTACTCCCACCCCTCAGGCAATATGTTTCATAAATCTATTTTTACATCGCCCGGAGGGTGTTTTTTATTTTGTACTAGTCTTATTATAATGGAGATTGTGTGCTTTTCCGTCTGTAACCGAAATTATATTCCTACTCAAGTCACAATTCTCTTAGTTATTCACTTCACATTTTCCATGATTTTATTTTTATCTAAACCTCAATTATTAATAAAATTGTCTTACATTATTAATACTGTTAACTATGTTTACATACTAACAACATGCAATTATATTTATATATACAACAAAATAGCGCTTTACAGTGTGAACGGGAAGGCTAATTTGCATATTAATATTAAAAAATCGAATTTAATAAATATGTGCTTAGTATTATTGATTTCTAACTGTTTGGTTTTATTTTAATGAATATAAGCAAAAATCTCTTCAATGAATCTTAAATGAAATCCATTAACAAGAAAAAATAACTGTCATTTTATTCTTCACTTCCTCTTTTAACTAAATACTTAAATTCGAAAAAATAACAATGAAAGACAAAAGTGATGGAAGAGTAAGTTTCAGGTGTTCCATTTTTTATTATACTCCCTCTGTTTCAAATCTTTTATTATACTCCCTCTGTTTCAAATCTTTTTATCTGTATTCTTATTTAGTTTCATTAGCCTTTCTAATTTAATACAATATTTTATTACATTAAAACTTAAATACTTGCACCCGGAGGGTGCATATATTTGCTAGTATATATAAAAGAGTTTTATAATTTGCTTTAAGTATTGTGTTTATATTGGTTTGGTGGTTGGTTTTGAAGGTTATCATAATGTAAATATAAAGAAAAATGAGGTAACTATGATGATGTTTGTTTTCTTAATATTTTGAGATAAAGATTTTTTTTCTCACAGATTTCTGGAAGCTAAGTCTGGAGCTGTTAGCTTGTTGCTAGGATCTGTCCATTCTGGTGGTATCTTCTAAATTCTCTGCTTGTGTGTATGTGTAAGTCTGTGTGTGTGTGTTTGTGTGTCAGTTCAACAATCATTCCAGGTTTGGCCTAGTGGATAAAGGAGTTAGGTTAAGACAGTTCTAAGTGACAGTTATCTCTAGACTGCAGGTTCAATCCTGGTCAAGGGCAGCTTAACGCCTCTACCCCAGCTATGATTAGCGGAATGAGAACAGATACCCCCGTGAACTGAATAAAGGGTTAGGTCCCGTGATGGCTCCCAATTACGAAAAGAAGGTTCCCGAGTCCAACAAGAAATACCTGAAGAAGGCCGGAGGGCACATCGGCTGAAACGTACAAATAACAATGAAGATGAGGACAATAGTCCGAATAACGCAGATAATACTTTTCTTTTTTTTTTTAATTATTAGGCAGGCCTTAGTGGTTTGTTTGTTTGTGTGTGTGTGTTCTCTAGGCACAGCTGATTTTTTTAAATACCTAAATACCCTGTTTTTTAGTCCAACTAAAATTACTCAAGGGAAACAAATCAAAATTCTTTGGAATAAATATTACTGTTAGGTCAATCCATAGAAATTTCGAGTGTAACATTTTTAATTTCTAATTAATAAATAAAATTAATTTAAAATTATAACCGTTCAATATGAAAACATGTCAGTTTAATTTTCCGCACTGTTGAATATCATTTCAAACCTTACTCACACTTATATATGTAATTACTAAGTAGAAAATGTCTAGAATAACCAACACTGTGTATACTTACCAAGTCAAGCATACAAATTCATTCAAATTGTTATGCATCAGATCTCATGAAGGACAAACTGACTTTGGATACACATATACACCGACTGATGTATGGTCAGAGAAATTGGACTAAAATCAAGATTCAACTTGATAAATCACATTAAATTTTTAAATAACGATCTCATTAAACTATTTTCTTTTAAATTTAAGAGACTGAATGACCAGTTAAGTCAAAACAAGAATTACACAATATACCACCAATTTTCCCTGTGAAATCCCCCCCCCCTATTTAACACAATGAAACTTGCATAAAGGTTAATATTATCTTGAAAATTTTTTGTCCATTCGAAAGAAGAAACATTAAACAAACTCCTAATGATTTAAAAAAAAATTTTTCAGCTTACGGAAATAATGAAAATTATGAACGAAAAACAATGTTTACATTTTTGCACCGTTAAATCAATTGAAATTTTACGTAGCCAAAAATTAGTTATGACTAGAGGCCTTTAAAAAAAATTCTATGAAAAATCAATTAATTCTCAAAAAAATTTCCAGAATTGCTTACCTTTTGATGAAAATATGTCTGAAATAGTTTTTTCCTAAAATATATTAGGGGAAATATTTTTTTTACAATATCTACCCACCTCTATTATATTTTATAAAATATGAAACGACAAAAAACGATTTTTACTTTTTTCTATAAAGATAAGAGTCTGGATAATTATATCAGAAGATTTTTATAAGTTTCAATGCCAGAGTTTTTTAGTAAAAGAACCATGAATACAGAATTCAGCTACAAAAATATCAATAAAGAAACCGACCCTGTTGTAAAAAAAAAAAAAAAAACGGACTGTTTTACTTATTTTTCAAGATAACGGTAATTTTTCCCCAATCGGATAATTTGATCTTTGAATTTAATTAACTGTTTTTCTTTGTAACAACTCTTTATGATCGTTATTTCTTTTTTGCGAGATTTTAAAAAAAAAGTTAAAAAATATTTACGTTTCTTCCTTCAATATGGCCTAAACTGACCACGTGACGTATTTTGGTGGTACCTAAATTACACAAATTTTAAATTCTTCCCGTCAAGGTTGGCATGCATTTTATTTTTAACCATTTATTTTCAGCTTTAAGTCGTCGGGGTAGCCTAAAATCGGTATCAGCCAGACAGCGGGGGAGTCTATCCCAATTTCACTAGCGCTAGACCAATATATTGTTTTTACGTCTGAGATAGAGCGCCACACCATCAGCTCCTTACTTTACCGCACAGAATCCTGTGCTACACATACGCTGAGTTGGCGAGAGCTGATATCAAACCAGGAACCTTGTGGCTCCTAGGCGCACGCTTTCAGCTTTAACAATTAGCTGTTTAATTTTTTTCACCAATTTTACAAATGAAAAAATTTCAAGACTTTTTATGCAGCCAGAGTAAGGTGATGAGGGAAAAATGGGGAAAAAAAGCAAAAAATTTCATCAACTCAACATGAGCTCTGCCTCTCTGTAAATGATAGCTGAGCGTACCATTGCATTTATTACATTGTAATTTAGTACCTATAATCTACCATACATAAAAAAGGTGAACTTTTCACAGGATCGGCAAACGAAAAAAAAAATGCCTTGTACGTTTGAGTACTCTTAAATTTTCTCTGAAGATTGGAATTTGCCATCAGTAATATCAACAAAAATAAAAAAACGTGTAAGTACAAAAAAATAAATTATTTTAATTAATGTTAAGCAAAGAAATTCTATCTCATCTTTACTACAGCCATTTGAACGAATTCACTTTTTAAAAAAAATTTTTTTATTTCGCATTGTGGATGATGTAAAAAATTAAAAAATGGCTAAGTGTATTTGCTTAGACTGGCACAAGGCAATGTACTGCGTAATTCAGTCAAGGGTCAAGTTCGCTAGCGAATTGGCACACGTGACCAACTTGTAAGGCGTCTACCAGTTGGGGTCAAAAAGGTTAACGTTATTTAAGAAATGTTAACTGAACCATTTTTAATATCTTTCAATTTAAAAAAAAAAATAACGCAATTTCATTTCCAAAAAGATTCACGCTGAACTTTAGAAAAAAAGTCATTAATTTTTTTTTTAATTTTAAGGTAATTTTTTAAAATAAACTATGGTTATTTAACTACTAAAATAAAAATATCACAACCGCAATTCTGATTTACCCAGTAAAATTACTAGTGTAAAATAAGTCCTTAATTTGTATATTTTCTGCTGCGACAGTTCACTACACAAACACACGGTAGACTGCGAATTGAAGAGCGTAAATTCTTACCATAGTCTACTGGACAGAAGTTAGTGGAATATGAAATCCAATGTATATATTTTTAATTTCTGAACTTTTAATAGAAATAAAACTTTAACGAAAACATAACTTAATAAGTTTTTTTTTTTTTTAAGAATTAATGATGTTGTATAGATTTAAAATTGTTGCGTAGTGATTCAGTTATGTTATACACTTTTTTTGAACTCATCGTTGTTATTTTAAGGGAATTGAGATTATAAACTTATCAAGTCCTATACTGAAATAAACTGAAAAATTACTATTCGCTGGTAATTTTGCCGAGTATTTAACGATATTTCTCTTTCAGAGTAACAATAATAAAAAAACAAAAATGAAAACAGTTCACTTTTGCAGATCTGAGGGTCAAAAAATTGTATAACTGAATCACTACGTAGACTATAGTAAAACTTTTCGCCCCTGAATTCAGTCTACCCAAACACACATAAAAGAAAAAATGTGAGAAATACTTACACAAACCTCACTGCAAATTCATATTGTGAAAATATGAAATTAACACTTAATTAAATTCAATGTTTTATATCTTTATTATATATTCTAGCCTGTATTTTATTTATTTCGTGGAGACAGCTATAAGAAGAAAAAAGAAGGGTCAAACGAAAGTCTTCCTTAAATAAAGCTTTTCTTTGTATTATTCGAAATATAATCATTTCAAAACAATTACTTATTGTTTGAAGTACAAATCATAAAAATGTCTCATTGTTTAATTGCAATCTGTAGATGTTGGGGTAGTTTTTCTATCCGATGCCTCGTTACTTTCATAGCCATTCCTTCGGGTAAATTCCTCTGAATATATTCCAAAATTGTATCAGCAGTCGATCCAGTTAAATGCATGAATTCAATTACTCTGTAATGAGTTCGATTTTCATACTGGACTCGATGTTTTTTGAAAATATGCACAGATTTTAAAAGGGTATATCTTGTTATGACCTTCGGGGGAGTGAAAATATTACTAATTTCCACGCCTAAACCTTCTGCAGTCATGGATACAAATTTTTCATAGCTATTGATTACGGAAGGGTCATGTCCTTTAACTTCGATGATTATCTTTGAATATAAACAATCTTCTTGTTCTTCGTTTATATTTTCACTTTTATCCGCCACTTGATTTATATTATCTGAAGTCGAAGGACTCGTCGTAACCACATGGTCAGAGTTATTACTCCTCCCGCTGCAAAACTGCCTGAGATTTGTAAAATCCTTTTTCAGTGTATATTGATTTGCACTTAAACAGCCAATCTGATCGAAAATAACATTCCGGTGACACAAATAAATATTTCGAGCCTGAGTACAACAATTTCGTCCACAATTAAAAGTTTTTGTTAAAAGGTTCAGATATTGACATGTTTGGTGGCCAAATAACCGAATGGAGGCAGCCATGTTTGTATTTACGTCACTTCCGTCCACAAAGAAAAAATGTTGCAGACGAGTCGGCTTTCCGAAGTTTGTCGAATTCGTCCGATGACTTAATCGGTAATTTCCGTAATGTGTACGGACTTGATCGAAGCTATAGTTGAGAAAAAATGGCTACGATGGTTTCGCTAAGGCCTCTCTCTCTTTTTTCTTAAGTATCTTTATTCTAAAGTACATTTTACGAAGAAAATTTTACGGTAAGTAAATTGCCAGTTTTGCCTTTTTTTTTCTTTTACTAATTTTTCAGGATAAAAACTGATTGTACGTATGCAATTGATAACAAAAAATGCAGCGTATAAAAAGAAAATGATTTTGTCGATTTTCAAGTCGAAGTAAGCAGGCAAAATCGTAAGGCAACGAGAAGAGTTGCAAATTTATCCTCTTTTTTTTTTTTTCAAAGTAAAGTTATCAGATAAATCGGATAAATAATTAATTAAATAATAAATAATATCAAAAATGATATTTATTTAATTATTTCCAAGGCGATATTGACACGACATCGGCTTCGTGTTGAGCTGAAAGAAGCGGCAAAATGGGGGATCAATTTATTAATTAAAATTAATTAAAAATTGATCCCCTGACTGAATAATTGTAGCCACACGACTTATTTGTACTTTTAGTTTTAGCTTTTTATATTTATTTTGTTTTATTTTTTTGTAGTCGGCGTGGATTGAATAAAATCTGGCTTTTATGTGAGTTATTTTTATTAATTAATGGCTGATAATGTCGAGGTTATTGTGTGTTTGGTGCTAGACATTTGCTTATCTTTTCTGCAAATAACTTTTTTTTTGTCTATATTTCTTTTTTTTTTTTCTTTTTTAGTTTTTTAAAAAGTATTTAATCATAAAACTAATTTTTGTTAAAAAGGAATTGTTGATGGCAGTTCACAACTGAGATTATTTCTAATATTATTACCCATTTTCTTCTCTAGTTGAGTAGGGATTATTTCATTTGCCTACTCCTCGTTTTCTAAAAATAAAAATGTGTTGTTTTTTTGCTATTTTATCAGTCGAGGCCACACACACAAAAAGAGAAAAAGACTTTCTTTTTTCTTCTTTTTTTTTCTAAATTTCAGATTACTGGACTTAAAAGTTCATATATGTAAATATAATAAACATTAAAAGTGTTAGAAAAAATATAAGTAAAAACAAAAAAATACTTAACAGACTTTAGAAATTGCCATTAAAAATTTCTAACCAGCAAAAAATGAATTTTTTACTTTCACTGTTACCCTCACCCCAAAAAAAAAAAAAAAAGAAAAGAAAATCAATAATTTTCTTTTTGTGTGTGAGAGTTTTATATTACAAACGCGTCTTTTAAAACCTTTTTGACAACATGAATTCATTATACGAAAAATAATTATATATATATATTAAGGAAAATAATATAAATTAAGATTATTGGAAGGTACTATAGCCTTGGAAAAGATTGTTTTTATTTAAATTTTTAAAAATGGAATATATATATATATATATATATATATATATATATAAAATATTCCATTTATTTTTTAAAAATAAATAAAAATAATCTTTCCAATAATTTTATATTTTCCCTATATGATGTAAAAGGTGAAGTGTTTTTACTAAAGAAATATATATAATAAGAGTGTAAGCATTTAACGTTTTCATGGAATCCAGGTTGAGGTGCAAATATTAAAATACGATCCATTATTATTATTTTTTTAATTATTTGTCGTTTTTTTAATTTTTTATTAACATGAATTTTTGCACATCCTTGTAAAAGCTTTGAAATATTATAAAAGTGATTAAGAAATATGAAATAAATAATTTAAACGAAGTTTTGATGATCTGAAATGGTTCATGTTTTAAGGAAAGGAAAAGCGTGATTACGGTTTTAATTAAGCTTTTTTTAAATTATTATTTTATCAGTTTTGTGGGGGTATCGATTGACAAGAAAATGATTGTGGCTCAAAAGTCAGGGTTCAATTTAGAATAATCCATTTCCTTTTTGGTTTTTTTTTTTTTAGTTTATCATGTCTTTTATCATCGATTACTTTTTTTTTCTTTCTAAATAGTTCGATTTTTGCTGAAGATCAAAATGTCCGAAGTCGCAAAAGATTTAGTTAAAAAAAAATGCCTCAGATTAATTACGCTATTTTTCTCTTTATCGCATTTTAAATTTTTTATTTATTCTTGATTGATACTTTATTTTTAAATGAGTGATAAAGGAAGTGTATGTTCTTCTCACAACCAAATGATCAATTTTAATTCATTTTCATTTAAATTTTTTTTTTTTTTTTTTAAAACCTATTATTTATATGACCGTATTCTTTCGCATCGTTTATGATAGCTTTTTAAAAAAAATATTTTAAATAAATTAGGATATTTTTAACGAACCTTCAAAATTTAAACGGTTTGCAAAAGATTCGGATTATATAAATATTTAATTTGTTGTTTTTTTTCCTTGGAAAATATTTATTCATATCATATATTTATCAGCGTTCTTCATTGACTAAAATTTTTTCATGAAATTTATTTGCCAAAATTTAATTGATTTAATTTTAATTGCCGAAGTACATGTTTTAAAAAAAAATGAATAAATAATTTTAAAAAATAGTTGATAATCAAATTTTGGCAAGAATAGGTTATTTAATCAGGTATTTAACTTGTAAAACCTGAACGCAAGCAGAAAAATCACTCAGAATTTATTTTTAAAGTAATTCTTTTTTTTGTGTGTGTGTTTATTTATTTATTTACAAATGAAAGAGAGATTAACGCTTTTCATAGGAAACCAAAGAAATATTTACCAGAGAGGGGGTAGGGGAGAAAAGAAACTGCGTAACTATTGAACCTGGTGCTTGAAATAAATTGGAAATGTTGGAAGGAAGAAGAATTGTTGCCGCTGCTACGGTAGCCGCAGAATTGATTGATCTGTGCCAATATTTTTTTGGTTAGCTCTAAGGTGAATCGTTTTCTGCTGAGTTTCAATTTGAATCCCCATCACCCCCCCACCACCATCAGTTTGACCTCACCCCCACTGGATATTGATAATTCAAAAGATAAACATATCTCTTCCAATTAATGTACCTTTTCTTTCTATCCTATCCCTCCCATCACTTTTTGGAGGCGTGGAGGGTCATTCGATTTTTCTTTTCTCAATCCAGACGACCTCCCCTCTCTCTCTTCTAATGACAAATTAGCCAAGTGTTTTTGTTTATCAGCTTTTAGAATGATTACAATTTTCATATGTTCATCTTCCTCTTTTTAAAATGAACATTTAGTTTGTATCAAAATCAAAACTATCAATTCATTATATTTTTGATTTATGTGGTGTTAGAAGAACATTTTACATTTATATGTAAAATGAAGTATATTTCATTAAGTTTTGGAAATTTAAACCTCTTAAAAATAACTGTATAAATAATTTCATCGTTGGAAGTTAAACCAGCATCAATAATTATAATAATAATGATAAACCCCAAAAAACTTTATCCTTATTCCCTTACTTTTACCATCAAATCTGGAACTCATCAGTTCTTGATATTAAGGGCTTCATATATTTATTATACTGGCAAAGTCACACCTTGCAAGATTTAACACATTTTTGTGTGTAATTATTTTACAGTATTCATACATAAATACTTTGATATTAATAATTTATTCTCAGTTTTTGTCCCAACAAAAATGTTTTTCTTCAATGAGTAATTAATATTAATTTCTCAAATTCCAGTAATTTCTCTCTCAAGTATTTAATAAATTATTCAGATCAGTATCTTGACTTTCTTTCAATCACTTTGTTGGTGATCTCTCCTATTTTCTGCAGACGTTGTATCAAGCAGCTTTTTTTATTTTATTTTTTATTCACATTTTCTCACTGGTTAATCAAAACAGATTCACCGAGAACTGTCAAATTTTCAGCAATATTTTCTAATTAAAAATCAGAATGAATTTGCAGTTTTGTTTTTATTTTATTTATCTAATCTTAATCATTTTAAGTTTTATTTATATTTATATTTTCAATAAAACAATTAGAAATGTTTTTGTTTTGATCATTCAATTATTTTGACATTTGGTTAAGGACTTTTTGTTAAAGATCTTTTTTCCTTTCTACATTTACAAGATACAATATTTCAGTCTGTCCTGTTAAAGTGTGGTTTCATTTTCACTCCAATCATCTATACATATATAAAGGGCAGTTGTGTATATGTGTATGTCCAGAGGAAACTTCGAAAATAAAACAATTAACGACAAAGTAAATATATATACATATTAAATATCACCAGGGCTTGGTTTTTGAGCAAAAATAAGAGATTTGATTTATATTCGTGAAGATAATTAAAAAAATAAAATTTAAATGATAACAGCATGGATTTTATTTTTCATTTAATATTTTAGATAGTAGACATTAACATTTCTTTTCAGAGTAGCTGGATCAGTGCAAGCTCTTTTTTTTTTTACATAGGGATTTAAATGGGGCATCCCACGGGGATTCAATTCACGATTGAGTAATAATGAATCTGTGGTACTAACTTTAAAAAATCACCCTCTACCCAGGCGACACCGGGTAGCTGCTGCTAGTTTTACTATAAATTGATAAATATGTGTCTATGCATGGAATATGACTTGGAAAAAAATGTTTGCTGAGTCAAGAAAGTGATCAGATTAGATTTTGTTTTGTAACTATAAGCAACAATTATTTCAATGCCTGTTTAAAATATTTGCTACACAGTTATGCTAATTTAAATTACTAATCAGATGTTATATAATAACTTCTTTGGCATCCCATCATGGTGTACTGGTTAGCAAGCTAGTCTTGCAGATCTATTACTACTGAATAGCAAGTTTGATTCTCGCTGAATGTCACATCCTACCAGTGGCAAACAGGGTTGGATAAGTACTTACATAACTTCTGCCCATTATACTACTTAGATTAATTATATTCAATATGCTTTTGAAGATTATGGTAAAATATCTACCTTCATTCTTTGCTGATTTTTATTGATTTTATTGATTATTTTCTTTAACTATTTATATTTTTATCATCATCCTTCTTTCAATAAACATCTTTGAAAAAACAAGTTAAAGTTTCAGAATACAATTGTAAAAGATTGACCAAAGTTCATTCAGTTTATTGAAACATTTTTTTTTCAGTGCCGTTATAGTATGTGGCCTACCTGATTTGAATGTGTCCTACCTCAGAGTATATTTATAGATATAAGTAGTAGGCAATTTATTGAAACTAATTATTTTTCACATATATTCAATTTCAAGAAATGCAATTCAGTCATAAGCTGTATATAGTAATTAAGAATAATTAAAAGAAAGAATTTATCCATAATTTACATGAATCAGAGGTCTATTTAATTCTAAAATATTGGGTTAGGGTTAGCAGTTATTATTATAACCTTTATAATGTTTTTTTTTAATGGTAGGCCACATACTATAATGGTACCTTTTTTTTTTCTTTTCTTTTCAACATTAATTTTAATATAATGAAAACATATTCACCAGGAACTATAAATTTTTTAGCAATATTTTCTAATTAAAAATCCAGAAGTCAGAATGAATTTGTGCTTTAGTCTATTTTCTGCCATTTTTCAGACAATTTCATAATTCCCTCTTTTGACAAAAAGTTGCTTTAAGTAATGATAATTTGAATGTGCAACAATTTTTGCTTGGTTAGTAAAGTAACAATACTTGCATTATGTTGAATATGATGTCCTTTCTGTTTAATTCTAAATGCTTATCATAAATTGTACCTTCAATTTGTTTACTAATATGAAGTAATACTTGGTTGAATCAATCGTTTTGGTTCTCTGTGAGGAGCTCATAGTATAGGATTTCTAATCCTCCTATATACACATCTTTGGCTGAAGACCAACCATTGGTATAGTCAATAGTGGTTTATTTTGATGCCCTCCCTCATGATCTCTTACATTCTAAGTAAAGTATCCACTGCCAGGATTTTTAAGCTTGCTCAAATGATTTGGATATTTTGTATTTGATTCTGGGAGTCCTGTAACATTGGTTATTCTCAATATCTTTATTTGATCACTATCAGTTTTGTTCTACCATGAAGCAATATATATTCTGCCCCCCCCCCCTTTTTTAAATAATAAGTTTAGTAATAGAAAATGTTTTTCTTGCATCTTCAATATTTGAATCAATAAACAGAAACATGCTAATTTTAACAATTAAAATGCAAACTGAAATAACAGTTATCCCTGTATAATCAAAAACAAACTTTTTGAACGACATTAATTAAAACTAAATGTTTTTAAAGACCAAAAACACATTTTTTTGCAATTGAATATACTTGGAAAAAATTTTTTTTTTTTCCAAACTTTCTGTATTCTGGTAAATTTGCTCATTAATGAATTTTGGATATTCTTTCTAAATATATTACTAAAGCAGAACATGATTTTTCTAAATAAGTTATAAATTAATTTGTTGTTTTTCTTAAATAATTAACTGTTTGCATGAATTCTCTGGAAATGAAAATATGATAATGTATTCACTTTTTACATGGATTCAAAATTAAGGTTTCTTTGTTTTAAAGTATACATTGATATGAACCCATTTAAAGTTCATTAAACTTGAAATATTACAAAATTCCACAGACACTGCTTAAAAATATTCTTTTAATTTGTGAAACTTTAGTTAATTTTTTGAAAATTTAACTTAAGTTTTATAAAGAAAAAGAAATTTCAAAATATTTAATTTTATCTTGTAGTCCTTGATAATTTTAATAGATTTTGTTAAGGAAAACATATAATTACCATATATAGCATCTTTGACTAATAACTAGCAGATTAATAAGTTGTCACTGTGTTAAAGACATCTCAAGTCAAATTGTTTTGGATAATCATTCAGTGGTGACATTTGTAATTTCATAACCATTTGAACTGTAATAGGGAACATTATTGAGTGAGAAGTAGAAAATATTAGTACCCTAAGATAGTTTACAAACTCTCTAGAATATGATATATATAATAGAGCCGTACCTTTTTAAAATTCTATTAAATTGTGATTAATAATTTTATGAATACAAAATAACATTGAGATAAATCATAGTTAATTTCTATCTTAAAATTTATAACACATATACCTAAGAAAAATAAATGGAATATGACCTTACAATAAGAAAATAACTTTAATAATAATAAAAAAAATAATAAAAATTGAAGATTTGTGAATAATAGTAGCTGACTTTTGCAGGTAAATGTTTTTTGTTTGTTTAATAAATCTATCCAACTTTTTAGGTGGGTGTTTCAAAAGAAGGTCAAGGTTGACAACAACATTATTCCAACTGTAAATAATTATAAAAACTATTAACAAAACACATTGCTTTTAAAAATAAAAAAAAAAGATTGAAAATAAATACAAAAATGATTATTCATTTTATTATTTTTTCTAATAACCTGTTTGTTTGTTTTTTTGCTTTTTAATTTTTATAAGTAGCTTTTCCAGTTGATTTTTAAAATTTTATTTGAAGTTTAACAACTTCAAATAAAATTTAAAAAATCAACTGGAAAAGCTATGTTTTTTTTTTGTTTTTTTTTCCAAAATTGTAAGTTTGACCAAAAAAAGCCTGATGTTAAAGCATTATCAAAATTTCATGCATTATATATCAAAAGACTATCTTCTATTGATATAGTGCTCTTTTTTTGCTTATCTTATACTTTTTGAAGGAACCTACATTATCTTTGGTTTGTTGTGGTTTCGTTTCCAAAAGTTGGAGAAGAAAAAACAACTTCCTGGTTATAGTTTAAGGTGTCTTCTAATAGCTTCTTTTTTTTTTTTTTTTCTTACTTTATACTTCCTGAAGAAATTTCTATCAAATGTCATCGCTTATATTTTGGCTTCCACGGGTTGGAGAAGAAAATGATATGTTCCTGGTTATAGTTTAAGGTGTCTCCTAATTGAGTGTACAATTTCAAGAATATTGATAAATATTGGCTATTTTGATTTTGCAAAACAAAGTAACATGTTAAATACAGTCTTTAAAAAAAAATTGTATTTCACATTTTCAGCTGTTCGAATCAAAATACCATTTTAACTCACTGTAGAAAAATTATTCAATGGATAAAAGCACATACAAATTACATATTTAGAAAGATTATTTTCTTTTCTTTCCAACCATATAAATATTTTTAAGATTGGGCTAGAAATACACAAGAAATTGTTAGTTGAATAGACTAAGTTGCAAATTCATCAATCTCAACCGAAATCAGATATTGACTGGAAATGCTATCATTACACAAGAAAATGGATGGTTTCCTTAGAAAGCAAAAATAGTAAATGAAAAACCGAATCAAAAACAGCGGTATCAAGGAAAAGAAAACCAAAAACTGATACCAAAACATAAATTGCCAAACTGCTCAACTCTAATGTGCGGCAATTATGTTTTAAACCTAACTTAACAAGTCTTTCTCTTTCACTTCCTTTCTATGTCTTTCTCTTCTTTTAATTTACGTACTTTATCTCTTAAGGAAAATATCTCACATTTCAACCATTCACTCAATTACCAATCATGTTACCTTTTTTAAAAATGAGAACACTGCTAACAGAAAAGAGAACATTTTTTCTCTGATATTTTCTCATCTAGTTTCATATTGAAAAGATTTCCATCATAAAGACAATCCTTTTTTTTTTTCATTTAAATGTCCTGATGAAGGTTTAAAAAAAAAAAACCCTGAAATGTTTTAATGCCAACTTCACCAACTATAATAAATCTTTTTGTAATACTTTGTTTTTTCTATTTTCTATATACCATCAGATTTATTTCCATATTTTATACCCATATATATATTTTCTGGATAATGAGGATCATTCCATGTGTAGTTTAACCGTAGTGAGAGCTTGATGTGCCTAATGCTTGCGAGTGAACAGACTGAGCAATATATTTAATAAAGGAAGGAAAAAACTTTAAAGTTTCTTTATTCAAAATATATATATATATATATATATATATTATATATGGATCATCGGTGATTAAACTAGTGACTCCACAAATTGTGTCTGGTGAAGAGGGTGTCTAGACACCCTGCAGAATGAAAAACAAGACCTGTAAAAGGGCGGAGTAGGCTCTTTGCTGATCAGCTATCTAGCACATTATTTCTAAAATTCAACCCATCCTCATCGCAACAAGGGCTATGTAAAGTTGGTAGTCAGAGCCATTTAATCTGGAACTTAAGTTCCTGGTAGGGTTACCCAAGGTGGACAGGTCTGGCACCCAGTGGTATTAAGGCCACAACTTGGCCAAAGGGGCTCTGGCAAAAATCGAAGGGTGTCTCCATTTTAGGAATCAACGCCTTTTGGCGTACTTGTCACTGCGTCTGTGGAAAATCTGTGACAAACAATGGCATCTCCTTACCCTGACTGGGATATACATTGTGGGGTTTGGGTACCTCTTGTGAATTTCATATTCCCTTGATACTCCTTGCATGAATTCACCACAGGTGAATTCATTTGTTGAAACCAGCTCAACTGACCCAGGGTGAACGCTGTAACAGAAAGAAAAAGAAAAAAAATATATCTCAGTATTTTTCTTGAAATCTTTTAATGAATTTGTAATTCCTCCTCCCTTTACTTTTAATGATAAAAAAAACATTGAGAAAAATATTTTTATTCTCTTAAACCACATGTTTTTCAGTTATCAATATTTTTTTTTATACATTATTGTTAATTACTCTCACCTGTCTCACTAAATACCAATTTCAATATTATTTACTGATCAATCTACAAATTCAGGTGTTTATTATTTAAAAGTTAAATATAATTGACATTATTAATGTCTAGTTGGAATATTCAAAATATTTTAATTCAATAGCTTAATGTTTTTATCAGGCTTCTATTGCAAACTTATACAAATCATTGCTGAATGTCGATGAAAATGTTACATTTTTGATTATTTAGCAGGTAAACTAGAATGAATGTAGTAATGTAGTAATTGAAGTAAGAATAATCTTTAAAGAATAAAAATGGGTTTATAAACTAAGAAAGGATTTCCTTGTAAAATTATATCTTTTTCTATTTTGTTGGTCATCTTTAGCTTAAAAAATTCCATTGTTAATTTATAATTCTCTTCACCTTCTCTAGTTGATCTTAAATTCTATTATGTGATTCTTATTTTTCTCCATGAAATCATAACTGAATTAGGCTAATCCTGTTTTAATATTGCCTAAGTAGTTAATACCGTTTTTAGAGCGATCTAAAATGATTCCTTTCTACTTTTAAACATTTTAATTTTCATTTGAAAGTGACTGTATTCATGTTGAATTTTCTGGATGTTGTACTTATTTTAAACTCCAGCTTTTCTCTTTTCAAGTCATTTGATCTGAAATAATTTCCAAATATTTGATAGCTACAGATCCTTTCAATATTTTCAATATGTGACTGCTTGAGATATTTGATTTTCTACTATAGGCCTAATTTTGATTTATGAATCACAGCCCCTTTCATAATTTTCAATATTCATGTTGTATTCAGTTGAGATCAGATGTTTGGCATCATATTACAAGATGAAATGTTGCTTTTCCTCACTGATATAAAATCCTCACTGAAATTATAGCATATTACATGATATCTCAGAAGCACTTAATTATGCATTGATAAAGACATTCACTTCAAGGTACAAAAAGAAAGGGCTTATATCAGTTTCAATTTTTTTTTTTTTTACCAAAGAAAATGTTGGTAATTCTGGGGTTTATGTAGAATTAATGACCATTTTAATTTTATTCATACATTTCATCGAATTCGTTTTTTTCTTTGTCATAAATATTCAGACTTATGAGGTTTAGACAACTGATTTTGTAAAAGTTGAAATTAGTTGAAAAAATAATTTGCAACTTAATAGTGTAGGATCTGCATTCATCTTCATTTTGTAACCCCCACCTCCTTTATTTATTTATTATTTTTCAAAACAGTCATTTTGAAGTCTTTAGTAATGTTTATTAACCAGCACAACTTACAGATAATAAAAATAATTTTTTATATGATTATTATTTTTACAGATAACAAAAATAATTTTAATGATAATTTCAACCAAAATTGTGTCCAATAATATTTAAAACAGAAACTTGGAAGAGAAATAACTTCAAAAATATATTCAAAGCATCATTTGCAGAAGATGAAGTTTTGAAAAAGTAAAAAAAAGATAATTCTGGAAAGATTGTACTAGTAAATATGTCAAGTGTTTTTAACTGGCAAAAGACTAAGGAAAAAAAGTTTGTCATTGTGTGCTAAATTTGGCAGATTTTTCCCCCTATTGATTAACAGAACTTATTCATGAACCAGAATAATATTTACTTATTTTTTTCAAGTAAGGATTTAACTTTTGTCTTTAAATGAGAAAGAGTCTACTTGAAAAATAGGAATTTAGTGTGGGGTTTGTTTTTTGTTTTTTTGTTGTTTTTTGCTATTTTTAAAAAAATATTTATTATTTTTCTCTATTGTGTGATGGCTATCTAATGAAACTGCTCTTTTATAAAAGTTACCAGCTGCAATAAATTTATAATAGCCAAATGGCAATCTGTTGAGTTTTTTTCTCTCTTATTGGAATAGTAAATATTGCTCTGTATATAATTATCATATATTGAGGTCTCTTAGGGACTTGAAATAATCCTTGTATAAATCTATTGGTATGCATCTGCATGGGCATGCATTGTTGATATATGGAGGATAAAGAAGATCCCAAATAGAATCATTCCCAACTTACCTGTCTATTGGATATATATATATATATATATATTACACACACACAGTAGTGGCCAAAATTAAGGAACAAAAATTAAAACTTCAATATATATTTTAAAAAATGTCCAATTTTGCTGAAATTTTCACTAAATGTAGATAATTGGCAGTTCAGCTGCATCTTATTTGGAATGATATATAGAGAGAGCTATGATTCAGTTTTTTTATTATTTAAATATCAAGTGTTGAAAATTAATGGATAAAATGTTTTTAATAAAAAGATAATTGGACAAGAAAATGCAAAAAGTTTTATCAATATTTAGTGTATTGAATCAATGCTTTTCGATGAACTGAACCTTTCATCATTTTGTCATCTTACTGTTTTCCATCAGAATCAAAGACATCAAATTTACTTTCATCTCTGAAAAATATGCTGGTCAACTGTTTTTCTGACCACAACATGTGCTTGTTTGCAAATTCCAGTCTTGGTGCCTTGTTCTTTTTTTTTGCTTATGAACAGCTTCTTCTGTAGACAACTTGCACAAAACCCTATTTCTCGCAAGCATCTCGATACAGTTTGTTGAGAAACATTAATGTCATTTGAAATTTGTCATGAAATGTCTGCTGAACTTTGAAAATGGTCCTTCGTTACTTGGTGTTGAATGATCCTGTTTTCCCTGACTGTTTTCCTTGGTCTACCCACCTTGTTTGGACTGATTCAATGACCAGTGTTTTTGTACAGTTTCAAAATTTGGCACTTATCCTTTTGGAATGCTTCACCCATTCAACAATTGTGTGATTTTTCCTTTTGCAGTTTGACAACTTCAGCTTTTAGAGATTTGTCAGCATTTTGTCAGTTCGCCATGTTGGAAAATGACGTGATAATAAACAATCTTTATCTTAATCTCACTTATCAGAAATTTGGATTATGTGTGTTATTCTCACATAGTTTGAAATTTTATCCTTAATTTTGATTACTTGGTATTTGAATAAAAGATTAAATGAATCATAGCTCTCTTCTTTTCATTCCAGATAACAGATTTAAAGCAGAATTAATTGAACTTAATTTTTTGAGATATCAAAATTTTAATTTTTCTTCTTTAATTTTGAACACTACTGTATAATGTACACAATTTCATTTTTAAATAAAAACTAGCGATGAGAGATTACTTGCATGTGTCTGTGTTCATGATACTTTTTTTCTGTGGAAAAGTTGGATTGACAGAAACTACAGACTTATTTCATATGTATATTCAATTTCCCATGTTATAGGTTTTGTTTTTCATGTGCAATACCTGGATTAATGCTTCTGTATAAACAATATTTTTAGTGAAGCCATCAAGAGTTAAAATGTAAACATTTTCAAATGATCTCCATAGAGTTATCCATTGATTATTTTAATTTTATTGTCTTCATTATTATTATTATTATTATTATTATTATTATTATTATTCTAGTTTCCAAGGTTCTCTGTCAAATCATCTGTTGACTATTTTCTTGTTTTCATCCAAAGTTTCTGAGGTTTATAGGCTATAAAAAGTGCCAATGATTGACTCATTCATTGTTACTGTTTTTCTTTTTTTACTTAAATTTTTGTAATTTGATTTTGCATTTCTTGTTGTTGCTTGTTGATTAGTAGATGCTGTTTTTCTACCTAGTCTTGACTTTGGTCCCATTTTTCTGAAATTTTGTCCAGGTGTGGACTGTTAAAGTAATACAATGCCCAAAATTTGAGCTTCTAATTAAAAAAATTGGCCAAGTTAATTTTTAATTATCCTAATCTAAAGGGGGGGGGCAGAGATACTGATAGGTACATCTCAAAGGATGCAGTAAAATCTTTTCCATGTGTCCCAGTGTTTTTCTTTTTTCTTCCCTCACCATTTCAAGCTAAATGTAAATACATCTCAATATCAAATTAATTAATTAAACAGGATAGTTACACAGTAGGAGTTAGAAGGTTTTAGTTATTTCCCCAGATCATAAATAAAAACCCTACAATCTATTAAGAAACTTAATTGGGACCCATTAATTTTCCCAGGTTTTTTTTTCAGAGCAAATATGTGCATCCCAGGATGCACTAAATCAAAAAGCTATCAGCATCACTGCGGTGGGTTGGGGTTTTACAAAATATTGCAACTTTTTGTAATCAATTTTTGTCTGTAAAATGAGTTCTAGAGCTTCCCTACTTCTAAAAATTGGTTTAGAAAAGCCTTTTGGACTGAGGAATCCAAAAATGCTATTTAAAAAAAGTCTCAAAATTAACCAATTTTAAGTTATTAATGATTTCTTATTTTTTCATAGCATTGTGTCTATAACAATTTTTATTATTATTATTATTTTACATATATTGAACATTATTTGTACCAAAAAGATAGTTTGCTTATTGCTCAGAATTGAAGCTTTAGATATTCTACAATCCATCCCTTTCCCAGATAAAATACCAATACAAATAAAATACAAACTCAGACAATTTTTTTACAATTGAATTTGTACTATATATTTTTAGAAAACCCCAACTCAAATTTCAAAACAATTTTCATACTGTGCAGTCTTTGTATATTGTTATTATTTTTGTTACCTTCCAATTTTCAATTTCATAAGGAAATGCAGTGTCAATATTGAGCTTTATATATTGTCAGAATTTTGCAGACAATATGATTGGTACAAGGGAAATGTATTGTTTCTATATTATTTCAAATATATCCAATTACCAACATAATCCTGATCATTTCTATTGCACTCTGACAGTTATTTTGCTCCATATAGACTTTATTCAATGGCTGAATGGAAACACTTAAAATATAAAAGTGCAAAATTTTAACTGATGCTGTAGCTTTAGTTCTGAGCAATAACCAAACTATCTTTTTCCTACAAATAATGTTCAATATATGTAAAATAATAACAGAAAAAAATTTTGGCCATTGATGCAGTGCCACATCAGGATTTCCCCACCTATTGATCATGCTATGAAAAAGTCAGAAATCATTAACAACTTGGTTAATTTTGAGACTTTTTTGATTGCATTCCTGGGTTCCTCTGGCCAAAAAGGCTTTTCTAAACCAATTTTTAGGAGTGGGGAAGCTCTAGAACTCAGTTTACAGAGATTACAAAAGGTTACAATTTTTGTCCCCACCCCTCCCATTTGGAGAGTTAAAAATTGACATAACTTGTCCAATTTTTGGAATTAGAAGCTCAAATTTGGGGGATTGTCTTTACTTTAACATAGTCCACACCTAGACAAAACTTTACAAATTTTTAAAGAATTGTCATCACATTGAAACAAAAAATATATTTTGCACTGCATGCAGAAAAGAATCTCAAAGTTTGAAAAACTTGATAATTTTATTATCACATTCTTTATATCATTAAAAGATTAGGTAAAAGTCTAAAGGTAAATTTCTTTTAAAGATCTCTAAGGAATTGTTTATTTTATTTATTTTATTTTTAGACTTAACATTATAAGACTCTTAGCTAAATTTAGAAAAGCACCCTCAAACAAATATATTTTACTGTTCTATTTAGATCCTTTGGTGTGAAATGGGTTAGCAGAATGCTGAAGAATATTTATGTAGAAAACAAACGAATAAAAATAAAGAACTATTGAAAGAAATCCAACCCTCATAGACTGGGGCTTGAGTTTTAGATAAATACTGGCAGAAGAGAAGATTAATGTAAAATAAATATTTAGAGCAGCAGTGATGTAAAACAATCCACATATCCAGTTGGTTAAGGGAGTTTTTGGCCCCCCTAAGATATTTTAGGGAGTAGATATCACTTTTATTTTTCATGCCCACTGCATGTTTAAACCAAATTTGGTGAAAATTAATTTAGTAGTTTTTGCATCCATTGAGAACATACATACACACATTTCATTTTTATAAGCATAGAAGATTTAAAATCTTAGTGCTGTATATCAGATTCTAAAACCATTGAAATTTATTACATCTAAAAGCTAAATCTTGTTTTATATCCTGAACCTTTTAAAGATTTCCTTGTCACTTTAAATTAACTTGTTTAAAAAAAAGAATTGTACATACAAATATCTAATAGGGGAATGTGTGTTCAAAGTAAAAATAATAATTCTCTCAGTATTATTCAATTGTGTATTTTTTCTTTTTACTACAACTTCTTTTTTTTTTATGAGTATTTCTTTCAAACTAATTTCAGCTGCTTTCTATGAAAACTATTCAGACTATATTCTATGGCTGTTAGTAGTAAATGGCATGAATTGTAAATGAATCCAAGTTTTGATTAAAGGTTATTCTTTATTTCAGATCCGTAATTGCCACTGGGTAGTTATGACAAAAAGCAACTGAAATTGGAATGAAATAATACTTTAAAAAAATAATACTAAAAATTAGTAGTTGATAGTGCTTCATCTAATAACATTCAAAATAAGTGTTGTTTTTTGTTTTTTTTTTTGTAATGTAACCTGCCAATTTCTACAGCTTTTATTTTTCTTGCTTCCTTGAAAAAAATTAATTTTTGTTATAAACTGTTTGTTTTAAAGAAAACAATTCAAAGCAATTTGGCTCTTCAGGTGAAAATGTTTACAAATGTTTGTTATATAAACAAACTATGTGAAGATCTCTTAATAATCAATGATTAAAGTGTTAATTGCTTTTTTTTTTTTTTTTTGTTCAGCTGTAGATCCACATGGTTGATTGCATTAAAATTACTGAGACAAATTTCTTTGAAAAAATAGTTTCAATCTCCAAATACCTGTTATTTTTCCTGTTTTGTAAAAATGAATTCTGAAGTCTTTCATAATCTTGTTTAACCTTATAATAATAGACAATTTATTTTTTAACACAAATCAAAGCTAATCAATATCTTCTTGTTTTTACTGGTACAAGACAAAATCTAAGCTTTATCTGCTGATATTATTCATCTGTTTATCAACTCCCTGTTAATACATTCTTATTGTGAACTGTTTTATATTTCTAAAGTTTCATCTTCAAATCCTCCCATCAAATCCAGATACCAGAGAATTAGTTTTGCTCTTAAATCAGATGAAATAAAATTTTATCTTTCTGTGGTTTTACAAAGATCTTTAATAGTGAGGATTTAGAAAAAAATGGACTGTTTATTGTTTCTTAGAATTAGTCATGTTTGTATTTTTATCAGGACTTGTCATTTTATGGCATCTAACACTTACAGCTATAATAGTATTATTATTAATACAGATATTTGATTTTAGTTCATTTTTACAATCTTTATAAAGAATATAACATACAATGTAAATCTAGTCTGTTCAGATTAAATTGCATTATAGAACAGATAAGTTAGGAGTTTTTTTACTTATAAATGCCGAGTTGGTGGGGGCCGGTATCGAACCAAGAACCTTGTGATTCCTAGCCGAACACTCTACCGAAAGTGAGGAGCTGATGGTAGGTGTGGCGCTCCACCTCGGATGCTAAAAAATAATCTCCTTGGTCTAGTGCTAGTGAAAAGGGGATAGACTCCCTCACTGTCTGGCTGATACCGACATTAGGCCGCCTCGACGACTTTACTTACTTACTTATAAACTCTTATTACTTTTAGATAATATATTGATTATAATTAACATTCCCAGTTGATTTTTAAATTGATTTAAGGTAATTGTTATTTTATCACATTAGTTATACTAAAATAAAAAAACACCCTCCGGGCGATGTAAAAATAGATTTTTGAAACCTATTGCCTGAGGGATGGGAGTAAAATATTCAATGTCAGCGAGTTTGTACCCTAAGTGAAGTAAAATCATCAAATTCATTAAAGGATTAAAAAATAACAATTTGAAATGTAAACTTTAAATATGTATTAAAATAAAACAAACTATATATAAATATATAATACCAGTCATGTATTTATCAAAACTTGTTTTAAAAACAATGAGGACTGTCTAATGTTGCATGTTCAAATTTTGAGTGTATTTATTCTATGTTATGATGATTTTGGGTAATGTGACGTGAGCAGTGACATAATTTTTGTTAGACAAAAACTGGAAGCGAATCTCCATTATTAATCGATAGAGCTCTGTAAATGGAATGCAAAACTGTTTGAATTATGCAAATATCCCCAGTGGTTCAAAAGTTATGAGAATTCAAAACCCCAAAATTGGGGGTACAAAAGTGAACATGATTTTGCTCAAAAAATGTCACAATTATGAACTAATTCAAAACAAGAAATTCAGTAATTTCTTTATCATTTCTTTTATTTTTGGAGCAATTTTAATAAAACTTGGCATTCTTATATAAACTTGTATGTTCTTTTTGTTTCTGCACTCAAATTGTATGTATCACTATACTGTAACCCATTTAGTGAATAAGAGGTACAGATATTGACATTTTTAAAAAAAATTTAAGTTTACCACAAGATTATTCAACTTTTTCATTTTAATACATTTCATTTTAATGTATTCATTGTATACACATATATAGTATTAATTTAAATAAATAACATCACTTTGAACTTAAAATACAAGAAATAGAACCCCTCTTTACTTTTTATTTTTTTAAACAAAGCCTGTTCTGCATGTGCAGCTTTGTTTACATTTTAATACTAGCTGGTAAGTTTTTTTTTTTTTTTTTTTTTTGTTTTTTTTCAAAAATTGAAAGTTTCACAAAAAAAAAAAGCCTGACATTAAAACATTATCAAAATTTCACATTATATATCAAAATAATTCTGAGAATATCTTCTATTAATGATATAGTGCTCTTTTTTTGCTTACTTTATGCTTTTTGAAAAAATCTCTTATCAACTTCCATCGCTTATATTTTCACTTCAACGGGCCGGAGAGGAAAATAAGAAGTTTCTGATTATAGTTTAAGTTGTCTTCCAATTGAATTACAATTTCAAGAATATTGATAAATATTGGCCGCTTTGATTTTGCAAAATAAAGTAACGTGTAAAATATAGTCATAAAAAAATTCATTTTTTGCATTTTCGGCTGTTCGAAGCAAAATACTGTTTTAACTAGCTGTAGAAAAATAATTCAATGGATAAAAGCATATACAAATTACATATTTAGAAAGATTCTTTTATTTCCGTTCCAACCATATAAATATTTTTACAACTGGACCAGAAATATACAATAAATTTCGAGTTGAACTGATTAAGGTGCGAATTTGTCCATGTCCACCAAAAATTGCTAAAGTGCTGGGAATGCTATTATAATTCTTTCTCTCATGCTTGTGTGTTGATTCTGTTTAAGTTGTTTATGTAAAAAGAGGCATGTGTATGTGTGGCACTAAGAATTTTACAAAGTATGAATAAAGGGTTCATGAATTGTATAGTGCATATGAATTTGGTTTTTTATGTGTTCTATAGGCTAAAATTAATTTATAAATGAAAATTAATTAAAATCTATATTTAAAAAATAAATTCTATTTCATATAATGATAAATGTTAGTGTATTTCTGGTCTATATATGTGGTGGTATTAATGTATTAAAACATTCACTTTTAATCTGGTCATTCTTGTAAGTAAAAAAAATAAAAATGTTTTAATAAGGTTTTATTTTTTTTTATACTGTAAAGTAAGTTTTTCCTGTTTTTGTTTTGTGCTACTTTCCAGTTATTTGTCTGGTATCTTATTTATTGAGTTTTTTCAGAAGAAATGAATCATTGTATATAAAAAAGAAATCAACTTCCCTCGTAGGTCTTTTGAATCTAAAAACATATTTTAGATATCTTGAAATATTGATTAGACTTAGACCTTCAATATTAAAAAAAAAAAAAAAAAAAAAAATGAAGAGAATAGAAAAATACAATTACAAGATGTAATACTTTTAAATGCAAATCAGAATATTATTTTTTCTTCTTAATCTGGAAGTTCTGAGCTAAATGTTTAAACAAAACTAGATTTTGGGTAAAAGTGCTCGGCAAGGAGTCTTCATTAATCTCTTACATTTAAGCAAATCTTTGTTTTTAAAGACTTTGTCATCTCATCAAAATACGTTATTGTAATTGTGTTCATTATTATCAATTGTTATTTGCATATGAAACTACTTGACGGTAAGTTATTTTTGCTTTTTCTAATTTATTTATTTTTTAAATTTTTTTTTTTTTGTTGTCTCGCTGGTAACGGCTTTAGTCCCTCTGTCCAGTTGTTTGTTAGTTATATCTTCACCTTTTGTAGACTTAAGCACGCATTTCATGCCTAGAAAAGTGCTGATAAACTGTTTGGTTTTTCAGCTGAGATAAATGAATATGCTTTGATATTTGAAGTGTTTCTCTGGAGAAATGACCACAACTTTCTACGTTTTTAGAGAAAATCATTCTTCTAATCACCCACCGCTTGAATCTGAAGCTGCACTCTGTCAATTTCCCAAAATGCTTTTGGCCATTTTATAGTCCAGGGGGTGGGACTGCTTGAGCTTGACTGACATTTTCATTTCTGTCCACTGGAATGAATTGTAAAATATGTTGACAAGTTTTGTGCTGAAATTTGCCTTTGCCATTTTTTAATTTTTTTTTTTTTTTATTTAATTTTTTTTTTTTTGTTGAGATTTTCACCCTTTAATTAATTATTATTTAACTAATATGAGAATGTTCTAAACTTTGGTAAGTTTTTTGTTTGTTTTTCGTTTTTCTTTTCTTTTTCTTTCTAATCTTCTGTTGTATCTTGCTTTCTTCTTCTATTCTTCAATTAAAAAAAAAAATTAATAATTTGGGTAATTGGATATGTGGTCTCAATTGAATGAGATTGTTATTATTTGTAAATGGATTGATGGGATTTTAGAAACAGATTAATCAAAAGATTCTTTTTAAGTTCAGCCTTAGTTTATGTACCTTTTTTAAAAAAAAAATTAAATTTACATTGGAAAATTTAAATTTTCCTTTAAAATATAGATTTTTTTTTTTCAGGGGAGAGTATTTCTTTTATGTACACACACACACTTTTAGTAGAAGCTCTCTGACTGCTTGTAATATATCTATTGTGTGTGGTTTAGTCAGATCCTATCAAGTGATTTTCTTAAGAATTTTTAAAATATTCAAATTTACTTCATAAATTCCTGTTTAGATTTAATACATTTAAGTTCCTTATCTAAAAATAATCTTTTCAAATCTACATTTCTTACAAAACCGAGGCAATTTATATTTCTACTTTTCATGCACGTTTGTGTTTGCATATATATATATATATATATATATATATACACACACACACACACACACACACACACCACAGATGTCTGTTCTTACATTCCTGACATTTCTAGTATGTTAAACTTTAACTTACAATGATTAACAAAAATTGATTTTTTTTAGGTTTCCTTTTGATGATTTTTAAAAAATGTTTTTTTTTATTTTTTAATTTTTTAATTTAAATTTTTTTTTCTGAAGTTTTTGAATATCTATTCTACCATTGCACCTTGATAAATATTTATGTGTCTTGTAGACTTACTTTTCAGTGCATCTTTTATAACCTGATTTAACTTGGATAAGACTAAACTTAATCATTCTTAACACCTTTCTGGTCCACTCATTTTCACATTGTGCCTCTCTCTCTCTTTCTGTCCTCCTCTCTTTTTTTCTCTCTCTCTCTCTCTTTTATATATATATATATATATATATATATATATATACACTTATACATATACTTGCCTGCTGTACCCCTGCTTTCCCCCCTACCTTTTTAGTGTCCTTGCCTGACCCTTTTTGTGCATATTGTAGCCCCTTTCTCTCCCCCCCCCTCTTTCTCTATTCACATCTCTGCTCTACTAAGCCTTGATATTATCTTCATGCTTTCTTCTTACTACAAACTAAAGAGTAATTATTTTACTTTATTTTTTATTGCTTACTTTTTGACTTCTTCAATATATTTTTCATGTCTTCCTAAATTCATACTGTATGTTTTACTTACAAACTGCACAATTTTTATCTAATAAAAAAAAAAAAAGTGCAGTAATATTTGCGTTCTCATTCTTACAGTGTTTTTTTTTATTTTTTAATGTAAAAACTGAGTACTTTCCACAAGAAAATATCCTGAAGCGTATTTCCACCTTTTATGAAGGAACAATTTTTATGATTCCTTGTTAAGACCTTTTATAATTTAAAGAACGGATTTTAGAATACAAATCTTTTTTCAAATTTTTCAAATTATTATTTTTTTCCTAAATGGTCATTTTTCATTATTCTCTCTCTTTCCACCCATATATATTTCCTAAATCATAAATTATCTTTCATATAATGGTTTTTATTAGTTATTAAGGCAATGAAGTATTCTGATATATCAACACATTTTGACAAATTACTCATGAAATTTCATTTTCTACTAGATTCTTGCATACGATGAATCGTTATGAACAGTAGGAAACCAGAGCAAATAGTTGGTAACATTAAATCTTATATAGATCTTGCTATAACTAAAAATAAAGGATCACTATAGGGTACTTTTTTTTTCTTTTTTTAAAATTGTATTAATCTGTTATTTATTTAAGTTATATCTTATCTATGTTTGTTGCTGTTTGAACGATATTACTCTTAAATATCAATGGATGCAAAAGAACAAGTTAGATCTGCCTGGCTAGTGCAATTGTTTTCTTTTTCTTTTCTCTTAAAAAAAAATAATATTAAGAGTGACCATTTTAAAATAAGAAAACAAAAAACAATTGAATTGGCTTTTTAAAAAAAATATCATTTACAGTTTGTGATAAGTCATTGATATTCACTAAGAATGAAATAGTTGGTAATTTTCTTTTGACAAAACATTTTTGAATGTATTAATTGTTGGAAACAAAGCAATAACTTTCTTGGTCTGTTATTATTGTGTATTGATTAGCAAAACAACAAGCAATAACTTGAATATAATCATACCTGCAATTGATTTTTTTAAATTTATTTTTTTATTGTTTATGCTCTTCCATTGTTATTAGGTGAGATATAATTCATTTCTATCAAATGATCAAATCATGTGCAGATATAAAAGCAAAAACTTTTAAGTAGAAAATGGCTAAAGTTGTTTTGAGAATCAAATTTTATCTTGAAGGATTCCACTATTTGTATCTAATGAGGGTTGATCTTTTTCCCTGTGTTTTAGTTTTCTATTAAAAACAGCCTTTTTGGAATTCTGAACTAATTTCTTACCAGCTCTTCTCAGTAGCATAGATGTTCTGTGAAACTGCCTTATGCAGTGGAATTGACTGTGAATTAATTTGTATCAAATTTAGTTGGATTTAAATACATCCTTAGAAATATGTCCTCCTATGATGCTTAAATTGTTATAAAAATATATTTGAAGCATAGGCTTTTGGAATTGTTTTTAGTATTGCTTAATTTTTTTTCTTTTTTCTTTTGTGTGTGTGTGTATTTTTATTTTTAATAGGTTTATGTTAAATTTTGATGTAAAAGTTTCTATTCAAATTTCCCAGTTATGAGTAAAATAGCAGGACAAATTGGGCTGTAAGTTAAGTTAGTAATGAATTTAGGGTGGGGAAAAATAACTTTGAATTCAAAAGCAGAAGTTGAGCACCTCAATATGCCCTTAGAAAAGGTATAAATCTTTTACTCTTTTTAGCTATGGTTATAATAATATTTGTGAATAAAGGTAGTAATCAATCTTTATAAAACTTGTTAGCTACTATTTTTCATGCTTATATCTTATTTCATTTAAGATTCTTGGTTTTTGTATTTCATAGTTTCATTAAGTAATTTCTGTTTTTGTTTTATTTCTAATCTCAAGGTAACATGACCAAATACTTTGGTGCAGTACTTTTTTTTCTTTTTTTTTTTCTTTTTTTAATTTACTGCACATACCTGTGATATCTTAGTGTATATAAAAGGTACATGGTTCGGTTATTTAAAAAATAATGGGTACTATTTTTTATTTATTTTTTGGTTGCTTATGATTTTTTTTTGTTTTGGACTTTGTACTGCAATTAAAAGCAATAAAGTTTTTTTTTCATTAATACCTCTAAAAGGTGTTCTGCTCTTTTAATTTGCTCATATTTTAAAGAACTTTGTAAACAATTATTTTTTACATTCTAAAATCATTAACCATATTGTAATCTGCTGCAGTTTATGCTTCTGTTTTTGCCAATTCAATGTCTTGCTAAAACCATTCCATTTTTAATGTTAATGAAAAATTGATATCCAAACAGAATATAAACGTCTTTTCTTTCTTATCAAGATTTTATTCCATTTTATTTCTTTTCAGGTTGATTATGCAATGAATAAGATGTAGAGCTAAAAATAGAATTTGAAACTTCTTGAAGGTAAATATGTAGCTGATTTATTTTCTCTAATTTTATATCCCCTTCCCACCTTGATCTTAGGATTTTGCTGTTGATAACTTATAAAATAAATTGAAAAAAGTTCTCATCTTCAGCCTATTGGCTTAGTTTTACTTTTTATGTATCAGAAATCCATAGAAAATAGAAAAATACTTTGCTTTAAATTTTGACTATTGAATGAAGTAGTTATTAGTTTAAAAAAACAAACAATCAAGTTCCTTTCTTTGACTCTTTAAAATATCTTAAATATTTGTGGCATTGACCACCCCAGATGTGTTTTTGGTTCAAAATATAAATTCTTTGAGCTGAAAACTAAAATGTTTTGATGAAAAACTTTATTTTTAATACTGAAAGTATTAATTTTACTAAAGTGGTTAATAAAATCATTTAACATTTTAGTTGTTCTTTGAGAGATTAAAAATTAGACCTGTTTGAACATAAACAAAAGCAGTTTCATTTAAATTAGAAAATTCTTGCTTATTTGTGATAAAAACTTTTTTTTAAATTGCATGGTTGGAAAAATAGTAAAATAGAATTTTCAAATATGTACTTTTTGTGGGGTTTTATTGATTTCTAATTTTTTATGAAAAAATTAAGCAAATAATCAGTTTTGTTTTTCTATGTATATAAAATTATTTGTTTTACAGTCTTTAAGATGGGAGAATTTTATAAATTAAAATCTGTATATGTCAAAATGATGCATATTTGCTATTTTTTTCTTTCTTGAAGATGTCAGGAACAGTCCTATTTTATTCCCTATATTGCAAACTACTATTAAGTGAATTTTTATAAATTTATCTTTAATGATAGTGGAGAAAATTGATTTATTTACAAATGGATATTTTGGGGGTTAAAATCCTGATTTTTGCTTCCAATTTGGTGAAAAATCTGAAACACTCAGCAGCTGTTCAATGAATTTTAAAGATTCAACAGCATTTTCCTTTTTTCAATGAGATCTATCCCAAAAACTTTAATATACATTACATAGAAAAAATAATAAAAAAATGTGTGCCTTGCTAATTAACTGATTTAACTGATTAAAGAAATTTTAAGCTTTTTATAACCAATACTAAAATTTTTCCAAAATTAAGTGTATTCTACAGTCAAAACTTAATGTAAATCTGATTCTGTATGAGATTCTACACTTTCAATCTACCAATCTCCTTTTATAAGACTCTCAATTCTTCAGAATGTATTATTTATAGAATTGGATTTATTTTGTTAATGGATATCCAGTTTCACATGATATTAGAAAATCTGGTTACAGGAATTCTGAGTATTAAAAACAAATTATGAATTGAGAGCATTTAGTCCATCAGAAATCTGGAGGGAAAATTCAATTTTGTGGGCATGACTGCTTATCAACTATTGTAATTAACTCCCTTTGAGTGTTTCAAATGTGGAGGTTGATTTTTGCAGCCTTGATTTACTAAATGATTGATTCTTTGATAAATCTGTACAATACGATTTGTCGTAACTTGCCAACAGTGAAATATGCAATTGCTATTAAGAAACAGAAAGGAATATGTTTGACATCCTCCAGAAGATATCAGCAAGGTACAATAGAAAATCTTAAGAAAGCCCAGGTAGAATTGACTAAAACACAAAAAAAAAGAAGAAATAAAATACATCCAAGAGCAAATAATATGAAATTCTTAACCCATAACAGTTTATATAAATTTACAAAATAATCAACACAAAACTGCACAAAATATGTGGGGCTAAAGGGGAAAAAAACTTCAATTGAAAGATTAAGTATAAATATGAAAAAGAAATCATAGAAAATAAAAACTTTGAATATAACAAAGAATAGTTGAAAGAATTAAGAATGCAAAAGTCAAAAGTTTTTTTTTTTTTTTTTTTTTTGAAGAGTTACAGGGAGTTGATTAGGTTGATTGAAGTCATAGTTGGAATTACTGAATTTCTTGTTTTTGAATTGGTCTGTGATTTGACTTTTTTTTTTAGCAAAATCGGGTTCACTTTTGTATCACCAATTTTGGAGTTTTAAATTCTCATAACTTTTGAACCACTAGGGATTTTTGCATAATACAAATAGTTTTGAACTCCATTTACAGAGATGTATATAACTGATTAAATAACAATAACCTCAAATAAAAGAAATCTGACCTAGTCACCAATAGTCATCCCAGTTCAGATCAGTTTTGAAAGGAACTGAATTTTGCCTTTCACAAGATTTTCTAGTGTACCTGGGGGATGTCAAACATATTCTTACTCCTACCGAATAGCGATCACATATATCACTGTAATTGGAGGATACTCCTTCGAAAGAGAAGTTTGCTTTGCAGTTCATAGCTCTGTTTATCCTCTTTTTATTTATTAGGATGTAGTATAGTTGTGCTTTTGTTTTATTTGGGTAGGTGTAGGTCCATAGTTTGGACCTTTTTTCTTTTCTTTTTTTAATTTGGTGTTTGGGGTGGTTATGTTTTTGTTTGAGGATACAATTCTGTTCTTGAGAGAGAACTCTGCTAGAAGTTCACCTTTCCTGTTTGGAGTGTTGTGTAAGCAGAAACTATTGTTTTCATTTTGGCCTACCTGTGCATTCATGTCTCCTCCAATGATCAGGGCATTGTGTTTAGAAATGTGTCTGCATAGGGAGTTCATTGTAAAATGTTGTGATGTCCGTTTCATCAAACATTTGTGGGGCTGTAACACGAGACTACAGTCATGCAGGGATTGACATTGAATGTAGTACTCATAATTCTCAGTTGAATTTTTTTTTATGTTGTTTAGTGATTTTAGGGCATGGGGACTGAGAAACATTTCTACACCTTCTATGGTGGCATTAGCAGAGTTTCCAGGCAGATGTCGATACAAATGTCCAGCCATTATCAGATTCGTGGTATTTTAATTCTAATTCGCTATGGTCAAGTCTATGTTCTTATATGCATATGATGACTATTTTTATCAGCTGCAGATGCTGTTAACTCGGTAGCTGGCTTATCGTTTTTTATATGTGCCTTGTTTGTTTGTGCAGTGAATGGTGCGGTTTGGGGTGTGATGTTGTTGGGGCTCCCTAGCTTATTTTTCAAACACTGGGCCAGAGCTATAACCTCGGGATGTGCCCCTTTAATGACAGCTCGAAGGGCAATGCTGATCTTTTTTCTGTTTTGCATACTATCATAGGGGGTTTGGGTTGGGTTGATGTCATTGATACCTTTTGGTGGCTGTTTTGTTAACTCTAGACTTAAAGATAAGGAGCAGTAGTTTCCTTACTGAACCTGGCTGTTGACCCGTTTTGGGTTCGTCTACCCAGCATCTTGTGATGCACGCCATTGGCCCATTTTGTGCTCAACAGTCACATCTCACATCCACCATGCTGCTACCCATGGTTTCTGGTGTTACATGCCATAAAAGTATGTAGGATATCCTGCCATGAACTGCTGTCCAATAGTGAATTTTTAAAAAGTTTTAACTTAATGTTCACCGGCTTTCTTGCAGATTAGTATTAAGCAGTCCTCCTTAATATCGGTGGTGTTTTTTTGAGGGGTAGGGAGTTTGTTTGGCTAGCTTCATTTCAAAGACTCAATTGAAGATTTTGTCAAAGATACCTTAATTTATATTGCATATCTCCGCTGTAGCACTTTTTTTTTTTTTTTTTTTTTTTAGTGAAGGGGATTATTATTTTGGCATTTTATATATATATATATATATATATATATATATATATATATATATATATATATACTTGCTTTTGAGTGCTATCATAATGTGAGTGTAAATAAAAGATGGGGTAACTAGGATATTGTTTATTTACCTGTGATTTATTGTTTTTTTTATATTTGGGGATGAAAAATCCCTTTGTCAGAAGACTTCTAAAATTTTGGAGTCCTATAGAGGAAGTATGCTCATAGCTGCTTGTATCAATTCATTCTGTTTGTGGTAGTAGTAGTAGTAACTGTGTTCTCTGCTATTGGTAGTCTATACCTTTATTGGCTTCCCAGCTGTTGTAGATTCTTCATAATTATTGTTGTCATTATCTGTAATTTGTTGCTGGTCTGTGGGTGTTGAGGTGTCTTATGTATGTGTCTGGTGTGCCCGTGTGTGTTAGATTGTAGTTGTTGTTGGTGTATTGTATTATGAATTTTACATTGAACTCAGTTCTGTTATTGATTCTCAGGATTAATTGGGAGATCAATATCACCTCTTTGATTCTCAACTTGCCTACATTTTGATCATCTCTTGCCTCAATTGTAACTGTTTTTTGTTTCCAAGGTGTTTGCAGAAGGTAGATGCTTGTGTATACAAGTGTTCTTTGATCCTAATGTGCAGCAGTCATATATATATATATATATATATATATATATGTATATATATAAGAAAAAATGCACTCAAGAAAAGTGCATGAAAATGTGATTGATGGCAGAGGTCTAAAACCTAAAATATCAAAATTCAGTTGCTTAAAATTCAATGTAGATCACACAATCATCAGACATAAATATGAGAAAAAGTTGCTGATCAACCATATTGATAGTATCAGGAATTTCTCACATAGCTAGATGCTTGTTTGTGTGTCATGCCCATAAAAAATAAATAATTTATCAATTTTAGAAATCTGAGCAAATTTGAAAAATATGTAATCTGTCAGGTGGTAAATATACAGAGGAAATCTATTACTATGTCTAAATTTAGAAATCAATTCACTTTTTGTTCAGCTATATATATATATATATATATATATATATATATATGCATTCCCAGTTGATTTTTTTCATTTGAGTATATTATTTAATCACATTAGTTATATAGAGCTGTATAAATGGAGTGCAAAACTGTTTGAATTATGCAAATATCCCTAGTGGTTCAAAAGTTATGAGAATTTAAAACCCCGATATTGGGGTTACAAAAGGACACCATTTTGCTAATTTTTTTAATATAAAGTTTACCAAAAGATCATTCAATATTTTAATTTTAATACTTCATGTATACACATATATAGTATTAATTTAAATAAATAACATCACTTTGAAAAATACATTTCTAAATGCCTATGTTGAATTAAATACAAGAAACATGTTTTTAAACAAAGCTGGTCCGACGTGTGCTGAGTTTAGTTTACATTTCTTGTAATTTTAATTGTTTTATTCCAAAATTGGAAGTTTGACAAATAAACCCTGATGGTTAAGCTGCATCGATATATCACATGTTATATATGAAAATAATTCTAAGACTTACCTTCTATTAGTGATATTGTGCTTTTTTTTTTTTTTTTTTTTTTTTTTTTTCTGATCTTAGTAAAATAAGAATTGAAGAAATCAAATTTTGTCTATCATATTTTCGCTTCCAAAGGATGGAAAAGAAAAAAACAAGTCCCTGCTTGTATTTTAAGGTGTGCTAATAAGTGTAAAATTTTACGAAAGAAATTACCATGTAAATTTTACTCTGGGGGAGAAAACTCATATTACGAATTTCCAGCTTTTCAAAGCAAAATACCATTTTTAACTCGCCATAAAAAATAATTCAATAGATAAAAACACATAAAATTACATATTTAGAAAGATTTTTTTTTCCTTTCCAACCATATAAATATTTTTAAGTTTGGGCCAGTAATACACGAGAAATTGCGATTTAAACCGATTATGGTCGGAATTTTTCAATGTCTACCACAATGAACGAAACTGCTGGTGTTGCTAATTACATGCAAGAAATAGAACCCCTATGTTTTTTTTTAAAACAAAGCCTGTCCTGCGTGTGCAGCTTTGTTTACATTTTAATACTATTTGATAAGTTTGTTTTTTCCAAAACTAAAGTTTCACAAAAAAGCCTGATGTTAAAACATTATCAAATTTTCCCACATTATATATCAAAATAATTTTGAGACTATCTTATTAATGAGGTAATACTCTTCTTTATTTATTTTTTTTGCTTACTTTATACTTCCTGAAGAAATCTGTAAAATGTCATCGTTTATATTTTCGCTTCCACGGGTCGGAGAAGACAATGAGAAGTTTCTGGTTATAGTTTAAGGTGTCTTCTAATTGAGTGTACAATTTCAAGAATATTGATAGATATTGGCCACTTTGATTTTGCAAAACAGAGTAATGTGTAAAATTAATTAACCTTTATATATATATATATATATATATATATATATATATATTTACAAATTATTGAAGAGTGGAAATAAAACTGAATATTCAGATGAAATATTTTTACACCTGAAAAATTTATCTATTCTAGATAACAACTAAATATTACAAGGAAATCAATTCTTCTATCAAGTACTATTTGAATATTTTGCATGATGACATATTGGATAAGTCACTGTGATTCCTTTTGTATGCTTTGGACATGTACTTTTGCAGTAGTTATATTTCATTTATTTAGCTTCTCCCCCCCCCCCCATCTTTTACTTGCCAAAAAGAAAGCTAATTTTATATTTCATTTATGATAAATTGTAATACACTCTGAATCTAAAACTATTATTAGAAGTTATACATCATTTATATTTGAAATTAGATTTTATTTTATTTTACTTTTCTTTATACTGGCCAGTTTTTGTTGTAACTTACTAAAATAGCTAGACAAAATTTTATGATTTTAGTTAAATTTGTAATTTTAAAATTCTAACAGTGAAACTTTTTGTATGATACCAAAAGCTTATTGGTTAACTTTCAATGTTTTTTATTCGAGAAGAAAGTTCTGTCTTTGTTTATTTTTATTATATTAATAATCTATGCACTTTTTAGTAGTGTGAATATTCTTTTAACTTTTTTTTTTCTTTCTTTCTTTTATCCAGTTTTGACTTTACCAGCAATACTATATTTAAGAATTTGAAAAATGTCGGAGAAAATAGTCCAAGGTATGTAATTAATTTTTATTTAAAATCTTTGTTTGGATTTCTATTTAGCTTGAACATTTATGTGCTCTATTGTCAATTGAATTATTTTTTTTTATTTTTACAGCTGTTCATCTTAATTGTTTTCCCTTTATACAGAAAAAAAAAGGTTTGCTTGTTCAGACTGCAGTTATCGCTCATGTGCCAAAGCTATTTTTCCCCAAATTCAAGTGATAAACTTGAATTTGAACAGATTTGTAAGAAGAACATTTCAATGAAAAAATGTTGACTGTAGCAAAAACATTTGTAGCTTTCTTAGAATTTTAAGTTTGAAATGCAATTTCACTTTTTTTCTGATATTTTTGTCTTTTAGTTCTGTTATCTCAAAAAAATTGTTTTTCTAACTTTACATTGAACATGAAAAAAGATTTCTGTTGAAATGATCTTGAAAGATAAGGTATATTTAATTATTTTCTGCATTTTAGCTATCTGGAAAATTGCTTTTCTTGCTTTTTGAATGGGCAGGTATTTTATTTTTGTGGTTTTCTGTCCATTTTTAAAAAAATCTTTTCATGGACACACTTTCTTTTCAATTACTAATTCAACTATCTTATATTGCTTCGATTAATACATTACTACTATCTTAACATCAGGTAACTATATTCTAGAAGGAAGATCATCTAATAGAATTTTTTCCAACATTTTGCCTTTGACACTTTCCCAGTGGGTGTTACCAGTTTTTTTTATCTTAATTACAATTTCTCTGTTAGTTGATATCACTAATATTATATTAGTTGCTGCCTTTAACCCAATCATGACATTTTCTGGCAAAGTATAAAGTGGGAAAAGAACAGGTAAGCTTTATTTTAGCTGAACATTTCTACATTTTTTAACCTTTCATTTTTGACTAATAATAACAGTAAACTTTTAAAAAAAACAAAAAAAACACCCCACTAGGAATTAGTCATGACAAAATGGGGATTGAAATAGTTTTGGTTATTTGCTTTCAATATTAGAGGTTTGCTAAATAACCAATAGTTAACTGATATTTTATGTTTTAAGTCTTTATTTTTGTAATAGTACTGATTATGATAGGACCATTAAAAATATTCTTATTTAAAAAAAAAATTTTTTTTAAATTTTTTTAATTGGCAACACTCTTGAAGTGACATCTATTTTGAATACCATACCAGGTTAGTCTCCTCCTATATTCAACATAGTTTTTTCATTCTGATATGTTTTTGTTAGCAAACTTTCAATAGCTTTGGCACATTGCAAAAATTAGTGCATGAAAAGGCCTTTCTATTTGCCCATTGAAGGTTTGTGAATTCCCTAGTTTTGACCAATATCAAATCTATATAATTATATTTTATTTTTACTGTTTCATCATTTATTCTCCAGTTTTATTTCTTATTTTTTTCTCTCGCCCGCTTTCTCTCAATTCTCTCTACCAGCAGAATTTAGAAATTTCACAATTCTAAATCATGATCTTTTATATAAATAAATGGTCATATTTTTTTATAGCAAAGTTTCTACTATTTTTATAGTGTTTAAAATCTGTAGGTTTATATTTACTGATTAAAAATCCCTACTTATATAACAGTTTTATTGAAAAGACATTTTTCTCTATAATTTTTTTTCTTTTGTAGCATTTAATTTGCTTCCACTGAATTTGCTTCTAGCCTTAAGTACTCAAGAAATTCCCTGCCTGTTTTTTTTTTTTTTTTAGCTATCTCTGTTGAATCAAATCTTTTTGGTGTAGTTTTTATGCAAAGTTTTCCTTACATTCAATTTTTGTATTTTATATTTGTTAATATCAGGGCATCTCTGCCTTTGTTCTTACTGTGTGCGTGTGCAAATAAGACACAAACAATCGGTATTGATTTTAGCAATAAGAAAATTAAATCTTTTTCTTCTAAATAAAAACTAATTAGATGTCAGAAATTTAAACAATTGAAATTGTGTAAAGTAAATAGCAAAACTTATTTCTAGATTTTTCAATTTTTTCAAATTGAGAACATTTAATTATCATCATCAGATGGGATAATCACTTAGTCAAAAAATGAAATTAATAATACCATTGAAAAAATTCCGAGACTTACTATTCATTTCAGGAACTTTCATGAACTACTTTTTTGAGAGATTTTTAGATTTTATTCTTGTGAATTCTATTATAATTTTGATGAAGAAAAAAACAGATTTTTCCTCATTCCTGGAACTATTGAAAACCTATTTTTTCTACATTGGTGTTTATCTAGATTTTTAGTTTTCTAACAGACCTATATTATCATTTCAGATGTGTTTTATATAAAGTAGCCAGTTCTGGTAAGCCTTTCACAAGAATTAAAGAAAAAGCTTCAAGTAAACTTTAGCAAAAATAAATAGATTGATTGGTGTGGTTTATATTAAAACCCATGTTGGTCTGATATTATGTAAAATTAAACATTTTATTAATATCAAGACCTGAAATGATTATTTTTTACACAATTCTTTTGTGCCTCTCTCATCAAATCTGCCTTTTACCTGCATTTCTTTTTCTACTTTGGCCACAAGTGACATATTATAGTTATGGCACCTGTGTTACCAATTAGTGGTACATGGTTGAAGGCTCCTCCACAACACATTATTTAAAATAGTTGGAGAATAAAACCTTTTTATAAGATTCATCTAAAACTTATTTTATTTTTTAGGTATGTGTATAATTTTGTTTTGGTTGGGAACTTTACAATCTTTCTTCTTTTCCACTTTCTCCTCTTTTCATTCATCCACCTTTTCCCAAATTTTCTTTATTCCATTGGAAAACAATTTCTTCAATTGAAATGATAGTTATTGTTACTACAGCAACAATGCATTTTAATTAGGCAGTAAAACTTTTACAGAACTCAGCCATGTATTTACATATGAGTAACTATAAATTCTATTTGGATTATTCAGATTATTGTCCTCATCTTTATTGTTTATCTACACAACATTTTGTGCCCTATATCCATTGCGTCATGTTTCCAATTGGACACATGGTGCAAAGGATATAGGCGTTGAGTTAATACAGTTCTAAGTGATCATTATCTCTGAGCTGCAGGTTCAATCCTGGCCAAGGGTGACAGTAACAGAATACTTAATACTTCCACCCAGTTATGGTTAATGGAATGAGAACAGTATACCCCCGTGGATTGAATGAAGGGTTCGGTATCTTGTTCCATGAAGGCTCAGGAGCCTTCATGGGACTTTGAACCAGAAACAAGACAAGAAATACCTGAAGAAGGCCTGAGGGCACATTGGCCGAAACGTTGTGTAGATAACAATAAAGCTGAGGACAATAGTCCAAATAATACAAATTATCAAGCCTCATCTCAAAAATTCAGAAATAGTAACTATAAATTATTATATTTTTAAACAAAAAATTCACTAGCAGATATAATCAGATAAAAATCATGTTATGAGATGAAAATCTGAAAGGATCTATTCAAGTTGATAAATGTTTCTCAAACTTGACTTTTTGCCATATCTATAATTTTCATTGTATATAAGAAGTTAATATCTTTGAAATTTACTAAAAAAAATTATAATTCATTTCTTAATATATTCATCCGGTAGCAAACTATATCAAAATCCAGGGCAAATTAATGAATTAAATAAATATTGACCCTTTTTACAAATTTATTTTGATTAAACTACATGCATTCAATTGAAGTGAATATTTTATGTGAACCTCCCACCCTCCTACCTCCCACCCCATAAAATAATTAGTGTATACAATTTCCGTTTGAATTTATTTTATTTTTTTCCTCACTTTGAAAGTTTTTTTTTTTTTTGTTGTTGTTTTTTTTGTTTTTTGTCATGTAAGATAAAAGAAATAGATTTACATTCATAAAACAACAAATCAACCTTTTAATATATTTGGCAATAGCTACCAAAGTTTTTTAAAATATTTAATTTACCCACTTAAAATAATTTAACAATTTTCGTAATCAAAACTTTCTGAATTTAAAAGGATTTTATAATCGAATTTGAATATTTCTCTCGTATGATAATGCATATTATGTTTCAAGACAATCAGAAATTCATTTAGTATACTGTAACCTTAGCAGTTAGGGCTATTTATTTTGATTTTCACTCTGCAAATTCTGTGTCAAGTATAAAATTGCTTTTTATTTTCTTCAGCTAGATTGACTGAATAAGGTGAATATATTTTAAATGTAGCTCTTTGGAACAAACTAACTATATATATATATATATATATATATATATATATATATATATATATAGGGTGTGTTAAAAAAAAAAAGGTATCAAAACCTAAGCTGTATTTACCAAGACAGAAATGAACAATAAATGAAATATTAATTTTCTTCAAAATGGTCTCCTTGGCATTCAACATGCTTACCCACCAATTTTCCCATTGGTAGAAGCACATTTTGAAATTTCTCTTTTAATATGGTATTAAGCTGTGCTGTCATATTTCATTCAATATGAATTGTCATGAATTTTCAGTTTAGGAAACAAGAAAATATCACATGAAGCTAAACTATTTTGTTAAAAATTATTGGATAAGTTAGGCCATGCAAACTAATGCATTGTCATGGTGAATCTGCTGCTGATTCCTTAATTGCAACACATAGTGTCATGGTGATGGTGCAAGACTTTCAAGTAAAATTATTGGTGACAGTTTAACCTTCAGGAGTGATTATGAGCAACATTTTGCTCTTGTTTCAAGCTACCTTTTAAGCCTTAAGGTGGTGATGAAAATTTCCACAAAGATGACTAAGTCTTAGTTTTGGGATCATGGCCATATATCCACAAATTGTCACCTATTATGATGATTTTCAAAATGTCTGCATCAGTTTTGTATACTGAAGCAAATCAAAGAAATGGTCATCTGAAATTCCTTTGATCTGATGTCAGAAGTCATGGAATAAACGTGATTGCAAGTTAAAAAATGATAATATCTAGATGTCTAAACTGGTCTAATGCCAATTTTTTAAAAAGGTCAAGCTAGTCTCATTGTTTTTTTTAACACACCTTAATATATATATATATATATACACACACACATACACCATTCCCTGTTGATTTTTTTTTATTTGAGGTTATTGTTATTTAATCACATTAGTTATATAGAGCTCTGTAAATGGAGTTCAGAACTGTTTGAATTATGCAAATATCCCCAGTGGTTTAAAAGTTATGAGAATTTAAAGCCCCGAAATTGGGGGTACAAAAGTGGACATGATTTTGCTCAATATATGTTGAATGATGGACCAATTCAAAACAAGAAATTCAGTAATTTTTCACCTTTTCTTTATTTTTGGAGCAATTTTGATAAAACCTGGCATTCTTATGTAAAATTGTATGTTCTTTCTGATTCTGTACTCAAATTATATTTATCTCTATGCTGTAACCAATATTTTAGAGAATAAGAGGTACAGATAGCAGCGTTTTTTTATTTTTTAAAGTTTACCAAAAGATCATTCAATAACATCACTTTGAATTTAAAAGTACCTTTTTAAATACCTGCTATGTTGTATTACATGCAAGAAATAGAATATCTCTTTAAATAATTTTTTTAAAACAAAGCCATTCCAACATGTGCTGAACAGTTTTGTTGATGTTTTAATACTAGCTCGTAAGTTCGTTTTTCCAAAATTTTTAAGTTTCACAAAAAAGTCTGACATTAAAACATTATCAAAATTTCCCACATTATATATCAAAATAATTAAGAGACTATTTTCTAATGAGATAGTGGTCTTTTTGTTTACTTACTTTATACTTTCTGAAGGAATCTCTATCAACATTGCTTGGTTTTTCTCACTTCCACCATTCAGAAAAGAAAAAGAAAAAACAACATCCTAGTTATAGGTTAAGGTGTCTTCTAATTGAGTGGACAATTTCAAAAATATTGATAAACATTGGTTACTTTGAGATTGGAAAAGTAACATTTAGATTTAGTCTCGAAAAAATTAACTTGTTGCATTTTTGGTTTTTAGCAAAATACTGTTTTATCTCACTGTAAAAAAAATAATTCAACAGATAAAAGCACATAATACTTAATTGCAAATTATGACTAATTACGAATAATTAAAATGGATTTTTTAAAAACATAACTCAATCCTAGAACTAAGGAATATTTTCATATGAATTTTGTGTCATTAAACCAACTAAGAAAAAAGCCTTTAGCAAACAATCATTGATTGACTCCGCTTTACTATTATATATATCACCCGTTTTTCTATTTTATTTTATATTTAAAATAATTTTAAATAGGATACTGTTTGTGTTAAATTCTTGTTGAAACACATGTTAGCATATAATAAAATTCCTCTATACCAATATATACATTTTTTTCCATTTATCTTTTCAATATATATCTTTCATTTAGATTTTACAATTGCATCCAACCCAAATCAAATGTACCACCATTAAAAAGGAATTGGTTTCTTACTAGGAATTCCAGTAGGTTATGGAAAGAAAATAAAGATTTTAAATTTTGATGATTTTCATCTTGCTAGTTGTTGGTGATATAAATTTGAGCCAAACATATCTTTACACATTCCAATATTAGATATTAGCTTACTAGGTCTGTGTAGTAGAACAGATTTTAATTAATGCAATTCTTATTGTTTTCTTACTAAAAATCCATTAAAAAAATTTCTCTCTTCATAGTTTTGCTGACTTTTCCATCATTTTCCTCTAATATTTTTATCTGAATCTTTCTTTCTTTTTCTTTTTTTTTTCTTTTTTTTTTGAGGGGGGGAGGGGTCTTTTTCTTTTCTTTTTTTCTTATGGCAACCATTTCTACTGGCTTTTTTTTCTTTCTTTGATTGAATTTGCTTTGGAGAAAAAAAACATTTTTTTTTTCTCTCTAAGCAAAGGCCATGCACTTTCTATTTTCTGTTGGAGTTTAAGTAAACTTGATTTCTGGACTGCATTTAAAAATTAGTGATGTTATAAATTTGTGTTACCAGGTTTTGACTGTAGTGAAAAATTTTGCATCTTTAGTTGCATGTTATTTTTAAGAAAACCATTTTAAAGGTGTGACTTTCAAGTTGATATTTTATTTCTATGATCAATAATTTTCTACACTAAACAAGGCTCTTGTAAGATGTTTTTTATTTTTATTTATTTATAAAACATGAAATAGCTTACAAGATTATAATTTATCATTTGTTGGTCTGTCCATAATTTGTATGTCATTAACTTATTGCCTTTGAAATGTGTCTTTAACGTGTAAATTGCTAATTAGTGTTGAGTGTTAATTGTCTTTCCTATTGTGCTGAGAAATATTTTAATTCATAAACTTTCATGTCACATGTAATGTCCATAAATAAATACAATGTATTTTTATAAAAGTTCTATAATACATATTTGAATTATATTTTAAGGATTAAGATGGCTAGATTCATCTTAAAGATAGCTGATAAATTATTCTGTTTAAAATATTTAAAAAATGTATTTCTTTCATCCTGGAAAAATAATTTTTAAGTATAGTAAATAAAAGGAATAATTGCATTTTTGTCCTTGGTTATAGTTGTAAACATAAAATGGAATTATTAAAAGCATTTAAAGCAAAGTAATATCAAAGAATTTGTATTATAGAAAAAGAAATAAACATGAAAATACATTGTTTTTTTTTTTTTTATTGTTAGGACTTGGGAATATTATTAAATATGCTAGTAAAATAACATCAACAAGTACTTTGGGTGAAAAAATTAATTTTTACTCTAGAAGCAAATTCTATTTGCATTCTAGGTATAATGAGTTAAATGATTTGAAAATATGGTTTTTAAATTCATCCTAAGTTTTGATGACTTAAACAGATAATAATCTTGATAATGTTCTTGTGAATTTAGATATGAATTTATTTTATCTAACCAAATGAATTTTGCATGGTCTCAGAAAAAGTAGCCTTATCTGAATTGCTTTTACTTTAGTAAGTTTCTTCTAAAATGCATGATATATATATATATATATATATATATATATATATATATATATATACACACACACACACACTAACAGGGTATCTTTAGAATTGAACCGTTTTAATCTTAACTTGGTTTATAAAACATACTTAGGTAATCTGCCATTTATTTATAAGTTTTCTCTTTTCCCTACAAAGTTTGTGATGATAAAACTTTTGGTTTGAAATTGATATTTCTTATCTAATAAAAAGCAAAATCACAGAAATTCTAAGAATGAATAGTGCAACTAACTTGACATGTAGTAATTACACATAGCTACTTTTCTGATGAAAATGCTGAATTTTATATATTTAACAATGTCCCTTTTTTTTTTTTTTTTTTTTTTTTTAATGAAATTTGAGATAAGAACTTGCTTTTTAAAAATAAAATAAATTGGTACATTTTTAGCACCAAATGCTTGACCTGTTAATGATTTCATAAGATCTTTACTAATCAATTACCACTGAATTGTATATCCAATTAATTCATTATGTCTGGTGGTTAAAATTAATAACAAAATGCATGTTAAAATCTTTTGGAGAGACAAAAAGATATGCTTAACACATTCTTGACTTGTGATCAAAATTAATTTTTAAAGATAATAAAATACAGTCCAAAATTGGTTTACTAACTTCTAGGTATTTTAAATCCTTATATTTTTGAAGTAATTCATTGAATGTTGGAAGTTTTATCTTAGTCCATTTTTTCTTTATTTCTTACCACTGTGTAATATACACTAAATACAAATTTATGACTCATCATTTTTATAAGTTTTCTTCCTCTAAGTATTAAATTTAATTTTCTTTCCATTAAGTATCTTAAATGTGAAAAAGTTAATAGGAAAATAAGCAATTAATCAATTTTAGTGATGAGAGAATAAAACTTATACATGTTTATCCTGAAAAGATTTCATCTAACCTTATTACATTTCACATGTGGGAAATTGGTTATTCTTGAGATTAGCTGTAATGCCGTATTTTCCATCTGTTTTAAGAAAATTGCACATGTCTTTAGCAAATGTTACCCCTTTTTTCAGCAAATATAAAAAGTTGACTAGGAATGGTAAGTATATATTTGGCAGACACTGCAGTGGGTTACACATATGTAATTGACATTGAATTAAATCAAATTCTGCTCATATGGTGTTGAATGATTAAAAAAAAAAAGAGAATGAAACTCTGCCAAGAGTTTCTTTACCATTCTTTGAATGGTTTCAGAAAAAAGTTGTGATGTGACCATACAACACCATTTATGAGCAGTTCTCTGTAGAGATAAATTATCTGCAATTAGCATGGGTGATGCTGGCTTGATATTGTGTGTAAAATGTTCAAATGCCTTGGACATTTCCTACCCAAGCATTCTGATATTTATTTTCTTTAATGAAAATTTATAAACTTTTTGCAATCTATAAACTGTTTTCATTTAATTTAAAATTCTTTATTCTATTTTACATTGAAATAATTTTACAATTTTTAAATAATTTATTGTCAGATTACATATCATTTGATGTAAAATTGTAATTACTTATAAAATCCACTTTTATATGTCTAAATTATTTGTTTAATTGTACTGTAGAGAGAACATGTTCAGAGTTTTAATTCATCTCGAAAAGGTCAACTGAAAATCAGCTTTTGTAAAATGCTAAATAGTTGCTTCAATAAAACTGAAAATATTTGTAAAGAAATGTTTCACTTATAAATTTATATTTAAAAAAATGTTTCCATTTTTAAACTATTAAATTATATTTTTAATCCAAATATTGACAACTTGAAAATATGATAAATGAAATATAATTCTCTGACCAAAACTTACAAAAATCTTTTATAACCCTTTTCTTTAAATCTTACTCTACCTACTTTGGATTTTCAAAAGTAATTGTGATTGGCTTTTAAAATAGATGCAATAACAATATTGCTACAGTGTATGCTGTTTAAAAATTCAATATTTTATTGAATTTTTACATACTTAGAAATTGAGGAGAAATCTACAAGTGAATTATGTCAGCAGTTTTCTTTTTTTTTTTTTTTTTTTTTTTTTTTTTAATCTCAAACATTTAGTGTCAACTCAACTTCATGGGATATATGTGTTTGTACTTTTAACAAGTATGTTTTGCATATAAATAATCCTTCTCCACTATTAACATTTGTATGGTTTGGGATATCATTTGTAAATTTAACATATATATCTCTTAAGCCAACACAAAGAAAAGCCTGTAAAGTGTTTCAAAATGCCTGTTCATGCCATTACATATTTCCATAAAAACCTATCATTTGTTTTGTTTTAATAAATACAAATGTCACTTTCTTTGATAACTATTAAAATGCAATATATTATAACTTTAATAAAATAAAATACCCGGTAATATTCAAGGGACTGTTTGCATTTGTCGCTTTGAGCAAGCACTTAAAATGCTGTGGGAGTAGAATTTATTCCTAAATGTTGATTTATATATATAGGCTTAGTAATTATTTCAGAGCTCCAGTGGCTTAATTATTTAAAAAAAAATTTATTTTATATCCTGAAAAAGTGAATAGTTACCTTTTTAGCAGTATTATTGGAAACTGATTGTAACAAAGTTATTTTTTACATTTTATATAACTTATATGGGAGCTACACATCAAAACAGGACAGTAGTTACAAATGACTTTCAATGGTTGATATTTTAAGTATATTGGCTATTCACATCATTCCTAATGATAATGTTATTCTCAAGCAATGTCTTGATCTCTTTGACCATGGAGTCTTATTTAGCAAGAAATCTTCAACACAAAACTTTAAGAATCACTTTTATCATTTGTCGTACTTTCTCCATAAACTATATATATATATATATATATATATATATATATATATATATATCTTTTCTTAAAACAAAATGTCAGAAATGTGCTTTTTCCTCTCTTCAATGTTAAAATATATCAATTTTGAAAACTGAAGGAGAAAAAGAGAAAAAAAACTGATATGGCAATTGTCAGAATAAAATCTAAAGCCATTTTTTTTAAATGAAGTTAATTCAAACAAAACAACTTATGTCATTTTATGATCAAAATTAACCAAATATTTTAGGCTACCCAATGGTTCAAATTTTAATGTCTGTTGATTTATCAAACTGTTAAAATGTTTAGATTTTTCAAAGTTTTAGTAAAAAGAAAAACAGTACCCAGAAACTTTCTTTTGTTTTTAGATTTTAATTAGTATTTCTTACTATTGTCTACAATATTGTGTGCTTATGGAGTCAGGTTTGACATATATGTATGTGATATGTATACATACACACACACATACACACTATCTGTATTCAATAGCTTGTAAAATGTTCATTTTCATTTTATTTAAACAACTCTAATAATTCTTTAAATAACCTTCACATAACATTTTTCTATGTTGATCTTAAATTTAAAAAATTAAAAAATATTTTTTACAATCATTTTAATTAACTATTATAAAATGTGTGTACATGTTTTCTCTAAAATAGAAAACAGTATTGACATTGTTTTATTAAATTTGTATATCAATTCATATCCTATTCTAATTTATTTGGCTCATAAAGTACAACTGAAAATGTGTTCAGACATTTGCAAATATTTTATTCTTAAATTCTTTTTTATTTTACTGAATCTGAGACTGATTAGAAGTTTTTGTGAACATTGAATAATCTCCATTTGTTTTATTTTATTTTATTTTTTACTTAAAAAAAAAAAAACTAATGGTAATGCAAAGAATTGCAATTGATACAAGAATATTGAACTTGTATATCTCTGGAATTATTAGTCTCGGTATTAACGTAGTCATGAAATTATTACCTTATTAGATATATATTTTTAAAACTAATTTTGCTTCAGAGGTGACATTATTAAACAGAAAAGAACATTACATCACAGTCAAAAGTTTTATCATTCTCCCTATTATGAGAAATGACTATCACTTGTTCTATGGGTGCAACTACTCAAATATAATGTTAATACTGATTTTGAGATGTTATTTAGGCTGAATAAATTACTAATTGAATCCATTTTGATATTTCAATGAATTCAATTTTGCTTCTTGAAAATATTTGACATATTTAGGCATTCATCCCTGAAAGCTTTTCTTTTAATTTGTGTCTGGAGTCTCACATTAATGTTGTAATTGAACATTTGCTTTTGATAACATTTTGAATTTTTATACATTTACAAGACTTGATTTGAAAACAGTAATTTCTCTTCTCTTTTTTTTTTTTTTACATGTTGCTTTATTATTTTTTTTATTAATTTTTTTAATTCTATTTATTTATTTGTCATATTTTGATTTCTGTCTATGTAATAGAAACCTGCTTTATTTTTCTCTTGAAATGTTCTATATTTCTGGAAGTAAATTGGCTTTTATAGAATTAAATAAACGTTGAATGCTTGCTGGGAAATTTCCTTGGTATTTATTAAAGGGCATGAAGCCAACCTAGTGATGATGAAAGGTGTGGAATCTAAACAAAATCTCTCTTGCTGTTGCTGGTCTGCATTTGAAAATACTTTTCTCTCTTTCCTGATTGTGTGCAACAATCTTTGAACCTTGGGGTTTTCACAATTAATGAAATTAAGCAACCAATTCTTGTTTGAAATTTTGCTAAACAAGAATTCAAGGCAGAATTTAGTTTTTATATGGTCAACTGGAACTAAATTATTATTATTATTTTTTTTTTTTTTTTTTTTTTTTTTTTTTTTGTCTATTTCATTGCAGACTGGCTCAGCTGGAAAGCCTTTACTAAAAATGCTGTTTTCTTTTTTCATTATTATGACTAACAATTTGAAATAATCCATGCTTTACTGTAGGCAAAGACACCAGCATTTTTGCACTATGCTATTTGTCTGTAGCTATGATTATATTTCATAGTTTTGCATGTTTCTGTTTCATATTGCGTTTCTTATTCCCTTCTGCATGACTGTTTGCTGTAATTTTTCCTTCTTCTTTCAAACAGGTATTAAAGTATTCAAGGTATCTTTTGTATATCAATAAATATTAATGAGCATTGTGTTATAGATTTTCCTATGGAGATTTTCTATTGAACATTTTTTTTTTCTTTTCCTTGAATTACTTCTCATCATTCAGAATTTCTGCTTCCTGTTGGCCCCCCAAAAAAAGACTGACTTGATTTTAGTAAAGAAATTGGCTAGTAAAAATTGCTCACCAATTTTTGTTTTTAGGGTTGCAGTTTTGTTTCTCAAAAGGAAATGACTAATTTTCCTAAACTTGATGTTGAAATGTTTTTTTTTTTTTTTTTTTTTTTTTAAATTTTTAAATTCATTCGTTATTTTCTTGATTAGTTTATATGCATGAAAGTAGCAATGCTTAAGGTATCTTAAAACATTGTAGACATTTGCATTTTTAGTATGTTCCATCTGAAAAATACTTATAAAATCACGACAAACCCATAAAATCCTGTTAAAAACCATACATCAAAAGAATTTTTTTTATCTACAAGTATACCAAGGTTGCTTATATGTGGATCGTGTTTTGTAACTTTTTAATGAGACAGATGAAAAAGATATTCAAAGAACCATTTTTTTCCCATGTAATTCACTCACATGAGAGGGTGTTTGTATATTTCACTTATTTAAAAAAAAACTCAAATGTGAATTTTATCAAATTTAGCAGAAGAATAGAATAAAGAATGCTATTTAACAGTCTATTGGCAGTTTAGTTTATCTTTTATTTTGTGAAGGAAATACTTTTTATAATTTTAAGGAAATAACAAACAGTTACTATGCCACAGAAGCTGAACTTTGAAAACTGCTTTCAACAAAAATAACTGACCAAACAAAACTGCCAATAGATTGTTAAATAACATTCTTTATTCTATTCTTTTGCTAAATTTGGCCAGATTGATATTAATGTTTTTGTAAATAAGTGAAATATACAAACACCCTCTCATGTGAGTGAATTATGTGAAAAAACAAGTTTGTATATTTGTCATATGAGAAAAATATGACAAATATACAAACTTGTTTTTTCGTTTAAAAAATGATTAAAAAAAGATACAATCTTGATCAGTTTCATTTCATTTGATGTATGATCTGACTGGATTTTATGGGTTTATACTGATTTTTTTATAAGCTGCCCTTTTTTTTCTTTCTTTTCTTTCTTTCTTTTTTTTAAAAGGAACTTACCGAAAAGGCAAATATCTACAGCATTTTAGGGTGTTGTGAGCATTGTACCACTATAAGAAGCTCAAGTGATAAGTTATGTCTCTTAAAAGATTTCCATGATATTCACCAACAAATTTTATATAACAAATTTCATTCCTTTATCTTGAATAGTTTTTACTGTAAATGAGATTTGTCAATGAAAACACAATACACTGTCCAAACATTTTCAGGAAAATAGGGGCCTTTTTTTTGTCCATAGTTTTTCCAACTTCAATTACTTATATTTCAATGAATTATGGATGGATTTTGATGATTTAAAAACCCAAAATCTTATATCAATCTATATGTTATAATATTTGTTATAGCAAAATTGTATTTGAAAATTTTTTCATGAGCATTTCTAATGAAAGTAAGGTTTGAAGTCTACAAATTCCAAAAAAGTTTTTCACTACACAAAATTTATATTAGTTATTTGATTGACAGAGATTAAGATTATTTCTATGATTTTTATTATTCCTATGTAACGTTGTCAGTTGTGACCTGATAAGAAAACGGCTTTAATTTGGACTACCATGTAGATATTTTTCTGTAAGAGCCAGAGACATGATGTCTGAATCCTCAAATAGATATTTTTGGTTTCATGAATCTGCTGACATATAAAAACACTTGAGATTAATTTTATGAGTCGGACAAAAATTTCCTTGGCATAAAAAGAAATTGTGGAGAAATTGAAATTATGCATAAAAAACAAATCTATATAGGCAAATCTGATAATTATTTTAAAGGGAGTGATTTTTTTCCCATAAATGGAGTTCACACAGAAAACTAAAGATAAAAATCAGACTCTTTTTTTTTCTTTTTTTTTTTTTTTAAAGATTTTGACTTTTTAGTTGAAAGTTTCTTGTGTGGTCGGATCAGGTGAAACCCAGAAGGGATTAATAACAGATTCTAGGGAGGTAGGAGTGAGAAAATAAGGTGGCAGCTATGAGTGAAAGTCAGAGATGCTGAAGAAGGAAAGTTGGAGTTTGATGGGTGGATTAGCCCTCTTACTGCTAATAAGTGTGGTTGGAGCATTGCCCAAAATTGGAAAATCCCAGTTGAACAAAAGAATAGTTAATATTTCTATGCCAACCGGACCCTACCCAGTTCTGGGTGAAATATTATTTAAGCTGGATATTTTGGGGCTTTCAGACTCAGACAAAGTAGTGAGAGAGAGAGAAAGTCAGAGGGTGGTCAAAGTGAAATCGGGATGAACAGACCAGCTAACTTCAGCCAAGACCACCAAAGAACTCAAAGAAAAAGAGTCCTCACTTAGATTGAATCTGTTGAAAACTTGGCCAAGAAATGTGCCTAATTGAGCTATATTTTTCTGACATCTATTACTCCTGCAGTTTTAAGTAAGATTGACCTCTGTATTTTCTTGTTATATGAATAATTTTGTTGAAGTTGGAAAAGTGTTGTCTTGTTATATAACCATCAAGCTGCCTTAGCCATTGTGTACCAACACCTGCAGCAAATTTCTGGTCATCAATGTGAGCAATCGACTGAACTTTTGATAACTGTAGATGTCAGTACAACCTATGGTTGATTAAAGAAATCCGATATTGACGGCAATTATTGGATATTCAGTGAGCCTCTTTAGCTCATTGGTGCTTGATGGGTTATACCTAGATTATCTTTGTAATTTTTATTTTGCTTATTTGAATTGATAAAATGATGAATTTTCCTATGAAAAACCAATTTATTTGAATCTTATGGAATAACTTTTTAATTCTATGTAAAAAAAAAAGTAAAATGTTATAAAGCTCTTTTTCTCTCCTGCCTGTAAGGTGTTGATATGTTTCCTTTCATTTTGGGTGGGGGATCTCTTCTTTCTGGTTTGGCTTCAAATTTTTATATAGTTGACTTGCTTAATGCTTGGACAAAGAAATGTTTTCAAATTGGCTTGTGCTCAAATTTTTTTGTAAATATTTTGCTGTAACAATGAAATTAAAAAAAAATATATATATAGGCACCAAAAAGATTTTTGGAATTCAGTTTTGGTTGCAATTTAAGAGAAATATAGTAATTCTTATTATATCTACTGATATCACCTGTATATTATTTCTATTATTTAGTTATTAATATTTTGATGATAACTTTACTAATTTTCTTGATGAAATGTCCTTCCTAATACTGCTTGCATGGACATGCTGCAGTTTTTTTCTATGGGTACAAAGACTTATAACTATTTTCCTTCTACAGTAGCAAGTAAAAAGATTTTATGGATTTTTTTGACTATTGTCCTCATCTTTATTGTTATCTGTACAACGTTTTGGCTGATGTGCACTCCAGCCTTTTTCAGGCGTTTCTTATCAGACTTGGGAACCAGAAGAAGACCAGAGGGCACATCGGCTGAAATGTTGTACAGGTAATAAAGATGAGGACAATAGTCCAAATAATACAAATTATCGAACCTCATCTCAAAAATTCAAAGAAAAAAGATTTTACATAAACTTTTTTACAAAGAATCTATTTTTCTGCATTCAAAAACCACTTGATTTGTTGATCGAAGTGAATTTTTCATTTGCATGAAAGAAATTGAATAATTTCAGTTTTTTGCTACTTCATCTTTTTCTGACTGTTAAATGTTAAGGTGAACAAAATCTTAACTCTTTATAGGCAGGAGAACAATTTGAGAGACAGCACTTTTTTTTTCCCCCTTTTTTTTTTTTTAACAAAATTATTTTATACAATCCCCTTCACTATTTTAAACAAAGGTATATCCATATAACAAAACATCCATCATAATGTTTGTGTGTGAAATCTTATACATTTTTAAGGTTTTGAATATATTTGTATTTAACAATTTGATCTGAAGCAGGTTTCTATTAGTTTATTTTATATAATCACTTTGATTGCCCTCAACTTGTTATTTTTCCTGTTATTAACACGATATATTTACATATAATTAGCGCATCTGAATAAAATGTGATGGTTTCTATTGAGATAATTTCTGAAAAGATGCAATAAAAAAAACTTCATTTTAAAAGTTAGTTTATCTTATTTTTTAAGTGATTAATCTTGCTTAAAATTATAATTTTAATCCATTTATCCATTAATACCTGAGTGCATGCATTTGTGTATCTTTTCAATTCATCTCTTCATATCGATAAACATGTGTTTATTAACTGGAGCTTTTTGTTATTTTGCTTAAATAATATATAATGAAAAAATATTCAAATTTAACTGATGGGAATAGATTTTATGGTTTATAACCAGTTTCAATTTCATTCTATTCCTGTTTTTTCTATTTCTATTTATTAAAATCTGTCTTGAAAGATTGTTTGAATATCCAGAACTCTTTATGATAATTCGTTGCTAGTCAGCAATAGGATTATCATTTAAGATCTAATTTAAAGGTTACATATTTATGAAAAAAAGACCACTTGCTATGCCATATATCAAAATTTTATATGTTCACATTGGGTAATTTAATAGTACAATGCATGCCAGACTAACTGTAGCACAAAGTAAAACCAATGTACCTGTTATGGTTTATTTGCTCTTCAATATTTCTTCATTGTTTAAATTTTCTTCAACTTTAAGAATAGTACTGTGTAATAACTTACAGTTTTAGTGAATACTGATTTGTTTTGAAATATTTATTTTCCACCATAGTCACTTGATAAATTATGATCATCATATATCCTTTCCATTTCACTTTGCTCTCTTTTGCAATTTCATAATCATGGGGGAATTTTTCCACATTGTATGCCTCTTTCACAATTCTTCCCATCTGAAAATGTATAATCTAGCAGAAATGCTCCTACAGAATTAATCAGGTTAACAATTTTTTAAGTAAAGAGAAAAGCCTAATGCTAAACTTAACAAAATGGTATTGATTAACTCTTAACATCCCGTTGAGAATGTGCGAGTCCAGAGCCCAATTCCTATAACCATTTATCAAAAAATAGCCTTTTCATTTGAAGTTACCTGTTGTTATTTCCCTTAAATCAAAAACTTCTAAATATGTTTAATATTACATTTAAGCAAAGGCTATTGTTTGGAGTAGATTAGGAAAATGAATGTGACTTCTAGCCGGGTGGAATGAGAAATAAAAATGTTTTCAGAAGTAGATTTGTGTTAAGTATGTAATATTCATTCCTTTTTGGTTTATTTTCTTCCTGAACATTTTCAGACTTGATTTTATATTGACTTGAGGCATTTGGGCTTTTGTAAATTATCAGATTTCACTTTTCTAGAAATTTAGAGCACTTGATTGTATATTATTTTCTTCATCTTATTATCATTACATAACTGACTTTAGATAAGGGTATTTGCCTGCTCATCCCACTTATGAGGGCTGGACACAAGGTCTCGTTTTTACGTGGGCACATGAAAATTGCAACGATCTGGGGGGCATGGCCCCCTTGGATCGATGCTATTAACTGTACTTTACCGGTCCAGAGGCCGACTGACTTTATTTAGATAAGTAAAAGTCAGTAACTAAAATCATTTTGGCATTTTTGATTTAACCTGAAACAAGTTTGGTAGTTTAGGTTGAATTATCAGAACTTATAATGACTGTGGTTTTATTTGAGCCAAGGATTAAGAATATTTTTATTTGCTGTTTGAATTCTCTTTTATTTCACTTATTCCTTTAAAAAATGTTTTATACCTCTATTAAGTTAAAATAAAGAATAAAAAAAAGTATCAGGCCATACTCATATTATTATGTATAATCCTGCTTTCCTCTTTGGTTTTGGGTCATTCTTTCAATTTATTTTGCATATCCTTTGTCTCATTTAGGACTAGCCGATTGTAGTTTGAATATATATATTCATACACATACACTATTTCCTGGCATCAAGAATGCCCTGCAATTTTGACATTCAAAGGTTAAAGAGGGGAGGGTAACTGACTGTGTAGAATGCTGGGTAAATTTCCGAGACTTAACATTTTTATATATATATATAAACAATTTTTAATAATGATAGTTTAGACGAATATACAATACCTTGATTTTTTTTCTTTAGATTTTCTTAGTATTGCTGTTTTATCTCTACAACCAGGATAGAGAAATATCCATGTGGTGTTTATTTGATTTTCATTAGTATTGTGTAAACCATTTTTTGTCCTCAAACTATTTAGTAATTGTAATATTCCTTCATTAAAGATATAATTTTCTGTTAATTGTTGACATTCCCATTTCTTCATTGCTGTCCGCTTGTTTTGCTGCTAGTGTCATCTTTTAAAAGACCCTCTACACACACACACACACACACACTGCATAAAGCTTATTTAAAGTTAGACCAGCTTATTGTTGTTATATATTTTTTATTGTTTATGTTATGGCCAAGTAAACTTTTAATTTAGCCTCTTCGAAGACAGGAAAGTAGAAATGATTCTCTCCTATTTGTAAAACGAGACTTTGCCAATTCATAGTTTTTTAATACACATCTGAAATTGTTCACTCTATTTTCTAACTCTCCAATATGGAAAATATTCACATTGTAGTCATTAACTAATAAATAGCATGTTAAATTATATGAAGCTTGAACTATTCCTTTGTATGGTGAGGTTGTATGTTAGTTCATCCCATTTTCAGTTATGAAAACAATTGAATTTTTGTTTGAATGCTGCAAACATTTAGAATCTAAATAACATCTGGGTTTGTTTTTTATACTGAATTATCTGATTATCTAGTAACTCTGCAGCCAGTGTAAACTGATTTTGGAGGAGAAAAAATACATAGTGATTATTTAAATCTAAGCGCTTTTTGTCTCCAAAAGTGAGGCATTTAGATTTGACCTTTCCCAGTGCAAATTGTGCTATTACAATAGAAAAGATTAATGATCTCCTGTTCACAAATGTTCGTTTACTGTTATTAAATCCTGAAAATCTGCCATTTCCTTCTGAACAAATGACACCATTTTGAATGTACATATCTCTGGCATATTGTCAGCACATAGACTTATTAATGATATTTGCTGCTTATGCAATTGTTTTTTTTTTTTGTTTTTTTTTTTTGAGAATTTATTTATCTTGCATGGTTATTTTTCTTTGTTTGAATCTTTTTCTGATTTGTATAAAATAAATGGCGTTTCTTAATATTATTTCTAAAATTGATCTCTAACTTGAATATTTATGCCAATTTTTTAAAAAGGCAAATTAAAATTGATATAGTGATGATTTACTATATCCGGTATTGTAAAAAAAAAATCTTAAAATTCAAATTGGATTTTTAGTTAAGATAATTTTCTGATTATATTGTTAAAAAGAAATTACTTAATACAAAGTATTAGCTTGTCCCACATGAAATATCAGATTTTGATAACACATTTCAGAAATGGGTTATTGTTGTAAGTAAGCAAAAATGAGCAAATCTTAAAACTGCCATTTCTGATTTTCTATCAATTTAATCCACTTTTCCTCTCCTGGCCAAATATTGAGAGATACTGTCCTGAAAATTAATTTTGAAAGAGTTAAATTTTCTCAATTGTTCATCATTGACAGTGCACAGGAGTTATCTTCTTCTTGAAGGTTTATTAAGTGGAATTTCTGAAACCATTAAAAATTGTGGGTTCATTAGGGATTCTTTCTCTAAATGCCTAATTGATTTTTATTCTTACTTCAACCATATTGTATTCCAATTTAAACTCTTTTAAAAAGAGAAATCATGCTTGTTCTATCATCAGTTTCAAGGATGGAACAAATAGTTTACAAACAGTGACTGATCATCCAAAAACTGAAACCCTACAGTAGATCAATAGTCAGAATTACAACAGCAAATAATACATTATAATAGACACTTATTTAAATTGATTTTGAAAATCACCAAATCAAAAATAATCATCAATCTGACACTTCATATGGTTCAACTTGATATGTTGTTGTGTATTTTCTAACTTGACATTCAAAATTGTTTGAATTGAAATTCTTTAACTTTAAAAAAATCTACGATTATATTCATAAGAATTCTTTTAAATATTTGATTGACAAATCTGATGAATTTGTGATTTAAAAAAAATTGTCACATCAGAATTTTATTGATTCCTAATTTCAGAAATTGAATGTATAAAACTGAAGTCATTGATAAAATTCCAATGTTTGCTGTCCCTATTTTTCTCCTCCTTTCTTAACATTGAAAGTGTCTTATTTGCAATATAAACAGTTAATTTTAATATAGAAAAGTAAAATGATTACTTGAAAAGTGGATTTAATATTCCAAAATTATTTTTATGCTTTCAGTATTATAAAAATAAGTTATCATGTGTCATATCATTGCAGATGAAGTAAAACTTTTGCAAACTGTTTTTTTTTTTTTCTTTTCTTTTTCTTTTCTCTTTATTACATTTTTTTCTAATTCTATTTTCATGGATATGGTTTAATAAATTTTTAATTTATCTACAAAGAATTTTTTTTTTTTTTAAATATTTGAAATGAAAATTTTGCAGCTACTTTTTTTTTTTTTTTTTTTAATGAAAACTTTTAATGAAACTTTTCCCATTTAAAGGTAAAAATGTTAGATGGATTTCATGCTGTTGTGGAATGTTTTTTTCTTTTGGCTTTGGCATGATACCAATTGGTATCTTTTCTTCTTGCTTTAGCCATTACTAACTGCATCAGAATTTATTCACATCTTGATTTCTTTTTTGGCTTAAATTTCCAGCTCTCTTTGTTTTATTGTATCTACCTGTAAACAACCAACTCCCTTTTCATTTACCCTATGAAAACTTTATCACTTTTAAATATTGTAATTGAGTTCTGATTGCTATTAGCTTGTATTAAGTCTTCCTTCATTCACACACTTCATATACTAAGTAATGATTATCTTATGTATAACTGTGCAAACCTTTTGATTTCTCTGGTGAATAGTATAGACACAGATCTTTTGTGTAGTTATTACAAATATTTTTGTATTGATAAAATATATTAAAATCTAATCGCTATTTGTACTTTTGTCTAATAATTTTAGACAATCTCTTTTTAGTTATATACCAAATAGTTTCTCTTGTAAAAGCAATATTATTGTTTTCTAAAACATTTGAAAAAATAATTTCTAGAAGTGAGAAATTATCAGTTTTAGTTTTGCTTTAAAATTAGAGAAATGCTTCTTTTATCTGAAGGAAAATATATTTCCAAATCATAATTATAATTTTTAAGTTGTTTCAAGTATGATTAAATGTGCAGTAAATTATCATTTGCCTTATATCAACATAGCCATTAAATGTTAGGCTAGTTCTAGTGTATAATTTTGTCTTAATTGTCTAAAAGTTTATTTAATATTCATAACTGATAACAAAGGTCTTGAATCCTTGATTGCAGTTTAAAACAAAAATAAATCTACATTTAAACCTCAACAGAACAAAGATCAGAAGACTGAACTATTAATATTCGGTTTATAAAAGGATTTATACAATTTCATGCTCGTAATATTTATTTTATTAAATCTAATTTTAGCTTTTCTGTTTTGTTATTTAAAATTAGACACTTAACTGATTGTTATAGGAAATACATTTCTCATGTAATGTTTGGTTGGTATTTTATTTTTACAGAAAGTAGACTTAGTTGTCTTGAAGCCATACAATAGTAATAGGTTTGTATTTGTAAGCATCATGTTTCTTATTTGTACAGTGTAACTTGAATTTGTCCATAGAAATTTTTTTTTACTAGTTAACACTATACATTTATATTAGTAAAAGAACTGAATTTTGCTTAATTAATTGATATATCATTGGATATTTAAAAAGACAGTTGACTATAATGCACATATATTTATATTTTTAATTTCTTTATTACTAATTAACATTTAGATTGGTGTCTTTTTGTTGCTTTGTATAAGATGCTTACCAAAGATCTTAGGCTTGTATGATTTTTAACATCACCAATAATAAATCTGCTTCTCTTTTGGCTTTATTAAGAAAGATTTGAAACTGGAATTGATTTGGGTTCTGCAATAGGATTTGAAACTAAAATCCCCCTCCCCCCCCAAATCACAAAATAAACAAACAAGATAGTACTTAAAGAGTTTTTAATTTTCAATTTGTATTAAGTACATTTTGTTTATAGTATTCCTTATATATTTAAGAAAAAAGGGGGGGGGTTATTAGGTTTGCGTATATAACTGATAATGTTTTTGAATGGGATTTGAATATTGTTTGAGACTGTTTCTATTACTTGAATGTATTGTGATACATCCTATTGATTCTGATTCTTCTGTTGAGCTTGTGATATTTATACATTCTTCACAATGAATATCTTTTCTCAGTGATTATTAAAAGATCTCTTAGACAAGATAAGTGAATGAAACCAGTGTGTGTACATGTGCATTATTCACAGAAAACACAGATATTCTGATCCTCGACAGAAATGCCAACTCATAATTAAATGATACTGCCATTTTTATTTTATCTTTATGTGTACATTGACTAGCTTGTGATAATTCTAGGGTACAACTGCAGAAGATGACGGGGGTATATGGGTGGTATGAACATTTACCCTTGAAACCCATCAGTCTGATATGTTATTTAACAATTAAGTTTGGGGAGATCATGTCAGATATTAATAAAGCTTGACATAAACATTATTAATAGAATGACAGGATAATTTTAAACAAATTTATATTTGCCTTGAAGCAACATTTAAATGTGCTTTGTACTTCTTTTTTTAATTTTATTGTATTGTATTTTTTTTTTCCTGAGCTTAGGTACAAAGTATCTAAGTCTGAGTTCAAAGCCTTTAATTTCACTTCAGATTATGCTAAAAATGTTATAATGGGAATTTATCCCTAAGGTTTCATGTAAGAGAAGAAATCAAGGGTTATGAATTCCATATCAATAATGTTTACTTTTAGCCCATTGCGATCAAAATAGATTTTATTTTATTATATTTTTCCGTATACAGATTATTTACCAAAATTTTATGCTTAACATAGCTGCTTACTAGATGGACATTTTTTTTTTTTTTTAAATATGTGAATGTAATGAAACCCTCCAAAATCTGAATGATAAATTGTTTGGAAGTAATAATTATAGGAAAGAAGCATTGAAGTATTTCAAGAAACAATTCCAATTTCAGTTGATTATTATTTTTTTTCTTATGGGTTTCATCTTCATTTTCATAAATTTGATTTTTGATGTTGCTAAAATACTAAACTAGAAAATTAATACAGCATTTTTTTTCTTTCTTTATTTCTTAATTTCTCACTGATTTTAAAATATTTTCACCATTATAAATTAAACAATTTGGAAAAAAAATTAAATTTTTTTTTTTTTTTTTTTTTTTTTTTTTAAAAGAATTAATAGATTTATAATGAATTTAAGAAAATTTAAAAATTGTCCTTTGACTCTTATGTGTTGTGTCAGTTGAATCTTTTTTGCCTTGATTTCCCTCTAATGCTTACACAAGTATTTTAAGCTGCACTCATCTTTCTTATTTAAAAAAAAAAAAAAAAATTTCAGTTTGGCTTTTTAAGTGTCAAGTTTAGACAAAGTTGCATTAATATTTATCACTGATAACTGATGAGCCTCTCTTAATTGCCTTGACTCACTCACAAAATAAAATCTGTGTCTCATTTTGTTTAGGTCTGCATGTTCTTTTGATCTCTGTAATCTTTAATCTGCATGATTATCAAACAACGATTGTGTGGCTCTTCTTAATGCTTCCTAGTTATTTTCTAGAATTCTTTTAATCACTTAGTATTCAGTGTTGTCTTTATTCCTTTTCTCTTTTTGTCACTGTTCATTGTACGGTCCATATTTGTGTTTATGTGTGCGTGGGTGTGAGAAATTTACACTATCTTCATCTTTCCATTAAATGTATACCAATTTTTGACCCTTGACAGTAATTTCACACAATTTAGATTAGCTGTTCTTGACTCTTTTTTTTTTTTTTTTTTTTTAAATTAACAATTCATTTCATTGTTATATTTGTTCTTTCTTTGTTGGTTTTAATTCTACCCTTAACCCTCTACATACACATGATCAGATCAGAAAAGTAATTGAACTTCAGAATTTAATAATTTAGTTTTATGGACTAATTTCTTGTGATATTTTTAAGTTTTATTATTATTATTATTAATTTGAGAAAATAGTTTTCAATTTCCTGCCAATATTTTTTTAGTTTAAATAAATTGGTTTATCTTCTAAAAGTTATAAGGGAAGTAACTTAGTGTTCTTATTTGTATCCCTAATTACTTCCCTTTATATACTACGCTAAATGAACATTTCTCTAAAAGCAATACTGCATAAATATATTTACGTAATCATGCTAGCAAATTCTCTTAATTTAAATTTCCAAACTGCAGTCACAAAATGTTTTATAGAAAATATTTCCAAGTTATTAGAAATGTCTCTAAAAGTCTTAGTGCTTCCATCATTGCATGACAACTTTTTAATTTCCCATAATCACTTATTCCATATGCTAACAGTTCCATCATTTTTATTTATCATTTTGTTGCTGTGATTCATTTTTTTTTTTTTGCATGCCCTTAATTCTTGACTGAAAATTAAAAAAAAAAAAGCCTAGCAAAATCTTCTCCACACTTCAAAGTTGATCTGTTTGATAATTCATGGAATCATCAACCACATGTTGATTTATTTGTCAGGCGAAATCTCGGCTTGTCTCATTGCATCCTTCCCAGTTCAGGTATATATGCAGCAGGCTTATTATGATCATTTCTTATTTCTTCTAACTTTTTGCTTATTGTTTTCTTTGCAATTTGCCTGTTTTATTTGTATAATTTACTGTTTTTATGTAACTTAGGGTTAAAAAGTGCAACTTTGTTAATATCTCCAAACTCTCATTTACCCCTCAATGTTACTAACTGATACTGTCACTTTTGTTGTCTGCACCCCGCACCGCTTTGTATTTCATATTGCAGGGACTTGTTCTACTCTATTATTATTATTTTTTAACTCCACTACAAATGCATGTATATGTATTTTGTAATTCATCCTTTGCCAATCAATTATTTTTCTGCTTCTTCCCCATCCCCCTTTTAAAATTCAATCAATTCATTCACAGAGTTGTGAAAGAATGCCAGTAACTGACATCCAACCCTATTTTTTTGTTAAGTGGCTGTCTATTGTTACTAATATAAATCCCCTCTTGTCTGCATGTAGTATTACTGTTTGTAGATGCTAGCTCTTATTGTTCAGCTGCTGTTACCAACCTATTTTTAGTACATGGACAGCTAGTTTATCTTAGCAGATAACATCTACTAATGCAATCTGCTTTGCTAGGTGACTATCTTGTCCTTTACAAAAAGTCATTTGTGTTGTTGTAGAGCTGGTTTATGTTCAGCATGCCACTGTACCTATTTATGTATGTATGTGAGTGTGTATGTATGCGTTTTGTTTTTTTGTTTTTTTTTCTTGAGTGATATCACTCGAGTATTCTAGTCATTTTAAGTCTCACATGCTCTCTTTGTGTTAATCATAAGCTTCAGTTATTAAAACAAAATTTAACTTTCTGCTATAGCATCATGTATTTGAAAATGTTACACTTTGGTTGAAAAAAAATCTCATTACAGATATGATGCTGCTTCCGTGTATAAGTCTCTCACTTCCTTATTTGGTATCCAACATTCATTTATAAATTATTCTTTTACTTTACAGCAACAAATAAAAGTGTGTTCTCATCTATAAATATTTTGATTTCTTTGGTGTTAAAAGATTAAGAGATAAAAAAAAAAATGTCTCTTTCCTTTTTAACATACACCTGTATTCTAGAAAGAAGAAAAAAACTTAGCTTTAATAAGCAATCAGCTAGGAATTTAATATTGTTTTTTCAAGATTTTATGTCCTGAAAATCTGACTAGTACAGCTTTTATTCCTACTGTATGCTGTTAAAGATCTGAATCTGACTGTTTTTGAGTTATAAACAATACATCAACTAAAACTGTGAATTTTACCAAAATCCTTTAACACAACAGCAATTAAGTATATCAGAAAAATAGGATCCCCGTGTCTTTAACAGTGGTAGGGTACTCAAGTAAAATATCAGAGTTAACTTTTTTTTGCAATTATGATTTTAAAAACATCTTTTTCCGAACCAAAGCATATTCAGATTTTCTCTTGAAAAAGCAAATTTTTTTTATCTGAATTAGGAAAACCTTTGTTTGATTATTTTTTGTTTTAGATTGACTGTATTCAATATAAAACATGAATATTTTGATGACTGATATTTAAAAAATCCATTGGAAACTGATTATGTATTAGTGTTGAAAGAAGAGCATTATATCTAGATATTAGATATCTGAATATATCTTCTTTAAATATCTTTTTTGTTTTTGCTGAACCTTTTTTTTTAATACTTGGGCTTCATTTTTGTTGATTTACTATCTAAAATCTGATTAAATTGTTTTTCAATTCATATAAATAATGAAGATATTATCCTAATAGGGTTCATGCTAATATTTTTCTTTTTAAAAATAAGTTTAAAATTTACAGCTTTGTTTAAAATGATGACAAATTAGAAAACAATTATGCATTGTCTTTGTGTTGACATTTTATAAACAAACTATATGATGTATTGTATTATGATTTGATTTTACTAAATGCATGTTAAACATGAATATAATTTGTTTTAATACTTCTTCTTCTTCTTAAAACCATCACTGCTCAATATTATTTCAGTTTGTTGCATGTCCCAGCTTTCAAGTTGGTCTCCAAATAATACCTGGTACTAATCAGCAAATTGTTTTTTGTTAAAATCCTCTCTCCAACCAATCTGACTGAGTAACTCCCATTTAACCTTACAGCTTCTGTCTGACCTTAGTCTCACACCCCAACCCACCTGCTTGGTAGCTACTGGTAAATTCCCAATTGCTTTTAAGACACTTGTGTCTTTTCTTTTTCTTTTCTTTTCTTTTCTTTTATTTATTTTTTTTTTTTTTTTAATAAATATTTCTAAATAAAATTTGGATTTCTTGATCTTTGCTTAAATTTGCTCTCATCCTCAAGATGTATAATTTTTTAAAAGATTGCTTACACAAGCAATATTTTAAAAACTTGAGAAATCTTTGCAAGACTCATTTTCTATTTTCAAAAAGGCTTTTTTGTTTTTCCCCCTCTTATGGCACTAATACCCTCTCTTTACATTAGCAAACTGGTTTTTATTCAAATGGGGTTGTCTTTCCAAAACAGCTTGAAAACTAAACTTTGCTGCTACTAATCTTCTTAATTTTTGTATTGGAAAAAAAAAGAAAAGAAAAAAAAAAAACTTTTTAAAATGAGATAATTTCCCTTTCTAACTTTTTGCATGTCTCTTGGAATCCCCACTTTTTTTTTTTTTTTTTTTTTCAATGTGTGTGTGTTCACTAATTTTTAGGTCTGGCACTGTGTAAGTACATGCCTGTATGCAACCAGATAGCTGCAGTGGCATAAGCCTTCTGTTGTATTGCTTGTCTTCACTTAATTCTATCTTGATTCTTCCTTCATGCAGGTAAATGTTGGTAGCTTTCCAAAGTGGTATCGGGCACCTAACATTACTAGCAGTGTTGATAAATTTATGAAACTAATATTCTTAAAAAGTTTTTTTTTTCTTCTCTAGGTAAAGCTGGCATTGTTGCAACTAAAAAGTCAGAACCAGTTACTGTTAGCAATGCTTTGCTTACAGATTCCCAAGTAAGTTCTTAACTTATATACCACCTCCCCCTTTATCATTTAAAAAAAAAAAATCAGATTTAATGGCAGTTGTTTTGAAATTTTCCATTATTGCAACTGTAATCATACCGAGATGCTGATAGGTACGCATTCTGCATCCCTGGCACACAAAAATAAAAAAAGGACGCAGTAAAATTGTATCCATGCATTCCAGTGTTTTTCTCTTTTCTTCCCCCACCATTTCAAACTAACTGTAAATACATTTCAATAGTTTCTTAGAAATGAATTACACAGGATAGTTTACAAGTTAGGAGTTAGATGGCTTTAGTTATTTCCCCAGATCATAAATAAAAATCCTACAGTCTCTTAAGAAACTTTAGTTGGGACCCATAAATTTTCCTGGGGACTCATTCAAAGCAAATATGTGTGTCCCAGGATACACTAAATCAAAAAGCTATCAACATCACGGTTTTATACTTTGATATTGTAACATAACTTATTTACTTTAAAATTTATTTATTTTCTCTTTTTTTTTTTTTTTTTCTTTTTAAGAATTTAAAAAAGAAAGAAGAAAAAAACTTTTACCCTTAGGCAAGCATTAATGTGATTTGAGTCCACAGCTTGATTTTTTAAATCAGTTCTTAGTAACTATTTTAAACTGCTTAGTTCAAGTTAACTGATTTAATTGATCTCTTTAGAATAGAAAGATTATTAGAATCATGTCAGAATGTTTTGTTTTTTTGTTTTTTGTTAATTAACCTAATTTTTAGATGGGAAAAACAAAAAGACAATCTTTTTTTATGATGCTTTTCTGGTCATGGGTTACAGATTTAGTCTGATTTTAATGCCCCCCTTCTTTTAGATTAAAGTTTAAAGGCCTTTGTATGATTATCCTTTTTATGATATCACTTGCTGCCTACTTGGTTGTCAATGAGACAACCAATTCTACCACAACTCCTGACCATAAAACATACAAGTCATCTCTTTATCATTTACTTGGAATAGATAAGTTCAAATGTTGATGATTTTTTTTAAATGCATTTTGTTTCTTTGCATTTCTACTAATTGTTGTATGAATTCCATGAAGATTTCAAATAAATATCCCTTGTAAAAGTTCATCATTTTTAAAAAAATTTTAGTTGATACATTGACCAGTGAAAAGCAATCAATTAGAAAATGTCTAGGAATTGAAGATTGCAAATTTTTTTGATTAGGAATTTCTTTTTCTCTCACAATGCCGACTTTAAAGCAGAAGTCTTAAGCTACTTAAAACTTACAAATCTTGTAAGAAAGCTTAAGATATTATTTAAACTCGTATAAAAAAATGAGAGGGGAAACTTGCCTCATGGAGCAAAGTGGGCACGAACCTGTCTCGCTTACAGGATAAGTGGAAACGAAAAATATGTCTGCCTTTGCACTAGAATTTAGATAAGCACAATCTTGAAACAAAGGGACATGGCGATAGTAAACCTGCATGTATGCAAATTTCTCTCTTATATCCATACATAAAATGAGACAACTGAGAAGGGGGTGAGATGCTTTAGAGTGGTGGATGAGTTGTGTACGGAGAACTGCTAGAAGATTGTTGCTGGATGAGAAAGTTTGCAGTTGGGAGAAAGAAATTAAATCAATTTCACAATTTATTAGAACAAATGGGAAAGTTAAATGAGATAAGATAAGACCTGAAAATTGTCAAATTTGATTCATTGAACTCTAATGTAGGGATTATTTATTAAAGATATTTCTGCTAAAAAATGTTATAAAACAATCAGAGGAGGAGGAGACAGGATGAAAACCTAAAAGCACTTTGGTAGGTTTTTCATGATACATCATGATACCCAGGCAAGATAATTTCATTGAAATCACAGAAACTTCAAAGTTTTATCTTAAATTTTGTGCTCACAGATGGATAGATTTGCCAATGGCTGACTGGGGCCATTGACATGAGGCTATCTCTACAAAAATTGGACCATATGACCTTTAGGCACCCCTTTTTGATCTTGATTAAGAAAGGACATGTTTTTCATTTACACCGTCAATATCCGGTTGTTTTAACAGACGGTTTTTAGATTGATTTTTTATTTTATTTTTTTTTATTATAAAACTAACAACAACCGGATATTGACGGTGTAAATGAAAAACATGTCCTTTCTTAATCAAGATCAAAAAGGGGTGCCTAAAGGTAATATGGTCCCAAAAATTTATAAGCTGCTACAAGAAATTCTGCAAGATAAAGCCAACATTAGTGTCCTAACTCATAGTAAAAAAAGGCTAATGGGGACTCCCTTTTTGAAGCCAAGTTATAGTTTTTTTTTTTATCTATGTGGCAAGACCTTTTCTTGGCAAAATGGCTTCAATCCATTCTGGTTGATTTACTTTTATACTTCATGAAGAGAGATGTAATTGAAACCAAAAAGAGGTTGGCATTGAAATTGACACCAAACATGCTATTATTAAATCAGGAGAATCATCCTGGCAACCAACTGTTGGGCATACAGTTCAGGAAAGACTAACCTTACTTTACAACAGCAAATAAAAAATATAAAAAGTGTGTGTGTGTGTGTGTGTGTGTGTGTATATATATATATATATATATATATATATTAGTTAAAAATTAATGGTAAAATGGATGAAATAAAAATGAATGAAATGAGGGGGATAAATAAAAAATCCTTTCCAAGGGATCCCTCTCAAAAGTATTAAAACACTTTTTGTGAGAGTGGGGTCCCTGATAGAAAGTTTTTCTCCTCTATTATTAGACTCCTTTTGAAGCATCAAGTTAATATAATTATTCTATAAGTTATTAGAGAAGATAAAATCTGTCTCTTACCTTTGTAATATCTGTTGATGTATATATAAAGTAAAAATATCCACTGAATTATGCAACAGTAAAACATTAATGAACAGAGGATGGTCATATTAGAATTTGAAAAGCTTCTCGAACTGCTTCAATGCTAAATGGTATACTGTACAACAATGTGACCAAATTCTTGCTGAGTATTAAAAAAAATTACTCTTTGAGATAGCCAAAGAAAATAAAGAAAAGTTCCTAGAATTTAACTACAGGATTAGCTCCTGTTGAGTCAACACATTTCTATGAAATTTTTTAAGGGGTAAAGTCAAAAAGATACAAATCTGTGGAAGCTAATAAACCTTTTCATATTGTCACATGGGCAAATAGCAGTTGAAAGAGGATACTCTGTAAACAAGGACATTTTGGTAGGAAACCTGAAAGAGTGGATACTGATTTCTCTAAGGCTTATTATAAAGATGCATTATAAAAATATTAAAAATAATACCCAAATACTTAATACAGCATTGCAAATCTTCAAGCATGGTGTATTTTAGTTATTTGGAAAAGAAAAAGAAAAAAAAGTATCTACAAATGACATTAAAAGGAGAGAGCTCAGCTCTGAAATTGCAAAAGTGACTACAATATATATGTCTGTAAGTTTATATATATATTTACTAACCCCCCCACACGGGCAGGATGCAACACAAGGTCAGATTCTGAAGTGGAGTTTAGCAGGTTTGAATTTAGTTTTCCTTCCCCTAGACTGGTTGCCTAGCCAAGGTTAAAGAGCCCAGTCTGTCCTGTTATTTACCCATAGCTGGAAGGAGAGTTGGATTCATACCTTTCTCAAGGGTATTAGCGTTATGTGAAATGCAAACGGCTTTGTCCATGATTTGAACTCTGGTTTATTTCCTACAACTTTAACTATTACACCATGCGCCTTCATATATGTAGCATTCCCAGTTGATTTTTTTCATTTGAGTTATAGTTATTTAATCACATTAGTTATATAGAGCTTTGTAAATGGAGTTCAGAACTGTTTGAATTATGCAAATATCCCCAGTGAATTCAAAAGTTATTAGAATTTAGAAACAAATGTGGACATGATTTTGTTTAAAAAAATGTCAAATCACGGATCATTTCAAAACAAGAAATTTAATAATTTCTTCACCATTTCTTTATTTTTGCAGTAATTTTGATAAATTTTTTTTAAAATGCAAAGTTTTATGTTGTTTCTGATTCGCACTTAAATTTAGTGTATCTTCATGCTAGAACCCATTATTTGGGGAATAAGAAGTAGGGATATCAAGATTATTATTTTTTTCAAGTTTACCACAAGATTATTCAACATTTTCATTTTAATACGGCATATATACACATATATAATATTAATTTATATAAATAACATCAATTTGGACTTAAAATACCTTTTTAAATACCTATATCGTATTACATACAAGAAATAGAATAACTATAAATTTTATTTAACAAAGCATGTCCGTGTGCAGCTTTGTTTATGTATAATATAATAAACAATTAACTCGCCGTAAAAAATAATACCGTTTTAACTCACTGTAAAAAATAATTCAATGGTTAAAAACATTTACGGTCTATAATCGTTTTTATTTCACACATTATATATGAAAATAATCCTAAGGCTGTCTCCTATTAGGCATATAGTGCTTGACATGTAAAATCCAACCAACCAATGTGTCTTTATTTATAGGATGAAAATTTTGCATATTCATTCAAATTAAAATTATTTGTTTATTAAATATTTAATGATAGACAAAGCTAAAAATTTGTGTATTTTAGAATACTCTCTTTTTGTTTAGAGTTTATAATATCAAAGGCATTCCATTGTGGCGTAATGGTGTGCAAGTTAGTCTCACATATCCATTACTACTGATTAGCAAGTTTGATCCTCACTAGATGCTCTTTACTTGCAACCTTTTGTCGTATCCTACCTGTGATGAATGGGTTGGGTTTAGAAAAGATGTGCCATCGTAGTTTAATAGTTTGCAGGCTAGTCTTGCTGTTCCA
>CM042173.1:39775149-39841972 GCA_023376005.1 Doryteuthis pealeii
TTATGTCCAACGATTATGAAACAAGCTGTTATTGCTATATATATAATATATATATATATATATATATATATATATATATATATATATTTGTTGGCATAATCCATCATCTAAGGACGATGGCGTAGTGTCCAAAAGAACAATAAAAAAAGTTTTTATCTGCATCTGCGCAAATGACTGAGCAGGCCAATCCTTGAGTGACAGTATTTGGTGCACTGACTGCGCACTGGGGCTGATTTGTCACTTTTTGGAATATAACTTTTATTGCAAAACCTGGTTTTGGTGTTAAAAGAACTGACATAAAATATTAGATTCCAAACTTTAAAACTCAGTTGAGCATATAATTTTAAAGATCATCAACAAAAATATACACAAATACCTTATTTCCACAGGATTTTGCTGATAAACTGACTTCAAAGTTTCATTATTTCAATAATAAATCCAAATAAAATTGATATTTTTCATTAGATATAATGAATTGAAAATGTATCCAATGTTTTAGATTTTAATTGTTCATTGAACATTGCACTTTGCACTAAAACCTCCTGCTCTATATAAGATTATGTAACAATAGAAATAAATTGTTCTGTGTATTTTCCTTTCAATGAAAATACAGGACTTATTTGGTGGCACAATGATTTGGTTATAATGTGCTTGTACCTTGCACAATCTCTGAAGCTTCTGTTGTTAATTTAACAGCTCTTTCCACACACCTTGTGAGTGGGCAAGTAAATTCGAAAATTTATAATTCTGTTTCATCCAGTAGATATTCTAGTTGTTCATTCTTGAAAAAACCTTCTGCAAGTGCAGGTTCACAAACTCCACTTTGTGAGAGGTCAATCATATTTGACCAATGTGGGGCTTCAAAATTGATTGAAGTAATTTAAAGAAATCTTTTCTCTGTTGGTTCGTAGCAAACCACCAGAAAAAAAAAAAAAAAAGGAAAATATACCCATATTTAATTATATTTTTGCAATGTAATTTGAATAAAACTTATAATTATTCTTGTAAATTGATATAAGTAAAAGTAAAGTTGATGGGGCGGCCTAAAGTCGGTATCAGCCAGTCAGCGAGGGAGTCTATCCTCTTTTCAATAGCGCTAGACCAAGGAGATTGTTTTTAGCATCTGAGGTGGAGCGCCACACCTACCATCAGCTCCTTACTTTACCGCACAGATCCCTGTGCTACTCATACACTGAGTTGGCGGGGACCGGTATCGAACTAGGAACCTTGTGGTAAGCATGATTAAATGTTTATTTACCTAATGGACAAAATTGTTTTTATGCCTCTTCCCTCACCTCCAATTCATTGGACTTCAACATTGACAACAATGTTTTCCGGAAGCAAAGCAAAAGCAACATTTGGATTTCAGTTAACTGTTGCTTTACACTCAGGATCATATTAAAGATACAGTGGTTGGTTATAGAAATTATTGTCCCTTTTTTATATCAAACCAACTAACTGCATACATTTGAATGACAAATTGGACAATGGCATGCAATTTATCAGAGTTCTGGTGGATATGCACCTCTGGTCCATTAGTACATTAATCATTGCTAAAGTTAGCCATCTTGCTTAATTCAGAGGTCCAATCTTCCAAGAAGCAGATCTAGGGTTCACTTTCCCTCCTGAAATATCTACAGCATATTTAAGAGGTAATCGTTGGTCTCCACTTAGATCATCCATTGCTTCTGCAGGGAGATAAAAATTATCCAGAGGGCCACTTATAAGTTCAAATCTTACCTGGGAGCAAATCATGGTAATTACTTCCACAAAGTTTCCCTGGGGGACCAATAAAAGTAGTAGGGATTCTTGTAGTTCCATTAATTGTTTAAAGATGGCTCTAAATAGAAGTTCATTTTGATAAAGTGGACAGCCAATGGTGTGCACCTTCCTTTTTAGTTTTGTTTCTGCTTCACAACCAGTGTTTGTACTGGTATTGTCCTCCAGAACTGCCTTGACAGTATTTACACTATTGTACTTTCCTATAACAGCAGCAGCACCCTCTGCTAGAAGTACACCAGTTGCACCTATGTTGGTGGCTGAGATATTTACTTGAAGTGCCCATCTCCCTTGTGAATATTAAGTGGCGATCTGGTCCCTTGCTTTTTAAAATCTCTTGTATTGCAAATTGTCCTTATCTGTTCTACAATCAACTTAATGCAGATGAGATTTTCATAGTCCTAGACATGCTTCTGATGTCTGGTTACTTTTACTCTCACCTTTTCCCTATTTTAGATTTGTCTAGAATAATGATTTTAAGTGAATGCTTTGATCAAGAAAACCTATATCCTGTAGATTTAAGCCCCAAGGTTTGAAGATACCTCACCCTTAATAAGTTTCATTAAATATCTAGAGTCTTTTAAAAGACTGTAAGTTCCCTTAAATTTTTTCCCTGGTTCAAAACTGTCATTCATTGTTTCTTCACTGGAAGATTTTGTGGAAAAATATCAGATGTTCAGGAAGCAATATATAAAGAATCTTATTGCTGCCTGTCTGACCTCTGCTTCTCCTGAAATTTTTTTTCTATTGTTTGACAGCATTTTTATCAATAGGTCCCAGTTGGAAACTGCCTTTTGGTCCTGTTTTCTCTCTGATATTTTAAATATTCCCTCTCTTCAATGGGAACCTGAAATTTCAAAATTTGAAACAAAATATATCCACTTCTACCCTATGTACTTTTCTCTTAACAAAGGCAATTGTTTATTCACTGCTTACCAAATACTGATTATTTCCTTTGGAAATCTCAAAATATTTCAAGGGATGGGTATTTTCAAGGAAATAACAACACTGGATAACTTGTCATAAAGGTGGACCTGAAAATCTTTTGGAACTGTTCCTGTGGTTTAAAACTGAACATCCTTATACAAACATTTTTATCTGAATATAGATTGGGGGGGGGGGATGAATAAGCATAAATAAACCTTTCTTAGGCTATGTTCCAATTTCATATAAAAATAGCTGGCAATTATGGTATGAGTTTTAGGTATATTGGGTTTGAGTTAGGGTTAACCTGGGTTTAAAATTTTGGTTTGAAAAGACGTTCACAGTAAATTTTGAAATCTCAATTATTTTCAAAACAATAGGAAAAATGTTTTGTTTTGTTTTTGTTTTTCATCATGCGAAGTGTACGTAAAAAAAAGTACTCAATAGATGAAACTGTTTTTAAAACGGTGTAAACTTTTAAAAAAATATTCATCAATGAAAGTTCCAAGGACAGTATTCATAAACAAACTATATTTTATCTGATCATTAGAATAAAGAAATTTCTCGATTTTATGATATTTTATTGATAAATAAAATTAGTCTTTTTTTTTTTTTTTTTTTTTTTTGTCCCTGAAAAATAACAAATCCTGAATTCCATACGAAAGAAAGAAAAGAAAGAAAAAAAAGCAATCTTTTATTGCTGTCTACCAAAATAACAAAGTATTTAATCTTCATTTCATCTCTACAAATTAATATTTTTTATCATCTATAATCCTTATTTATTTTTATTTGAATTATTGAGATCAATTAAGATGTTTCAACTGAGAAAAAATTATTAAATGACATTTTTCTTTCCCTGACATTATGGAATCTTTTGACGGCTGTAAATCTTTGATTCATTACCAAAATGACATTACAAAGCTTTAATTTTCAACATTTAAACTTGTTTCCTCAAAAAATGGTAACGATTTGGGGAAAAATATTTTATGTCCTTATTTATCTTGCCAAATGTCAACAATCACTATGAGTGCATTAGCACAGTTCAAAAATCAACCTTCCTACTGTACACAAACAGTGGTACTTGCTGGGGCTGCTGTTTTCTCTCCTTCCTTCCTTGCTCTCTTTGCTGTGGAAGCTACTCTATTCTCTGCCTCACTCCTTTTCATGCTTTGTTTGACATTGAGGCACCAGGCCACTCTATTTTCTGCATCGACTTCCCATGTGTTTGTGCCAAAGTAGCATATCTTCATGTCTCTACCACAGACATTTTTGAAGCATAGGCGTGGTTCCTTTTACTAATTTGCCATACAATAGGTCTTTGGGGATGCGGCTTTTGTCCATTCTCCAAGCCAGCAAAGGCACTTCTTACAAAGGATGGCAAAAATGCTGTTCATGTTGGTGCAAGCCAACGTTTGTTGGGCACTTTATCCTGCCAGCGGATGTGCCGGATGTGTCGTAGGCACCTGAGATGGAAATTTTTGAGTCCTTTCCTGGCTTGAATATGTCATCCATGCTTCACTGCAGTAGAGTAATGTATGGAGAATGCAGGCTTTGTAGATGCACAGCTTGGTCTTCTTAGTTAGGCTGGCATTGTTCCAGACCGTCTTGCTCAGTTTGGCCATGACTGCTGCTGCTTTTGCGATTCTGCTGTTCAGTATCAATGGAGAGTTGGAGATGGTGGACCCAAGGTACTTGAAGCTCTCCACAGCTTCCAGGCTGCACCCATCGATGGTAATGTTCAGAAGAGTGTCTGTTTTGTGCCGTGACTTTTGTCTTACTTAGACTTATGGTGAGTCCAAACTCCTTGCAAGCATGTGTGAGGCAACTGACATCCTGTTACAGGCCTTCCTCAGTGTGTGACATCAAGGCTGCGTCGTCGGCAAACAGCATTTCATGAATGGGAAACTTTGTGAGTTTACTCTTGGCGTGAAGACGAGCTTTATTGAACAACTTGCTGTCAAGATGTTCAATATTGAATGTGTATGTGGACTCCTTCGCTGGAGAAGCATGGGGGGAAAAAGATCTCGAACAACGTATGTGCAAGATCACAGCCCTTCTTCACTCTGCTGCTGACTAGAAATGCCTCAGATGTTGCAGCATTAAAACAGACTGCTGTGTGTATCTGCATGGAAAGAAGTGATGATTTCTAGTAGTCTGGGTGGGCAGCCAATTTTCTGCAGCAGTCTAAAGAGAACACTTTGCCTGGCCATGTCGAACGCCTTCGTTAAATCTATGAACACAATGTAAAATGGCATCTGCCTTTCCTGGCATTTTTCCTGCAGCTGGCATAGAGAGATCATATCTACTGTTGACTGGTCAGATTAGAAACCAAACCAAACTGGGACTCCGGGTAGATGCGAGAAGCAAGGGTCTGTGGGTGTGCCAGTGAAATGCGAGCAAAAACTTTTCCAACGATGCTAAGGAAGGAGATACCTTGGTAATTGTTGCAGTCACTCCAGTTTCCTTTATTTTTGTATAAAGAGACAATGAAAGTGTTCCTCATGTCCCAAGGAATGTGTCCTTGTTCTCAGCAGATCATGTAATGAAGCAGCGCTGTTTTCCTACTCTTCAAGACTGCTGATGGTATGCTATCGCATTAGTGAGGTGGTCAATGGCTTTACTGAGTCTGACTGGTAGATCAGGGATGGCATTTAGGGCATTGTCTGTCACGTTTTGGGTTGTATACAGTTCTAGGTAGTGCTCAACCCAATGTTGCAGCTGCTTCCCTTGGTCAGTGATGACTTCTCTAGTCTTAGTCTTGAGTGGTGCAGTTTTTGTGATGCCGGTCTTTTGATGCCTCGTACGTGCCCCTTGCATCTCCCATGTTGGCAGCGTCTCTGTTACGGCACAGATTCAGCCAGTAGGTGTTGGCGCAATGTCGAGCAGTCTGTTGGGCTTTTTTTCTGGCACTCCTCAAGGTGTTAAGTGTACTATGATTAGGTGCTGCCTTGTATGTTAGAAGAGCTCTCCTCTTCATTCATAGGTTTCATTTCCTCCCAGTGGGCTTCAAACCATTCCACATTTTTTTCTTTCAATTGGAAAATGTGGATTCTCTCACTGCCAGTTGACGGGGTTCAATTCAAGCAGTGGGTGTGTTCTTCACAGCAAAGCCGACACCATGCTGATGTGGTTCATCTGAGGATTTTCCTTGCCAAAAGAAGGTATATTTTGTCGTTCTCAGCCAGACGTCTCTTGAAGACAAGTAACATCGATGTTTAGTTTGGAGATTTCTTTGTTGATGAGTCTTCTGGGCATCACCAACTTATTGCAGATCAACAGATATTCCAGGGCACATGGTCCTGGCGTTCCAGCTTGCAAATCGAATAGTTTGTTCTTTCTTGTGTTACTTGGTGCAAACATTTTGGCCCACCTTTCGAGACAACCCACTAAGCTCCATACACCAAGTAGAGCAAGCAGGTTTAGGGTGGACAGTAGCTGTCCAATGATGTGCGATGCCCTCTTCCACCATCAGAAGTGACCCTTAGTGCTTGTTTCCTTCGCCCATCAGATGAGCTTATAACCAGAAAGCTGTTATGTCTACACCTAGCAGTGACGCTGGAGTGTCCTCTCTATTTGAACTATCAGTGGAACTACGTAACCTGGGTGGGTTGATATGGAGGATGAACTGTTGCCCAAGCAGCAGATCCTCCTCTCCACACTACCACTGTGGTCCAAAGGAAAGTTTGGGGGGAAAACAGTTTGGCAATGATAGTGTCGCAATTCAGCATCACACCACCTTAGGGACTCCAGCTCTGGATTTGATTTTGGGGTTTACTCCACTAGCCTATCTTTGGTATAAGATAAAGCTGCTAGGAAGCAGAGCTTTTATAACATATTTTTCCTTGTCCTAGATGGATTGCCAACCAAAGCTAAGGAGCTCCATCTATCCCATTTGGAGATTTATGTGAGTAGTACCCCACTTCTACCATCGGTGTGGATGGCCGTTGGCTCCCCTGGAGCTCTTTTACCCCTTGTTTTTGGTGATGCTGGGTGGTCACACACTTGCCTGACCAGATAAACCAAGGTGTGCCTGATGAGGGTGTCAGTTTAGTCGCCAACAACTCAACCATAGAACAGGTAGTACTAGTTTACATGATAATAGTAACAAGTAATAAAGAACACCTGTCTTGACCATATACATATATGTACTTCTGAAACATTGACCATCAAAGCAAATGGACTGAAGTCTATTTTATGAAAATTGAAGTAGACAAATTAATTATTATTTTTATTATTATTATTATTATATCGTGTTATAATTTTAAACTATTTAAATTGATAGCAATAGAATAAGCAATAATAATATTGTCTTAATCTTTAATCATTACATATTTTCTGGTAGGAGACCAAAAGCATTATGCTGAATATTTTTGAATGTAATCTTCTGAATTTCAGGTGGTAACTTACTAATTCTTTGCCTCATATTGAAAATATACAGTTGGTTATGGAATTTATCATCTATTAATTTCAAACCAGCTAATTCCATAGACTTCAGCAAGAAACTGGATCAGGCTGTATAGTATTGAAAATATGGTTTTTGGATAAATGCCTCGAGTCTACAAACACATTAGTCTAATGGATAACATCAATCATCTTGTTTGATTTAACGGCCCAATTTTCCATGCTGCATATCTAGGGTTGAATTTCCCACATGAAATCCCTACTGCTTAGTCTAAAAGAAGTATCTAATCACTACTCAGATCATCTGTCCGTTTGATGCTAGAATATTGGCTATCTAGAGGACTAAATATGGGTACAAATTTTACCTGGGTCAAATTATGATAGTCATTTGCACACAATCTCCTAAGTGGACCAATAAATGATGTCAAACTTCTTGTGTTGCCATTAGTGTGCTCTGAATGGAAGATCATTTTGATGTAGAGTGCAACCAGTGGTGTGTAATTTTATTTTTATTTGTTTCTCTAGAACTGAATTTAGCCCAGCTTCACAGTCAGTATTTGTATGGTGTTGTCCAGTAAAACAGCTTTTAGGGTATCAACACTGTCATATTCATCCAAAACACTAGCAACCACCTCTACTAGGACAATACCAGTTGCTCTAGTAGTAGGTATAACTGTATGAGTGAGGTATTTTCCACTTTCACCACAACCCATCTCTTTGGTGTTCTGATCCTTTTGTTTTCTTTGTTTCTTTCCATCTACCTCCACAATAAAACAACATCACAATAATGTCCCCTGACAAACTTTGTGGATCTGCTGCGGGATTGATTAGTCTCTTGAGGGCTCATGAGAGTAATGGTTCTGGTGGTGGGGTTATAGGATTGTGAAGGGCCACAGTGATCTGTAAAGATTATGCTATATATGTATAGGTAAACGTGTGTATGTATGTATATGTATATATATATATATATTATATATGAATAGATGCTGATAGGTACGTGTCCTGCGTCCCTGATGCACAAAAATCTAAAAGGATGCAGTAAAATCGTATCCATGCGTCCCAGTGTATTTCTTTTTTCTTCCCTCACCATTTCAAGCTAACTGTAAATACATTTCAATAGTCATCATTAAAATCAGCATCACTGTATATATGTATAATTGTTTGTGTGTGTGTATATGTATATATTATATATATTTATAGGGAGTGTCAAACTCTGTAAGAGAAGGTAATAAAAAAAATTAATTTTCAGACTATTACCAAAATCAGAGAATTGTCCGATTTTAATGAAATTTTCACTATTTTATTCATGATGACCGACAAACATACCTTACTGAAAAGACATATTCAGGCTCTAAAAACTCTAGCCTCCAACCATGACCTTGTCACCAATGCCTACAACCAGGAAATAATGAACATACTCCTCGACAACAACACATGAAATAATGTCCCCACAAGCTATCACAAAAAACATTGAAGAATTTAAAAATCTTGTAAGAAACTAATGCTGAAGAAGACAAAATATGGTCTTTGATTAATTATCAGCCCTACCATCCCCAGAATCTATGACCTCCCCAAAACACACAAACCCGAGATACCTTTAAGACCCATCATCTCCGGAATAGGATCTGTCGCCCACAACATTGCAAAATTTCTTGCTAAAACACTATCCCCCCTAATAGATACAATCAGCGATAACCATATAAAAAAACTCAGGTTCACTTCTCAACAGAATAATTAACACCCAACGTTGAAAATACATTTCTAGCTAACCTTTACACCAATATACCGGTTAACAAATGCCTAAAATGATTAGAAAAAGACCTTTCTACAAAATATATTAAACAAACATTCCCACTTCTCAAAAATAATCAATATGCACATCCTACTGCTACTTCCAATATGATAACACATTTTATAAGCAAAAATTTGGCATGGGTTCAACCCTAAGTGGCACCTTGGCATGCCTGTACCTAACACATCACTCAATAAGTCCCGGGCCTGGTATATAGATGGCGTCACTAATAAAAAATCCGTATGATTTTTATAAAGTACTAACCATCAAATGGCACATGTTAAAGTTTGAGCCCAATCAGATTATTAGTTTACCAATTACAGTTATTTAAGTGAAGCTACTGTTGCAAATTTTCAAAACAATGGAAAGATCTGAATTTCATGTGTTGATAAAGCAATGGCTTGATATGTTATTCAGACTCTACTCCGTTGGAAACAACGGTTAAGAGGTGGTATGCTGACTTTAAATGCAGTCGTACAGGCACAAATGATCCTGAACGCTCAGGTTGCCCAATTTCAGCAGTTGTCCTGGAAAAACAAAAAAAAAATCCACAAACTCGTAAAATGAAGTTGTGTGAGATAGCAGAGGAGTTGAAGATAACAGAAGGCAGTGTATTCACCATTTTGCATGAACATTTGTCAGTGAGAAAGCTGTGTGCAAAGTGGGTGCTGCGTTTGCTCACAGTTGATCAAAGACAACAATGCATTGACAATTCAGTGTTGTTTGTAACTGTTTCAATGCAACAAAAAGGAGTTTTTGCATAAATATGTGACTGTGGAAACATGGACCTACCACTTCACTCCAGAGTCAAATCGGCAGTCAGCTGTGAGTGGACAGCAGCAGGTGAAAGCGACCAAAGACACAAACAGCAGCAGCCAAGATTTTCGCCTCCGTATTTTGAGATGCACAAGATATTTTGTTCATCGATTACCCTGAGAAAGGAAGAACCATCAATAACGAATATTATATAGCATTATTGGTGCAGTTGAAGGAGAAATCGACAAAATGCCACAAATAAAGAAGAAGAAAGTGCTCTTTCACCAAGACAATTCACTGTGTCACAAGTCAATCACAATGATGGAAAACTATATGAATTGCATTTCAAATTGCTTCAGCACCCACCTATTCTCCAGATCTGGTTCCCAGCGGCTACTGTGTTTGCAGACCTCAAAAGAATGCTCCATGGAAAGAGATTTGGTTCGAATGAAGAAGTGATATCGGAAATGAGGTGTATTTTGAGGCCAAAGACAAATCGTTCTACAAAAAATTGCATCGAATTGTTAGAGAAGCATTGGAATCAGTGTATCACCCTATGGACACTGTTGATAAATAAAGTCGAATTTTGCCTAAAAGTTGTTGTTTTATTAGTTTGAATGATGTGTTAGGATTCCTAGAAGTTGGCACCTTTAAATATATCATCCGAATGACTCCAAGTACTTCCAATACAAAACTACATACTAATCATATACACACATGAAACAGATATTACAGAAATCACAAATAGACTAAACAAAGTTGAACCCATCATACAATTTACACACAAACTAGAATCCAATAACTCCCTACTTTTTCTAGACATCCTACTCACTAAGAATAATGACGTTAGAATTCAAAGTCTACCACAAACCCACAGCCAAAAATGACTACATATATTTTTACTCGCACCCTGACACCAACACCAAAAAAATTATAATAGGATTTTATCTTAGAGCCCTCTGCATCTGCACACCTAAGTACCTAAATGACAAATTCATTTACATAGGAAATGCTTTCCTAAATCTTCTATATCCCAAATCCTTTATACATGGTAAGTCCAAAGCCCTCAAAATCCACACAAAGAACCAATCTTAAACCACCACCCACACAAACCCCTACACATCAACCCCCACCCCCACAAATACATAGTTTTACCAAGCTACTATGCCCACAGCGCCATAAATAAAAATTTAAACAACCTAGGGATCAAAACAGTCACCCTAGTGTGAAATGCGTTCTAACATGCTCAACACAAATTTTCGACAATATGTAAAATTGGAAGCAGGCATATATATATATATATTATATATATATATATATCTTTGCATGGACTGCAAAAAAAATACATGGGTGAAAACCTCCTGGAATCTTAAACGCATATATAAACATAAATGGAATATTAGATTAGGTGACCACAATAATTGTCTGTTTCAACACATCTGAAGCACACCATAATTTTTATTTCAACTGTGTCTTGATGCTAGCCTACATCCATGATAAAAAAAATTAAGGCAAATCTTCCAAGCCCGTGCAATAAATAAAAGAAATGTGTGTGTATATATATAAGCGTGTGGTGTAATGGTTAAGTCATGGGAAATGGACTCATCACCCCGAGTTCAAATCCTGGATGTGGTAATTGCATTTCACTTAGCGCTAATACCCTTGGGAAAGGCATGAATCCTACTCTCCCTCCAGCTATGGATAAATAGTAGGGCAGACTGGGCTCTTTAACCTTGGTTAGGCAACCGTCTAGGAGAAGGAAAACTCTGAATTCAAAACTTGTTGAACTCCGCTTAAGAAATTGACCTTGTGTCACATCCTGCTCGTGCGGAGGGGTTGATAATATATATATATATATATATGTGTGTGTGTGTTTGATATTTAGTTTATTGATAATAATAATAATAATAGACTTTGTATATTAGACCTCGATCCAATCACTTCGACGGCCAACATTCAAAAATACATAAATGTGACGTGAGGGTGGTGTTGGATTTGCCATTAAAACAAGACTATCAAAGTTTTTGGAGTTTCCTTCAAGTTTTAATGATTGTATAATAAAACTGCATATCCAGCTCGAGTATGAATGGTATGCAACTTTATTCTCTGTTCATGCCCCAACCCTTCAGGCTGATGAGAAGACTGTCATGACTTTTTATGAAGCCCTTCACTCTGCTATTGTCTCCACACCAAAAAATAAGTTGATCATACTTGGTGATTTTAATGCACGCGTTGGCAGGAATTTTGAGATATGCAATGCACTTGGACGTTATGGTATTGATAAAGTAAATTCAAATGGACTGAAACTACTTGAGCTTTGTTCCATCAATTTAACTATTTGCAATACTCTCTTTCGGCAAAAATTTGAACATAGAATTACTTCAACCCAAGGTCAAAACATGGTCATATGAAAGACTTCATCTTTACCCGCCATTGTGATATTACGGACATCTGTAAGGTACGTGTTATGCATAGTACAAAATGCAACATGGGTCACAGTTTAATGAAAGGAGAGTTTAAACTCCGTGTTCACAAAAAGATCCATGTGCCTGGAATAAAAAACCTAAAGTAAATAAAATAAAACAAAAGGATATTTAAGAAAGAAAGATTGATTGAACAACCTAACCGTTTGTACTTTAATGGTACATGAGTGTGAATAAAAGGCTTCCTATCGTAGGACCATGCCTACACTTTAAAGATGTCTGCGGGAGAAATATTAGAATATGTCACATTGACACAAAACGTGGGAGGTAGATGCAGAAAATCAATCAGCCTGGTGCCTTAATGCTAAACAAGGCACAAAGAGGAGTGAGGCGGAGAGGAGAGTAGCCTCCACAGCAAAGAAAGCCAGAAGAAAGAGAAATCGGCATCCCAGCAAGTATCACAGTTTGTGTGCAATCAGTGCACCAAAGACTGTCACCAGGGATTGGCCTGCTCAGCCACTTGGGTAGATGCAGATAAATAAAAAAAATATGGGGGGGGGGGCACACTATGCCATCGTCCTTGGTAGACAGAAAAGTGCCAACCAACCGTGACTGTGTGTGTGTATATTCTACAAGTTCCATGGTGATGGAGGAACGGTAGCATGTGCAGGCCTGACGGGCTGCATGCACATAGCTGTGAATCCACGTGTGGCGAGGTTGTGAGTGACTGAGCAGCCCCTGGATAGTACTGCCCACCCAGACATCTGGGAAGGGCATAGAAAAGGTGACCTAAACAAATATCAAGCTGGCCAGTAACCTGTGGCTGGCGGCTGTTCACATTAGCAGGGTGAAAACAAGAAAATATTACAACAAACCTAGGCTAAGAATAGCCACCTGAAATGTTCGGACATCTCTCGAAACCCTGAACAATGAATTGGTACTGTGGCAAAGAACTCTTGATATGGGGCAGACATCTTGAGCCTTGCGGAAGTCAGAAGACAGAAGTGGGGTCCGGGTACACATTCTTTTGTAAAAGCAAGCCCATGGTAGCTGTATGGATTTGAGGTAAGGCAGCTCGAGCACTCCATCCTAAAGCGGCCTCTGCGTAAGCGGCACATGAGGACGGCATGGACACATCTCCTACATTTAAGACTGACCACATATGTGACCTGTGTGGCAGGGCCTGCCTATCAAGGGTTGGGCTTCTCAGTCGCATACGGTCGCATGCGAGTGGAAACCAAGAAAGGGGTTCATGTGTATCGGGAAACAAACAAATTTGGATCAGGGGACCCTCAGCGTTCACACATCTGAACTGGCCTTATTCTGCGAAGAAGTGGCAATCACCATATATATATCTAATATATAAAGGAGAGGATTTGGTATGTACGTGTCGACGCATAACTCCAAAACAGGAGGTCACTCAGATTTAAAATCTTGCATACACATTGATATTGTTCTAATTAAGAAACACTCCAAATTTGGTTATTGATTTTTACTGATTAAGGGATATAATTAATTGAACCAAAATCAAATGATTTTTCGAAATCTATAAAATAGCTGCTACTGCTTATCAGCAGCTACATTCCAGCAACAATCATCAGGCGAACCCCACCCTGTTGCTTCTTTGCCTATGTCTGCTGTATTTCTACTGGGGTGTTGTAAAAAAGAAAAATGAAAGCCTTTTTATCAATGTTTTTACAAATTCTTTCATATTTCTTAGATTAAAATATATCAGTGAATCAAATTTGAATTAATATGCGAATTAGCAATTATAAAACTGGATGTAAAATAGTCTTGCACACAAAAAGTTTTTGAAAAAAATCCTTCAAGCGATTAAAAAAAAAAAAAAAAAAAAAAAAAAAAAAAAAAAGAGATTTTTAGAATAATATAATTAAATATATCCAGTGAAACTCAAAACATTTTTGAAAGAAGAATAACGGTCCATCTATTTTCTCGCCTATTTACGGTTCAGTCTTCTTTAAGATATCCATATAGTTCGAAAGAAAATGAAATAATCTCTCTAAATATGTAATTTGATTGAGTTTTTATCAATGGAATTATTTTTTACAGCAAGTTAAAAAAATTATATTTTGCTTCATCAGCCTAGATTTCGTAGTATAGTTTTTTCATGCTAAAATTTTAACATAAAATCAAATCTTATTTATCGCATATTTCTGTTTCTATCTTAAAAATATCTATTTTGTTAGAAAAAAAATCTTTCTAAATTTGTAATTAGTATGTCTTTCATACATTGAATTTTTTTACAGCAAATTAATTAATAAATCAAACGAAAACATTTAGTGACAAATCGACTTTGTTTTATAAATTCCCGTTGGTCGTTCGTCAATTGTAAACAAAACCATTTTTTTTTTATTTTTCATAATCGCGTTAATTTATTTATTTTAATATTAGAAATACAAATAAAATCATGATACTAATGTAGAATACCATTAGATTACCTAATACATTTCACGGAAATACCTGAAAACTCATTGTTATCAAATTTATGATATAGTATAATTATTATAGTATATTCGATCGGCTATGTTTCGAATTAATAATGGGCTAAACTTGCAAATTGGTCGGAAAATTACGTTGACCCAGAAAAAACAGAACCCATAATTTTGTAATAAAACTGTTGATTTTAACTTGGGGGTTTGGGGTTGGGGTTCAGGATTAGTTTAATGAGAAAATAAATAAATAATCTATCTGTTTGTAAAAAAAAAAAAAATCTTAAAAGTTCTTTATTTTTTTAGTTTTCATTTCATTTCCCCGTTTAAGTTTATAGTAAATTGATCCCCCATATCGGAACCGCTCTACCTTATCAGTTGGGCTGAACTTGCACAAAGGTGTCAAAATTAAGGCGACCCAGCAAAAACAGAACCCACAAATTTTGTAATAAAACTGTTAATTTTAACTATGGGGATCTAGGGGTTGGTGTTGGGGTTTAGGGTTAGTTTAATGGGAAAATAAATAAATAATTTGGGTTCTGTTTTTTCTGGGTTACCTGTATACCGTTGACCCAGAAAAACAGAACCCACAAACTGTTAATTTTAACGGGAGGGGGGTTAGTGTTTGGGATTGGGTTTAAGGTTAGTTTAATGGGAAATTAAATAAATAATTTGGGTTAGGGTTAGAATATTCAAATATGTATTTTAGTAAACCTGTATGTCTTTTCTGGGTGTTGTAGTTCGAGCGGTTCCGATATGGGGGATCGATTTACTATAAACTCGTAGGAGGAAATGAGCACCCATGAAAACTCAAAAAATAAGGAACTTTTAAGAATTTTTTTTACAATCTGATAGATTGGTGTGTAATCAATAATAATCCATTGAAGGAAAAAAAAAATTAGATTTTTTTCTTTCTATAAAGATAATATTCTGAATACTTTTTTTTTTTTTTTTTTTTTTTTTTTTTTTTTTTTTTTAGTAAAAAAAAAACAAACATGAATTCTGAATTCTACCTTAAAAAAATGTCAATATTATGATATAAATTATTTCAAAACACTCAAAAATTCAGGATTGCATTTAAAAAAATATTTTTAATGTTTAAAAAAAAATCCATAAAATAAACACTGTAATACATAAATTTTCGGTGATGTTTTTTAAATTTTATTTATATGAACACTCCCTGGTGTTCATAAAAATGTTTTCTTCCGGTCATGGACTGGGTACTTTAGCTAGTATATATATATATATATATATATATATATATATATAGGGCCTTCAATTTTCCGTTTCCAATTTTTTAAATTCCATTTTCACTTTTGGTAAATTCCGTTTTTTTCCATTTTTATTGTATTTCATGAGAACATTTTAATAAAATATGCTATAATTATTATAAAAACTGAAAACAAAAACATAATTCAACATTTTATTACATTTAAAGAAACAGCAAATACCTGCATTTTTTTTTTTTAAATGTTAAAATCCAAGTCTAAAAGTAAATTATATGTGAAAGTAAAGATGTAACATTGACTAGACAATAAAACAATCAAATGTTGCAGTGCATAATTAGCTTTTGATCAAAACTTCCTTTTACATACTTCATGTTATAAACAACACCTGGAAGTGGAGACTTAGTTTCTTCTAAGCTTATTGAAACTGTTAGATTAAATGGGTGCAGTCCTCATTTATAAAATGCACATTCAGGCACCAATTATGTTAAGAGGCATGATGTAGCCTACCATCATCTACTAATTCCAGAATCCTATCTACTGCAATGCCATGGCTCTTTTCTTGCTTAAAGGATGAGTGATATTTGGTTGCATTAATCCAGGAATACCATCTTGTTGCTACTTTCATTTGTTCTTTAGGCAAGGAACCTTCAGCCATGTTATTTATCGCTGACTATAATAAAGGCTGACTTGATGAAAGTAATAACCTGGTAACATTGTAAGGATTAAAGTTCCAAATGTGAAACGAAGCCTTCACAAAACGTTTTCATCACGTCGGGGTCACCAGTTGTAAGATTCAAAGTGATAATACTTGAAGATAAAACTCCGACAAAGGTTGATAGACAAAACATTTTATATACAGCACAGAATAAACAGGGTACATAATACATAGAGGTGTACATGAACATACATACATAAGTAATACAAAGTTACATGTAAAAAGATAACCATGAGACTAGGAATAGTCCATGCTGTATGAATCACTTACAGTAATGTAGGGGGGGGGGCAAAGCCCCAACAAGAGAGGGGTAGACCAGAGTCTAACCCATAGCATCTTGTAGGTCGAGCCACAGGAAAAAGCTAGAGAGACGTTCAAATCAGCTGCTTAAATATCCAAGGCCCCTAGCGGGAACCAGCGAAACTAAACGGGCAGACAACTCTCCAGGCAAATACGAAAAAAACGCCACATCATCAAATGTTGGCCAATGTAAAAAATACTTCAACAAGATTTTTAAAAATGGGCTAAACCCAACACATGGTAACTGTTAACAAAGACATTTGACATTTTTTTTTTTTTTTTTTTACAATAAGCTGCTGAATCTGTTACAAAGGCAATAATATCCTCAGATGTAATATCTACGTGAAGGTCAAGTTCAACTACATGCCTGGCCTTATAGTTTGATGATTGCATTCTTCCAACGTTACAATATCAATGAGAAATGACTCCCTTGATTAGCAAACTTGGGTTTCAGGGCAGCAAAATGAAAAACAAACAATTTTGGCTGATGAAGTTGACTAACACAATTAACTCTTGGAATAGCACCACCTCCCTTAAAATGTTTTAATAGGAATGGCCTCATTGTGTGTAGGGAATGTCAGACAAAGTGCATCTCTTACTACTTTATACTTCAAAGTTGTAATTGTCTTCTGTTTCAATTAAGATTTTTTACTTATTCATTCAACTGGTTTTGAAAAATAAATAAAATATGAAAAAATGATCATTAAAAGATCTTTTTGTTCAATTTAAATTTGTTTTACAATGGTGAGGATGTAATTATGAATCTGGGAGAATTCCTGTGTGACAGTAAGCTTTGGAGTAAGTATTTTTCTGATCTGCCACCAGGCTCAATTGGCACAAGGACCATGCACAAACCAAAGCTCATGCAGTGGTCAGTGCAAAAAGTGTGTGAATCCCTTTTCATTCCCCTCTTTTTGGGTGCTTAAGACAGTGGGTAATAAACCCGGCCCTGACCCTTTTAGACAAAGTGTCAAGTACTGCTTAGGATAATGTAATAGACTTAATATTTTACCGGTCAAAAAGCCTAAGTTACTAGAGACAGGGCACAAATGCCAGGGAAGCTTCTGAGTAGACAAGCCAGTCATTTCATAAAATGGTTTTTGGAAAAGTTTTTTTTTTTTTTTTTTTTTTTTTCAAATTTATTTCAAAATTTTATGGTCATGTGATAGCATTTACTTTTCTTTTGTTAGATTCATAAAATAAGGTTACACACACTGGTTAGAATCTTTTACTTGTAAATTTTAGGAAGAGCTTTGAGGAAATGAATTTGTTAAATTTTGTTTGATCTTTGTATCTCCCCCGACTTTCATCTGCTTAGAAAATGTTTTAAGTATTTAAAAATAGACTAGTCAAACATTTTTTCAGAAAATCTAGGACTCACTTTTCTTTATGTAAAAACTTTTCTTTTTCGGATCTTAAAAGGAAAAATAACTAATATTTGTAAAATCAAACATCGAGATTATGTTATTATATTCTATTTATTTAAATGTTTAACAACAAAATTGGAGAGCCTAGATCCCTTATGGCAAGCCCTTTTTATCATATGGGTGCTAGAAGGTGGTGGCTGCGGGTCTACATGTCCTGGGAATGACGTTAAACTTTATCTGATGGTGAGGTTCCAGGTTTGGGGAATGTGGAACACCCCTTCATCAACATTGCTCCCTGGTCCACTCTGACCCGGAGTGGTAGTACCTGTTAGGGTCCCATCTATGGGTTAAATAGAAAAATGTATTTATAAAAGAATTGTATTATCCATTAAGAATTGATTTATTTCAAAACTTTATCGGCATTAAATGACCCACTGAGGTTGATATGCCGTAAAACAAAACAAACCAAACCAAAATTGGAGAGACAGTTAAGTTTTGAAAGATAAAAATCAAAACAAAAAATTAATCAAAAGATCTATGATTGAAAATTACATTAAAAATCCCGGATTCCATTTAAAATTTACAATTCCACGATTCCAGAAAATTGGTTCCCTTATACATTCAAACAAATTTGGTTACACAAGTTTTTTCTTTTAAGTTTCCTAATAATTCTTTTGGTATTATCATTTTGAAAGGCATTAATCAGTTGTCTAAAAGAGTTATTGTTGATAAACCAAGTACTTTTGGTTCTTTTCTGAACCATTATCAAGGTATTCTATATTTGTCTCCACTATCATTATCAAAACTGTTTATTATTTGATTAAACTATTGTTTTGTTTTTTCTACCAATAATACATTTTTCAGACAACTGAAATAAAACATAAAGTGCATTACATGGAATAATAAAAACCTAACAATGATTATGCCATATTGTGGGGAAAATTTCATCAAAATCGATTCACAGAAAACCGAGATATTCTAAATTTCACTATCAAGATGATATTATGGTTCTGGGTGTGTGAGTGTGTGTATATATATATACTAAGTATATATATCTACGTAACACTTGAATGGCTCATCAGGATAATTTTAACTGAAGGAGGTTGTTACAAACCTCTTTTATTATGGGAGTGGGTATCCGAGTGAGTAAAAATTAGCATAAAGGGTAAAAAATTAAGAATTAGTAAAAACTATTGTGATAACTATATTCTATTGGCTAAGGAGCCATGGCTTTTTATGTCTACATGCATTTAGAATTTCAGTTCTTTGTTTTAATAATTCATTTGGTAGATATGGCAAGTTTTTCTTCCATACAGAGGAGGCAAAATTTGTCCCTTGCTTTGTATTTACATTTCTTTATTATTTCCCATTTTAAAATAGGGTCTACTCCTAGTTTTTCTTTTATTTCCCACACATGATTAGATAAACTAGTGTTATGTCTTTTTTGTGTGCTAAACTTCTGTGGTTATAGTATCTGTTTTTGAAGGCTCCTTGTGTGGATCACAAGTATACTTTTTTATCATTGATATTTTCATCATTTGCTTTATTAGTATATACTTTAACCTTATACACTATGACCTCTTCTTGGCATTTTCCCTTAAGGGGACATTCAGCCTTATTGATGCAGTTACAATTAAGGGGCTTATTGTGTCGGTTTTTGTTGTTGTTTTTTAATGTTACTTTATTAAGTTCCCTACGTTGGGTATGTAGCTGTAGTTTAATTTGACCTAATTTTTATTGAAAATTTTGTGTAATATATTAGAGGGGGTGGGTAATTTGGTATCTATGGCCATATTGAATGGTGGCATCAGCCAAAAGGTTTTTCTTGGTCTATTTCCCCCCTTTATTACATATACCGTGTTAGCTCAGTTGGTAGAGCGTTCAACTAGAAACTGCAAGGTTCATAGTTCGATACCGGCCCTCGCCAACTCAGCGTATGAGTAGCACAGGGATTTGTGCAGTAAAGTAAGGAGCTGATGGTATGGCGCTCCACCTCAGACGCTGAAAAACAATCTCCTTGGTCTAGCGCTAGTGAAAAGGGGATAGACTCCCTCGCTGATTGGCTGATACCGACTTTAGGCCACCCCGACGACTTTACTTTTATTACATATACTGGTTGATTAATTTGGGGTTTTATATACTACTTTGGTTTTGTAGCCACTATCCTTATGTGCTATTCTTGTTGAATATGTTGCTATTAGAAGAATCAGTGGATAGTCTAACCATTATTCCATTAGGTATGTTTTATATACTTGTTGGGGGGGGGGGTTAGAACTATATTAATGTAGCTAGGGTGTTGGTTATCTTTCCTAAAAGGGAACACTGTACCATTGTGTATATTTAGTGTTATGTCTAAGTAATCTGTGTGAAACGGAATGACATGGTAGGGGCGAGCAGAAAATAATGGGATTCTCATTATCGCAATAAAGTGATAAACCAGGATTTTAGGCCTTGGGTTCGATAGTCGCAAAGTCTGGTTGTACAAAAGATATTTCAGACTTTTTGGCAACAAAAGTTCTTTTGATCAATTTGTCAGATGAACTGGTGACCTTAAATGACACATGGAATAAAATTGAAACTGGTGGAATTTATTAGAAGATATTAGGATTCTCTATATAACAGTTTAGCTTGGATTCAGTTGGCTGTTGGGCTAAAGAATTTGCCTGTGTCAGTCGTGGCGAGCGATGCACGTGTTAACTGGGGTCGTGAATCGGAATTGGTGTCGTGGATATGTGAAGCCTGATAATTGATACTTACGTTGGAAACAAAGTTTAATGAAGCTAAAACTCGAAGTCAAATTCTAAAAGAACAGTTATTATGACCTCTTCTCTCTCAAGAACAATTCTGAAGAAATTAAATAAATGAGCCATTTGAAAAGAAAAGAAGCCTTGTTCTCATCTTTATTTTACTACAGCGAATTCCTCAAAGAAATCCATGAATGAAAGCCATTAAACAAACAAACGTGAACAGATACTTGACTGCCCTAAGGAGAGTGATAGTTGTAAACACAAGTCAAATTGACTAACTAAAGACCCATGGGCTTGTAAGGTGATACCTACGCGACTGACAGTTATCCGCTGACCGAAAAAGTGTGGAAGAATTCTTTTGGAGTCGACTGACTACCGACCGCTACTATATTCTGTGTATGTAAACAAAGCCCAAAAGTTTACGTGTTGCCTTGTGAACGTCAGGCCAGTGTATAAGTTTAATAGTGCATCCACGGAGTGCACTGTGCAGAGACCCCACCACGTAACACTGTGATTTTTAAATTGGTTTGTATATCTAATTTGAATTTGGGCTGTTATTATGTGGGTCGCAATGCTTGTAAAAACTTCTGTGTCAGTTATTTTGGTGTTCCACTTGATGTTTAGAATGCGTCTCAAACACTTCTGATGAAAGTGCTCAAGAGTTTTCAGATGTCTACGAAGCAATGTTCATGTTTCAGAAGAGTACAACAGAACCCTCAACATGCAGGACCTATAAATATTCATGTTTGTTTTATAGGTTATGTTACTATTAGTCCATAACCGTTTTCAAGCCTTCCATAGGCCACAGATGCCTTTTGAATGTGTAGATGAATTTCAGCATCCAAAGAGCCATCACAGGCCAATGTACTTCCCAAGTAATTAAATGTTTCAACACAGCTTAACTAGTAGCATGAACAGTTATAATTGGCTTAATATATGGCTTGCTAAACATTACTTTTGTTTTTGTCAAGCTTATTTTAAAACTAAATGCATGTACGAAGCTGTAAATAGATTCACAATATATCATCCTCAGTATGAGCCAGAAAGTCAACATCATTGGTGCAAAGAAACTCTCTAATCAGTGTGTAAGATGTCTTTGACTTAAAGTTGAATCTTCTCAAGTTGAAAACCCTTCCTGTGGTTCTGAATTCCAAAAGAACACCCCTCTCACAATGCTTGAATGCATGAGTTAATATTACAGTGAATAATATTGAGAATAGTGTTGGGGCTAAGATATCTCCATGCTTAACTCTGTTATCTATTGGAATTTCATCCAACAATCTACCACTCATGACAACTCTAGCTTTCATACCTTTGTGTAACTGCTTGAGTATATTCACAAATATTTGTGGGCACCCTACTTTTCTCAGTATCATCCAAAGTGCATCCCTGTTAACTGTATCAAAAGCTTTTGTCAAATCAACTAAAACTTGATGGGGGTGGGTGTTCAATACACTTCTCCTGCACTTGCCTGGCTGAAAATATATCAATAGCTCCTCTGTCAGACCTAAAACCATTTTGTAATTCTGTAATGATTACAGGACAGATGTTTCAAAGCAAACAATTCAGCAAGACTGGAATGAACCTTACCAACTGCATAAAAAATAACGCCCTTTTCCAACATATATCTGATCATAATTTTAATTCGACCATATGACTTTTCGGCACCCCTTTTGCGATCTCGATTCATAAGGACTTTTTTTTTTTCATTTACCCCGTCAAATCTGATTGTTAACAGGTGATTATTAGAGTTTTTTGGGGTTTTTTTTAAATTATAAAACAAACAACCGGATTTTGAAGGTGTAAATGAAAAAAAAAATGTCCTTATGAATTGAGATCACAACAAGGGTGCCTCCGGGTTAGCTCAGTCGGTAGAGCGTTTGGCTAGAAACCACAAGGTTCCTAGTTCGATACCTGCCCTCGCCAACTCAGCGTTATGAGTAGCACAGGGATCTGTGCGGTAAAGTAAGGAGTTGATGGTAGGTGTGGCGCTCCACCCCAGACGCTAAAATAATCTTTGGTCTAGCACTAGTGAAAAGGGGATAGACTCCCTCGCTGCATGGCTGATACTGACATTAGGCTGCCCCAACGACTTTACTTTTTTATAGGTCATATAGTCCTTTTAATTTTGCTACAATATCCATAACAAAAGATTGGAACACATTTTTGAGGCAGGTGAAATTTTGTTCCTACCGTTCGTTAATACATGACCTGAGTTTTTCAATTTATCCCTTTTCCTAGGTAGACTTGTTTTAAATAGCTACAATATATCTGACTTTAATTATTTATTTCTTCATACAAATTCACACCATTTCTTTTGTCCTTATGAATCAAATGGTAATATTATACGTTTGATATTAATAAGATGTATACCTAATTTAGATATTTAGACAAATTATACTTTTCTCATATTTTAATTTATTATATCTCTAGGAAATACAACACATTTCTAACTTCATTGCTTTTACCAATCACATCACAATTTTTCAGTGGGGGAGGGGGGGTCCATCAACATTTATAAACATATCTCTCTATATACTTTCTCATCTCCCATTATTTTGGGAAAAATATATCACTGTTCAGACAACACTTTTTCCCTCCTAATATCCTCATGAAGGTTTGATAAAAAAAACAAAAAATGTTCTAATGTCAACTTCACCATCTAGAAATCTTTTTCTTCTATTTTCTATATACTCTCGGATTTATTTCCATATTTTACTCACTCACAGACACGCGTGTGTGTAAAATGTGGAAATAAATCTGACAGTATATACACTATATATATATATCTAATATATAAAGGAGAGAATTTGGTATGTACATGTCGACGCATAACTCCAAAACAGGAGATCACTCAGATTTAAAATCTTGCATACACATTGATATCATTCTAACTAAGAAACACTCCAAATTTGGTTATTGATTTTTACTGATTAAGGGAAATAATTAATTAATTAAACCAAAATCAAACGATTTTTCGAAATCTATAAAATAGCTGCTACTGCTTATCAGCAGCTACATTCTAGCTACAATCAGCAGGCGAACCCCACCCTGTTGCCTCTTTGCCTATGTCCACTGTATTTCTACTGGTGTGTTGTAAAAAAGAAAAATTAAAGCCTTTTTATCAATATTTTTACGAATACTTTCATATTTCTTAGATTAAAATATATCAGCAAATCAAATTTGAATTAATATGCGAATTAGCAATTACAAAAACTGAATGTAAAATAGTCTTACACACGAAAAAGTTTTTGAAAAAAATCCTTCAAGCGATTAAAAAAGGGGGGGGGGTTAGAATAATATGATTAAATATAACCAGTGAAACTCAAAACGTTTTTGAAAGAAGAATAACAGTCCATCTATTTTCTCTCCTATTTACGGTTCAGTCTTCTTTAAGATATCCATATATTTCGAAAAAGAATGAAATAATCTCTCTAAATATGTAATTTGATTGAGTTTTTATCAATGGAATTATTTTTTACAGCGAATTAAAAAAAATTATATTTTGCTTCAGTCAGAGATTTTGTAGTATAGTTTTTTCATACTAAAATTTTAACATAAAATCAAATCTTATTTATTGCATATTTCTGTTTCCATCTTAAAAATATTTATTTCGTTAGAAAAAAAATCTTTCTAATTATGTAATTAGTATGTCTTTTCATACATTGAATTTTTTTACAGCGAATTAATTTATAAATCAAACGAAAACATTTAGTGACAAATCGACTTTGTTTTATAAATTCCCGTCGGTCGTTCATCAATTGTAAACAAAACCTTTTTTTCTTTTTTTTCATAATCGCGTTAATTTATTTATTTTAATATTAGAAATACAAATAAAATCATGATACTAATGTAGAATACCATTAGATTACCTAATACATTTCTGGGAAATACCTGAAAACTCAAATTGTTATCAAATTTATGATATAGTATAATTATTATAGTATATTCGACCGGTTATGTTTTGAATTAATAATGTTATTTTTTAAAAGATTATTTATCGTTTTACATAAATTTGATTACTTTATTTAATTCTTTTTTTTTTCTTTTTTAAATATTAATTTGAAGTTTAGCAAATCGTGTCATTTGTATTTTATTTAAAAAATATAGTTAATCATTGAATTAAAATTTCTTACTATATCATTATGTGATGGGCTAAACTTGCAAATCGGTCGGAAAATTACATTGACCCAGAAAAAACAGAACCAATAAATTTTGTAATAAAACTGTTCATTTTAACTTGGGGGTTTGGGATTAGTTTAATGAGAAAATAAATAAATAATCTATCAGTTTGTAAAAAAAAAAATTCTTAAAAGTTATTTATTTTTTGAGTTTTCAGAGGTGCTCATTTCCCCGTATAAGTTTATAGTAAATCGATCCCCTATATCAAAATTAAGGCGACCCAGCAAAAACAGAACCCACAAATTTTGTAATAAAACTGTTAATTTTAACTATGGGGATCTAGGGTTTAGGGTTAGTTTAATGGGAAAATGAATAAATGATTTGGGTTCTGTTTTTTCTGGGTTACCCTTTATACCGTTGACCCAGAAAAACAGAACCCACAAACTGTTAATTTTAACTAGGGGTTAGGGTTTGGAGTTGGAGTTTAAGGTTAGTTTAATGGGAAATTAAATAAATAATTTGGGTTAGGGTTAGAATATTTAAATATGTATTTTGATAAACCTGTATGTCTTTTCCGGGAGTCGTAAGGGATTTCCGTTCGAGCGTTTCCGATATGGGGGGATCGATTTACTATAAACTTATAGGAGGAAATGAGCACCCATGAAAACTCAAAAAATAAGGAACTTTTAAGAATTTTTTTTACAATCTGATAGATTGGTGTGTAATCAAAAATAATCCATTGAAAGAAAAAAAATTTTTAGATGGGGTGGGGGGTCCAGATGTTCAGGTCTACCACGTTGTTTTTTTTTCTATAAAAAAAAGTTATTCAGAATATTATATTCTGAATAACTTTTTTTTTTAGTAAAAAACAAAACAAAACATAAATTCTGAATTCTACCAAAAAAAAAGTCAATATTATGATATAAATTATTTCAAAACACTCAAAAATTCAGGATTGCATTTTAAAAAAATATTTTCAATGTTTAAAAAAAATCCCTAAAATAAACACTGTAATACATAAATTTTCAGTGATGTTTTTTTTAAATTTTATTTTTATGAAAACTCCCTGGTGTTCATAAAAATGTTTTCTTCCAGTCATGGACCAGGTACTTTAGCTAGTATATATATATATATATATTTATTTATAAAGGGCAGTTGTGCCTGTGTATATCCAGGCGAAACTTCGAAAATAAAACCATTAACGACAAAGTAAATATATATACACACATTAGATATCACCGGGGCTTGCTTTTTGAGCAAAAATAATGAAGATTTGATTTATATTATCAAAAAAATTAAAATAGCATTATAAAATAACATTAAAATTCTACTTGGCCATTTTCAGCGTCTCTTGCTAAAAGGTAAATACAGGATAAACAATTGTTTATTTAATCTATTTTTTTTTTATAATACAATTTTTATGGACAGTTTAAGAATTAATCACTTAGTTACACTTTTGATATTACGTTGAGTTGATATTTAACTTTTAAATAAATACAAAATTCTCTTAGAAGATGTGTGATTTTAGATAGATATGTTTTAAACAAAGCCGGTCCGACGTGTGTTTAGTTTTGTTTACATTTCTCATAATTTTAACTTTTTTTTCAAAATTGAAAGTTTGATAGAAAAAACCCTGACTGTTAAGCATCATCGATATGTCACATGTAATATATGAAAATAATTCTGAGACTATCTTCTGTTAGTGATATAGTGCTTTTTTTTTCTTTCTTTTTCTTTTTGTGGTGATCTTATACTTTTACAAAGGTTGCAAAAGAAAAAAAAAAAAGTTCTTGCTTGTATTTTTAAGGTGTGTGCTAATTAAGTGTAAAATTTCAAAAATATTGATTAAGATTAGCCACGTTGATTTTACGGAATAAATTACTGTGTAAATTATATTCTGAGAAAAAAAAAAATTGTAATTTGTGTTTACGTCTGTTCGAAGCAAAATACTGTTCTAACTCGGCGTAAAAAGTAATTCAATGAATAAAAACACATAAGAATTACATTTTTATTTTATTTTCTTTCCAACCATATAAATACTTTTAAGATTAGACCACTAATACTCGAGAAATTGCCATTTAACGCGTGCTGGGGGTTTGTTTACGTATTAAAAACAACTAAATTTTAAGTTTTTTTTGTTGTTTTTTTTTTTTTTTTTCAAAACCCCCTTTTTTTTTTTTTTTTTTTTTTTTTTTAACCTTTAACATAAAATCCTGATGGTTAAGCGTCATCGATATGTCACATGTTATATATGAAAATAATTCTGAGACTAATCTTCTATTAGTGATATAGGCCTTTTTTTTTTTGTGATCTTATACTTTTTGAAAGAATCTCCATCAAATTTTGCCTATCATATTCCCTTTCAAAGGTCAAAAAAAAAAAAAACAAGTTCCTGTTTGTATTTTAAAGTGTGTGCTAATTAAGTTTAAAATTTCAAAAATATTGATAAAGATTAGTCATGTCGATTTTTGAAAAGAAATCACCATGTAAATTTTACTCGGGGGGGGGGGGAACTCATATTACGAATTTCCAGCTGTTTGAAGCAAAATACTGTTTTAACTCACCATAAAAAATAATTCAATGGATAAAAACACATAAAAAAATTACATATTTAGAAAGATCATTTTCTTTTCTTTCCAACCATATAAAAGATTTTAAGATTGGACCCAAAATACTCTATAAATTTTCGAGTTGAACTGATTAAGGTGCAAATTTGTCAATGTTCACCGATTTCAGCTAAACTGCTGCTAATGCTTGTCAGTATGTCTACCACTAAAATTTATCTACATTTTTTTTTAGGTTCTGTTGAATTATTTAACAGCAGAGAATAATTTTTTGAATTGTTCTCATCTTTATTGCTATATACACAACGTTTTGTCCAATGTGCCTAGCTTCTTTAGGTGTTTCATGTCAAACTCAGGAACCATCTTAGAACTTTGAACTGAACCCTTTATTTAATCCATTGGGGTAGATTGTTTCCATTCTGTTTACCATGACCTGGTACAAGTGTTAAGCTATGTTATTTTTTGCTCATAGTCAGGATTGAACCAGCAAACTACATATGTTTGTGACTTAGAACTGTATTAACTCAACCCTTTTATCCATTGTACCATGTATCCTACTGTCGTTGTGTATATCTTATTATAATGGAGATTGTGTGTTTTTCTGTCTGTAACCGAAACTATATTCCTACTCAAGTCACAATTCTCTTAGTTATTGACATCACATTCTCCATGATTTTATTTTTATCTAAACCTCAATTAAAATTGTCTTACATTAATAATACTGTTAACTATGTCAACATACTAACAACATGCAATTATATTTATATATACAACAAAATAGCGCTTTACAATGTGAACGGGAAGGCTAATTTGCATATTAATATTAAAAAATCGAATTTAATAAATATGTGCTTAGTATTATTGATTTCTAACTGTTGGTTTTATTTTAATGAATATAAGCAAAAATCTCTTCAATGAATCTTAAATGAATCCATTAACAAGATAAATAATGGTCATTTTATTCTTTTACTTACTCTTATATCTAAATCTTAAATTAGAAAAGATAACAATGAAAGACCGAGAGTGATGGAAGAGTAAGGTCAGTTGTTCCATTTTTTATTATACTCCCTCTGTTTCAAATCTTTTATTATACTCCCTCTGTTTCAATCTTTTTAATCTGTATTCTTATTTAGTTTCATTAGCCTTTCTAATTTAATACAATATTTTATTACATTAAACTTAAATACTTGCACCCGAGGGTGCATATATTTGCTAGTAACTATAAAGGTGAGGACAAGAGTTAAAAAAAAAAAATCAAAATTATGTAAATGAACATAAAACTATTCATTTTAAACATTAGCCAAATTTGAAATCAATTTTTTTTTCTTTCAACTCATTATTAAGTTTGTATTTTAATTTTCTAATTTCAGAGTAAATCTGGCTCAAATGAATCTCTGGCCAGTGAGATGGAAACCGTGATTATTCAAGGCACAGATTTTGCCAAAGAATTTGAAAAACCAAATGATCGAGCCAGTCACATAAAAATTGGCCGTGCTAAGCAGGTATGATTGATTATTACTTGTTTTTGATGAAAATATTTTTTACATAGCCATTAAACTTGAAGATGGCTATCAGATGGCAAAGAAATATTAGGATTTAGATCTTTTTTTTTTTTCTTTTTTTTTTTCCTCTTCTTTTTTTTTTTTCTTTTTTTTTTTTTTTTTTAAAACTTAATGAAAACAGTCAATCTATGGCTTGCCCATTTCAGCTGCAGTTAAATACCTGTATTTACTTTGGATCGATCACATGATTCCATTAAAATGTAAGTTTGATTTTCCATATAACAAAACCAAAACTACAAAGTGTATACATACTTCAAGTAAAATGCATGCTTTTTTGTGGGACGTGTTGTCATCAGCATAAAAGGGACTGCATGGTATTCTTGATTGGTAAAGAAACATAATTATTGTTTCAGCCTATTCTGCCTTTCACCATTTTAGCACACAGTCTCACTCCATCAATTATTTCCTTTTTATAAGTTTACAAACTAATTACAAAAATGCTTTGAAAAAATATCCTCTTGCCTTCTGCCTCTATCAAGATACAAACAGCATCAACTTGTGCCGAGATGTTTTACAACCGAAAATAAACTAATTATTATCTTTTAAAAATAAAAACAACAAAAAAACGTGTTTGAAAATGTTTTTATCATTTTAGATTTTTTTTTATGTCTACAGAAAATAGCAGTATTTCCTCTCATAATTTATATATATATATATTATATACAACACACATACACGTATGTGTATATGTATGTGTGTGTATATATATATATATATATATTATATATATTACATACACACATAAATTTGGTTAAAAATATGGAATCCTTATTGTTTTGGAGTTTGTTTTTTTTGGGGGGGGGTTATTTGTGTGTTGGGGGTATTATTTTTTTTTTTTTTTTTTTTTCTAACAATTTATTTTAATGTTATTATTTTGAAAGGAATTAATGAATTCTCCGAAAGAGTTGTCATTTGCATACCAAATACTTTCAGTTCTCTTCTGAACCATTATCAAGGCTGTATATTTTATTATTTGTTATTGATTGTCTAAATTATTATTTTGTTTTTGTCGCTAAGGTGACGCCAAATAATGTTCATGGTTTATTTTGTCAGATTTAAATTATAATTTTTAAATATATCTAACATGCTAGGCAAATGTGATTTAGAATGAAAATTGTTTCATCTATTTAAAGCATTTTTCTGTTAATAGTGAGTTTTCTAAATTTTATGTATAATTTAGCTTTATTTATCAATTTAAATGTCCATTGGGAGAATGCATCTCCAACAATAATAATTTTTTAAAAATGAGCCATTAGCTATCCCAGAATAAAATTGTCAAGAAGACTAACTTTACATTTATCAGATTCTAGCGCCATATCTGCCAACATTTAAAAAAAAAATCATAACTGCTCTACTGCAGTATATTAAAATATTTTAGTTAATACAAAAATACTTCATGTGACAATATCAAAGAATTAAATGTTCTTGAAGCTTTATACCTAAAATTTAGACAACCCACTAATTATTGAAACCAGTGATAACATTCTAAAAATGCTTAAATAGAACAGTTTTTATTCTAAATCTCATTTTCCTGGCACTTAAGATATACTTAAAAATTATAATTCAAATTTTACAAAAAAGAAAAAAAGTGCTAGCTATTATTTAGCATCACGTTAGCAACAAAAATAAAAACAATAATTATAAATTTATATATATATATATATATATATATATATAATAATATATATATATTATATATATATATTTTATGTGTATAAATGTATATGCGTATAAATATATATTTTATGTGTATAAATATATATAAATATATATTTTATGTGTATATATATAATATATAAATATATATACATATATATATAACATATATGCATATAAATGTGTGTGTGTGTATATATAATATATATATGTATACTTATATATGTGTATGTATGTATGGGATTTTTTTTTTTTTTTTTTTTTTGTGGGGGTCAGTATTTTCTGAGTTATCATTTCCATCTTACACACACATACATATATATCCACTTAGTGGAAATAATTAGCTTTAATTATATATATATATATATATATATATATATTAAAGTTATTATTTTTAGAGTACCAAAACCCAGCCATTTGATGTAATTATTTAGAAGATGGAATTATTTCTATAATTTTATTTAAATTTACTTTTGCTACAATTTAGGAATGTTCAGTTTTCTATGATCATTTTACTTTTCAGGCCTCAAAATGTCAACTTTGTACAGAATTTACTTTCTCTTCATAATCCTCTCTCCTTATTTACTTATCTGCTCATTCAGAATGTTTGGTGTCTCACAATCTCTAGAAAGACAATGTTATATTTACTCTCTACAATTTGACAATTGGAAAGAACCAATCATATTGGAAGTCTTGAGTTTTAATTTCAGTGATCATATTAATCAATATATCACTCTGCTTTTATCTATCATTTATCATCAACACTTGGATAGTCAACTCTTTAAAGAAAAATGATAAAATTGGCTTTTTTAAAGCTTAATAGAAAACCATTTCATTTTTTTTTTTTTTTTTTTTTTTTTCTAATGGAAAAAGAAAAGTTAGAATGCACTCTATTACATAAATATAACCGATCCTGCTTTGCTGCATTTATATTTAATCCTGTTGCTTTAAGATGAAAATCTGACACTGATGTGCCATTTACCCTTAATCTCCACAACTTTTATTCTTGCTTTTCTAGCATGAATTATTCCCATTGAACTTAGATTTTATTTTATTTTACCAAATAATAATTACTCTTTTGTCAGAGAATGAACTGTTTGCAGTAACACAGGGAATATGCTATATCTTCCCTCTATTGCATTTTTTCAAAAATACAAGATCAAAGGATTTGTTTCCATTCTTCTTCTATTGCTTGTTCATATGGAATTCTTGGCTGTTCAATAATCTATGGTCACTACTAAATGCTGACTACATATTCTTTTGTAAGGATTTGATTATTGAAGTACATGTTAAGAGACTAAATGGATTGGGGATGCTCTTATTGACAATTTTTCCCTGGTTATTTTAACCATTCTCACTAAATTTATAAGTCATTCAAAGATGCTTATAGGTACGTGTCCTATGTCTCTGACACACAAAAATCTAAAAGGACACAGCAAAAATCATATCCATGTGGCCCAGTGTTTTTCTTTTTTCTTCCCTCACCATTTCTCTATATTTCAATAGTTTCTTAGAAATGAATTACACAGGATAGGTTACAAGGTAGGAGTTAGACAGCTTTAGTGTGGACCCATAGATTTTCCTGGGGACTCATTCAAAGCAAATATGTGTCCCAGGACGCACTAAATCAAAAAGCTATCAGCATCACTGGTCATTCAAAAAAATCTTATTGTTTTCTTTAGACTTGCGTTTTTATCAGTTACTTTTTTTCCATATCAATCCTATAATTCTATGATCTTCAGAGAATGTCTTTTATATTTACCATTCATTAGGTCAGTAGTTTTTGTAGAGAGATATATTATTGCCTGAAGACGAATGATCAGCTGCTTGATTGAGAACAACGGGTGAAAATGTCAATGGGATGAACACTCGACTGTATAATAAGAATTTTTTTTATCTGAAACTGCATTATCACTGACTATATTTTATATATATGAACAAGAATACCTAAGCATGGAATTCAAACAATTTAGGCTGATAATGTTTGGGGTTTTTTTTTTTTTTTTTTTTTTTTTCTATTTTTTATTTTTTTTTTTATCAATATAAAGATGTGGTGGTTAAGCAATAAATAATATTGTTTGCAATTCCAACCATGAATATTTATTGACTCTTGACCTTGGATTACAAAATCTAAACTTAATGAACCAAATTCGGTCATTATTTTAAAAAAAGAAAAAAAGTCTCCCTTTCTGACTTGGCTATTCTGAAACCACCATTATATGCTTATATGATATACAATTTGTGAATTTTTTGTTAACCTGTATTAAAAGTGAGATTTTTAGGAGTTAGTGTTGTGTAACTGTATAAAGATGTTGACATCAATGTCAGGCTGATGAAATGTCTTGTCACTGTGATAATGCCAAGACTCTTTGATGTGCCTGAATTCCAAAATTCCTAATTTGCATGCTGTAAAATTCTTGAAATCATTTTAAGTGATTGCAGAATTTAGTTGTAGAAATAAAAATTAAAAAAAAATAAATTTAAAAATTGATTATGCATGTGCATGCAACTTTATTCATTCATTCCTTCATATTTTTTTTAAATATCCATTTTATTTATTTATTTATTTATTTACTTTTGCTTTTTTTTTTTCCTCTCTTTTTTTTTCTTTCTTTTCTTTTTTTCTTTTTCTCTATCTTTTTTTTTTTTTTTTTTTTTTTTTTGAGGGGTGTTTCTTTTTCCCACCCTGATTTTAGACCAAATATTTACTCTTTTTTTGAGGTATGCCTCCTGCTTCCTCTTAGGAAAATTTTCTAGGTTTTGAAGGCTGATGTTGTTCCTGGTGCAGTAATTACTAAAGCTTCAATGGTGAGAGCTGATTCAGTTATTACAATGAAAACCTAAGAAACTTATCAAAATTGCATTGTTTTCTGCTACATTTTTAAAAAAAAATGATGAATAGATCCTCTACAAAATTTTTGATAGGCACAGAAACATTTGCCTAAAAATATCAATTTCAGCATAGATTAATTCTTATAGATTCTTTTTTCTCCGACTTCAACTGAATATATTGTTTAGAATATATCTATCATAAATATCATCTTCAGCTGATTTTAAAATCTTTTTTTTTTTTTTTTTACTATTCATTATATAAATTGGGAAAGAGCTTATTGTGTTTGTGTGTTTATATACAAGGGTGAGTCAAAGAGTAATGCCATTTTGTTTTGGAGAAGTATAATTACCAACACAAGAACATGTATCATACATCAAAATGAAGCTGCTCCTCTCTGGATCACATCCCTACTTCTCCACATAATCATCATTTCTCTCAATAGCAATGTTCCACCTTTGATTGAGAGCATGTACCCCTGCCCGTAAAATTCTGTTGACTGTTTTTTGAGCCGCCACTTCACTACATATTTCACTTCCTCGTTGCTGGAATAAAGTTTGCCCCTCAAACCCTCTTTCATGGGGCCAAAGAGATGATAGTCTGAAGGCGATTTTCTCCCTTATTTTGATGCTTGTGTGTGTTCAAGCATTGTCGACCGGCAAGTCTTACTCATCGGATTCTTGCTCTGGGCCTTGTTAGGGTCTCGATGTAGGCCTTAGTTTTATGATAAATAAGAATAAACTCCACATGAAATAAAGAAAATAGCATTACTTTTTGACTCGCCCTCGTATAAAACACATGATAATAAGCACTTAAAATTTCTATTTCAAGATCAATGGAATTTTAAGTTAAGTTTTTTGGGTATTCGTTTTTTACACAGTAAATTCCTTTATTTTATGTATTCTTTTATATATGACCGAAAACTATTTATCAAATGATCAATTGATGGAGGCATACCTCCCCACCCTGGATTGCAATTCTTGTCTGTTTTTTTTGTTTTTTTTGTTTTTTTTTGTTTTTTTTTTCTGCATGATCACTATTTTTGTTGCTGCTTTTTACATTTTAAGCACTTATGGAAAGTGTTTTCTTTGTATACAATAACAATTTTCATATTTTATTTTCAAGGTAATAAGGGAAGTAAGCATTAATGGAGAGATTCTGTCTTTTTACCAGATTTGTTTCTAAGTGGAATTACTTAAAAGATTAATTAGAAATAATCTCCTTTTTGTAACAATTTCATTAATCCTGACAATTGCTTTTAGTATTTTTATCCAATCTGTACTGCCACTTTCCATAATTTTGATAAAATATTTTAAGCTAGAACCATTCTTGCACCTTCCTAATAGAATAGCATCTTTTAGAAAATTAAACTTTATTATTTTTCTATTTCTCTGAATGTTTGAGATGAGGCTTGAAGATTAGTATTATCTGCGTTATTCGGACTATTGTCCCCATCTTCATTATTATTTGTACAACGTTTTCGGCCGATATACCCTCCGGCCTTCTTCAGGTATTTCTTGCCGGACTCGGGAACCTTCTCGGACGTGGAATAAATAAAGGGTTAGGTTCAAAGTTCCGTGATGGCTCCCGAATACGACAAGAAAGTTCCCGAGTTCGAAAAGAAGGTTCCCGAGTCCGAGAAGAAATACCTGAAGAAGGCTGGAGGGTATATCGGCCGAAACGTTGTACAAATAACAATGAAGCTGGGGACAATAGTCCGAATAACGCAGATAATACTTTATTATTTTATTTGATCTGTTAAGGCATGAACTCTTGGCAATCTTTCATTAACAATTTTGTAGATAATCAAATATTGACAAAGTATCTTTTCACACATATATTTTACTCAGTTAGCTTTTAAAATCTGAGGTCTGGGTATTTTTGATATTTTTTCAGGGAAATTTTGAGACTTAACTAAATATTTGTTCAATATATTTTGATAGGCCACAAATCCCACTTTCTTTGTTCAGATATCAAGCAAAATACCTGATAGATAATAGGAGCCACAAAAGGTTCATACTGAAGATGCAGTTAGTTCATTTTTTATATTTATTTTTTTATTGTGGAGGTTCTCAGTTTATGCTGAAGAAAATAACATTCTAATTTAAATGTTGTTTCATCTTCATCCCATTCCACTCTGAGTATTTTGCCATCAGAAATTGACCCACCCAAACATAAATGTTATTTTGGGGCCAACGACAAAAACAATTATGTGCTTTTGTGATTTATTTCCTTTCCTGATTATTTCTGCTCATTTCCAACAAATGTTTTAAATGATCCGCTGAATCTATTTACCAGAAAGCCTTTAAAGTTAAAAGCCTCCGAAAAGATAGTGTTTATGCTAGAATTTATCTGTAAGCTTTCAGAAAAATGCATATGAATATTAGACATTCCACACCTTCTTACTGTTAAATGTGTGAAAATTTAAAAACATTTAAAAATATCTTTAATTAACAGTCAAATCTTTTAACAACAGAAACTCTTCATTGATTCTTAGATTTCTTTATTCCTCTTTGAAATCTGATCATTGCTTACACATTGTTTGATGAGTATTCTGTAAGCAAGCTAAAGTCTAAGAATTTTGGCCCTATCATAGATTTCAGATTATCTTATTTAAAGAATAAACATGTTTAAACTCTTACAAAGTGTAGATATCTTTTTGCTTTTTATGTTTACCAAAGTAGATATAATTTTACTTATCTGTTTCAAATAGTTTTTTGCTCAATATTTTTCATTTTCTTATTTCTTTATTAAAACTTCAAAATAAAAGAAAAATTAAAGTTTTAATCGTCTGTCTTTTCTAAAAATCACTTGTTAGATATTTAAGTGTTTCAATACACTTGTTTAATTTTAACCATAATTGATTTGAAAATTATTTTGAAATATATTTGAGATACTTATTTTATTAGAATGAAACAATTGGATTTTTAGGACAAATGTAGAAATCATAATAGTTGTATGGATATAAAACTTGGCCAAAAATGAATCCCTGTTTTAATAAAACCAATTTCAATAAATTCAAATTTATATCAAACTTGAAAGACTTTTTATTAAGGAATATTTGAGTAATTAATTTTTTTTTGGGGGGGGGTATTAAATTTAAACAATTAAAACCCATCATTCCAAGAAAAGTTTGAGAATAATCTTGTGCCATTTTGTAGACTTATTTTCCAAATCAAACACTAGATACCTCATCATGTAATACAAACATGTTGATAGCCAATTGCAAGAAATCTTATACACTCTGGCTGTTTATAATGTCAGTATTGTGATTTTATGATTATAATGTATACAACTAAAAGGATTTCTCATAATTTGAATTAAGTTTTTATCTAGGGGGGTTCATTTTAAGCTAATTAGAGTTCTTTTAAAAAAGGTTAAATCTGAAAAAAACAAAAAGATTTGTATAAATTGTTACTGTATATTGTAAATAAGCAAATAAAATATGGATCAACAGTATAGTATCTTCTTTATAGCTAGTTGTTTTAAAAGCATAGTAGTATTCTTTCAAATTATGGTCTATATAGCAAGGAATAGAAAATGACATTTAACTCTTGCAGTGATAGACAATGCAGATATTACATATGGTATGCGAGAAAATGCCAATAGATGGTAAAAGGAACCAAGTAATTTGTGTGAAAATTTGTAAAATATTTGAATTTTTATCAGAAAATATTCTCTGTATTAACAGTTGAATTTAGAAATGAAGAAAAAAATTGAAATTCAATTTTATATTATTTTTCCCCCTCTAAATGGGTGTGGTCTGTAAGTTTAAGATATTGTAGACAATGATAGTATCACAAAGAATACTTTTTACCAGAAAGAAAATTCAAACATATTTCCTATTCTACATTACCAGCAAAATAATTTGCCAATCTTTTCTATTTAAAATGATGTAACTTTGAAGAGAAGACTCTATTTTTGGGGATGGATTCAAGTTTTTTTTTTTTGCCAATTTCATATCTATGCTTCATAAAAACAATAAATAAGTAATAAATCCCTTCTGACTTTTTAAAAGAAACTTCTGTGTTATATTAAACAAAAGATTTGCTCCACCTTACATATACTTATCTACTGTTGTAACAACTATTGACTTAGGAAATTATATTGTAACTATTTTTATTTCACATACACACAAGCTCATGCATTCCAGTAAAGCATATATTGTTACATGGGATATTGTGTGGGTGGTTTTTAAATAGATAAGTGTTAATCAGTTGAGATTCAGTTTCCCAAATATCTGATGTGGAAAACAAAACTCTTCTAAACTTGTTTGCAGAATGCTCATCTGATTTTTTTTTTTTTTTTTAAGATTTTTTTTTAAAGAATGCTGTTTGTGCCAAACTTGATTGTGGTGCACTAAATTCAATCAGCTGTTAGCCTCAGTATTTCTGTTACCCTTTGCAAACATGTCCATTTGCTACATGTTAAGTAACTTTTTATTTCTATATTATTATTATTTTTTTATATTGAAACAAAAAAAAATGACATGCAACAGATGTTTCTGGGATTTTTTCCTTTTATTACATTTTTAAGTTAGTGGTTTGAAAAAAAAAAAAAAAATTAGTCTTGCTTCTATCATGATTATCCAAACTGAACATTGAGAATCCTGTTGGTTTTTCATACAGTTTATTCTACAAGTGAGAGTATTTAACGGACATTTGATGAGTAAGATTCCAGGTAATGCCTATTGGGTTGCATTGTTACTGTTTGGGTGTAGTCTGCTCAGACAGTGCTTTTTGACACAGACTTTTCTCCACTGCATACTGGAGAACTATCAGCGCTTGTACCACTCTCCTTCTCCTCCTCCTACTACTACTACTCCTTCTCCTCCTCCTCCTCTTCCTCTTCACCCCACTCTGCTTAGTTTTGCTGGTGTTGGCATGATTTATTTTGATCTCCGTTTTTTTTTTTTTTTTTTTTTTTTTTTTTTTTTACTTCCTCATTCTTGTCCTGCTGCGATATCTAATCACCTTCATCAATACTTTTTGATGTAAGCAGTTGAACATGCTTCAACTAACATTTTGATTGTAGTGTTATGTTATTAATCTTCCAAGTAACAAAACCATGTTGGTGGAATTGTAACTTATCACTTGTTCCATCTTCATTTCTTTCCCATTTATTTAACAATAGATTTGTTGTTTACATTTCTTTCTTCTTTTTTTTCATTGCATGTATTTTTACTTTCTGGCAGATAAATTTAGTATGAACCCTGAAATAATGATTCTTGATTACACCTGTAATTGTGGTGTACTTATATATAATTGATTTATTTATTAAATTTTTTTTGTAATGTATAACAACCAAAGCAATGTTTTGATCTTTTTATTTATTTTTTTTTAGCACAAAAACTTAATCATCATTGATATAATTAGTCAGATAAGAACACTGGTTTAAATACAATAATTTAAAATGATTTATGTCATCTGTTGGTTGTCATGTTAAAATTTCAACTTTGTTCAGATGAACTTCAAAAAAACAAACTTTATGCATTGATTTTTATAGGTTGTTCACCAAATCGCATAGATTTTCTTCATGTCTATGGATATGAATTTGTTAAGGTTTATTGAACAATAATTTGAGTGTTTGATCAGCTCATATTTTACCCTTTTTTTTATACGTTATTCTATCAATATTGCAAAGATGACTTGTAGATGTCCTACTATTCAAAAAATGAAATCCATTCTTGGTGTCAGTTGCTGTGATTTTTCTGATGTGTTTGGGATGGTGAACAAGAGGAAAATATTTTCTTTTCTTTTGTGCAGAATGGTTTTTTCTTGGAATTGTTTTGCTACCATTTCCTTCTTCATAATTCTTATTGGCTGTTGTCAGATAACAATTCTTCAGCATTCTATTTAGAGAAATGATTTTGCAATATTTAAATAACTATCATAATAGATCAACCTTTTTTTTAAATTATTATTAGTGTTGGGATTGCATTTAACCATTAGTTTCATATTAAAGATCATCTTCATGTAATTCTTATTTTTCTAGCTTCACTAATCATTTTGGTGCATGTGTAAATTACAGTATTTTATATCTTAAATAACTTAATATACTTAGTTTAGAATATCATTTTTTACAGTTGTAACCATACCTCTTGAGATATATATATATATATATATATATATATATATATATATATATATATATATATAATAATAATAAGTCATCCACAGACACGTGTTTCGGCATTTCATGCCTCTTCAGTGTGGCTAGACACAACTATCCTTGGGTAGGGTCGAACTCAGACTGACCGCATGGTAGTCCGATATCTTATCCCCTCGCCCACTGACAACTGGTGTTTTTAAACTATTAAATACATAGGAATGTATGTATTTTACGGTCACTGAGAGATCAAATATCCAGAGACATATATATATCATCACATGAAACTTAAAGTAACATACTTAGTGTTCATAATTTGATATTTTTCTCAGATTTATACCTGCTCTGCTGTAGTAACGTTGAGCACTTTTTATTGCAAACTTTTCTCATTTGATTTTTGCTTGAGACATTTTGTTTTACCTACTTGTAAAATCCTTAGGAATAAGAGTTACATTGATATAGAAATTGCTTTGTGCAATTCTTTTTTCTTTTTTTTTCTTTAAAATTTTATTATGGATTTTTACTTAGTTCAGACCTTTTTTTAAAAATTTCACTTTCATTGCTTTGTAGAATTTTAATAGTAATATTGTAATATTTTCTGTTACCATGTGTAATCATAAGACTAACTATGGAAGTATTTCTCTGAATTTTTGAGATAAGGCTTGATAATTTGTATTATTTGGATCAGCTGAAACGTACAGATAACAATAAAGATGAGGACAATAGTCTGAATAATCCAAATAATACTAACTATGGAAGGATTAGTTTTATTTTCGATTATGCATGTTACCATAAAAATGGTGAGGGTTAGATTTTGATTGTTCTAAATCTCTTTTGTAAAAATCTTTCCAGTTTCCAATTGAAATTCAACATCTGACTAACAGATAAATTCAATCATTGATTTCAGGGGTTCCTATTAAATGTTATGCCAAAACTTCTCCTTCCAAAAGTTTTAACTGCTGGATATCTCTACTCAGTCTGTGTCACTTGCCAAAAATGTCAGCAAATTCTTGATAACCTCCCCCCCATTTTTTTCTTAGCTAACTGTAGAAAGCATTCAATCTACTACCACTCTCACTGACTGATTGCTTGTGTGGTATCATTTGAATTGGTAGCACTGTTGCATGCTAACAGATATAAGCATTGATATATGGAAGTAAAGCTTGTATTTGTTGGTCCTCATGGTTGCATGTGTCAAAGTATGGAATATTTCAGCTAGAACAATTTTTATATAACATTTAACTCACATAGATTCATAGGACCAAAATTAATAAACTATTTTAATAATGATAATAATTTTCATACAAATTTATAGATATAACACAAACACTATTTTAGTTGGAAAAATAATGAATTCAGTTAATTTAGCTGAATTTACTTGAATGTTGACAAATTACATTGGGTAAATATTGGAATTATCTTCTAAGAAATTAAGAATTAAAACTTTTGATTTGGATACTTTTTTAACACACACACTCTATCTATCTCTCTTTCACTTTCTCTACTTCTATCTATCTATCTATCTATTCATTTCAAAATCACAATTTTCACTTTAATTAATTGACCATTTAAAAAAAATTTTTTTTTTTTAAATCTTGGTTTGGACTTGCAAATGGATCCACACAACTGGCATACAGTGTTTGTGCTTGATATTACTGAATTTGACATTAATTTCTACCTCTAGTAGAATTGATAATGATCTATTATAATAACTTTAATTAAATAAACTCGTGTACAGTCTGAGTATTTCTGTAGAAACTAAAATTCCACACCAATTATTGTTTTTTTCTCAGTTCATTGCATTCTACTCACAGAACTACACACCAATATCATTTTCCATTATTCTTGTGCTGCTTTCTTTTACTAATCATTTCTTGATTATTATTTCACTTCATTCAAAGATTTTTCGTGTGAGTGTGTTTACTATATGCCAGCCAGATATCGCTTTTTCCTGGTCTACAAATGTCTTGCAAACTGTGTTTATATGCCAATATGCTTTTAGTTTTTTTTTTTCTTGTTTTTTTTTTTTTTTAATTTTTTTTTTTTTTTTTTTTTTTTCTCTAAAACTAAATGGTTATAATTTTTTCAAATGAACCAATTTCAGTAATCACTATTAGTGAAAAGTTTAATTCTTGAGCGTTTGTGATAGCTTACCAAAAATTTCATGCTAAAGTTGTTACTACCAATATTTTATTTCTTTTTTTTCTCTATTAAAGAACAAGAATTTAAATTGAAACAGCTGAATTGTTCACACTGCTTTGTCCATGGTGGCTATAACTTTTTATTTCTACTTTTGGCAAAAACAGTTTGGAACAATTTGGTGATAATACCAATTGCTGTACACTTCTTTTTCCTTCCCACAATAAACGTTTAAATATTTATTTAGCTTTAAAAGTCTGAGAAAGGTTTCAACTGGCATTTGTTGACTGTTGTCTCCGAGAAATTTCAAAAAATGGATAGTGTGGTGTCTCTGGCTACTATTGGTTACTGTTAAAATTAACTTGAAATACATTCAATTTGGAATTAATTTTCTAGTTTTCTGGCGATACTATGCATTTGTCCATTCAGAACAGTATCAATATTTTTATTGCATTTCAACCAGATTATCTTCAAGATTATGAAAATGATCTTAAATTTGTTTGCTCTGATTATTTAAAAAAAACTAAGGTTCACTGAAGATGATCTTGAAATTTGCAAATTAAAAAAAAAAAAAAGAAAGATAATGTTATTTTGAATTTAGTTTATGATTTAAATATTACTTGGCAAGTGAATATTGAGTGTTCTCTTTGGAATTTCTCATTTTGACTTCAGTTAAGATTATTAATAATTAGTTTCGTTCAAATTCAATTATTCATTTAGCAAATATTTTATTCATTTGCAACCTTTCTCTATTATCATAATGTTTGAGGCTTTATTATTTTTCCTCAGAAATAGAAATAAAATTATTTTAAATAAAATTTAAACCCTTATTACAAATCCTTAAAAACAAAATTTAAATAGTCTGTAAAATGCATGTTTTTATATGGCATAGAATCTAGTGTGATTATAATAGTTATTCATCATTCTATTTCCAGTTTTCTTTTCCACAATTACAAAACTGATTCTTTTCTGAAATAAGCAATTATTAACTCATGGTAGTTTTACTTTGAACTACTAGATTTTTAAAAATTGTTTTAGGATAATTAAAAAACAAACAAAAAAAAAAACATGAGAAAATAACTTCTGTTCACTTATAATACAAAAAGTGGAAAATCACCAAGAAATATAAAAGTTCAACTCCTTTTTTAGTTAAATTGCTTATATGCCTTTAAGCTGTGAATGCTTTTCTTATTTTTCTTTTAAACAACCAAACTCACCTTGGCCAAATAGTCACAGTAGTGTGGATGGGTTTTTTTTATGCTTTGCTAAGAATTATCTCAGAAATATTGAAATTTAATATATTGGAGTTGATTATTTTCATTCCTTGATGAATTTCTTATATAATACTTTGTTAAATACTTCCTATTCCGTTTATCACTCTTGTCCTTTTTCTTACTCCACGAAGCTTTGACATTCACTCCATCACCAAACTATGATGGGATCATTAGAATTTAAATGTTTTTTTTTCTGTTTTTTTTTTTTTCTTTTTGTTAACTTTGTTTTTTTATTATTCCTATTTTCTCTCCCTCACACACACATACACATATATATATGTGTATATATATATCTATATATATATATATATATATATATATAATATATATATATATATATATGGGACTGTGGTGTTATTTTATAATGGGGTTCTTCTTCCCCACAAATCTTTGTAATTTTCCTCTCTTTCATCAACCTTTTATCTCCCTATTTCCCTATAAATTTGTTTTTGATTTTTGTTCTAATGTTTCAGCTCTCAGCCAAAAAGGCTTGTGTGCTGGTTGCATCTTTATTTTCAGGAATATCATTATTGAAACAGTTTTTTTAATTTTTTTTTTATTATTATTATTTCTCTGAAAACAAATTTTTTTAAAAATAAAATAACCGCTAAACTCTGATAAGGTATTGCAGCCTAATCTGTCTCTGCTGCAAACTTACTATCCAGACTAATGCACCAACCCACTTTATTGTTTTGCCATGGTATAGGTAGCTTCACCTCAATAAAATGAAACCAGTAGATGGTAAGAGATGCATCGAAATGATTTGCATGGCTTATATGGTTGTTATGTCCCTTTTCTCTTAGCAGTTTTTAATCAATTCCTTATGGCCTGATATAGTTGTGTAGGAAATTAGGTCACTTTTTCATGCACATTTTCAAGTGAGTTGTATGTGATATGTACTTGGCCCAAACATGACTATCATCATACAGTTGTTCATATATGAAGAGGATTACTTGCATTACTATATCGAGAAAAAAAAAATCATTTGTTGCAACATTTCAAAATAATTTATCAATTAAACAGAATAAATCAGTTAGTCAATTAATTAAAAATATTGTTTATTTAAAAAGAAGAAAACATTTCAATGTGATATTTTAGTTTCTATAAATGTATTTGAGTTTTATTGTATTGTTTGTTATTTTGTTGACTATTTGCAATGTAAGTAATCAATTTGAAACTGTCCGTGCATTTGGCTAGCTTAAGGATGACTCTAAGTACACTTTAAAAATCTTGTTAGATAGGAAATATATACTGCATGAATATATTATCAATAGCCAAGCTGAATGTTCACCTTGTAAATTGATATTAATGTTCCAACGGTAAGTAGACAAAATCTATTTTTAATATCCTGCTGTGTTTTACTCACCTCTTAACACATATCTGGGTGTCTTGGTCTAATTCGAAAAAGCATGGGGAAAAATGACTTAGAATAGATGAATATATGGTTTTCAAATTTTCCTCAATCAAGGAAGACCCTTAAAAATATGCTCCTGTAACCAACTATATTTTATTTAAAAAGAAAAAAAATGTAGGCAATTCTTTCTTCACTATAAAAATGAATTATGGGAGCTTTTGATACCAATAAGTTATAAATGTTTTTTGTTTTTTTTAAGCAATTTCTCTTTTTACTAAACAACTTGGTGCCTGTTACTAAAGTCCTTTACCCTTGTTTGACAGTTTAATATCTCACTTGACAACATTCTTTCCAATCACTTAAAAAAAGTGTTATGAATATAAAAAAAAAAACAAATTGTTACTTGAAGTTTATGTAGGTTTATTGTTGAAAAGGGTTTGTATTAACTAATAACCTTTTTTCCAATTGATGTTGCAATGCAATTTTTTTCCCTTCTTAAGCCATGGGCTACAGCAAGTTTATAGATTTGGGTTTTTCTTTTTTTCCTTTTCTTTTTTTCCTTTTTCTTTTTCTTTTTTTTTTTCTTCTTTCTCCTTCTTCACTAACAGTTTTTATTGATAGATAATCAACCACAGTGCTTTATACTTCTGCTGCTTTTGGTTATTGTACTCAAGTAACATTTGGAGGATATTTTTAAAGGGTTGGTCTAGCAAGCTTTTAGATATAAGCTTTCTCCATGCACACATTTATCCGTTCCTGCTCAGAATTTTGATTGCTGAATAACTTCATAATCTAGAAATGGAAAATTTCACCTTTTTTAACTAAAGATACAAAATATATTTTTAAAAAAGAAAAAGAAAAAAAAAAGAAAATGAACAAAACTTTGTAATTTTTCCCCATCTGAACTCAATGACAGGTTTTTATTTATTTATACACAACATATCTACACCTGCATATATATATTTTATCAATTTGCAAGCGCTCTATGTATGAATATGCAGATGGTTTTGTGCGTTTTTTTTTTTTTTTTTTTTTTTTTTTTAACAGCTGAAAATGCTCTAAGCCTTTTTTGCCAGAAGGTTTTAATTGTACTTTGAATGTAGTCTCACTGACCAAGTTTTGTTATCTGTCTTAAACTTTCCATATGCACACTCTGTTAATGAGCTAAGTTGTGTGGTGGTGTCCCTGCTCAGTGCATGTCTTGTTGTCTACTACATTGACAGTAGTGTGGCTAGTAACCATAACTGTGCCAATGTCACTTATGATTTCTTTACTAAAGGAACTTTGAAGAAATAAACTTCAGGTGACCAATGGCTGTGAACAAAATTCTTGTTTAAATTATTTTTTTTTTATTCCCCTACTTTATTTAATTTTTTTTTTTTTTTTTTTTTTTTTTTTTTTTTTTTTTTCTGTTACAAATTATTTCAAATAATCTAAATTTATTAAACATGATAGATTTTTTGTTTCTTAATTCTTTCTTTAAATGATATAACCACTCATAGTTGTATCTTAATTTATTTTTTCAGAATTAAAAAAAATCCCTGCTAAAGTTCTGCAGGAATATTGATTTAATAATATTTCTTTATTTCTTTTTTTCTTTTTCTTTTTTTTCTTTAAATAATTTAATTCTTTCATCATTTATGTAATTGTAAAATTTATTATTTCTCTCTCTCTCTCTCTCGAAATCCTAAAAGATGGTCACTTGAATTTCTCCATTGTTTTCTTGGTAACCAAATTTATCATTAGTGACATTATTTTTCTATGGTAGGTTGCTTCTAGATGAACTTTTCTTCTGTTTTGTTTGAGATCTCTCTTTTCATTTATTTTTTTTTTTAAATTTTATTTTTAAATTTCAAAGCTTGGTTGTTAATTTTTCTTCAAATTATGCTCTTCTAAAAATAAGCTAATATATATATATTTTTTTTTTTTCATTATTTTCCCCATTCTTTTTTTTTTTTTTTTTTCTCCCAACCTTTTTGTACTGATCTTTCCAACATATCTCTCACACTCTCTCTCCTTGCTAACATTTCATATGCTTACCAACTTGTGGGTAGAGCTAACATGATTGTCTATAATTCAGGGTCAACTTCATTTGTTGCTTGCTTATTTTGGGGATTTTTTTTTTTTTTTTTTTTTTAGTATTAAATACTTTGAAATGTTTTAAAGAAATCTTTTTTTTTTTCTTGTAAATACAGCCAATGGCAACTTCATACTACTTTTAAATTTATTTAAATTCTTATATATATATATATATATATATATATATTCTACCAGTTTATTATTTAATTTTTTTTTTTTTTTACATATTTGTTTTCATTCTATTAAAATTAAAAATAGAATTTAATCTAATATAAAATAATTATCAGTTTGATATTTTAGACCAAGCAACATGATTTCATGTTATGCAAATTAAAAAAGTGATATTAAAATGAATCTTCATGGGTTTTTAATTAAACTTGTAACTAAAATTCTCAAGCTATGAGTCACCAAAAATCATATTTGGCACTCGGTGAGGAACTTCTTAGCAAATGTCACTTAGTGAAAGATTAAAGATAAAAGAAGACTTTTTTTTAATAACATAATGCATGATGTAATAATTTCTTTAGTTGAAAGAATTTCCAAGAAAATCCAAGTCATACGATTCGTTACAATTCTACTTAAAATCCTTACTCAACTCCATTTCTCATGAATATCTGTTCTCTAATCTCATCTTTTACTTTGAATTTTGTTCCAAGTTGAACATGAAGGAGCATTCTAGTAAGTAAATTCTGTTCATTCTTGACTTCTTGTAACACTAACCTAGAAGTTTAGGTTCTTTCTTTCTTTCTTTTTTTTTCTTTTTTTTTTTTTTTCCTTTTCTTTTCCTTGCCTTAACTGGAAAAAAAAAGTTTCAAAGAAAAGTCCACTCATTTTTCAACATTAGTTGAGAAGAGAGTTAATGATAAATTTTCTAAAGGATGTATCTTGTTCTATACTAAAAATAACTATTGCTATGGATTTTTATTGTTGGATACTATTTGTGTACTTTATTTTCCAGTGCTGATGCCAACAGTTTTCTAAGTACTTGAATTACTTTCTATATTTAAATGCATTTTATTGCATATTCTTGTTATGATTGCATGCCTTCATTCTTCCCACCCCCTCTACTATAGACAGGTTGCTTCTTTGATTACAGAAAAATAAAATGATTTGGCACATTTTAGTGTTAAATTTTAAACGTTTATCAAGAATCAATAGATATGACTTCATCTGCTACATTGTTGAAAAACGAAATCTTTATTTTCTACTGACTCAAGCAGAAATGAACTTTGAATCCTTTAAAAGGGTCTTTCTTCCAAATAGCATTAGGCTTTTTTGATTTTGAAAAGAGTAGACTCCTTTTGAAAGTTTTTCCAATGCCTGAAAGTGTCATGCAGTGCCAAAGCATTAAACACGGACTGGATTAATATTATTTGGCAAGAAGCAAAATTTGTTATAAACCTTTTTTTTTTCTCCATATATATACATATATCTTTCCCTATTTCTGCCTTCTTAGGTTAACAGACTATTTTTAAATTAAAAATATTTCCTTTCTTAAATTTGAAGAAATCCTTTAAACCTCTGAATAATTAAATGTAAGTTTTCACTAAGTAGATGATCACTTCTCTCTGTCCATCTCCCTCCATTTGCATAGTCTCTATCTTCTTCATATTTGCTACCCTGTTTGTCTCTTGTTATTTTAGGCTAAAATTTTTAAACAGTTTTAGATTCAATGTAAATTATTTAAAAAAAAAAAGATTCTGCAAGAAAATTTATATTCTAAGGACGATGAATCAATTTTTTTCTCCCTTGCAACTGAATTTTTAAAAGTGTCTGAAAAGTAAACCATATTAGGTAGGATTTTGTTTTAATATTGACAAAAGTAATTAAAAAAAATTTAATTTCCTTGCTGTTCAACATATTTATTTTTTTCTTACAACAAAAGAATTGTATTTTGGGTTTGTTGTGATCATGTCTAAAAAATGGCATATATGATTCTGGACGAGTTATTTGAAGTTGTGAATATTTAGTGCTTTATAAAGTTTTTAATTTGGTTTTCTTTCATTCATCTGACTTTATAGAGCAAATGCATTGGCATAAATATGAGTTTATTCAATGTATTTTTCAATTATTATTATGTAGGTATTGGGGGGTGGGGGTATAGTGAGTGTAACAATTGTTTGTTTTTTTTATTTCTCAGCTTTCAGTTGAGATTTTGTTCTGAGTTCTTTTATATGATTATGTAATAGCCAAAATATTGCTTCTTTGCCTTTCTTTAATGTTTTTTGTTATTTTGAATTTCTTCTTTATCTCTCCCCTCAATAAAAATTAAATGTCCTCTTGTCATAATTAGGATTCTCTAAATCCCCACACCCCCAGAAGAAATGACTGCCAAAAATGTTAAGCAGCCTTCATTTTCATGCTGCCTTTGTTGTTGTTGATAAAACTTTTGTGTGTTTTTATGTTTTTTTTGTTGTTTTTTTTTTTTTTTTTTTTTGTTTTATTTGTTTTATTATATATTATTATTTTTTTTTTTTTTTTTTTTTTTTTTTTTTTGCATACTGACTGATGCAAATATCAAAGTTTCAAGAAAGATTGCCAAGCTTAAGTTTTTGTTGAAATTAGTTTCTATGAACAAATTATGTTCATGCTAATAGTCAGCATAAACATTTTGCTCTTTGTATGAATAACAATTTTTTTTCCTCATCCTTTTTACTAAATTAGTTACCTTTCTCTTTTAAGAAATGTTTCTAGCATGAACAATGACAATTTTTCTTTTTACACCTTTTCTAATCATTTCTCAACTTTCTATTAGTTTCAAGAGTTAAAGCAATACATCAGTTATGAATTACTGAGTTTTGTTTTTACTCTTAAACCCATGAATGTTTTTCTTTGTATTTGTTATTGATCTGTTGGTAATTTTGTTGTCTTAATTGTATGTGGGTGCGTGGGTGTGCGTGTGTGCACTTGTGCATGTGTTTTAATGAGATGTTGGTCCGTCTTTTTTTTTTTTCTTTCTCAAACTGTATGTGTGTGTGTGTATCTTTCTTATTATAGATGAATGAATGGTGCATAAATGGTATAGAATACAGAAATACATCAAAATTACTTTTTAAATCTTTAAAATTCTTTATTTCATTATCAAATTAATTCTGTCAAGTTAGAAAAGAAATCTCTTCTATGGCCAAATTATTAAAAAAAATGATTAAATTATTTTAAAAGATTTACTTGAATATTTTTTCAATTATAAATGCTGTTTCCACTCTTAAAATCCATTTTCTTTTGCATCACTGCAGAAACTGTAAGTTAGTTATTTCTTAAAAAAAAAAAAAAAAAAAAAAAAACTTGTCCAAATTCCATTAAATGGCTTTGGCCAGTTATTGTTTTTGAGTAAATGAATTTTGACTCTTGCTTTGCTTTCTCCACCTCCTCCTCCTTTTCTATTTGCCACATATTAGGTGTTAGGCTCTCCACCCCCCAGAATATCTGGATGTGCTCAGTATTTCTCTTTCAATGAATATTGTCTGTCTTCATGGAAAGCATTCATGTTTTGTGACTTGCAATGCATGTACATATGTGTGGTCTTTCTGTGACACATTTATTGTACTTAAAATTTTATAAATCTTGTAGACGTAATTGATTAGATATTGTCTTATTTGTCCCTTGAAACCTTTCACATCAGTTGCAGTTATAAAGTTTTCTAAATAAATTACTAAGAAGACTTGAATTTTAACAAAAAAAAAAAAAAAGATTAATTTTAAAGATGATTTGCCAAAATAGCTTATTGGTTTATTGTATAAATTCTTTTTAAATCATACTTTTCATCATTATTATTTTTTCATATATAACTTTACTTTTTTTATGTAAATTTTAGTTGTCATTCTTCATGTAACTAATAGATTGCCTAGAATAGAAATGACTTTTCTAAGTCTATTAATAGTAAGTAAATACTGTTTAATTTTGAAGCCTGTTGTCAGTTATCTGACCTGATTCACATATAATGTATCCGTTTACAATATTCTTGTAGAGCTTTTCATTGAGGTGGTTGCAAGCATTTCTGCTTTGATCACCTTGTCATAACTCGGTAAGCCATGATCTCATTTCTGACCAGTCTGCTTTAGCTATTCTGACTTCTCTCCCTCTCCTATTCTCAGGCCATTGCATTCCATTGACTTGCTTAGACTAAATTGTGCCATCACTTGTCATCTTCAGGTTGCTTCCATTTGCCTCCTTTTTTTTCTATCAGCCATTTCACTTACTGCTTATTCACCTTCCTGTTATGTGATATACATTGCAACCCAACCAAACAAGAATCAAATCTTGAAACTGGTTGTAGTTGTTCCTTGTTGTATTCTCACTTTATTACGCTGCAATTTCTTTGCATCTTTTCCTTCTCCCATGCCTGTGTTGTGGTAGAATTTGTTTCAACTGGATTTTCAAATTCCTTTTTGTTGTTCATATGGGTTCATTATACCACTGAAAACTAATGGTTTTTATTGGATATGAACTTGTAGACAAGTTACTAGAATTCTAATTTTTCCCCCCTCCTCATATTTTAACTTGAAATTAATGCTGCACTGGTGAATTGTCCTTTGTCTATTTTAGACCTTTTAATCTTTTCATTTGTGTGTGTGTGCGTGTCTGTGTGTGTCTTTTGTATTTTGCACCTAAATATGCTAAGGGTTTGTTTTTTTTCTTTTTTTTTTTTTTTGGGTGGGGGTTGTGGGGGGGGTTCAAATTGATTCTTTGCAAGGGTTGATGGGAATGGGCAGAATTTAAGTTGAGTAATGTACCATGACGTGTATATGATTCATCTCATTTCAACTGGCTTTTGGACAAAATCATTGTTGAGCCAGTTTTGCTGTTAATAAATAAATTGATTAAGAATAAAGAATATTTATCAGAAAATGTTTGCATTTTGACTTAGAATTTATATTAATTTCTTTAAATTGTAACCTTATCACTGATAACTTTAAAAAAAGAATTGACCAAAAATCTCTTAGTATTACTAAGTACACAATTGTGCTCTGTGCCCATCTTTTAGAATTTGTATTTTCAATTAGATCAGAATTTGAAATTTTACTCTTAGATGTTCCTGTGCTATTCCCATCTTGCAATAGAGCCTTATTGCCAATTATTCATGTAGATTTTGCTAGAGCACATGTAATTGTTGTAAATATTGTTTTAGTCATCTAGTTTTAAGATTTAATATTGTGTATGTATATTTTTATTTAGGATAACAAATATGTGGCCAAGATAATTTGACCATAACCTTTATAAATTGTGGTGATGGTGGGTGGGGGAGAATAATAGAACAATATGACTTGTATTTATGTACTTTTTGTATGATATACATTAGACCTTTTTCTTTCTTTTTAATAATGAAATGATGACTTAATCAAATGTATAGTGTTTCCCATGTCTTTTTAATTAACCCCCCACCTCTCAGATTTAAAAAAAAACAACATTTTTCAGATCATTTAATGGTTAATACTCACAAAGGAACCACACAAATAATTTTAGCTTTTGGTGAAAATATATTTAATCCTTAACACTAAATTGTAATTTACTTATATTTTAGTTGTTATTAGTATCTTAACACATTGCAAGTAAAGTACTTACATCATTTGATGAATTCTTAATTTATTCTATAACAGAATTTAACTTCTCTTTTTTTTTTTTTTTTACATTTTCATTCTATCTGCTAATCCTGTTTTCTTTATTTTGTTTATGTATTATAAAATGATTACATTATTATGTTACTCTGCTTTTACCTTTTGTTTAACTGTAAAAAAAATTGTTACTGACTCTAATGATTATATATTTCAAACAACTGTTTGAAGATATTGTCTTCATATACACACACATTGCATATCTATTTTCCTATTTTAAAATTAGATTCTACAATGTCAACCAACCTACTTACTTATGTCAGATTAAAATATATAAAATTCATCCTTCATTTTTTACAGCACTAAATAGATATTATTTTATCTTTTTTAAATCAGTTTGATTAAGTATGTTTATTTTAAACTAGACTTAATGAAACCCTTCACACACACACACATATGTGTGTGTGTATATATATATATATATATATATATATATACACACACATATTCTGAAATTTCAATTGCCACAGGTTTTATATTGCAAATATTTTACCTATTGAGTTTTTATGATGTTGTAAGCATGAATTTGTTTTGTAACTTTCAGGATCTTTTTGAATATTTACTTATCCATTCTCCTTTTTACTACAATTTCTACTACCACACTTTGCATGTCATATTAAAAGGTGGTGTCATCTAACCTTTCTTCATTAATGTTGGTGCATGTACACATTCAAGCCCTCTATTTTCGTGTCTCATGCTTGAAAACTTTTGTGAATTAAAAACATCAAATAATAATTATTATTATAGTTTCACTATATACCAAAATGTTTCTCTCAAAAAGTCGGCATCCTGACTAAACTTGTTTGTAACAAAAATTAAACTGGAAAACTCTTTGAGTAACCTATAATCTTCAAGGATTTTTTTATTTTTTTAAATTTTTTTTATTCATGATTTTTTTATAAATTTATTTAAATTTTCCAGTCATAAAATTTCTTCATTTGCGCATTAAAAAGCAACCCACTTGTAATGATGTTCATGTTAATTAGCATCCTTTTTCTTTCTATTTTTTTTTTACTCTTGTCCCTTTTTAACCTAAGGAATTTGACTCTCATCCTCCTCTTTTAGACAGGTCTACTCTGAGGTAGCTTGGTAGATATTACTCTACTGGAGCCTAAAGTAAGCTGTATTGTCTCTTGTGAATCCTATTTTGATTATAACATTCACTGAAGGCACAGTCTGCTACTGCTGCTGCTGCTGTTAAGGAATCTGTTTCTCTCGCTCACTCATAATAAACTGCATTAATAATAAAAGCATGGGATCAGAGATGACAAACTTGTAGATTACAGTCATCAAGTTCAGCTAAGATTCTATAACACTAATGAAATTAAATAATCACCTTTTTTTTCCCCTCCTTTTTTAATTTTTCTTTGTGGGTGGGGACCTGAAATTAACACATTTCAATATAAAATTGTAATTTTTATTAATCATTTTTATGTTTGGCTTACTTATAATGCTTTAATAGTGGACTTCTTTTTTTTTTTTTTATAAATGAATTTATTTGACTATCAAGAACAACACATACACAGACACAAAACAAACATATAGGTGGTTAGTCTTTACTTGAACATTGGTAATAATCCAATTTAAATCAACCACTTTGTTGATATGATGATGATGATGGATTTCTTTATGATGATATAAACAAACTGCATGTGTTAACTATTTCCAAAGAAGGTTGGCTTGTTGGGAAGATTTTTATGCCAATATTGAAGTGCTTGCAGCCTTCAAAATGGTTATAGAAATAATTTTGAAGCCTTTAAAATGTTTTTCTTTCTATCTCATACGTAGATGGCTCAAAGAGCCCAAATAATTATATAATAGTCCTTGTAAATGCAGAATTAGTTTATAATTTCTATTTGATATAAATAAACTTAAATGTAAACATTCTGTGATTTATTTATAAAATTGCAGTTTTTGTATGAACTTTTGATGCTTTTTTTTATTATGTTTGTTTTTCTGAACTTTTGAACCCATTTCCTTCTTTGCTACCTCACCCCCTTGATTATTGGGTAATGCCCATATAGTTTTTACTTTCTCTCCTTTGAGGGTGAGATACCTCCAAAGAAAAGCAATAATAACACCAATGTTTTAAAAAAAAAGAAAAAACATAAATCAAATCCTTTATAAATGTTTATTTTTGTTATATTCCATTTTATCCTTTATCTTTCAATTAAAGCAATTCATTTCTTATGTAAATAAAAAATAGATTGATATAAATACATAACTCATTAAAAATTAAAAAGATCAACATCAATTTTTAAGCTTAAAAGCCTTTCTTTAAATATAAAAAATATAAAGTGGGTGTATATATATATATATATATATATATATATATATATATATTCCCACCTGTGAATGTTGAAATTGCTGTGCTTGTGTCTCATTTGCTAGGGGGGAGGGGTTCCTGTGCTCCATTGTTGCTGTTAGTGATTAGGTTCAACATTCCTGCCAGAAAGCTTGTACCATGTTTGTTTTTTCCCCCTTACTTTGACTTGCATGTCAACTCCTTCATGTGTCTCTCCAAAAGTTGTCATCTGGAGCCTTTAGAAAAAATTGCAGCTCTGATGTCATCTGAACACTCCATTCCACCTGCGACTCTTTTCCCCCCCGATAAGACAAGCCCTTTTTTTGTTTTTAACCCTCCATACTCATTCAGAATGTTTCCACTTATTTCTTTCTCTTTCATGTTGCTGATATCTAGTTAATATTTGCTTGCTCCTCTTGTCTTCATAGATCTTTGGGCTTTTACATACTAATCAGTGTTTGAGTTTAATACTAAAACTCTTGAGATTTTTTTTTTCTTTTTCTTTTTGCTAGTAAATCATGCTAAATGGTGAGAAATGTATCAGCATGATATTTTTCACTTCTAGTCAATCACAATTGGGTTTGATACCTTTTTTTTTTCTATTTTTTTCCTTTTTTTTTTTTTTTTTTTTTTTTTTTTTTTTTTTTTCTAGGATTTGTTCTGTTAAACTTGCTACTCTTATTGAAGCCTGATTTCTCAAGGCAAACCATAGAGGTTAGCTAATTGTACCCAAGATAGTTTCAAACTGTACTTATATAAAAAGGTACATTGAAACCATCTTTTGCTTGGCTATTTCTTACTGGTGCTTTCAAAACAGGAAAACTTGATGTTTCTTTTTAATTTTTCTGTTTCATATTTGTCACTCTGTTGCTATTTTCCTTTAAAAAACAAACAATGTTTGTTTTTTTTTTTTCAATTCCTGTATCTGTTGTATGGATTGATTTTGAAATATCCTTTGATGACAATCTGCCACACAGAAATAAACAACCATAAATTATTTTCCAATCCTTATTGGGTTATCACCATTTTCCAAAAAGGAAGAACATTTCTTTCTTACTAAACTGATATGAATATTTTCAATACAGCCAAATTTTTAAATGAAAGATAAACCTTAATATTGTTGTCATTGAAGGCTATTATCAAAAATGAAACTGATCTCACATCTGATAATAGACTAACTGCTTTTAAAATAGAAACAAAATTTTCATATGATGATTTGAAAAACATATCTCCCTTTTTTAATATAGAAGTATTAATCTTCTAGGTAGGAGAAAAAAACCTAATCTTTTGCAGTATATTCTATTATCTTGTGATTTCAGTCAATGTCATTAAATATTCAAATATATAAAAATTGTATTTTTCATATTCTTTTTTTCTTTCAATTTCAAAGTTATGAAACCTGCTAACCATAATCTTGTTTTTCTTTCCTTCAGAAAATAATCAGTGGTGGTCAAGGCTCTATCATCCAGTGCACAAGTGTGAGTGGTGTAGCCGGTGGCAATGCAGGCAAACCAACTGCAACCGCCCAAAAGACTGCAGCAAAGCCTCCTGATGGGCCTTGCCGAACGAGTGACCTAGAAGGAAGTGCTGGCAACAACAGTTGTGCTGTGAAAAGTGCATTGAAGAAAGTTACCCCAACTGGCACTGCTCCTGTTACTGCTCCTGGCAAAACTGGAAATGTCACATCAAAAGCACCTGTTAATGTTTCTCCCAAAAGTGGAAACATTGCAAATGCAAGCAAAGCAAACAACATGCTTTCCAGACCAACTCCTCCGCCTCCTCCTCCAGCATCAGCTGCAGCAGTTACCAGCAGACCAGTTGAGGTGGCTGCCAATATCACTCATCGCCCAAACTTTGCCAATATGAGACCAACGATTCAAGCCCCAGGCAGTGTGTTTCCAGGTGCCGTACAACCTCGTGGACGTGGACCCGGTTCAAATTTCAACCCCCAACGACCTGCCAACCGTATGCCTGCTAATTTATTCAATGCTGGACGTCCTAGCGTCCAGGTTGTGAATGTGAGAAATCCTCGGCCAATGACGCCTCCTAGTGGATTCAGTGCAGTTAGGCCAACACTTGGCATAGCAACACGACCTGCTGGTCCAAGGCCTGTACGGTTACCTAGTGCTTGCCCAGTGAATAAAATCGATGTAAGACGACCACCAAATGCTGCTAATTCTACTGTGCGACAAAGACCATTAGTCCCAGAGAAAGCAAACGTGAAACCCTGTGTGAATACTCGAACCAAACCAGCTGTATCAAAAATAAATAAAGTCAACAGCATTAACGATGCAATTGAGAGCAACAAAAAGGATGCTGATAAGCAGGTACCAGCTAACAAAGTAACTCAACACCCGACAACCACCAAGACTGCAAATCTTGCTACACCTACTAAACCCAATGAGGGTGCAATAAAACCATGCAACCATACGACTTCCAAAGCAGTTGACAATGTTTCACATGGTAACGACAAAAGTTGTGCTCAAAGCGGAAATACTAGTAGTAGTAGTACTTCTACTAGTAATATTGTGAAGCCAACAGGAAAGTCTGTTGCTGCAAATCCTTCACAATCTGGTAACAGTCAACTTTTTAAAGTTAGCAGCAATACTACGACTGGCAATAAAATGGTGAAACCAACCCCATCAGATGGATCCGAAACAACAACAACAATCACCCCACAACCAAATAATAAATGTGATAATGTTGATGCTGTTTTACAGAATCAACCTTCAACAGCATCTGAAAAGTGAGCACAGTTTTCTTTTTCTTTTAGATTTGTCTTTTAAAATATAATTTTCCCCTCTAAAGCATGTAATCTGTTTTGAAGAAAGAAAAGTGTTATTGTCCGCGTACACCACTTAAATAGAATGTGCCGTGCATTTGAATGGTTGTTAGTGCCAGCCAATCAGATGCACGGTAGTGAATTTTACACAAAGAAAGAAATCTTCTTTGATACAGACTACTAAGATGATTCTGAGTGGTTTATTCAGTCAGATATTAATGGGGAAGTGGTTGGAGATAACATCAGTGATAATGAGAATGATGTACTGAATGGTAGCCGTTCAGTACATCATTCTCATCCATAGCTGACTGATTTTAAGGAAAGTGATGAACCCAAAGTTTCTGATAAGCAACTTTCATTTTATGAATGACGAAATAATAACTTTGTCAATGAGACAATTATATATATATATATATGTGCTATCTAGGTAAAGGAAAAGAAAGGGGCTAATACTGGCACCCACTTGTACATTACCATGTAGAAGGGCGTTACTTTTGACAAAATGAAATCATTTATAGCAATTTTGCTTCTGGTTTGAGTTTAGTATGTCCACTGATAATTTTATAGAGATGGCTTCAGACACATGGCAAGATTTCTAAGAATCCTTTCATTTTTACATTTATACTTTTTTTTCTTCAATTTTCAATTTCACAACATGCACGCAGAACATGATGCATTACATCAAAATATTACCCATCCATTCCTTCATTGTAAGTCTGTACATGAAATACAAAGAAAGTTATCACAATTTTAATACAGTAGGTATTTATGTTTTTTGCTCCCTAAAAAACTGCAGTTTTTGCTCCCTCCACATGTTGATGCAAGCAAATGGATTAATTAATAATAAATAAGATTGAAAAGTAAATAGAGAACCTTTGACAACAATAATTGTTTAATTTACTCCAAAGATAAATTTACCCTTAAGATTATTAACTCACAAGATATTTAGATTTGTAAATGTTAAGTTTTTATGGGCCATCCTTTGGCCTTAAAGCAGGAGCGCTTGTCCAGTGGAATTGGATCCCTGGTAAAGAATCCCTCAATAATGAATCCTTTGGTTCCTCTGATAAAGATTTCTTAGTTCCTGGTAAAGAGTCCCTCAATAATGAATCCTTTGGTTCCTCTGGTAAAGATTTCTTAGTTCCTGGTAAAGAATCCTTCGATAATGAATCCTTTGGTTCCTCTGGTAAAGAGTTCTTAGTTCCTGGTAAAGAGTCGTTCGATAATGAATCCTTTGGTTACTCTGGTAATTGTATTAGTCCTTCCTGAGTATTGGTAAAGATACGGTAATTCTATGTCCGTCTTCAGTGAGCGCAATTGTAATTATGTTCAGTGTGTGTGTGGGGGGGGGGGTAAATAGTGTGTCTTCCACACAGTATGTTTAGTGATTGGCTGCAGGAATAAATCACGTGACCTTGGCCAGTCTATAAATCTTGGTAGGGAATTAGAGCACATCTTATATAAAAATATTCCAACGGTAAATTATCCAACTACATTCAATTTCTGAATTGCTTTGTTTCATAAACTGTGTCTATACATATTTCTGTTAAATATTGTGTAAATGTTTAAAGTCTTCATTTTATTAAAGATTTCTTGATTGTATCTTAAAAGATAAAGCAAGATGACTGGCTACAGATAATAAAATTTGTTGAAGCAAATTAATATCTTCAAAAATGTGCTTAATCAATATTTAAATTTCTAGCCACAACTTATTTCAACTTTTTATTAGTTTTATGACTAATATTCTTTTTTCTTTTTTTTCTATAGGGAGCAGAATGTAACCGAATCTACAAGCACATGTGACAACAATGATACATTAGACGATGTTGAGGGCTCAAAAGGTGGTATCTCTTTTTCATTTAATCGTAAAATGGGACAAAAACTAACTTCCTCAGTTCCATTTGGTAAAGAAGAGGAGAAGGCCACTAATTCTGTTGATGCGGAGAAGGATTTAAAAACTGAGGCTGTAAAAGAAGAGTCATGTGCAGATAAAACCCAAGAAAGCAATAAAGAAATTCCTTCTGCAGGAATGTCCTTCTTGAAAGTTCTGAATAAGGAACAAACACTAGAATTAGATTGGCCAGAAGAAATGATTCAATATACGAAGACTCAACCTTCAATTAGTTACAGCTGTAATCCTTTATTCTTTGATTTTAAAGAGTTGTTATCAAAAGACAAAAATCACAAAGAGGAAAACGTCTCGTCAAATCAGATAAAAATAAAATCTGATGGTAACGCTAGCATCGTAAAAACCGAATCGAACAATGCAGATGAAGAGGGAAAAGAAACCAAGGGCCAATTAAATACTGACGAAAAAGGTGAAAAGTCTTCTGTGAAAAAATCAAGAAAGAGAAAACACAACAAAGTTTCCTCTCAGCGACACACGGATGAAGATGAATTAAAAAGTAAAAAGAAAAAGAAAAAGAAACATAGTAGTAAAAAAAGAGAAACCAAAAACGAAGGTGGAATTTCAGATAAGGGAGACGATAAAAACCTGGATGGGTCTAAGAATAAAAGACACAAGAAAAAGAAAAAGAAGAGATCTCATAATTCAGGTCCTGAAATGGAACAAGGTCATGGGGAGGGTGGTGGTGATGGTGATGATGGTGGTACTAAAAGTAAAACTTCTCATAAGAACAAACATAAAAAACATAAGTCTAGGAAATCAAAAAAGAAGAGACATAAGCAAGATGAGTTTGAAAAAGACTCCAATAGTGGGCATGAGAGCGAGGAAGACGTTGCTGCAAGTGCTGTAACAGAGCAACAGAAAAATAAGAAACACAAAAAGAGGAAAATTTCCCAAACAGGCAAAGATTCGTCTAATTTTTCTTCTGATGACGAACATTCCAAAATTCAAAAAGCTAAGCCTAAAGTGGCATCGGGTGGCGCAACAGGTGAAAAAGTCACGGCAACAACATCAGGAGAGTCGGAAATAAAACTTTCCTCTGTAACTGTTTGTGAAGAGGATAACGATGTCTCAAAGAAGCGAAATGTTGCCGCTAATAATCCACCCCCAACGCTTGAATCTATTGATGAATCTAAGAAAATAAAAAAAGACGAAGATGTTGCTGCTAAGCCAGGTTCCTGTACGGAACGAAAGCGCCCAACAGGGGAGGTAGATTCTCCTGTTAGCAGCAAAAAGAAAAAACTGTTATCTAAAAACCCGTGTTTGAAGAGTGAAGATACCTGGAGTAAGATGGAAACTATATTTGAGGCTCGCTCTGATCCCGAAGGGAATAAAGCATCTTGGGATACGAGCAGTGACAGTGACGTAGCATCTCACGACAATAAATCTAATGTTAAGTCCAAATCGGCAGATGCTGGAAAACGCAAAAAATTGACCAATCCTCAACCTTCTGAGAAACAGGAAAATAACCGTAACCCCACCTCTAAGACCAGTGGGTCTACTGTCAAAGTTGAAGTTAAGGCAGAAACTTTTCATAATAGTTCAGGAAGTGATTCAGACCACCCAACTTCTACGAAGCAAGCTTATAAACGTAAAAAGTCCTATTCTGGTGAAAGCCATCATAGTGATGGTCATTGTAGGAGTCGAGACCGCTCTTATAGTTCATCTTACAGTGACCAAGATTCTCATTATTCTGACAAATCAAAACATAGGCATTCACGATCACATTCTTCTAGTCGGTCAAGGTCGCGGTCAAGGTCTGCGTCATACGAAAGGCATAGTTCTCGCAGAGGCAGGCGGTATTCATATAGTAGTTACTCTGATGAAGACTATCGATATCGGCGTGGACATTCCCGATCGCGATCTTGCAGTAGACGCCGATCCAGAACTCGTTCCAGATCATACAGTAGGTCTAGACGATATCGTTCGTACTCGAGTGAACACCATCGGTCTTATTCGAGCAGTACTAGCCGATCCAGAAGTCGATCTGAATCAAGAGGTCGATCTCGGTCTTATTCCTATTCACGATCACACTCCAAATCGACATCTTATTCCAGATCCCGGTCTAGGTCCAGATCTTACCATAAATCTCATTCTCGCTCAAGATCACCTCACAAATCTTCCAAACAGGACTACAGGCATAAGAGCAGTCCTGAACGTAGGTATTACTCATCAAAAAAGAATTCCAAACCTGTGTCTGGAGGGAAAGGTGAAAATGAAAAGGGGGGCAAATTAGACCCTGCTAAAATTCCCTTACCAATTATGCCTGGAGATGGCAAAGAGGAACCTGGGGAAACGTTTGAAAAAAGTAAAGATAAAAAGTTCCCTGCTGATACTTCAAAAGCAGCGACTCCTGCTGTCACTGCTGCTGCTACTATCACTGGGGCTGAAGTTATTCCCAATGTCAGAAAAGAAGCCCCTGTAGCTGGTGGTACCGGAGAACCTGAAGCTAAAAGCGGCCTGATAAACATACCTCTTCCACCTTTCCAAGTGGCTGAGAATACTCAACTTGGCAAGGTGGACAGCGTTGATGGCCAGTTACGTCCTCCGCCACCTCCCCCACACATGTTGTCGATGCCTCATTATACTAATACTGGGGATTGCCTCATGCACCACCCAATTCCAGATCTTTCACAACCCCCACCGTCAACATCTCTCATGTCTAATTGTCCCCCTCCACCACCGCCCCCACCACCTCCTATGCTTAATAACAATAGCAACATCCCCGGTATGCCTGCTACACGTTTAGGGGCACCGTCTCTCTATGGCCATCTTAGCATTCCTTCTCAGGAAGTGCCTCGCATGAATGCGCCTCCTCCCCCTCCCCCTCCCAAATGCGGAGTCGATTCCTCCATAAGAATGCAATTACCCTTTACACCCAGGTCTGTTGCCAGACTGGAGCAGACCTGCAAGGAAAATCCGAGTGTGTCCAAGTCTCCCATAGATCCTGCTTTGCAAGCCCCACCTGCTGCTGCCGTCATTGTTGAGACAGCAGAAAAAGAAATGACTCCGCCCCTACCTCCTCCCAAATCCCCTCCACCACAGCCACCCCCTCCTCCTAAGAAAGAAGATGAGAAAAAGAACTGTGAAGAGATTTCACCAATGCAGCCCATCATCCCTCCAGAACAGGTAGAACAATATAAGCATTTGCAAGAAATGGCACAGAAACATGCCATGAAGCAGCAGCGGCGTCAACGCCTAAAAGACACAGGACAGGCCGAGGAAAGTGATGACGATGAGTCAATGGAAATGGAAGGTCAAGTTTCTACCATGGTGTCTGATGAAGAGTGTGAAGAGCAACCAGGTATCTTGGCTCTTCCCGAACCCGAACCTCAGCACTTGCAGCAGCAGATCTTGCTGCCCCATGCCCAACACGCTGGCAGTCCGGTCATTCAACATGTAGTGCCGTTCAGCCAGCAACAAATAATCATCCCTCCAACCTCTTTACTACAGTCTCAAGGGGCATTTCCTATCCAAGCGGGTGGTCCAATGATTGCCATTCCGCATTCAGCAGCAGCCCATCACCACCACCACCATCCTCACCACCACCACCATCCTTTGGCTGGTCATCATGCGCTTCATCATGCTTTCCATCCAGCATCTGCTGGAATGCCACTGGCTGCTGCCGCCGCTGCTGCTGCATCCCATCCTTTTCATCACCAGTTAATTGCTGCAGCTCCCAGCCAACTGGTACCCTATTCATCTCCTCAACCAATTCTTACTCAGTTACATCCCCCAGGCCCAATCATCATCGGTCACCAAGTTTTGATACCAAGGTTCCCTAGAGCGCCTATGTAAAAGACAAAAATACTGACTGATTTATATAAATAAATAAATGTATATGAATAAAATTTGAAAAATTGTTTGAAAGATAAAAAAAACAAAAGTATTCAGCAAAAAAAAAAAAAATTGTTGAAATGCTGATTGAAAGTATCGTATTTATAATTGAAATTTGTATTGGAACCTTGAGCCAATGAAGTGATTTCTCAGCAACATAAAACGTCTCCTCTCATCCGCAGCTGGTTAATAAATACCCCCCCAAATTCTATGAGACAAAAATTTTCTACATTAATTAATCATGCTAGGAATGATGTAAAGACAGCGCTTCCCCCTCCCCTTTTTCCCCTCAAAGTAAAATTGGATCCAATCATGTCATCATTTATAAAAAAATTCATATGTATGCACTTGAACCAACATTGTTTTGCCAAAATAGATATTGTATGTGTTGTATTTACTTCAACATAACATTTTCTAAGATGCGAACATGTCAATCTGAAAGAAGCAAATTGATAAAAAATACTAAATTTCTTCAACCAAAATGTTAACAATTGGTATTCCAAAACTGGAGTGATGAGATTTAGTGCACATAACAAAAATGTTTGTCATATAATGCAACAATGCTGTCGCAGCATTAGTTGGCCACTGTGCTTGTAACACGAGTTGGCCACTGTGCTTGTAACACGAGTTGGCCACTGTGCTTGTAACACGAGTTGGCCACTGTGCTTGTAACACGAGTTGGCCACTGTGCTTGTAACACGAGTTGGCCACTGTGCTAGTAACACGAGTTGGCCACTGTGCTAGTAACACGAGTTGGCCACTGTGCTTGTAACACGAGTTGGCCACTGTGCTTGTAACACGAGTTGGCCACTGATTGTTTGCACTAATTTAGTTGATGAAAGTATATTTTTTTCGGTTATTTCCTAGTTGAGTAACATGATATTACAAATAAAACAGAACCCAAATTATTTATTTATTTTCCCATTAAACTAACCCTAACTCCCCCTAGTTGAGTAACATGATATTTACAGGGTGACCCAGAAAAAACAGAACCCACAAATTTTGTAATAAAACTGTTAAATTTAATTGGGGTTAATGGGAAAATAAATAAATAATTTGGGTTCTGTTTTTTCTGGGTCACCCTGTAATATCATGTTACTCAACTAGAAAATAACCCTTTTAACCTTTTTGTTTTGAGCCTGACTGTGGGTATTGTATTAGTACAGTCCCTTCGCTTACAAAGTTGTTAGTCATGAGGTTCGTTCAGGAGCCAATCTCTTCCAGCCTTTATCATTGTGCATCCATACAAAGTTGCATATCATTTTCAAATCCTTTGCCTGATCATTGGTTTAAATAGATTGAAACAAGAGACCCTCACAGGTAATCTGAAGTGGTTTCCTTTCAAATTACTAAAATCATCTCTGATGCAAATTAGATGTTCCAATAATGACCAGAGAATATTCTGGTTAAACTTAGATAAAAACAACAAAGATCAGGATGCTGGTTTGTAAAAAAAATACCATTCTACTTACTCATATCCTATGTATTTATCATCACTTGGTATTTTGTTTCCATCCAATAAATAATAGCTATGCAATACAACAGATACAAAATACTGCCCCCTCTCTCTCTGTCAGTCCCCCCCCCCCAGGAGTCACTTTTCATCTTAAAGAATCAATAGTTTATTAATTCCATTATAAATAAGTCATTCAAATGGAAGTATTGTTTTTTTGTTTCTTTTCATCCCAATGAGGCTTGATGCTACATATTTCCCATTCTTCTATGTGTGACTTAGAACTAGATAAGTGTGGTCATACTATCAGTCTACTTTGCTGACCATAACAGTAGCTAATTATATCTAAATTTATACATTTTTACTGGTTGGGTCTTTTGGATATACCTGTAGGCATTACTTCCTGCCTACAAGCCCCCCCCCCACCCCCTATCTGCTGTATTATCGGGTGTATATAATCTTTATACAGATGGAAGGAATCAGAAACACTGCACTTAGACAGTGTTGAATTCATGATGAATGTTTATTATATTCATAAATCATAGACCCTCTCTTTATTACATTCACATTGTTCAACCTGCAAAAATCTAAAAAGCTGGAGAAATCGCTGCTTTGGCTGGTGAACTGTTACTGTTTCTGCTTATTTAATTTCAGATTATAGCAAATAAATTGCTTTAAAAAAAAAGAAAGAAAAAAGAAAATGGGGAAGAGAAAAAAAAGATAAGATCCAGATTGATTTTTATTATTTTATTTATTTTTTTTTTTTTTTTAAATCTTTTTTTTTTTATTTTTTTTTTAAATTTTTTTTTTAAATGCCCTGTTTTAGCCGGGTTTCATGTTGGACCTGTGAAAAAAAAACATTTTCCAGTCTCTGAGTTGTCATAGAATATTTGCTTTGATGAAGACTTTTTTTTATCTCTGTTCTTTTACCAGTGCTAGAACTGCCAGGTTTGAAGGATCTCTGCCCCCCTCCCCCCCAAAAAAAGGGATCCTCTGTGATGATTCATTCTAGTCTTTCATCAAATGTTATTGATTTCATTTAGCAACTGTGACTGGCTAAAAAGACATGTATTGTTTTGTCGGTTTTTATTTGGCATATTGCCATTCACCTCTGTGAAAAATGAACCTTCCCTGTCAAATAAAACCTTTTTGATTAGAAACTTTTGTTTTCTGTGTCTTATTCCTTGCAGGCATAATCATCTCAGATTCATCAAAAATCAATCGTGATTATTTTGTCTTCAACCAAAATGTTCATTAGCTTCTTTTTTTTTTCTTTTTCTCTCTCTCTCTCTCTCTTCTCTCTCTCTCTCTCTCTCTCTCTTTTTTCTCCCTCTCCCTCTCTCTTTCTTTTTTCTCCCTCTCTCTCTCTCTCTCTCTCTCTCTCTCTCTCTCTCTCTTCTCTCTCTCTCTCTCTCTCTCTCTCTCTCTCTCTCTCTCTCCTCTCTCTCTCTCAAAACACGACAACCTTTTATCTTATTTCTTTTTCCTTGACTTGATGATATTAAACAAATACAGAAATAGGATTGATGGACATGCTAATGTGGGCCGCCAAGCAAAGGCCTACATTGACCAACTATGCGAGGATGCTGGATGCTGCGTAGAGGACCTTCCTGGGACAATGAATGATAGAGAAGGTTGGCGAGAAATTGTCATGGATATCCGTGCTGATTACGTAACATGATGATGAGTAATAGTACACCATTTGTCTATAGCAGGGTCACCAAATTAAGAAAGTCTAGAAAGGGACAAGTTATTGTGTCCCGATTACGCATTGGTCACACAAGACTAATACTCGAACAACAACCACAATGTGAAACATGTCAAACACCTATTCATGGAATGCAGGTTTTTTGCTCACATTCAGAAACGCGTTATTCTCGAACGTATTAATCAATTCTTTCTAATGATTTTAAATATAGCAAACCATTGAAATAAGTGCAATATTTATATGTGTTCTAACAAATTAGCCATGGATTTTATTCAACGAACTTTGAACTACTTAAGCATTGCTAAAAATATCAATACCAGGGGTCATAAATTAAAACTCACTATCTGTTCAACCCAGTCCGTTTATTATTGTAATCGGAGTCCTTCTACTCAATTGTAATGAACTAATAATCATTTTACGTAATATATTTACTGTAGGATTAGTAGGCTTTAGGCTATGCACTAACTCACATGTTTATAGGTGTAGTATATATGGTAATCTATGTACGCAATGGATATAGACACAGGCACACACTACACTTACGCCTGACACACCACCATCCACACACACACACACACACACACACAGATAATATATTATAAAATATATACATACATCACACACACACATATATATAATACATGCAACA
>CM042173.1:39842072-39865325 GCA_023376005.1 Doryteuthis pealeii
AAAAAAAAAAGAGAGAGATCAAACGATGTGAATGACTTTCTTTTCTCTGGTTATTTCATGAATGCCCTTTTGTGATTTTCGAACCTGAGACAAAGAGATAGATATTTCCATTTAATTCTTGAGATGACTGGCGTTGGTACTTTATTTATTTCTTTATTGACGTCAGTAAGTCATAGGGCATTGTTTACATTTTCTCCACGGAAAATTTTAATCAAAGTTGAAAAGAAAGAAACGTTTTGTTTTTTCGGATTAAGAAAAAATCTTTAAAAAAAACTTTTGGATTTGCAATCCAACGATGACGTCATCATTGTTCCTTTTATTCTTACAACAAAGCGCCATGTTAGAAGAAGAAGAAGAAGAAGAAGAATGAAAGAAGGAGGAAGAAGAAGAAGAAAACAGAAAGAAGAAGAAGAAGAAAAAAGAAGAAGAATGAAAAGGAGGACGAAGAAGAAGAAGAAGAAGAAGAAGAAGAGAAGAAGAAGAAGAAGAAGAAGAAGAGAAGAAGAAGAAAAAAGAAAAGAAGAAGAAAAACAGAAAAGAAAGAAGAATGAAAGGAGGAAGGAGAAAGAAAAGAAGAAACAGAAAGAGAAGAAAAGAAGAAGAAGAAGAAGAGAAGAAGAAAAAGAAGAAGAAAACAGAAAGAAGAAGAAGAAGAAGAAAAAAGAAAAAAGAGAGAAACAGAAAGAAGAAGAAGAATGAAAGGAGAGGAAGAAGAAGAAAGAAAGAAGAACAGAAAGAAGAAGAAGAGAAGAAGAGAAGAAGAAGAAGAAAATGAAAAGAAGAGAAGAAGGAAGAAGAAGAAAAATGAAAAGAAGAAGAAGAAAACAAGAAAGAAGAAGAAGAAGAAGAAGAAGAAGAAGAAGAAGAAGAAGAAGAAGAAGAAGAAATTGAGAATTACGTGTTAATATTTTCCTTTGAATGTCAAATTTATGACCAAACAATGGCCATATGTGAGCGAAATGGCTGCAATGTGAAAAAAGTCCCTTGTAGCACGACTCTTGAGTGGTTTACAAGCCAACCCAGAATATTTTAAATTTTATCCGTGCAAGATTCGGAATGGCTTTCCGGTACCTGGTGATATCTCTGCAGACAAAACTTTTGACCAGGTGGCTGCAATTAATCTAAAAAACATAATATATATTGTGTGTGTTTTTGTGTATTATTGCAGTGTCGTAATATGAAACAAGTAAAGGAAAAAATGTTGTAATGTCGTAAATATGAAACAAGTAAAGGAAAAAAAAATGTTAATGTCGTAATATAAAACAAGTAAAGGAAAAAAATAGGCGTAATGTCGTAATATGAAACAAGTAAAGGAATAAAAAATGTTCGTAATATGAGACAAGTCGTAATATGAAACAAGTAAAGGAAAACAATGTTGTAATGTCGTAATATGAAACAAGTAAAGGAAACAATGTTTAATGTCGTAAAATATGAAACAAGTAAAGGAAAACAATGTTGTAATGTCGTAATATGAAACAGTAAAGGGAAACAATGTTGTAATGTCGTAATATGAAACAAGTAAAGGAAAACAATGTTGTAATGTCGTAATATGAAACAAGTAAAGGAAAAATGTTGTAATGTCGTAATATGAAACAAGTAAGGAAAACAATGTTTGTAATGTCGTAATATGAAACAAGTAAAGGAAAACAATGTTGTAATGTCGTAATATGAAACAAGTAAAAGGAAAACAATGTTGTAATGTGAACGTCTAATATGAAACAAGTAAAGGAATAAAATGTTGTAATGTCGTAATATGAAACAAGTAAAGGAATAAAATGTTGTAATGTGTAATATGAAACAAGTAAAGGAATAAAATGTTGTAATGTCGTAATATGAACAGTAAGAGAAAAAATGTTGTAATGTCGTAATAATGAAACAAGTAAAGGAAAAAAAATGTTGTAATGTCGTAATATGAAACAAGTAAAGGAAAAAAATGTTGTAATTGTCGTAATATGAAACAAGTAAAGAAAACAATGTTGTAATGTCGTAATATGAAACAAGTAAAGAAAAAAATGTTGTAATGTCGTAATATGAAACAAGTAAAGGATAAAATGTTGTAATGTCGTAATTGAAACAAGTAAAGGAATAAATGTGTAATGTCGTAATATAAACAAGTAAAGGAAAAAAATGTTGTAATGTCGTAATATGAAACAAGTAAAGGAAAAATGTTGTAAGTGTAAATATGAAACAAATAAAGGAAAAAAATGTTGTAATGTCGTAAATATGAAACAAAGTAAAGGAAAAAAATGTTGTAATGTCGTAATATGAAACAGATAAAGGAATAAAATGTTGTAATGTCGTAAATATGAAAAAGTAAAGGAAAAAATGTTGTAATGTCGTAATAGTGAAACAAGTAAAGGAAAAAAATGTTGTAATGTCGTAATATGAAACAAGTAAAGAAAAAAATGTTGTAATGTCGTAATATGAAACAAGTAAAGAAAAAACAATTTTTTCCTTTACTTGTTTCATATTGTCCTGAAAGAAGGTTTCTATATAAACCGAAACGTTCGAACGTCGACATTACGACCAATAATAAACATCCATCAGTTTTTCGGTGAAGTCTCAGTGACAGCAACTCCAGAAATTCTCTATCATTATTATATTCACTCCTGTGAGTTTTTCACACCATCGTTAGCCGATGGTATTTCACTGGATGGTGAGTGAACAACAGGTCCCTCAGGTTTCAAGGACTTTTTTGAGTATTCTAGCCGATTTCAACAATGCTGTTGCCTGGATGGTTTCAATTTTTCATCGGATTTCCACTTCTTTTTTCTAAAGTTTTTTAGGACTGTTCCAAGTGCACCAACAACAATTGGTATCACTTTCATTCTCATATTCCACAGATTTTTCAATTCTCTGGCAAGGTCCAGTATTGTCTGTCTTTTCATTTTCCTTCATCTTTGCCCTGTGATCTGCTGGAACTGAAAATGTACCAGACGACAAGTTCTCCTTTTTTTTTGTTAATCAATACTGGTCTTCTGGCTGGGATAAGGTGATCCATCTTTATCTCGAAGTCCCAGAGAAATTTATGAGTTTCATTCTCAAGAAACAGATTCTGGTTATGCATATACCATTTTGTTATCTGGTCAAAATTTAATTTTTTGTATAATTCCCAGTGCATCACCTTCCCAACCCAGCTGTACTTTAACTTTATATTCTCATTTGTTACATTCTCTTAATACATATAATTATATTTTCAATGTTGTTTGTTTTTTACTGCACTTTTTTTGTTGCTCCCCCCTCTCTCTCTCTCTCTTCCAAAGAACAGTCTCTTCTTCTTTCTTCTTCTTCTTATTATTATTATTATTATTATTATTATTATTATTATTATTATTATTATCGAGTCTTTCACACCTGCTAAAGCCAGTGGTTCACAAGGAGGCTAGGTGACAGCAAGTCTCCTAAGGTGTCCAGGACTTTTCTGAGTATTGTAGCTGGTCTTAACAGTGCTGTTGTTTGGATGGTCCCGATTCTTCTTCAGATTTCCAATTCTTCCAGACATTTTTCCAAACCCTTACGAACCGTTCCAAGGGTTCCAATTACAATTGGCACATTACCTTACCTTCATGTTCCATGGTTTTGTCATCTCTCTGGCCAGGTTCAAGTATTTGTCTATCTTTTTTGTTTTCCTTCTCCTTCACTCTGTGATCCGCCGGGACAAAAATCCACAAGATGGCACGTTTTCTTCTTTATGTGTTGTGTTGTTTTGTTACCACTACCCCACCATCACCACCACAATCCCCAGTGAACTACCCGGGGCCCCCCTTTTTTTTTTAAAGATAAAAAGAAAACATTATCTTCTTCCCAAATTGCTATTCGTGAAATTCTTGGCAATTAAATTTTTACTGCGATATTTTTCTGAATTTTGAGCTATCACAAATATTCGATATAATTGAAAGTTTCGATGGCAAGAAAATCGGACCATATAACCTTTAAGCACCCCATCTGCGATCTCGATTCATAAGGACATGCTTTCATTTACACCGTCAAAATCCGGTTTTTTGGTAACAGACGATTTTTAGAAGGTTTTTTAAAATATAAAACTAACCCTAACCCCTAACCCTAACCCTAACCCTAACCCCTAACAAACAACCGGATTTTGAAAAAAAATGTCCTTATGAATCGAAATCGCAGATGGGGTGCTTAAAGGTTATATGGTCCAGAAAATCAAATAAAACCAATTACCTAAATTAAATCCATTTGTTAAAAATGACTTCTATGTAGCGGATTAGTTTTATTATTAGTTTTAGTTAGATTTTGATGTTAGTTTTTTTTTTTTTTAGACTAACGATCTGTTAGTATATTTCATACAACGTGGGCGTAGTTCTGACAAACCCATGTTTTAAAATGTCTAGAATTGTGAGTTTACGTAAGAAACCGAATCCCTTCGACTCGATTCGATTTTCATCTGTAATTGGAATCGTTTCAGATTCTGTCGATCGTTTAAAGTTAATGATGAATCAAGTTACAGCATCGAATTTCACTTCTCTTGTCCGGTTCGCTATTTTCAATCCAATTAAAAAAAAATATGTATTAACCGCAATCCAGATCGTCGATTTTTGGATTGATCAAGTTTGAAATATCCAGTTACTTATGCTTGTCACTGAAGTTAAGCAGCGATGAGCCTGTTCAATACTTAATTCGGTGACCACTTAAGCAAAATCAGGTACTGTAAGCAACCTGTGTCCTTTGTTTATAAAAAAAATGACTTGATTCGGCATTAGATGGTTCTAAAAAGGGTAGATATGTCGTAAAACAAAGCAAGCAACCAACATTAACCTATTGTGTTTTGTTTTTGTTAATTTCGTAAGGAACATCACAAGTTTGGCACATGAAAGTGAACAACGAATCCCATTTCTGAATATGTTTTTGAATTGCAAAATGTTATATACCCTACCTATGAACATTAATGGCTATGTCACAATCCTCATATACCTACCTATGAACATATGTCCCAATCCTCATATACCCTTACTATGGCATTAATGGGTATGTCCCAATCCTCATATACCCTTACCTATGACATTAATGGGTATGTCCAATCCTCATATACCCTACCTATGAACATTAATGGGTATGTCCCAAATCCTCATATACCCTACTAGGATAACATACCATTAATGCATAGGTAAGGGTATATGAGGATTGGGACATACCCATTATGCTCATAGGTAAGGTATATGAGGATTGGGACATACCCATTAATGTTCATAGGTAAGGGTATATGAGGATTGTGACATAGCCATTAATGTTCATAGGTAGGGTATAACTAACATTTTGCAATTCAAAAACATATTCAGAAATGGATTCGTTGTTCACTTTCATGTGCCAAACTTGTGATGTTCCTTACGAAATTAACAAAAAAAAACACAATAGGTTAATGTTGGTTGCTTGCTTTGTTTTACGACATATCTACCCTTTTTAGAACATCTAATGCCGAATCAAGTCATAAAAAAAGAGACAGTTGCTTACAGTACCTGATTTGCTTAATGGTCACCGAATTAAGTATTGAACGGCTCACGCTGCTTAACTTCAGTGACAAGCATAAGTAACTGGATATTTCAAACTTGATCAATCCAAAAATCCGACGATCTGGATTGCGGTTAATACATATTTTTTTTTAATTGGAAATAGAAAATAGCGAACCGGACAAAGAGAAGTGAAATTCGATGCTGTAATTGATTCATCATTAACTTTAAACGATCGACAGAATCTGAAACGATTCCAATTACAGATGAAAATCGAATCGAGTCGAAGGGATTCGGTTTCTTTACGTAAACTCACAATTCTAGACATTTTAAACATGGGTTTGTCAGAACTACGCCCACGTGTATGAAATATACTAACAGATCGTTAGTCTAAAAAAAAAAAAAAACTAACATCAAAATCTAACTAAAACTAATAATAAACTAATCCGCTACATAGAGTATTTTTAACAAATGGATTTAATTAGGTAATTGGTTTTATTTGATTTTCTGGACCATATAACCTTTAAGCACCCCATCTGCGATTTCGATTCATAAGGACATTTTTTTTCAAATCCGGTTGTTTGTTAGGGGTTAAGGGTTAGGGTTAGGGTTAGGGGTTAGGGTTAGTTTTATAATTTTAAAAAACCTTCTAAAAATCGTCTGTTACCAAAAACCGGATTTTGACGGTGTAAATGAAAAGCATGTCCTTATGAATCGAGATCGCAGATGGGGTGCTTAAAGGTTATATGGTCCGATTTTCTTGCCATCGAAACTTTCAATTATATCGAATATTTGTGATAGCTCAAAATTCAGAAAATATCGCAGTAAAATTTAATTGCCAAGAATTTCACGAATAGCAATTTGGGAAGAAGATAATGTTTCTTTTATCTTTAAAAAAAAAAGGGGGGCCCCGGGTAGTTCACTGGGGATTGTGGTGGTGATGGTGGGGGTAGTGGTAACAACAACAACAACAACATAAAGAAGAAAACGTGCCATCTTGTGGATTTTTGTCCCGGCGGATCACAGAGTGAAGGAGAAGGAAAACAAAAAGATAGACAAATACTTGAACCTGGCCAGAGAGATGACAAAACCATGGAACATGAAGGTAAAGGTAATGTGCCAATTGTAATTGGAACCCTTGGAACGGTTCGTAAGGGTTTGGAAAAATGTCTGGAAGAATTGGAAATCTGAAGAAGAATGGACCATCCAAACAACAGCACTGTTAAGACCAGCTACAATACTCAGAAAAGTCCTGGACACCTTAGGAGACTTGCTGTCACCTAGCCTCCTGTGAACCACTGGCTTTAGCAGGTGTGAAAGACTCGATAATAATAATAATAATAATAATAATAATAATAATAATAATAATAATAAGAAGAAGAAGAAGAAGAGAAGACTGTTCTTTGGAAGAGAGAGAGAGAGAGGGGGGAGCAACAAAAAAAGTGCAGTAAAAACAAACAACATTGAAAATATAATTATATGTATTAAGAGAATGTAACAAATGAGAATATAAAGTTAAAGTACAGCTGGGTTGGGAAGGTGATGCACTGGGAATTATACAAAAAATTAAATTTTGACCAGATAACAAAATGGTATATGCATAAACCAGAATCTGTTCTTGAGAATGAAACTCATAAATTTCTCTGGGACTTCGAGATAAAGATGGATCACCTTATCCCAGCCAGAAGACCAGTATTGATTAACAAAAAAAAAGGAGAACTTGTCGTCTGGTACATTTTTCAGTTCCAGCAGATCACAGGGCAAAGATGAAGGAAAATGAAAAGACAGACAAATACCTGGACCTTGCCAGAGAATTGAAAAATCTGTGGAATATGAGAATGAAAGTGATACCAATTGTTGTTGGTGCACTTGGAACAGTCCTAAAAAACTTAGAAAAAAGAAGTGGAAATCCGATGAAAAATTGAAACCATCCAGGCAACAGCATTGTTGAAATCGGCTAGAATACTCAAAAAAGTCCTTGAAACCTGAGGAGACCTGTTGTCACTCACCATCCAGTGAAATACCATCGGCTAACGATGGTGTGAAAAACTCACAGGAGTGAATATAATAATGATAGAGAATTTCTGGAGTTGCTGTCACTGAGACTTCACCGAAAAACTGATGGATGTTTATTATTGGTCGTAATGTCGACGTTCGAACGTTTCGGTTTATATAGAAACCTTCTTCAGGACAATATGAAACAAGTAAAGGAAAAAATTGTTTTTTTCTTTACTTGTTTCATATTACGACATTACAACATTTTTTTTTCTTTACTTGTTTCATATTACGACATTACAACATTTTTTTCCTTTACTTGTTTCATATTACGACATTACAACATTTTTTCCTTTACTTGTTTCATTTACGACATTACAACATTTTATTCCTTTACTGTTTCATATTACGACATTACAACATTTTTTTCCTTACTTGTTTCATATTACGACATTACAACATTTTTTTCCTTTATTTGTTTCATATTACCATTACAACATTTTTTTCCTTTTACTTGTTTCATATTACGACATTACAACATTTTTTTCCTTTACTTGTTTTCATATTACGACATTACAACATTTTATTCCTTTACTTGTTTCATATTACGACATTACAACATTTTATTCCTTACTTGTTTCATATTACGACATTACACATTTTTTCCTTTACTTACGACATTACAACATTACGACATTACAACATTTTTTTCCTTTACTTGTTTCATATTACGACATTACAACATTTTTTTCCTTTACTTGTTTCATATTACGACATTACAACATTTTTTTCCTTTACTTGTTTCATATTACGACATTACAACATTTTATTCCTTTACTTGTTTCATATTACGACATTACAACATTTTATTCCTTTACTTGTTTCATATTAACGACATTACAACATTTTTTTCCTTTACTTGTTTCATATTACGACATTACAACATTGTTTTCCTTTACTTGTTTCATATTACGACATTACAACATTGTTTTCCTTTACTTGTTTCATATTACGACATTACAACATTTTTTTCTTTACTTGTTTCATATTACGACATTACAACATTGTTTCCTTTACTTGTTTCATATTACGACATTACAACATTGTTTTCTTTACTTGTTTCATATTACGACATTACAACATTTGTTTTCCTTTACTTGTTTCATATTACGACATTACAACATTGTTTTCCTTTACTTGTTTCATATTACGACATTACAACTTGTTTTCCTTTACTTGTTTCATATTACGATATTACAACATTGTTTTCCTTTACTTGTTTCATATTACGACATTACGACATTTTATTCTTTACTTGTTTCATATTACGACATTACGCCATTTTTTTCCTTTACTTGTTTTATATTACGACATTACAACATTTTTTTTCCTTTACTTGTTTCATATTACGACATTACAACATTTTTTTCCTTTACTTGTTTCATATTACGACACTGCAATAATACACAAAACACACACAATATATATTGTATGTTTTTTAGATTAATTGCAGCCACCTGGTCAAAAGTTTTGTCTGCAGAGATATCACCAGGTACCGGAAAGCCATTCCGAATCTTGCACGGATAAAATTTAAAATATTCTGGGTTGGCTTGTAAACCACTCAAGAGTCGTGCTACAAGGGACTTTTTTCTACATTGCAGCCATTTCGCTCACATATGGCCATTGTTTGGTCATAATATTTGACATTCAAAGGAAAATATTAACACGTAATTCTCAATTTCTTCTTCTTCTTCTTCTTCTTCTTCTCTTCTTCTTCTTCTTCTTCTTCTTCTTTCTGTTTCTTCTTCTTCTTTCATTTTCTTCTTCTTTTCTCTCTTCTTCTTTTTTCATTTTTCTTCTTCTTCTTCTTCTTCTCTTCTTCTTCTTCTTTCTGTTTCTTCTTCTTTTCTTCTTCTTCTCCTCCTTTCATTCTTCTTCTTCTTTCTGTTTTCTTCTTCTTTTTTCTTTTTCTTCTTCTTCTTCTTCTTTCTGTTTTTTCTTCTTCTTTTTCTTCTTCTTCTTCTCTTCTTCTTCTTCTTCTTCTTCTTTCTTCTTTCTTCTTCTTCCTCCTCCTTTCATTCTTCTTCTTCTTTCTGTTTTCTCTCTTTTTTCTTTTTTCTTCTTCTTCTTCTTCTTCTTCTTCTTCTTCTTCTTCTTTTCTTCTTCTCTTCTTCTTCTTCTTCGTCCTCCTTTCATTCTTCTTCTTTTTCTTCTTCTTCTTCTTTCTGTTTTCTTCTTCTTCTTCCTCCTTCTTTCATTCTTCTTCTTCTTCTTCTTCTTCTAACAATGGCGCTTTGTTGTAAAGAATAAAAGGAACAAATGATGACGTCATCGTTGGATTGCAAAATCCAAAAGTTTTTTTTTAAAGATTTTTCTCTTAATCCGAAAAAACAAAACGTTTTCTTTCTTTCAACTTTGATTAAAATTTTCCGTGGAGAAAATGTAAACAATGCCCTATGACTTACTGACGTCAATAAAGAAATAAATAAAGTACCAACGCCAGTCATCTCAAGAATTAAATGGAAATATCTATCTCTTTGTCTCAGGTTCGAAAATCACAAAAGGGCATTCATGAAATAACCAGAGAAAAAGAAAGTCATTCACAATCGTTTGTGATATTAACCAGTAAACTACAGAGCAAACTATAAAGTGGCCGGTTTAGCTCAGTCAGTAGAGCGCCTGCCTAGGAATCGCAAGGTTCAGGGTTCGATACCGGTCCTCACCGACTCAGCGTATGAGTAGCACTGCTTTGGTAATCTGATCTGTACAATAAAGCGTGGAGCAGGCGGTAGTTGTGGAGCTCCACTTCAGCAAAAACAATCTGCCTGGTTTAGCGCTAGCGAAAAGAGTACAGACTCCCCCGCTCTCCGGCTGATACCGATAATAGACCACTCAGCCAACTTTACTTACTTTTCACTTTATTGCTATAATGGTTGATCCGTACTTGATATTTGTCTGATTAAACTATTACCAAGTACCTCGGGTTATTCACGAGGTGTCATGGTTTAGGTACCAGGATAGAAGATTTTGTATGTTCGATTCTTATTGGGTAACTCATAATTCTGGCATTGTGTTATAACTAAGCTAAGCTTATGTTATATACCCTACCTATGAACATTAATGGGTATGTCTCAATCCGCATATATCCTACCTATGAACATTAATGGGTATGTCCCAATCCTCATATACCCAAACTATGAACATTAATGGGTATGTCCCAATCCTCATATACCCTACATATGAACATTAATGGGTATGTCCCAATCCTCATATACTCCACCTATGAACATTAATGGGTATGTTCCAATCCTCATATACCCTACCTATGAACATTAATGGGTATACTTGATCGTTTTCAAATCAGAAATGATAAACAATATAAAATATTTGGAGAACAAAATGATACCCTACGTAGACGATTACATAAGCTACCAAAAACATTCAGCATTTATTGAGAGGTTCTCCATGAACTTGCAGTTATTTATAAAACGAAAACTTTTTATACATATATCCTAATATATATATATATATATATATATATATATAATTATATATATATTATATATATAATCTTGTACTAGGCTGTTTTCAATTTCACATAGCGCTAATACCCTTGGGAAATGTATGAATACAACTATTCCTCCAGCTATAGGTAAATAATAAGGCGGACTTTAACCTTAGTTAGGAGAAGAAAAACTGAATTTGGTAGGTTTTTTTTTTCTCGTATTGGAGAATTTAAAATAAAGTGCTCAATTACGAGTGTAAGAGCTGTATTTATCTATTATAGTGTACAATACATTTAAGGTGCGATTGTTACCATTGGTTTCAAAGGAGCGTGTTAGCCACTTATCGTCAAGGCAACTCGCCCGTTGTCTTGATGATAAGTGGCTAACATCAACAGTCGCCCAATCGTATTTTAATGTCAAAGTCCTGCGTGCATTTACAAATGACCTCGGGTCACATAGTGTGACTCATTCTCACAACATGACTAGTCTATCTGAATTGTGACTGCATCAAGAAATGTTCACATTTATTTAAGAAAGATTCACGTATGGAGTTACGGTTGTAGCAATTGTCTGCCCCTGTTTGGTTTGGAAGAGTTATCTTCCCTTGTTTTCAGGTTTTGACCGCTAGGAGTGCTGACTATTTAATCAGGGAAGCGCCAAGTTTAAATTCTCTTTTCCCCGGGACAGCAAGCAGGAGACATGGGTTATACATTTACGTCTATACCTTTTATGTGGGGGCTTCGCCTCCCAGCCTAAGTAAATGACATTACTTCATGGACTCTCCATCACTTCTGTAGGACGAAAGTCTACGTCCTACTTTCTTCATAATACACCTTTGTATACCGTTTTTATACACCTTTGTATACCTGCTATTATTATATGTGTTCATTATATTTACTTTGTATATTTTGTATATGTATTCCTGACGAATGTAGTTCTATGTGCTCATGTATTAAAGTCTGTTTGTTACACCTCTTTGTCGGAATATTACTTGTACTTATATGTATGTGGTTAAAGTCATGGGAAATGGACTCGTCGGCCCGAGTTCAAATCCTGGACGTGGTAGTTGCATTTCACTTAGCGCTAATACCCTTGGGAAAGGTATGAATCCTACTCTCCCTCCAGCTATGGGTAAATAGTAGGGCAGACTGGGCTCTTTAACCTTGGTTAGGCAACCGCTCTAGGAGAAGGAAAACTCTGAATTCAAACCTGCTGAACCCCGCTTAAGAAATTGACCTTGTGTCGCATCCTGCTCGTGCGGAGGGGTTGGTAAATATATATATGTACCCACGTGAAGGTCACAAAGCATTCCAACATATTCAATAAATTAAGTATCATCAACAAATTTGTGACCGAAGAATCCTGATAATTTTCACCTTTAGTAGTCAAATTTTCTAGCAAATAAGGCAATTAGAGTAACCTCCCTTGACTTCCACTTTGAACCAAGCCGGTAGCTATTTTGAAAGTCTCTGTGCAAAATAAACAAATCTTAGAAAATTTTTCGAAAACAATACAACTGCATGCTTTAAGACAAAAATATCATAAAATGTCTTCTTAATAACAATTAAGTTCATTTCAGATAATTTCATGCTAGGAATTTAGCCAACTGACTTTCAATTTGAAACAAGCCGGTAGCCATTTTGAAAGTGTCCGTGCGAAATATACAAATCTTAGAAACTTTTCGAAAACAATACAACTGCATGCTTTAACACAAAAATATCATAAAATGTGTTCTTAATAAAAATTAAGTTCATTTCAGATAATGCGCACGCACAATTTTATGCTAGGAATTTTGTCAACTAAAGGTGAAAATTACTAGAATCCATTCCTTTCCTTTTTTTAATTATTTCCGTCAAATGTGTGTTGTTCCCTACCCTAACGACCTTGGATCTTTTTCAGTGGTTAACATGAAAAATTAATTTCAGAGGAGTGAGTGGGGGTTGTTGTGTGTTTATTTATTTTTTATTTTTTATTTTTTTCGTTTTTTTGTTAGTCCGGTTAAATGCGAATATTTGGTTAAATAGCTCCGATGAGGAAAAAGTAAATGAAAATCTAGTTCAACACACATTTCTGTGAGTATTTGCGGTGAGTATTTGCGGTGTGTATCTGAAGGGAGTGACCTTTAAAAATGTTGGAGAAAATCGAATAATAAGTTGTATTCTTTTATTTCAGAAATCATTCGAATATCTTCTCCAGAGTTTTTATCAATAATCTCTCTCTCTCTCTCTCTCTCTCTCTCTCTCTCTCTCTCTCTCTCTCTCTCTCTCTCTCTCTCTCTCTCTTACTTAATCTCATTTTTTAAAAACTTTTGCTGTCTTACTCTCTATTGCCTTATACTCTGTCTTTCTCTCCCACTATCATCTCATTATACACTTCTCTCTCTCTCTTTCTCTCTCTCTCTCTCTCTCTCTCTCTCTCTCTCTCTCTCTCTCACACACACACACACACACACACACACACACACTCACTCATTGTCTGTCTGTCTGTCTCTGTCTCTGTCTGTCTGTCTGTCTGTCTGTCTGTCTCTCTCTCTCTCTCTCTCTCTCTCTCTCTCTCTTTACTTAATCTCATTGTTTTAAAAACTTTTGCTGTCTTACTCTCTATTGCCTTATACTCTGTCTTTCTCTCCCACTATCATCTCATTATACCTCTCTCTCTCTCTCTCTCTCTCTCACACAACACACACACACACACACACACCACACACATTGTCTGTCTGTCTCTATCTCTGTCTCCCCCCTCTCTCTCTCTCTCTCTCTCATTCTCTCTCTCTCTCTCTCACACACACACACACCATCTCTCTCTCGCACACACACACACACACACACACACACACACAAACACAACTCATCATTGTCTGTCTGTCCGTCTGTCTGTCTGTCTCTCTATTCTAGACTAATTAAAAAATCATTTTAAAAAAACAATAAAAGATTATAAAAATATTGGTTTGATTGAGTGAATCGAAAATCGTGGAGAGAGTTATAAGTAAAGTTGTCGGGGTGGCCTAAAGTCGGTATCAGCCAATCAGCGAGGAAGTCTATCCCCTTTTCAATAGCGCTAGACCAAGGAGATTCTTTTGGCGTCTGAGGGGGAGCGCCACACCTACCATCAGCTCCTGACTTTACCACAAAAGATCCCTGTGCTACTCATACGCTATACATTAAATGTATAGTAAGTTGGGGTTTTTTTTGTTGTTTATTTTTTTAAGCAATACGTAATTAAAAACAACCTTAATCCCCTAAAACTGTAACCCAATTCGCAAAGTGTTAATTCATAGACTGTAGTTAAACTGTCATTGGGTATCACCAAAAAACTTTCCGTTTTAATTTTCCGACCTAAATCAGAAGTCAGACGGGGGGGGGTAATGGGAAGCCGGTTTGTCAATTCCGTTCAACATTTTTTATCTTCTTTCTTCTTCAAACAAATGGACACTTCGTGCCTTGCCCACTAATTTATAAAACTCTTTCTCTTTTTTCTTCAAATAAACGGACACTTGATGTTGTTGCGCAATATTTGAGATCTCTTTCTCTTTTTTCTTCTTCTTCAAATAAAGACCCATGGTGTCAATTCTCATATCATATCAAAAGTTTTATGAGTGAACAATAAATTGAGATGAAACAAAACCTTTTCAATCAAAGAATATTAAATCTTAAATAAGATCTTTGTCTAAACTTTCAGTTCAACTTAATGGAAATATCGGAATAACAATAATAAAAGACCTTCAGTTTTTTTTAGCTCAGTCGGTAGAGCACTCGCCTAGGAATCGCAGGGTTCCTGGTTTGATACCGGCCCTCGCCAACTCAGGGAAGAGGAAAATGTTGGCAAAGAGAAGATTTGTCAATTTCCACCACCCAGATTCTAAATAATTTAAAAAATAAGATTATTATATTTAACCTTCACTGGTGCCACTGGCTTCAGTCTACGAGAATATTGAATAATGAATAGATAACACTTTCTTTAAATAAGTAATGTTTTCTTTTTATTATTAACTAGCAAATATATGCACCCGCCGGGTGCAAGTATTTAAGTTTTAATGTAATGAAATATTATATTAAATTAGAAAGGCTTATAAAATTAAATAAGAATGCAGATAAAAAGATTTGAAACAGAGGGGGGTATAATCGAAAAATAGAACAACTGAAACTTACTCTTCCATCACTCCCGTCTTTCATTGTTAAATTTTCCTAATTTAACTATTTAGTTAAAATAGGAAGTAAAGAATAAAATTAGTTATTTCTTCTTGTTAATGGATTTCTTTTAAGATTCATACCCAAGAATTTTGCTCATATTCATTAAAATAAAACCAAACAATTAGAAATCAATAATACGAAGTACATATTTATTAAAATCAAATTTTTTATATCAATGTACAAATTAGCCTTCCCGTTCACACTGTAAACCGCTATTTTGTGGTATATATGAATACAATTGCATGTTATTAGTATGTAGCTCCGGCCCACGCCGGGGGTCCAGTGGCTTCGGCCCTGGACCTTTACGAGTTAATAGCGTCGATCCCAGGGGGCCGTCCCCCCAGGCAACACCTGCCCCCTCGATTTAAAGGGGCAGGGCTGGGTTTATTGCCCAGTGCCTGAGGCGCCCCCCTTGAGGGGAATGCCGACGGGATCGACGCAATTTTTCACCTGCCACTCCATGAGCTTCGGTTTGTGGGTGGTCCCACGTTAATAGGGACTTTGTGCCTGACCCGTACAAGTGGGGTACGCGGTAAATATCATGTAGCTCCGGCCCACGCCGGGGGTCCAGTGGCTTCGGCCCTGGATCTTTACGAGTTAATAGCGTCGATCCCAGGGGGCCATCCCCCCAGGCAACACCTGCCCCCTTGATTTAAAGGGGCAGGGCTGGGTTTATTGCCCAGTGCCTGAGGCGCCCCCCTTGAGGGGGAATGCCGACGGGATCGACGCAATTTTTCACCTGCCACTCCATGAGCTTCGGTTTGTGGGTGGTCCCACGTTAATAGGGACTTTGTGCCTGACCCGTACAAGTGGGGTACGTGGAAAATATCATGTAGATCTGGCCCACGCCAGGGTCCAGTGGCTTCGGCCCTGGATCTTTACAAGTTAATAGCGTCGATCCCAGGGGACGATCCCCCTAGGCAATACCTGCCACCTTGATTTAAAGGGGCAGGGCTGGGTTTATTGCCCAGCGCCTGAGGCGCCCCCTTGAGGGGGAATGCCGAAGGGATCGACGCAATTTTTGTTCTTTCCCACCCATGAGCTTCGGCTTGTGGGTGGGCCCACATTAAAACGAGGCCTTGTGCCCAGCCCATACAAGTGGGGTATGAGGCAAATACCTGTAGATATGGTCAACAGTATTAATAGTATAAAAAAGTTTTATTAATAATTGAGGTTTAAATAAAAAATAAAATCATTGAAAATAAAGATAAACAAGGAAATTGTGATTTGAATAGTAATATAGTTTCGGTTATAGACATAAAAACACACAATCTCCATTATAATAAGATATCAAGATATCCTTTTCTTTCTATTTTATTATCTGTTAAAATCTTCCTTACCTCCCAAATGTTTAGCTACCATTTAATACTATTATACACATACAACTTATTGGAAATTGGGTTATCTGCCCTCACCGGAAGTCCGGAGAATAGGGGCAGAGACATTGAACCCTGATTCAGAACAGGCCCGACAGGCAAAGGGAACAGAACTAGCTGGCACTAGCAGAAGCACAGAGTCCGCACCCGTGAAGAGACACGTCAACTCCGACATGCAGACAACACAGAACCACAGCGACCTTACCGGATAACAGAACCACAGCGACCTCACCGGGCAACTTCGAGACATTGCTAAGACAAATACAACTAAGATAAGTGTACTTGAACCTCTATGCATTACCTTATATATATCCCGCCGGGAGAAATCCTCTGGCAACTTCTTAAAGACATTTACACAATTGTATAATCACACATTAATACCTAACCCAATAAACTGTTAACCCAAATTATAAACTCTATAATTTTGCCTTGTCTCCTTTCCTTTATGACAGAGATACTAATTCACCCCAGATTTCTGATTTAAACTACCAATCATGCTTGCTATCTAGCGCGCTAAACCAATTTACACCAAATCGATTTTTGAAAATATTTACAAAAATGTGCATATTTTCACTTAAGCTTAGTTACGGGATGGGCACAAGGCCCAGCAATATGGTGGGCACCAATGAGAACTCGAACTCACTATCAAATGGTCTGCTTAATGCTACTGCTAACCATACACTACGTGAGGGCCCCTGTATTGCGTCTCATAATCACGTGCGAGACCAATGGATAAGTGACTTAACGTCACTCCGTCTTCAGAGTATTAACGAATTATAAGAAGATAACCGTGAGGCCCACTTCTGGCTCCAAACATAGCGCGTGATCACAAGGCAATACCGTTCGATTCCAAGGTCACAAGAATTTGTTTACATTGTTCCGCAACCTAGCTCCTCCCAAAGCCCTTGAGTGCCTTCTTTCCGGCGTGCCACAGTCTCTTCAGTGTCGTCTGGTCTATTCCAGAAGCACCTGCGAATCATATCGCTCAAAGAGGTGTAGCTCAGGATCCTTTTCATCAGTTGTGTTCATTTTTTTAAATGACTATAATAATGTTTCTAATACGTTTAAATATTAAATTGACACCCAAAAATTACCGCTTTTATAAACAACTTTACGCTATTTAAAACCAAATATGTTATTAAAAATTGATTAACACTTATAAAAATTTATCTTAGAATCAATACAAAAACTATTAAATATAATATGCAGAAAAATGCACTCACATTTTTATATTTATATCTTTGTTAATGTTATCATTTTTTATTCCAAACACAGACAAAAATTATTTCACATTTCCCCCAAGTACATATTCTATATTTTAAATATTTCCCGCCAAATATTTGAAACTATGTGGAAAACCCAGACACTAGTATTTGTACAGTAACAGCAATTCACTAAACAGATAGATAATAAAAAAAAAACGATACTAAAAAATCAGCGAAATTCACTTCTGATTTTTGATAAAATTTTCAAATTTTTATGTGAAAACTTTGAGAGGAAAAAAAAAGTCAGAATTTAAAGATATTAAAATTAAATAATAATGATAGCTGTTTCACAATTTTTTAGTCAACACCCACTTGTTTTTATATTGTATAATAAATTAAAATTAATTTGAAATAAAATTTATATTTAGATTAGTAAAAAAAATTATTTACATAACATGTTTAGATTTTGTCAGTTATTAAAAGAACATCAATTTAATCGTAAGTTTAAACAGCCCCCACCCCATTTAAGCAGAAAAAAATGATATCGAATTATTGTTTTAGATAATCGAATATAAATATATTCATGTACTCAAGGTAATTAAAAAATTTTGAAATAATTGAAATAACTTTTTAAAGACTAAATTAATTTATTTTTCTTCGAAATCTTTTTAATTCCCTTCAGTCTTTTCTGTTTTTACTTTATACAAAAATTAGAGTCAGTCTTAAATACCCAATATATACGTTGCGTCCCAAACTGAAAATTCATTAAAATCGGCTGATTCCCTGATTTTTTGGTATTTTATGGAGGTGGGGATTTTGGTACTGTCAAATATTGTCTTTAAAGCTTGAATTGTTGGTTCCTATATAACAAAGAATAAATCCCGTTAAAAAGAGTAGACAGAGAGAACCCGGCAAAAATGTGCCATTTTGACAAATACAGATATTAACTTATAAAATTCTCCTGTTTTAAGTCTGTAAAACAAACAAATTCTACATGTGATTTAAAAAAATCTTTCCTCTTGATAATACAGTAGGGACCACCAATTCGGTCACGTGAATCAGTTAGGCCATCTTGAATAAAATTGGGAAAAATTACATGTTATCTTTAAAAAAACACAACAGAACCTATCCGTATACATGCGAAAGGGTAATTTTTAGGCCGCAATTTAGACAGAAAAAATACATATACCTCTTACGATTATTTATCTACATATGGCTGACTGTACGGACATACTTTTTTTAAAACCAAAATGTACTATTAAATGAATAAAATCTTTAAAAACTTTAATATTAAATTTAGTATTAAAATGAATAAAAACTTGAAAAAATTTAATATTAAAAATGTTCTTCGGTTTTACTATTAATTTTTAAAATCGAAAGAAATGAAAAATTTGAATATTTTTCTATAGAAAAACTGATAAATAATCATATATACTTACTTTTTATTCTAATTGATCGAAAAAGTTAAATAAAATTATTTTTACGCTAAGAAAAACAAACTTGGTCTGAGAAGCGTCTCGTCTCTTCGTATAAAAATCAAAAACAAATATATGTCAGTTTTTCTCTTCCGTATATTCTATGAACACACATTACTATTACGACAATAAAATGACATTCTTTTAAAATATTAATCGAGCTCGGATCGGACCAATTTTTAGTTCACCGAATTCTTAAAATTCATATATTTAAATATCCGTGAAAAATTCGATTTTTGGACGACCAGAAAGATATTTAAATTTTTTTATTTCACCTAGAAAATAAAAATATTTAACCACACAAAAGATTGAAAATCTCTTAGAAATTAAATTTTGAAAAAATGTTTTTTTCTCTACAATTTTATAGAATATAGTATATACCAATTACAAAAAGCAAAAAAAGTTTTCAAATATTATATTTATGACAGTTTTTTGCACTTTTTTATTTCAGATTTCATTAATTTTTCCTAAAAAAACTACAGCTCGGTTACGTTATACAATTTCATTGATATAGTTATTCAGACTCTTATCTTTATAGAAAAAAGTACATTTTTCTGACGCGTATTTTTTTTCTATCTCATAAAATAAGAAAATAGGTGGGGGGGGTGAAGATCTCGTAAAATATTTCCTCTAAATTATTTTAGAAAAAATCTATTTCATATGTATTTACATCCAATGTAAACATTTAATGGAAATTTTCCGTTGAAAATCAGATTATGATTTTCATATGAATTAAAAAAAAAACCCTTATCGTAACTTGTTTTTAGCTACGTTAAATTTCAGTTGATTTAACAGTGCACAATGAAACATTGTTTTTCAATCTTAATTTTCATTATTTCCGTAAGCTGAAAAAATTTTTATTTTTTAAATCATCAGGAGTTTATTTAATGTTTTTCTTCTCGAATGGAAAAATTTTTTCAAGAAAATATTAATTTTTTCTGCAAGTTTCATTGTGTTTAATATAGGAGGGGGTGGTGTGGTGGTAAATTTCACAGGGGAAAATGGTGGTTACCTATATACAGTAAAAATCTCATTAAGTTTCATTGATTTTTTTCAAAGTTTTGTTGAATTTGAATCACGGAGAGTAAACAAATTTTGCCATAGCTACGAATTTCAATCATAAAAAATCAAATATTGTGAATAATAACAAGGAAGAAAAAATTTAAGAACTTTTTGAAAAAACAAAAAACAATCCTACTCTCCCATAAAAACATGATTCTTTGTGAATGTTTTTTCGTTTAGCCCAAGGGAAGTAACCTCTTACAAGATTTCCTATGCATTATATATTAATATTCTAATTTTAAAGCACTTTTTTATATTTAGAAAAAAAAATTATCTTTTTTTCCCGAAACTAAAATATCTCAGAATAAAAAATCAGATGAGTAAAAATTCTAAACATAAGAATTATTTTTACAATAACCAATGTAATATTATTGGTAACTTTCATGGTTAAATGTTTTTCAGTGAATTCGATTCTCATTGAATCAGCCTTTGAAATAATGTTATTTTGCTCATTTTTTCCACATAGGAATTTTGTTTCCATGTAAAATGGCTATTATATAATTATATATATATATATAGTACTAATATTCATTTATATATAGTATATATATATATAATATAATGTGTGTGTGTGTGTCTTTTTTATGTTGAGTTGGGCGTTAGTCTATGAACATTAAAACATATCTAAAAATAAAACGAAGGTATCGATGTATGTGGAGTTACAGGATTCACTATTTCTTTATTTTATTCGGGATCGTTAGATTCCCTTCCTCTGTATTGATGTCGCTCCTTGTTGTCATAATAACGCCCAACTTCAACATAAAAAGACAAAAGTATATACGACAGAAGCATATGGGACCCCTAAACTACAACATATATATATATTATATATATATATATATATATATATATATATATTATATATATATATATATATTAATTAAATGTACTGCCTGTTTTTGCGGGGAGGTTCGAAGCATGGAGAAATAAATATGAAAAAAAAAAAGGAATTTTAAATGTTTTAAAATTAAAGAAAATTGACCACTTAAACACACACACATCCACACACACACATATATATATATACTATATACTTATAATATGAAGTAAAAATGATATATATATATAATGTGTGTGTGTTAAGCACATGGTCCAATTTTTAATTTTTAAAACATTTAAATTCCTTATTTTTTTTTTCATATTTATTCTCCATGCTTCGAACCCTCCCGCAAAAAAAACAGCATACATTTAATAATATATATATATATATAATATATATATATATGCTTTAGTTTTTAGGGGTCTCCATATGCTTATGTCGCGTATATATTATGTCTTTTTTATGTGAAGTTGGGCGTTATGTATGACAACAGGAGCGACATTCATCAGAGGAATGGTGAATCTAACGATCCCGAAAATTCTCATGATAATAAATATAAAGGTGAATAAGTGAATCCTGTATCCATAAACATCCGAATTCCTTCAATTTATTTTTAGATATTGTTTTAAATGCCATTCATAACTAACGGCCAACCCCAACAAAAAAAGACACACACACACACACACACACACACAACACAACACAACACACACACATACATACACACCACACACACACACACAACACACACACATATATTATATGATATATATATATAATATATATATATTATATTATATATATACTTTCAACACATTAAGAAAAAAAGGTTTAACCAAACTTCATTTGGCTATTATGAAATTTATATACTATAACACTTAGGTTTGTAATAACGCTGTCTGCTCTAATAAATCTAAGGTGTGCATCTGCATGGACATAAATTGTGGATTACAGAGGATATAGATGATCCCAAATAAAATCATCCCCAACTTACGCACGGTCGATGGATACTTTTACTTTTATATGGTATATATGTATATTCATCAGGTCGCGCTGACAATACGGATTCGCACGACCCTCTCTCGTAATACATCCCCTATCGGGTCATGGCTGCTTGCAGGTCTGGTGCTCACATGCCATCTAGTATCGCGCCTGAGCTGATTGATTAGGTTTTTGCGCTCTGCCTACACTGGTTGCGTCCATGTATGTAGATGTCTACAGGAGAACGCCAAGAGTTCGTCCCTCGCTTCTCCAGCAATGTCCAGCATGTTTTGTTTCTTGATAGGTCTCAATTTAATTCAATTTATTTTCAAACACATTTTTTCCTATTCTCTGAATGTTTTGAGATGAGTGCTTGAAGCTTAGATTATTAGCGTTAATCGACTATTGTCCCCATCTCATCTTTATTTGTACAAGTTTCGGCCGATATACCTCGACCTTCTTCAGTTCCGAGAAGGTTTCCCGAATCCGACAAGAATAACTGAAGAAGGCCGGAAGGGTATATCGGCCGAAACGTGTACAAATAACAATGAAATGGGGAATAGTCCGATTAACGCTAATATTACATTTTTTCCTATTTAAGATTCTATAATAGGTTATAACCACTCCAGGTCAAGTAGACATGAGTATATGGTGATGTAGAGGTACTGTACATTCCCCCAGAGCTCCAGAATTGGAACTTCACCAAAGCCTTCTAGTACATATTATTATAAAGGGGTGTGGGGCTTGCCAGAAAGGCAATAGGGTTGGGACAATCATATAGATGCTACGGCTTGACGATGACCAGGCCGATTGATTGGAGGGGGCCTTCCCGACCGACCGTCTAGCTTAAGTAAGGGCCAAAGTGGGTGTTGCGTGTCCCAAGAGTTCCGTCGGTTTACCGGATTTCCATCGCTTAAGCATCAGGGTCACCACAAACGACCAACAGGTAGCTCCATGTATCGGGGTCTTATGCCCGTGGCAGCAGAGGTGTTAATCTGTTTATCTAAAGACGCGACTCGGATAGGGCTATCTGCACCGGGTGTTTATGGAATGTCTTCTGTTGATGTTCACAGTGAAACGACCACTTATGAGTTGCGTTTCTTGTGTTCTCCACAATGGTCCACATTCCGTACTACCAATTCGATCCTGCCGAACCGGGTAGCTCTCTGCTTGGT
>CM042173.1:39867925-39895784 GCA_023376005.1 Doryteuthis pealeii
CTAAGATTTGTATATTTCGCACGGACACTTTCAAAATGGCTACCGGCTTGTTTCAAAGTGAAAGTCAGTTGGCTAAATTCCTAGCATAAAATTATCAGAAATGAACTTAATTGTTATCAAGAACACATTTTATGATATTTTTGTGTTAAAGCATGCAGTTGTATTGTTTTCGAAAAAGTTTCCAAGGTTTGTTTATTTTGCACGGAGACTTTCAAAATAGCTACCGGCTTGTTTCAAAGTGGAAGTCAAGGGAGGTTACTCTAATTGCCTTATTTGCTAGGAAATTTGACTACTAAAGGTGAAAATTACCTGGATTCTTCGGTCACAAATTTGTTGATGATACTTAATTTATTGAATATATCGAAATTATGGTGCAGAATTTGCATGAAAACTGTTCGATACTACTATGACAGAGCAGGTCTAAAACCTAAAATATCTACATTATGTGTATTATTTGGCTTATTCGGACTATTGTCCTCATCTTTATTGTTATATACACAACGTTTCGGCCGATGTGCCCCCCGGCCTTCTTTAAGTATTTTTTGTTGAACTTGGGAACCTACTCGAACTCGGAAACCTTCATGTTGTAATAGTCCGAATAATCCAAATAATCTAAAAATTCTGTTAGAATATCAATTATTTAAAACATTAAGTAATTAATATTCAAATAGGATTTTTGCTTGAATATTAATTTAAAGAAGGCAGAAGTTATACACTAACCTAAACCCACTGATACGTATAGAAAAGGAGTAAAAAATAATATACTTTCAATGATATATCTATCCCTAACCATAACAATGAATGGAAATAACCTTAAATATATGAAATCCTCATCATCATGTCGCGCAATCAGCACGGATATCCATGACAATCTCTCGCCAACCTTCCCTATCATTCATTGTCCCAGGGAGGTCTTCTGCGCAGCATCTAGTATCCGCGCAGATATAGTCAATGTAGGTCCTTGCTGGTCAATCGACATTAGCATATCCACGTGTTGGCTTCCACAGGAGAACGTCTAACTAGGATGGTTTGTGAGATAGGGAGCAGCTGGCCGTACAGCTGCTTCCTTGAGGGGTGCTGTTTCCACGACTTGTTCAAGACCGCACACAGCATTCTTGTGCAGGTCCCATCTAGCTTATTCCCAAGGCGCCTCGTCAAATGTTGAAAAGCTGCTGGTCTTGACGAAATACCCGCCGAGGTATGGAAGATGAAAAAGTTCAATGACATTCTGCTTAGACTATGCAATGCAGTATATAGACAAAATACATGAAATGATTCATACTTATATGTCAAGTTAATTATAATTCATCTCCTGATTATGAGATTAAGCGAAAGAAAAAAACAAACAAACATGAAATATTGAATGAAAGGAAAATGAAGAAAAGAAAGAATGGAAGAAAAAGAAAGACATTAAAAGAAGGGAGAAAACACGAAAGAGAACAATAGAATGAAAGCAGGGAAGACAGAATGAAAGAAAGGAAGAAAGAAAGGAAGAAAGAAAGGAACAAACATGAAATAATGAAAGGAAGGAAAATTGAGGTAAAAAGAATAGAAGAAAAAAAGAACGACATGAAAAGAAGGAAGAAAACATGACAGAGAAAGATAGAATGAAAGCAGGGAAGACTGAATAAAATAGAGGGAGAAAGAAAGGAACAAACATGAAATAATGAAAGAAAGGAAAAACGAATGAAAGAAAGGATGGAAGAAAGAAAGAAAGAAAGGAAGGAAAAATGAAGGAAAGAAAGGATGGAAGAAATAATGAAAGGAAGAAAAAATGAAGCGAGTCTTAAAAACAAATGAATGCATTACGAAGAATTTACCATCGACCATGTTCAAGACCGCACGCAGCATTCTTGTGCAGGTCCCATCTAGCTTATTCTCAAGGCGCCTCGTCGAATGTAGAAAAGCTGCTGGTCTTGACGAAATACCCACCGTGGTATGGAAGATGAGAAAGTTCAATGACATACTTCTTATGCTATGCAATGCAGTATATAGACAAAATACATGAAATGATCCATGTAGCAGTTCCCTGGTAATATTTTCTGGTGATGTATTGATGACACGAAGACGACTGATGTTGAACGTAGAATATTTTATTTACTTCCAAACACCGTGAAATACTGAAATAAAATGGGGTATAAAACAATTACTAATTTACAAAAGGGGTCTTTAACAAATGCCAGCAACTTCACGGGAAAATTGGAAAGAAACATACCTGTGCGCCGTTACCAGTACCGAGAACTAACTAAAAGACTAAAGTTCTAATTTAAGGACGATATTTTCCACACCACCCTTTTGCTGCATCAGCCAGGCGGAAGTCCCTATTTTGCCCTAAGGAAACCTGTTGATATTCCCACAATGCAATTCAGGCTCGGTTGGTCCCTCGATTATGAGACCCTAACAGAGTTGTTTCCCTTACACTGTCCAAATTTAAGGGTATATTTTGAGGGTAGAAAATAAATATATCTAACTATTAGGCGCACTCAAAGGCGACAGCTACAATCCATATTTATTTGTCAGGAAAAGTTAATTATAATTCATCTCCTGATGATGAGATTGTTAAGCGAGTCTTAAAAACAAATGGATGCCTTACGAAGACTTTACCATCGACCGTGGAATAAGAGGAGAATCTGAATTAAAACTAAATTAGCAGTATATTGAGTTGTTTTTCTCGATACTCTATGATTCCGAATGATAGGTTCATTATACAAATTAATTTGACACTCTCCATAAACGTTTGCCTTGTTGGATTTAAAGGGTATTATAGTTGGTTGGAAGGCTTAGGGACCTTCACGTGGATACATATATATATATACCAACCTCTCCGCACGAGCAGGATGCGACACAAGGTCAATTTCTTAAGCGGAGTTCAACAGGTTTGAATTCAGAGTTTTCCTTCTCCTAGACCGGTTGCCTAACCAAGGTTAAAGAGCCCAGTCTGCCCTACTATTTACCCATAGCTGGAGGGAGAGTAGGATTCATACCTTTCCCAAGGGTATTAGCACTAAGTGAAATGCAATTACCACAATCCAGGATTTGAACTCGGGGCGACGAGTCCATTTCCCATGACTTTAACCATTACACCACACGCTTCCTACACGTGGGTACATATAAGTACAAGTAATATTCCGACAAAGAGGTGTAACAAACAGACTTTAATACATGAGCACATAGAACTACATTCAACAGGAATACATATACAAAATACACGGTATACAAAGTAAATATAATGAACATATATAATAATAGCAGGTATATAAAGGTGTATAAAAAAGGATATACAAAGGTGTATTATGAAGAAAGTAGGACGTAGACTTTCATCCTACAGAAGTGATGAAGAGTCCATGAAGTAATGTCACTTACTTAGGCTGGGGGCGACGAAGCCCCCACATAAAAGGTATAGACGTAAATGTATAACCCATGTCTCCTGCTTGCTGTCCCGGAGAAAAGAGAATTTAAACTTGGCGCTTCCCTGATTAAATAGTCAGCACCCCTAGCGGTCAAAACCTGAAAACAAGGGAAGATAACTCTTCCAGACCAAACAGGGGCAGACAATTGCTACTGCCTTAACTCCATACGTGGATCTTTCTTAAATAAATGTGAACAAATAGTTTAATCAGACAAATATCAAGTACGGATCAACCATTATAGCAATAAAGTGAAAAGTAAGTAAAGTTGGTTGAGTGGTCTATTATCAGTATCAGCCGGAGACCGAGGGAGTCTGTACTCTTTTCGCTAGCGCTAAACCAGGCAGATTGTTTTTGCTGAAGTGGGGCCCCACAACTACCGCCTGCTCCACACTTTACTGTACAGATCAGATTACCCAAGCAGTGCTACTCATACGCTGAGTCGGTGAGGACCGGTATTGAACCCTGAACCTTGCGATTCCTAGGCAGGCGCTCTACCGACTGAGCTAAACCAGCCACTTTATAGTTTGCTCTGTAGTTTACTGATTAATATCACAAACGATTGTGAATGACTTTCTTTCTCTCTGGTTATTTCATGAATGCCCTTTTGTGATTTTCTAACCTGAGACAAAGAGATAGATATTTCCATTTAATTCTTTAGATGACTGGTGTCGGTACTTTATTTATTTCTTTATTGACGTCAGTAAGTCATAGGGCATTGTTTACATTTTCTCGACGGAAAATTTTAATCAAAGTTGAAAGAAAGAAAGCGTTTTGTTTTTTCGGATTAAGAGAAAAATCTTAAAAAAAACTTTTGGATTTTGCAATCCGACGATGACGTCATCATTTGTTCCGTTTATTCTTTATAACAAAGCGCCAGAATGAAGAAGAAGAAGAAGAAAAAAGAAGAAGAAGAAGAAGAAGAAGAAGAAGAAGAAGAAGAAGAAGAAGAAGAAGAAGAAGAAGAAGAAGAAGAAAAAAGAAAAAAGAAGAAGAAGAAGAAGAAAAAGAAAAAAAGAGAAGAAAACAGAAAGAAGAAGAAGAAGAAGAAGAAGAAGAAGAAGAAGAAGAAAAATGAAAAAGAAGAAGAAGAAAAGAAGAAGAAAAATGAAAGAAGAAGAAGAAAACAGAAAGAAGAAGAAGAAGAAGAAGAAGAAGAAGAAGAAGAATGAAAGGAGGGGGAAGAAAAAGAAAAAGAAGAAAACAGAAAAAAGAAGAAGAATGTATTGTTTCTAAAGAAGAAGAAGAAGAAGAAGAAGAAGAAGAAGAAGAAAATTTTGAGAATTACGTGTTAATATTTTCCTTTGAATGTCAAATATTATGACCAAACAATGGCCATATGTGAGCGAAATGGCTGCAATGTAGAAAAAAGTCCCTTGTAGCACGACTCTTGAGTGGTTTACAAGCCAACCCAGAATATTTTAAATTTTATCCGTGCAAGATTCGGAATGGCTTTCCGGTACCTGGTGATATCTCTGCTGACAAAACTTATGACCAGGTGGCTGCAATTAATCTAAAAAACATACAATATATATTGTGTGTGTTTTGTGTTTTATTGCAGTGTCGTAATATGAAACAAGTAAAGGAATAAAATGTTGTAATGTCGTAATATGAAACAAGTAAAGGAATAAAATGTTGTAATGTCGTAATATGAAACAAGTAAAGGAAAAAAATGTTGTAATGTCGTAATATGAAACAAGTAAAGGAAAAAAATGTCGTAATGTCGTAATATGAAACAAGTAATGAAAAAAACAATTTTTCCTTTACTTGTTTCATATTGTCCTGAAGAAGGTTTCTATATAAACCGAAACGTTCGATCGTCGACATTACGACCAATAATAAACTTCTATCAGTTTTTCGGTGAAGTCTCAGTGACAGCAACTCCAGAAATTCTCTATCATTATTATATTCACTCCTGTGAGTTTTTCACACCATCGTTAGCCGATGGTATTTCACTGGATGGTGAGTGACAACAGGTCTCCTCAGGTTTCAAGGACTTTTTTGAGTATTCTAGCCGATTTCAACAATGCTGTTGCCTGGATGGTTTCAATTTTTCTTCTGATTTCTACTTCCTGTGGTCTTTTTTCTAAGTTTTTTAGGACTGTTCCAAGTGCACCAACTACAATTGGTATCACTTTCATTCTCATATTCCACAGATTTTTCAATTCTCTGGCAAGGTCCAGGTATTTGTCTGTCTTTTCATTTTCCTTCATCTTTGCCCTGTGATCTGCTGGAACTGAAAAATGTACCAGACGACAAGTTCTCCTTTTTTTTTGTTAATCAATACTGGTCTTCTGGCAGGGATAAGGTGGTCCATCTTTATCTCGAAGTCCCAGATGAATTTATGAGTTTCATTCTCAAGAACAGATTCTGGTTTATGCATATACCATTTTGTTATGTGGTCAAAATTTAATTTTTTGTATAATTCCCAGTGCATCACCTTCCCAATCCAGCTGTACTTTAACTTTGTATTCTCGTTTGTTACATTATTTTAATACTTATAACTATATTTTCAATGTTGTTTGTTTTTACTGCACTTTTTTGTTGCTCTCTCTCTCTCTCTCACCCCCCCTCTCTCTCTTCCAAAGACCAGTCTCTTCTTCTTGACCAGTCTCTTCTTCTTCTTCTTCTTCTTCTTCTTCTTCTTCTTATTATTATTATTATTATTATTATTATTATTATTACTAGCAAATATATGCACCCTCCGGGTGCAAGTATTTTAGTTAAATTTTATAATAAAATATCATATTAAATTAGAAACGCTAATGAAACTGAATAAGAATGTAGATAAAAAGATTTGGAACAGAGGGGGTATGATTGAAAAATAGAACAACTTTGAAACTAACTCTTCCATCATTTTCCGTTACTCCCGTCTTTCATTGGTAAATTTTCCTAATTAAACTGTTTAGTTAAAATAGGAAGTAAAGAATAATATTACAGTTATTCTTCTTGTTAAGGGATTTCTTTTAAGATTTATTGAAGAGATTTTTGCTCATATTCAATAAGATAAAACCAAACAATTAGAAATCAATAATTCTAAGCATATATTTATTAAAATCAATTTTTTAAGATCAATATGCAAATTAGCCTTCCCATTCACACTGTAAATCTCTATTTTGTTGTATATATAAATACAATTGCATGTTATTAGTATGTAGATATGGTCAACAGTGTAAGTAATGTAAAACAATTTTATTAATAATTGAGGTTTAAATAAAAATAAAATCATCGAGAATATGATGTAAATAACGAAAGGAATTGTGACTTGTATAGTAATATAGTTTCGGTTACAGACAGACAAACACACAATCTCCATTATAATAAGATTATCGAGTCTTTCACACCTGCTATAGCCAGTGGTTCACAGGAGACTGTGTGACAACAAGTCTCCTAAGGTGTCCAGGACTTTTCTGAGTATTCTAGCTGGTCTTAACAGTGCTGTTGTTTGGATGGTGCCGATTCTTCTTCAGATTTCCAATTCTTCCAGACTCTTTTCCAAACCCTAACGAACCATTCCAAGGGTTCCAATTACAATTGGTATTACCTTTACCTTCATGTTCCATGTTTTTTTCATCTCTCTGGCCAGGTTCAAGTATTTGTCTATCTTTTTGTTTTCTTTCTCCTTCACTCTGTGATCCGCCGGGACAAAAATCCACAAGATGGCACGTTTTCTTCTTTATGTTGTTGTTGTTGTTGTTGTTGTTTTGGTTTGGTTTGTTTTGTTTTACGGCATATCAACCTCAGTGGGTCATTTAATGCCGATAAAGTTTTGAAATAAATCAATTCTTAATGGATAATACAATTTTTTTATAAATACATTTTTCTATTCAACCCATAGAGTGGACCAGGGAGCAATGGTGATGAAGGGGTGCTCCACATTCCCCAAACCTCCAGAACTGAAATCTCACCATCAGATAGAGTTTAACGTCATTCCCAGGACATGTAGACCCGCAGCCACCGCCTTCTAGCACTCATATGATAAAAAGGGGTTGGGGCTTGCCATAAGGGCAATAGTGTTGGGAAAATCATATAGGTGCTAGGTCTTGACGTGACCAGCCGATTGATCGGAGGGGGCCTCTCCGACAGCCCGTGTTGTTGTTGTTGTTACCTCTACCTCCACCACCACCACCACAATCCCCAGTGAACTACCCGGGGCCACTTGGGTTTTTTTAAAGATAAAAGAAACATAATCTTCTTCCCAAATTGCTATTCGTGAAATTCTTGGCAATTAAATTTTACTGCGATATTTTCTGAATTTTGAGCTATCACAAATATTCTATAGAATTGAAAGTTTCGATGGCAAGAAAATCGGACCATATAACCTTTAAGCACCCCATCTGCGATCTCGATTCATAAGGACATGCTTTTCATTTACACCGTCAAAATCCGGTTTTTGGTAACAGACGATTTTTAGAGTGTTTTTAAAAATTATAACCCTAACCCTAACTCTAACCCCTAACCCAAACCCCTAACAAACAACCGGATTTTGACGGTGAAAATGAAAAAAAAAATGTCCTTATGAATCGAAATCGCAGATGGGGTGCTTAAAGGTTATATGGTCCAGAAAATCAAATAAAACCAATTACCTAAATTAAATCCATTTGTTAAAAATGACTTCTATGTAGCGGAATAGTTTTATTATTAGTTTTAGTTAGATTTTGATGTTAGTTTTTTTTTTAGACTAACGATCTGTTAGTATATTTCATACAACGTGGGCGTAGTTCTGATAAACCCATGTTTTAAAATGTCTAGAATTGTGAGTTTACGTAAGAAACCGAATCCCTTCGACTCGATTCGATTTTCATCTGTAATTGGAATCGTTTCAGATTCTGTCGATCGTTTAAAGTTAATGATGAATCAAGTTACAGCATCGAATTTCACTTCTCTTGTCCGGTTCGCTATTTTCAATCCAATTAAAAAAAATATGTATTAACCGCAATCCAGATCGTCGATTTTTGGATTGATCAAGTTTGAAATATCCAGTTACTTATGCCCGTCACTGAAGTTAAGCAGCGATGAGCCTGTTCAATACTTAATTGGGTGACCACTTAAGCAATATCAGGTACTGTAAGCAACCTGTGACCTTTGTTTATAAAAATGATGATTCGGCATTAGATGGTTCTAAAAAGGGTTGATACGTCGTAAAACAAAGCAAGCAACCAACATAAAACTATTGTGTTTTGTTTTTGTTAATTTCGTAAGGAACATCACAAGTCTGGCACATGAAAGTGAACAACGAATCCCATTTCTGAATCAGTTGTTGAATTGCAAAATGTTATATACCCTACCTATGAACATTAATGGCTATGTCACAATCCTCATATACCCTACCTATGAACATTAATGGGTATGTCCCAATCCTCATATACCCTACCTATGAACATTAATGGGTATGTCCCAATCCTCATATACCCTACCTATGAACATTAATGGGTATGTTCCAATCCTCATATACCCAACCTATAAACATTAATGGCTGTGTCCCAATCCTCATATACCCTACCTATGAATATTAATGGGTATGTCCCAATCCTCATATACCCTACCTATGAACATTAATGGCTATGTCCCAATCCTCATATACCCTACCTATGAATATTAATGGGTATGTCCCAATCCTCATATACCCTACCTATGAACATTAATGGCTATGTTCCAATCCTCATATACCCTACCTAGAACATTAATGGTATGTCCCAATCCTCATATACCCTACCCATGAACATTAATGGACATTTCCCAACTCTCATATACTCTACCTATGAACATTAATGGTATGTCCCAATCCTCATATACATTACCTATGAACATTAATGGCTATGTCCCAATCCTCATATACCCAACCTATAAACATTAATGGGTATGTCCCAATCCTCATATACATTACCTATGAACATTAATGGCTATGTCCCATTGGGACATAACCATTAATTGTCCCAATCCTCATATACCCTACCAATGAACATTAATGGGCATTTCCCAAATCTCATATACCCTACCTATGAATATTAATGGCTATGTCCCAATCCTCATACACTCTATCTATGAATATTAATGGGTATGTCCCAATCCTCATATACCCTACCTATGAACATTAATGGGTATGTCCCAATCCTCATATACCCTACCTATGAACATTAATGGGTATGTCCCAATGCTCATATACCCTACCTATGAACATTAATGGCTATGTCCCAACCCTCATATACCCTTCCTATGAACATTAATGGGTATGTCCCAATCCTCATATACCCTACCTATGAACATTAATGGCTATGTCCCAATCCTCATATACCCTACCCATGAACATTAATGGCTATGTCCCAACCCTCATATACCCTTCCTATGAACATTAATGGGTATGTCCCAATCCTCATATACCCTACCTATGAACATTAATGGATATATCCCAATCCTCATAAATACGAGTATTATGCTGACTCAGTAGTCTTATACCACTAGCAATGGTTTACATTTCTTCACGCTGCTGGCGAGTACTGTATATTGTTAATGTTATAAAGATTCCATTTCCAACCTCCGTTTGGTTATTTCTCATTTAGTAACCTTTGTTATATACCCTACCTATGAACATTAATGGGTATGTCCCAATCCACATAAATACGTGAGTATTATGCTAACTGAGTAGTCTTATACCCCTAACAGTGGTTTACCTTCTTCATGCCTCTGGTGAGTATTGTATTTGTTAATGTTATAAAGATTCCATTTCATTTCCAGACTCCGTTTGGTTATTTCTCATTTAGTAACCATTGTTAAATTACAACATAAAGGGATATCCTTTCATGCCTGCAATCGTTACACAATCAGTATAAGATCTCAGAGATTCCAATAAACAAGTATATTAAGCGATGGTCATTGAAAAGTCAGATTGCTGATAGATTGTATCCTACAATAAGCCGCCTCTGTTTCTTAATGAACGAAAAAGACTTTTAGTCGAAAAAAGGGGAAAATAGAAAAAAAAAGCTGTCCGAAGATTTTGAGGATGTCAACATTCTGATTGTGATTTGAAAACCCCCCCCAAAAAAAACAAACAACAACATTAAATAACAGTACCAAAAAAGAATGATTGATGGAAAAATTCAAAAGTGTTTGTAATTTTTAAGAGGATTTTTCTTTTGCAATTTCCGTTCGTTTCTTATAAACCCCAAACGTCAATGTAGATTATGGGACTGGTTAATTTGAACAGTCAGAAAATTGTGTCTGTTCAGTGCCAGATATGAAAATAGGAAGTGGTTCCCAAAGTATCTACTTGGGGTTTGTTTGGAAAAAACGAGCATCAGAGACTTACGATCATTGATTTGCGTCAGATGATGGAAGTGAAATAGCAATGAGCCAGCTCAGGACTTAAAATGGCTGACTATTCAGAAGCTTTAACTACAATCAGCAATCTTATGTGTCGTAAACAATCTTATGTGCCGTAAGCAGTCTTGTGTGCCGTAAGCAAGTTTGTATGTCGTAAGCAAGTTGGTGTGTCGTAAGCAAGTTGGTGTGCCGTAAACAGTCTTGTGTGTCGTAAGCAAGTTTGTGTGTCGTAAGCAATTTGGTGTGCCGTAAGCAAGTTGGTGTGCCGTAAGCAAGTTTCTGTGTCGTAAGACTAAGAAAAGCTGAGTAATTTCTAAGAGAGAAGCAATGATAAACGAGTATGTTGTTGTGAACCAAGATTAACGACAATTCACCGAGAAAGTCCAATAAAATTGAATAACAACACAAAAAAACTTGTTTTGCTCGAATTAAAATTTGTTTTGTTCAAATTCAGAAAACGGAGCCCAAGTGTCATTTTCCAAATCTTTTTAAAAATCTTTCTTCCCTTTTAAGGTGACAATTTAAACTTAGTTTATGGCAAAACTAAATCATTTCCACATAAAGTTAAAAAGTTAATCTTTCTTCATACAGCATTTATTTCCTAATATAAAACATTTAAGTATTGATCGATGACGACGAATTGATTTTTTTTTCCTAAATTTATCTCCAACTTTGTTTTCTTTTTTTGTCTCTAAAATAAAAACAGGCAAACAATGAAATAGAGAAATACAAACAAAGGAAACCCAAAGTTGCTAGCTTGGACATTTTTTTTTGAATTTGGCCAAAAGCAGACGATACACGTTTGTCTTTCCTGTCTCTTCCCACGTGACCCTGAAAATAAGAATTCTTTTCTCCAAATAAATCACTCGTGTTGGTGACACGCAGAAAATTCTTCTGTGTATGATAAACAATGTTCAAGGTGAAATTTGTGCTGTTGTTGAAACTGAATATTTCCGTTCTTTTGTCTCCCCACCTTTTACATATTTGAAAGCCATTCTTTCCTTTCTCTCCCCCCCCCCACACCTGCTTCGTCGGACCCCACAATCCGGAAATGTCCAACTCAACAAACAATGACCTCTCAACCATTGTTTACCGAGACAAAATCAATAAAGATAGGAAATACAAAAAAGGGGGCAAAATGGGGCGTTATTTCGGGATTTTTCACCCCCTTCTTTCCCGACCCCCCCCATATTTCCTTTTGTTTCCCAATCAAATCTGATTTGCATATTACCCTAATGACTTATTCTATGACCTTCTCGTATTTCACCGAGGGAGATTAAAACCTTGCTGCACCCCTGGAGTATCAATCTTTACTCCTCTTACAGCTGTAAGGAACACACGGTCCTGACGGAGCTCGAATTTCAGTTTTTGGAGGATTTCACATGTGTATATCTTTTTTTTTTACTTATATCCTTTTACTTAAAAAAACAAAACAAAAAGAAAGACAAAATCAACTCCATCAGCCGAGTCAATCTAAAATTTTGATAAAGGTAAGTTAAAATTGACTTTTTAATTTTTTTTTAAATTTAAAAAGAAACTTGATAAAATTTTGAAACTCCTGTAATTATAAGTTTTATTTTGTTTAAATTTCTAAGATGAGAAATTATGAATATTATCCACTGATGTATTCAAACTAGGGTCCTCATTTTGGTTGTCACTATAGTTAAAGCAATTCGGTCGTTGTATCCTCAGGCCTTCTCCACGTGTCTGTCGTAGTCGATACAAAATTACCAGATAGTTAATAACTATGATAGGTATCTGAATAAGACCAGATAGTACAACGTCCAAAATGTAGTGACTATAATAACAACTAGTCTGACTATGTTACTGAATAATAATAATAATAATAATAATAATAATAATAATAATAATAATAACTGCACTGCTGCAATCTGCCAGAATACTCAGAAGAGTCCTGGAGACCTGAGGAGACTTGCTGTCACTCAGACTCCAGTGAAAGACCATCAGCTAACACTGATGTGAAAACTCAAAAGGAGTAAATAATAATAACGTGTCAACTGGTGGACTTTGCGGTTCCAGCAGATCACAGGGTGAAGCTGAAGGAAAATGAAAAGATGGATAAATACCTGGATCTTGCCAGAGAATTGAAAAAACTGTGGAATATGAGGGTGAAAGTGATACCAATTGTAGTTGGTACACTTGGAACGGTCCCAATAAACTTGGAAAAAAGACTGGAGGATCTGGAAATCAGAGGAAGAATTTAGACCATCCAGACTACTGCACTGCTGCAATTGACTAGAATACTCAGAAGAGTCCTGGAGACTTGTGGAGAATTGTTGTCACTCAGCCTTCAGTGAAATACCATCAGCTAACGCTGATGTGAAAAACTAGTTTAGAAATCAGAGGAAGGATTGAAACCATTCAGTACACTGCACTGCTGCAATCTGCCAGAATACTCAGAAGAGTCCTGGAGACCTGAGCAGACTTGCTGTCACTCAGACTCCAGTGAAAGACCATCAGCTAACGCTGATGTGAAAACTCAAAAAGAGTAAATAATAATAATAACAATAATCGAAAAGATTTGACAAATATCTGGATTTTGCCAGATAAGTGAAAACCCTGTGTAACTTGAACATGACAGTGATACCAATTATAATTGGAGCCTTGAACCCCCAAAGGCATGGAAAAGAGTCTGGAGGAACTGGAGACCAGAGGAAGAATCGGGGCTATTTAGACCACAGCACCGTTAAAATGAACTTATTCTAACGGTGCTGTGGTCTTCTAATACTTAGAAAATTAAAATTCCTAGCAAATAAGGCAATTAGAGTAACCTCCCTTGACTTTCACTTTTCACTAAGCCGGTAGCTATTTTGAAAGTCTCCATGCGAAATAAACAAATCTTTGAAACTTTTTCGAAAACAATACAACTACATGCTTTAAGACAAAAATATCATAAAATGTGTTCTTAATAACAATTAAGTTCATTTCAGATAATTTTATGCTAGGAATTTAGCCAACTGACTTTCACTTTGAAACTAAGACGGTATCCATTTTGAATGTGTCCGTGCGAAATATACAAATCTTAGAATCGTTTCAAAGACAATACAACTACATGCTTTAACACAAAAATATCATAGAATGTGTTCTTAATAACAATTAAGTTCCTTTCAGATAATGTGCACGCACAATTTTATGCTAGAAATTTTAACAACTAAAGGTGAAAATTACCTAGAAAAGTCCTGGAGATTTGAGGAGACTTACTGTTACTCAGACTCCAGTGAAAACCCACAAGTTAAAACTGGTGTGAAAACCTTACATAATATGAAAATAATTTTTGATCCAAATCATATCAAGTCGAAGATAAAAGAAAATATAAAGCACAATCTTCAGATGGTAATTTTTATGAATTTTTTTTCTCTCCAAAAATGTTTATTAAAAAAACACGACAACATATGAAACTATTAGTTATGGGATAAATCTAAGAAGCTGAGATTTGAATTAGTTTTAGTTGACCGGCATTTGAGTATTGGTTAAATCGAACTTAACGGACATAAATTCCACCATATCCACTCTCTGTCGCCGCAAGAAAAAAAAAAAAAAAAAACTCCACAAAAAATAAGGGTTAAATAGAAAAAAATGAGTTTTGAAAATATGTTTAAAAAATAATTGAATATCGAACAAGAATGAATAAAACAAAACGTATTTGGCCTAAAATGGCTCAAGGGTTGACATGCCATAAAATCCAACCAACCAACCAACCAACCAACTAACCTTCAGTCTTTATTTGCCAGCAGTTACTGCATGACATGGGCATACAAAAACTGTCACAGTGACTATAAAAATGTATAGACCGAAATGGTGATTATGTAATGGTACTATATAGTTATTTACTTAGCTTAGATGTGGCACAAGGCCAGAAATAAGGGGCGCCTAATGAGAATCGAACTCACTAACAATGGTCTGCGAGTCTAGCCTGCTAACCATTACACCATGCGAGGTGCTCCTAATGATACTATATAACTGTGAATGGCGATTCGGTAATGAGTTTAAAATGTCTTTGATGAAAAATGAGTTTTAAAAACATATTTTAATACACACAAGTATGAATAAAACAAAACGTGGTTAAATCGAACGTAACGGACCTAAATTCCACCATCGTATGTCACCCCACCGAAAGAAAAGAAAAACCCCAAAATCAGGGAATTAACCAAATTTAATGAAATTTTCAGTGTTGATATATTAATGAATAAAAGATTATAATGCATCAGTTATTTTATTTAAAAACTTTTACATTTTCTTTCAGATCTGTTAACTTTGAACCACGTATCTTTGAGGTGTAACACAGTTTCTAAAATATACGTGGTTCAAAGTTAACTGACCTGAAAAAATGTAAAAGTTTTAAAATAAAATAACTAGTACATTATATCTTTTATTCATTATACTAGCAAATATATGCACCCTCCGGGTGCAAGCATTTAAGTTTTATTGTAATAAAATGTTATGTTAACTTAGAAAGGCTAATGAAACTAAATAAGATTCCGATAAAAAAGATTTGAAACAGAGAGAAACAACTAAAACTTGCTTTTTCTTCACTCCAGTCTTTCATTGCTAAATTTTCATAATTTAACTATTTAGTTAAATTAGGAAGTAAAGAATAGAATTACTGTTAATATTGTTAATAGATTTCTTTTAAGATTTATTGGAGAGATTTTTGCTCATATTCATTAAGATAAAACCAAACAATTAGAAATCAATAATACTATGCAAATATTTATTAAAATCACATTTTTTATATCAATATGCAAATTAGCCTTCCCGTTCACACTGCAAACCGCTATTTTGTTGTATATATAAATACAATTGCATGTTATTAGTATGTAGATATGGTCAACAGTATTAATAATGTAAAACAATTTTATTAATAATTGAGGTTTAAATATAAATAAAATCATGGAGAATGTGATGTAGATAACTAAGGGAATTGTGACTTGAGTAGTGATATAGTTTCGGTTACAGACAGAAAAACACACAATCTCCATTATAATAAGATATCAACACTGAAAATTTCATTAAATTCGGTTAATTCCCTGATTTTTGGTTTTTTTCTTTCTTTCGGCGGGATGACATACGATGGTGGAATTTATGTCCGTTTAGTTCGATTTAACCAATACTCAAATTCCGGTCAACTAAAACCAATTCAAATCTCAGACGGTTGGCGAGAGGTTGTCATTGATATCCGTGCTGTTAGAACAACATGATGATGATTACATAAGTATTGTTTGAATAATCCTTTTCTTTATTAAGAATTCTTAAGAAAAATATTCTTAGCACTTAATGACTATTGTCAATAACTCGCGTTAACTACTAAAAAGACTTTACTTCTTAGCATCTCGCCTGTTGTAATGGTTAACGAGCTAGATTGGCAGACCAGTTTTGTATTTCTAAATGTGCAGTGATAAAATTGCTACAAGGTAAACGAGAAGCATGTATTGAATTACCAAACGGAGAAAACATATGTTATACACATGAAAACGGATAGTAAGGTTTGAAATCGACGATGTTTTTTTTTATAAAAGAGATGGGGGAAAGGTATTTTGATAAATTAAGAAAGTTTGCTGAAGTCAAGTGAGAAATTACAGAACATCATCATTGCCATCATCATTTTGGGCAGTGTGTTATATACCCTACCTAGGAACATTAATGGGTATGTACCATTCCTCATAAATATGGGAGTATTATGCTGACTGGGCAGTCTTATACCACTAGCAGTGGTTTACCTTTCTTCACTCCACTGGCGAGTATTGTATTTTGTTAATGCTATAAAGATTCAATTTCATTTCCAATCTCCGTTTGGTTATTTCTTTTGTTAGGTTAAAATAGATAGATAGATAGAAAGAAAGAAAGAAAGAAAGAAATTGTTATATAACCTACCAATGAACATTAGTGGCTATGTTCTAATCCTCATAAATACGGAAGTATTATGCTGACTGAGTAGTCTTATACCACTAGCAGTGGTTTACCTTTCTTCACTCCACTGGCAAGTATTGTATTTTGTTAATGTTATAAAGATTCCATTTCATTTCCAACTTCCGTTTGGTTATTTCTTATTTAGTAACTTTTGTTATATACCCTACCTATGAACACTAATAGGTATGTCCCAATCCTCATAAATACGGGAATATTATGCTGACTGAGTAGTCTTATACCCCTAGCAGTGGTTTACCTTCTTCACTCCACTGGCGAGTATTGTATTTTTTTAATGTTATAAAGATTCCATTTCATTTCAAACCTACGTTTTGGTTATTTCACATTTAGTAACCTTTGTTAGGTTGCAACAGTAGCGCTGGTCTGAATTCAGAATTTATACCCTACTTATGAACATTAATGGATATGTTTCAATCCTCATAGTCTTATACCACTAGTAGTGGTTTACCTTCTTCACGCTGTGAGTTTACCTTCTTCACTCCACTGGCGAGTATTGTATTTTGTTAATGTTATAAAGATTCCATTTCATTTCCAACCTCCGTTTTGGTTATTTCTCATTTAGTAACTAATGTTAGGTTACAAAACAGTGTCAGTCGGGCGTTTAAAGTGTCGCCATCATTGATTGGACACACAATACACAGGAATACAAAAATAGACCAAGAAAACAGAGAGACCAGGAAACTTTTATGAGAATTCAAAGCGATACATCTCAAAAGCCAATGTCAGAATGTTCTACATGCAAAGAAACGTTGTAGCTGTATGATTGGAATCGTGTAGCGATCGACCTGCAAAACATTGACTTTTACCCTTGAAGTGAAGGGGAAAAAATCAAAGAATAAATTAATTAAATACAAGTTTCGATTATTATTATTATTTTTGTTCCTTTTGAATTTTCACATCAGTGTTAGCTGATGGTCTTTCACTGGAGTCTGAGTGACAGCAAGTCTTCTCAGGTCTCCAGGACTCTTCTGAGTATTCTGGCAGATTGCAGCAGTGCAGTGTTCTGAATGGTTTCAATCCTTCCTCTGATATCCAAATTTTCCAAGCCCTTTTCTAATCCTTTTGGGACTGTTCCAAGTGCACTAACTACAATCAGTATCACTTTCACTTTCATATTCCATAACTTTTTCAGTTCTCTGGCAAGGTCCAGATATTTGTCTATTTTTTCATTTTCCTTTAACTTCACCCTATGATCTGCTGGCACTGCAAAATCCACCAGTTGACAAGTTCTTTCTTTTTTGTTTATCAACACTAGGTCTGGCCTTCTTGCTGGGATAAGGTGATCCGTTTTTATCTCAAAGTCCCAGAGAATTTTGTGCGTTTCGTTCTCAAGAACAGATTCTGGTTTATGCATATACCATTTTGTTGTGTGGTCAAAATTTAATTTTTTGCATAATTCACAGTGGATCACCTTCCCAACCCAGTCGTGTCTAGTTTTGTATTCTCATTATTATTATTATTATTATTATTATTATTATTATTATTATTGAGTTTTTCACACCTACCGTAGCCGGTGGATCACTGGAGGCTGAGTGATAACAAGTCTCCTCAGGTCTCTAGGACTCTTCTGAGTATTCTATCCGATTTCGACAATGCTGTTGTTGGATGGTCTCTATTCTTCCTGTGATTTCCAGTTCCTCCAGCCTTTTTCCCAAGCTATTTGGGACTGTTCCTAGAGCACCAACTACAATTGGTATCACATTCACTCTCATATTCCACAGCAAACAAATGGTTATAGGCATAAAAGTGAAATCTTTTAAAAATACAATGGAAAATGAATATATAGTTATGATTACAATTAAAAATTTACAGATGAATCAAATTTTGGTATAAATAACCCACAAGGAGTTGATATGCCGTTAAACAAATAGATCAAACCAAACCAAATTTAATTTCTCCAGTCTCTTTTCTGGCTTCTTTGGGATTGTTTCAAATATGTTTTGTATCCCTATAACCTTCATATTTTATAACTTATTTTTAGTTCTCATGCAAGTTCTTGGTATTTATCCAGTTTCAATCAAAGTCAGAAAAGAGCACAGCTCACATGACTTTCGAAAACGTTTTTTTCACGCTGAGACATGGAATAAACTGTCTGCATCCGTTGTTAGCTACCGAAAATTGCATCTGTCAAAACTTCCATGCTTCCTGTAATTCGACAAAACTATACCTGATATCCGCCCCTCCATACACATATGCATACGCACGTACATGTATATCATTACTGTACGCTTATTCATTTTCCTGATATCAATACATTATTCTATGTACTAGACATGAGACTGATGAGTTGTGGTGCACCAGAGCACTGTACACATACATATATATTATTACTGTATGCTGTTCATGTTTCTGACATTAATACATTATTCTGTGTACTAGACATGAGACTTTGATGAGTTGTGGTGCACCTGAACACTGTACACATACATGTATATTATTACTGTACGCTATTCATGTTCCTGACATTAATACATTATTCTATGTACTAGACATGAGACTGATGAGTTGTGGTGCACCAGAGCACTGTACACATATATATATATTATTACTGTATGCTGTTCATGTTTCTGACATTATACATTATTCTGTGTACTAGACATGAGACTTTGATGAGTTGTGGTGCACCTGAACACTGTACACATACATGTATATTATTACTGTACACTGTTCATGTTCCTGACATTAATACATTATTCTATGTACTAGACATGAGACTTTGATGAGTTGTGGTGCACCTGAGCACTGTACACATACATGTATATTATTACTGTACGCTATTCATGTTCCTGACATTAATACATTATTCTATGTACTAGACATGAGACTTTGATGAGTTGTGGTGCACCTGAGCACTGTACACATACATGTATATTATTACTGTACGCTATTCATGTTCAATAAATTATCATTATCATTATCATTATTACTTTTAGTTTATAATTTGCTGGAACGGCGAAATAAACTGTTTGAAAAGTTATTTAATTCTTGTTGATTCCAATTAGGTGTGGTCTTCTGGCCTGGGTTAGATGATCCGTTTGTATATCAAAATCCAACAGAAATGTTTGAATATTATTTTCAAGGACACATTCTGGTCTTGGTATATTTCGAGTTGATTTTACTAATATTTGCAAGAATAGTAAGTATTCAAGTTTTTATGTAATGAAATAGTAAGTATTTAAGTATGTAATGAAATATATTGAATTAGAAAGACTAACGAATTCAAATAAGAACGCCTATAAAAAGATCACACTTATTTTAATCATATTTTAATTGGTTTCAATATAAAATCATTCACATGATTAATTTTAATACATTGGACAAAAAAAACAACAACGAAAAACAAAAAAACAAAAAACAAAAAAACAAACAATAATATTAGAGATCTATAATACCAAGTAATTATTTATTAAACTCGGTTTTGTCAAAACCAGTATGCAAATTAACCAGACCATATATTATGTAAACCTTTAATTCTTTGTGATATATAAGACACATTGCAGGATTTTAAACGCACTAATAACATGGGTTGTTTTGAGGCAAATCTAACTCAGACATGATTAATAAATCAAATTTATTCTATGTATTAATGATTGTCATTTGTGCACATTATTTAAATCATTATGAGTTAATATTTCTCATAATTCTTTTAATGAGGCTTGATGAATTGTATACTTTATATCATTCGGACTATTGTCCTCATCTTTATTGTTATCTACACAATGTTTCGATTAATGTACCCTCCAAGAAGATTCTTCTGTTCGAAGAGAAGGTTCCCGAATCCAACAAGAAATACCTGAAGAAAGCCGAAGGGTGTTGGATTTTCTGGATATAAGGCGTGTGATAGATGCCTACTCCTAAATATAGACTCGTCGACTACAACGTGACCCGAAAAAGATTTCTATTGTCCAATCACTGGCAGTGCTGCTGCTGCTGCTGCTGCTGTTGCTGTATTAATAGAGGTCTGATTCTTAACCTTGACTCATTGCTATTCGGACCATCTTGGACGTCGGACTTACAAAGAAAACTATAACACCGGATTCTTATTGGCTTGCTTACTTACTTACTACATCTGGAACTAAGGATGCCGACCAGATACTTAACAAAGAGCACATCGACCGAAACTTTGTGGAGATAACAATAAAGATGAGGAAAATAGTCCGAATATTACAAATAATACTAATTAATTATTAGATATAAAAAAAAAGATTTCCAATTCATTGAACATTTGAACTTAAGTTTCCCCGCGAGAGTTCGTATCTCATCCTCGTCGCCAATTTGTTATATCCTGAAATATAGGATATATCAGTCCATTTTTTTGACAAATTAAACAGGTAGACGATTTTTTTCTAATTTATTTCCAGGTGCAACGAGTCCACCAACTCTTCGATCCAATATTTCCTCATCCAAAGATGATCGAAATCGATTTTAACAGATTCATGTTTTTGTTTCTATTTTCTGTGTTTTTTGTAAACCATCAAAGTGATGCAAAACCAACCACTCCATCAGGTAAAAAAAACATTTTTTTTCAAACATAAGAACTGGAATGTGTATGTGTATGTATGTATCTTGAAATTGGTGTGAATATATTTGTATGTCTTTATATATGATGTGTGTATGCATTTGTAGGTCTCTATCCATATGTGTATGTATTTGAATGTATCTTGAAATTGGTGTGAATATATTTGTATGTCTTTATATATATGTGTGTATGCATTTGTAGGTTTCTATCCATATGTGTATGTATTTGAATGTATCTTGAAATTGGTGTGAATATATTTGTATGTCTTTATATATACGTGTGTATGCATTTGTAGGTTTCTATCCATATGTGTATGTATTTGAATGTATCTTGAAATTGGTGTGAATATATTTGTATGTCTTTATATATGATGTGTGTATGCATTTGTAGGTCTCTATCCATATGTGTAGTATTTGAATGTATCTTGAAATTGGTGTGAATATATTGTATGTCTTTATATATATGTGTGTATGCATTTGTAGGTTTCTATCCATATGTGTATGTATTTGAATGTATCTTGAAATTGGTGTGAATATATTTGTATGTCTTTATATATGATGTGTGTATGCATTTGTAGGTCTCTATCCATATGTGTATGTATTTGAATGTATCTTGAAATTGGTGTGAATATATTTGTATGTCTTTATATATATGTGTGTATGCATTTGTAGGTTTCTATCCATATGTGTATGTATTTGAATGTATCTTGAAATTGGTGTGAATATATTTGTATGTCTTTATATATACGTGTGTATGCATTTGTAGGTTTCTATCCATATGTGTATGTATTTGAATGTATCTTGAAATTGGTGTGAATATATTTGTATGTCTTTATATATGATGTGTGTATGCATTTGTAGGTCTCTATCCATATGTGTATGTATTTGAATGTATCTTGAAATTGGTGTGAATATATTTGTATGTCTTTATATATATGTGTGTATGCATTTGTAGGTTTCTATCCATATGTGTATGTATTTGAATGTATCTTGAAATTGGTGTGAATATATTTGTATGTCTTTATATATGATGTGTGTATGCATTTGTAGGTCTCTATCCATATGTGTATGTATTTGTATGTATCTTGAAATTGGTGTGAATATATTTGTATGTCTTTATATATACGTGTGTATGCATTTGTAGGTTTCTATCCATATGTGTATGTATTTGTATGTATCTTGAAATTGGTGTGAATATATTTGTATGTCTTTATATATACGTGTGTATGCATTTGTAGGTTTCTATCCATATGTGTATGTATTTGTATGTATCTTGAAATTGGTGTGAATATATTGTATGTCTTTATATATACGTGTGTATGCATTTGTAGGTTTCTATCCATATGTGTATGTATTTGTATGTATCTTGAAAATTGGTGTGAATATATTTGTATGTCTTTATATATACGTGTGTATGCATTTTTGTAGGTTTCTATCCATATGTGTATGTATTTGTATGTATCTTGAAATTGGTGTGAATATATTTGTATGTCTTTATATATACGTGTGTATGCATTTGTAGGTTTCTATCCATATGTGTATGTATTGTATGTATCTTGAAATTGTGTGAATATATTTGTATGTCTTTATATATACGTGTGTATGCATTTGTAGGTTTCTATCCATATGTGTATGTATTTGTATGTATCTTGAAATTGGTGTGAATATATTTGTATGTCTTTATATATATGTGTGTATGCATTTGTAGGTTTCTATCCATATGTGTATGTATTTGTATATTTCTCTATATACGTGTCTATGTATTTGTATGCCCCTCTATATATGTGTGTATGCATTTGTATGTCTCTCTATATGTGTTGTATTTGTCTCTCTCTTTCTCTATGTGCGTGTACATATATCCATATGTCACTGTATATGTGTGTATGCATTTGTATGTCCTCTATATGTGTGTATGTATTTGTCTCTCTCTTTCTCTATGTGCGTGTACATATATCCATATGTCACTGTATATGTGTGTATGCATTTGTATGTCTCTCTATATGTGTGTATGTATTTGTCTCTCTCTTTCTCTATGTGCGTGTACATATATCCATATGTCACTATATATGTGTATATGCATTTGTATGTCTCTCTCTATAGCTGTCAATGTATTTGTATGTCCCTCTATGTACGTGTGTATGTATTTGCGTTAACTGTCAAAATACCTTTATTTCTTAGCGTTGCTACTAAATGAAGAAATGGTGCAATTGGTTTGTTTTGTTTTGTTTATGTATCTTGAAATTGATTGAAATTAACAATGTAGAATTCAACATTTAACAGTTAGATGCCCTAGTCTAGCTAAGGAACACAGGCAATACCCCCCCCCCACATACATCACCACCATCACAACGTTAATCCACACGTGTGTGTGTTAGAGCCACTAGCTAGAATATATTTGAATTTTGGTAGCCCAGCTAACAACATCCTATTTTCCTAAAACTGAGCCTATTTAAAAAAAAAAGCCGGCAGGTGGTCCCATTGGGGGAGTCTTACTCCTCTGCAGAGGTGCAGTCGGTGCATTCTAACGCCCCAGCCGACAGCGCAGTGGTGTAATTGGGTCATTTCAAGAACTAGTCAATATTTGATGAAAACGTTTTATTTAATATTCTTAATTCTGACCTTATGCCGGACAAAGGACTTGGACATGTATTATTTTAAAGTTTAGAAAATAATTGCTATATTCTCTATTCCATTTTTTGACAGAATCATCTTATAAAAGAGTTTGCTACTACACGAATTGGTCACAATACCGCAAACCTCCAGCCAAATTCCTTCCTTACCACATTCATCCATTTCTCTGTACGCATCTTATATTTGCTTTTGCAAAGTTGAATTCACGAAACCATTTGGCACCTTACGAATGGAACGACATCGACTACCCACGTAAGTCAAGTTTCTTTTTTTGTCATTCATTATTCTTTTTAAAATTTGCGGCTTTTTAATACGATCAGAAAAATGATAGTGGAATTATCTCTACCTGCCGCCAGAGGGCGAATCGCCAATATACGATGTTGGTGCCAAAATGAAACCCCTTCACTTATCGTATGAACTTCAACCAGGTGAGACGCGACATTGAAGCACTCCCTATCGACAGCGAGTAGAATTTATTCTAGCGCAACTTCACCTTAACTCAGCAAGATAAGTCTTGTCGCAAATGCCACAAAACTTGCATCACCCTTTTTGTACTTTTTAAAAAAATACATGTTGTTTTAATTTTCAGCTGTTGTTTTGTCTTCTTTCATCCGAAATTATTTGCCTGCCACCAGGAGATTTTAAGAACTCCCTTATTCTGCAAAGCTAAAGGAAAAGGAAAAAATGGACAAATATCTGGACCTTGCCAGAGAACTGAAAAAGTTATGGAATATGAAAGTGAAAGTTATACCAATTGTAGTTGGTGCACTTAGAACAGTCCCAAAAGGATTGGAAAATGGTCTGGAAAGTTTGGAAATCAGAGGAAGGGTTGAAACCATTCAGAACACTGCACTGCTGCAATCTGCCAGAATACTCAGAAGAGTCCTGGAGACCTGAGGAGACTTGCTGTCACTCAGACTCCAGTGAAAGGCCATCAGCTAACACTGGTGTGAAAACTCAAATGGAGTAAATAAAGGTGATCGACTTGGAATTGTGCAAAAAATTCAATTTTCACCATGCCTCTAAATGGTATATGCACAAACCAGAAACTGTCGTAGAGAACGAGACGCATAAAATCTTCTGTAATTTACTGCAGAAATCATGGCATGCACTTAACCTTTTTTTTTTTTGTGATGGAGGGAAATTCTGAGAAGAGAAAGCCTTAGTGTTAACACTTTATTTGTTTGTTTGTTTTGTTTTATGGCATATCAACCACGGTGGGTCATTTAATGCTGGCAAAGTTTTGAAAGATTCGTAGTGATAGTTTGGTTGAAAATTTATTAAACTCAGCTTTTTTTAAAAACAAATTTTCTATTTAACCTAACAGGCACTACCACTCCGGGTCAGAGTGGACCTGGGAACAATGGTGATAAAGGGATGCTCAACATTACCCAGAGCTCCAGAACTGGAACCTCACCATCAGATAGAGTTTATCCTCATACCCAGGACATTTAGACCCCCAGTCACCCCTTTCTAGCACACATATGATAAAAAGGGTTGGTGGGGCTTGCCATAAGGACAATAGGGTTGGGGCAATTATATAGGTGCTAGGGGTTGACGTGACCAGCCGATTGATCGGGGCCTCTCCGACTGCCCGTCTAGCTGTAAGGGCCAAAGTGAGATGCTGCATGTCAAGAACTGCTCATCCACCAAGACTCTGTCCTTAAGCATCATGGATCGGCACCCACGACTAACTGCAGAGGTACAGTCGATGTATTCTAAAACCCCAGTCGACAGGACTGTTAACAATTAGTTTACTAATTGTTTTTAGTTTACTAACTAATTGTTAAGTGTGTACTTATTTATAGGTTATTCCGTAGACAATGAATGCGATGCTTCATTGTTGTATACTCTTCCTTCCTTACTTCTATTTTTCTTCTGTTCATCTTTGGTATCTTAAGTTCTTCTAGCGTCTCTTCTAACGTCTCTTCTGATTGGTCGTCCTTGATTCATTCCTTCTTCTAGATCCGTCTTGTTGCCAAGACATTCATCAACCACAAAACCATATTACTTATGTAAGCTTTTATTTACTTAACTAAACATCTTCATCTGACTAACATAGCGCACGTATGCAGTGAGCTTCAGCTAAGGTAGAAACATCTTATCTGCCTGACGTCCAAACTGAAACTGAAGACCCAACCAGGTCCCACGTGACTTCACGTATTTCGCGGGCTTTCTGTAATATTCCATGGAAAGTCCCGCCCGTGATATGAAAAGGGGCTATCCCTTCAGAAATACAGGGGGTTGACAATAATCCATGCATATATATTATGTTACAGTAGATTAACATCTTCATCTAACTAACACTGCACGCGTGTGCAGTGAGTCCCAGCTAAGGCATCTTATCTGCCTGACGTCCAAGCTGAAACTGAGAGCCAACCAGGTCCCACGTGACTTCACATATTTCGCGGGCTTTCTGTAATATTCCATGGAAAGTCCCGCCCGTGATATGTAAAGGGGCCATCCCTCCAGAAATTACAGGGGATTGGCAATAATCTTATGCAACCGCATAGATTATGTAACAGCATTATGGTATTCAACACAGAAAAAGAATAAACCGAGTTTCTTTAAATTCAATTTATATTAATCACCTAAGTAAGAGAATCAGTTTTTTAAAATCCTATTTTAAAATAGCTGCTGAAATCTTGTTACTATCTTACATATTCTATTGGAGGCGCGTGGTGTAATGGTTAGAGTCATAGGAAATGGACTCGTTGAACCGAGTTCAAATCCTGGACGAAGCTGTTTGCATTTCACATAGTGCTAATACCCTTGGGAAAGGTATGCATCCACTCTCCCTCCAGCTATGGGTGAATAGTAGGGTCGATTGAGCTCTTTAACTTTAGCTAGGTAACCAATCTAGGAGAAGGAAAACTCTGATTTTAAAATCTGGAAACTCCGCTTAAGAAATTGACTTTGTGTCACATCCTGCGCATGTGGCAGGGTTGGTAAATACCCACTTTTTTTTTATTCGTTTTTGAATTGCCTGATGTTTGCAATAGTTGCGAATTTATTCCCTTCGTTTTTAACGCTTTTGAAACCAAATAAAAAACAAGATTTTACATACTGATTTTTAAACTAAACTTATTGTGATGTTGATCGTTTTGTTTTACGACATATCAACCCTTTTCGGGTCAATTAATGCGATCAATTCATTTTGATATCAGTTTGCTTATAGTACCTACTGTTGCTTAAGTTGTCACTCATTTAAGTATTGGATAGGCTCATCGTCATTTAACTTTGGTGATCTAGCGGGAACCAGGGCTTTCAATGTGACTTGACCATAATCTTATCATTGGATGGTTGGTTGTTTTGTTTTACGGCATATCAACCCTTTTCGGGTCATTTAATGCCGAATCAATTCATTTTGATATCAGGTTGCTTACAGTACCTGCTGTTACTTAAATGGTCACCCATCTAAGTATTGAACAGGCTCATCGTTGCTTAACTTCGGTGATCTAGCGGGAACCGGAGCTTTCAACGTGACTTGACCATAAACTCTTATAGTGAGAGAATCGGAACATTACAATCTTTCTGATTTCTAACTGCAATTAAATTCGTGAATTTATAAAAAAAATCTACAACGTTGACATGATATAAATTGGTTTTTTGAGACCAATTGAAAACCAAGATTTTAAAACTAAACTTCCGCCCTGTCGGCTGGGGCGTTAGAATGCACCGACTGCACCTCTGCAGAGGGATAAGACTCCCCCAATGGGGCCACCTGTTGGCCGTGGGTGGCGACCCGTGATGCTTAAGGATAGAACCCAGGTGGATGAGCAGTTCATGACATGCAATACTCCACTGGCCCTATCTTGGGCTAGACGGGCGGTCGGAGCCCCCCACCCCCGATCAATCGGCTGGTCACGTCAAGCCCTAGCACCTATATGTTTTTCCCAACCTTATTGCTCTTATGGCAAGCCCCAGCCCCTTTTTATCATATGGGTGCTAGAAGGCGGTGACTGAGGTATACATGTCCTGGGAATGACGTTTAAACTCTATCTGATGGTGAGGTTTCCAGTTTTTGCGAGGTTTGG
>CM042173.1:39895884-39928384 GCA_023376005.1 Doryteuthis pealeii
AAAAAAGAGAGATATCCTCATATACCTACCTATGAATTAATGGGTATGTCCCAATCCTCATATACATTACCCTATGAACATTAAATGGGTAATGTCCATCCTCATATACCCTACCTATGAAACATTAATGGGTATGTCCCAATCCTCATATACCCTATCCTATGAACATTTAATGGGTATGTCCCAATTTCATATACATTACCTATGAACATTAATGGGTTGTCCCAATCCTCATATACCCTATCCTATGAAACATTAAATGGGTATGTTCCCAATCCTCATATACCCTACCTATGAAACATTAATGGGTATGTCCCAATCCTCATATTACCCTACCTATGAACATTAATGGGTATTTCCAATCCTCATATACCTATACCTATGAACATTAATGTTATTGTCAATCCTCATATACCCTACCTATGAACATTAATGGGTATTTTCACAAATCCTCATATATCTCGTATGAACATTAATGGCTATGTCCAATCCTCATATACCCAAACTATGAAAATTAATGGGTATGTCAATCCTCATATACCCTACCTATGAACATTAATGGCCCAATCCTCAATATACCCTTACCCTATGAACATTAATGGCTATGTCCCAATCCTCAATATACCCTACTATGAACATTAATGTGGGGTATTCACAATCCTTAATATACCCTACCTATGAACATTAATGGGTATGTTCCACAATCCTCATATACCTATTACCTATGAACATTAATGGGTATTTCACAATCCTCATATATCCTACGTATGAACATTATGGCTATGTCCCAATCCTCATATACCCAAAACTATGAATATTAATGGTATGTCCCAATCCTCATATACCCTCCTTGAACATTAAATGGGTATGTCCCCAACTCATATACCCTACCTATGAACATAATGGGTATGTCCCAATCCTCATATACCCTAACCTATGAACATTAATGGGTATGTCCCAATCCTCATATACCCTACTATGAACATTATGGGTATGGGTATTTCACAATCCTCATATACCCTACCTATGAACATAATGGGTAAAGTCCCAATCCCATATACCCTACCTTGAACATTAATGGGTATTTCACAATCCTCATATACCCTACCTATGAACATTAATGGGTATTTCACAATCCTCAATACCCTACCTATGAACATTAATGGGTATGTCCCAATCCTCATATACCCTACCTATGAATATAATGGGTATTTCACAATCCTCATATACCCTACCTATGAACATTAATGGGTATTTCACAATCCTTATATACCCTTACCTATGAACATTAATGGGTATGTCCCAATCCTCATATACCCTACCTATGAACATTAATGGGTATGTCCAATCCTCATATACCCTACCTATGAACATTAATGGGTATGTTCACAATCCTCATATACCTACCTATGAAACATTAATGGGTATTTCACAATCCTCATATACCCTACCTATGAACATTAATGGGTATTTCACAATCCTCATATATCCTCCTACGTATGAACATTAATGCTATGTCCCAATCCTCATATACCCAAACTATGAAAATTAATGGTATGTCCCAATCCTCATATACCTACCTATGAACATTAATGGGTATTTCACAAATCCTCAATATACCCTACCTATGAACATTAATGGGCATGTCCCAATCCTCATATACCCTACCTATGAACATTAAATGGGTATTTTCACAATCCTCATATACCTACCTATGAACATTAATGGGTATTTCACAATCCTCATATACCCTACCATGAGATTAATGGGTATGTCCCAATCCTCATATACCCAAACTAATGAAAATTAATGGGTATGTCCCAATCCTCATATACCCTACCTATGAACATTAATGGGTATTCACAATCCTGCATATACCTACCTATGAACATTAATGGGTAATGTCACAATCCTCATATACCTACCTCATTAATGGCTATGTCACAATCCAATATACCCAAACTATGAAAATTAATGGGTATGGTCCCAATCCTCATATACCCTACCTATGACATTAATGGGTATGTCCCAATCCTCATATACCTACCTATGAACATTAATGGGTATGTCCCAATCCTCATATACCCTTACCTATGAACATTAATGGGTATGTCCAATCCTCATATACCCTTACTATGAACTTTAATGGCTATGTCCCAATCCTCATATACCCTTACTATGAACATTAACGGGTAATGTCCCAATCCTCATATACCCTACCTATGAACATTAATGGGTATGTCCCAATCCTCATATACCCTACCTATGAACATTAATGGGTATGTCCCAATCCTCATATACATTACCTATGAACATTAATGGGTATGTCCCAATCCTCATATACCCTACCTATGAACATTAATGGGTATGTCCCAATCTCATATACCCTACCTATGAAACATTAATGGGTATTTCACAATCCTCATATACCCTACCTATGAACATTAATGGGTATTTCACAATCCTCATATACCCTACCTATGAACATTAATCGTATTTTCACAATCCTCATATATCCTACGTATGAACATAATGGTATGTCCCAATCCTCATATACCCAAACTATGAAATTAATGGGTATGTCCCAATCCTCATATACCCTACTATGACATTAATGGGTATGTCCCAATCCTCATATACCCTACCTATGAACATTAATGGGTATGTCCCAATCCTCATATACCCTACTATGAACATTAATGGGTATGTCCCAATCCTCATATACCCTACCTATGAACATTAATGGGTATTTCACAATCCTCATATACCCTACCTATGACATTAATTTAATGGTATTTCACAATCCTCATATATCCTACGTATGAACATTAATGACTATGTCCCAATCCTCATATACCCAAACTATGAAAATTAATGGTATGTCCCAATCCTCATATACCCTACCTATGAACATTAATGGGGTATGTCCCAATCCTCATATACCCTTACCTATGAACATTAATGGCTATGTCCCAATCTCATATACCCTTACCTATGAACATTAATGGTAGTCCAAATCCTCATATTACCCTACCTATGAACATCCCAATCCTCATATACCCTACCTATGAACATTAATGGGTATGTCCCAAATCCTCATATACCTACCTATGAATATTAATGGGTAATGTCCCAATCCTCATATACCTACCTATGAAAATTAATGGATATGTCCCAATCCCCATATACCCTACCTATGAACATTAATGGCTATGTCCCAATCCTCATATACCTACCTATGAACATTAATGGGTATGTCCCAATGCCATATACCCTACCTATGAACATAATGGGTATGTTCCAATCCTCATATACCCAACCTATAAACATTAATGAGTATGTCCCAACACTCATATACCCTTCCTATGAACATTAATGGCTATGTCCCAATCCTCATATACCCTACCTATGAACATTAATGGCTATGTCCCAATCCTCATAAATACGAGTATTATGCTGACTCAGTAGTCTTATACCACTAGCAATGGTTTACCTTTCTTCACCCTGCTGGCGAGTACTGTATTTTGTTAATGTTATAAAGATTCCATTTCCAACCTCCGTTTGGTTATTTCTCATTTAGTAACCTTTGTTATATACCCTACCTATGAACATTAATGGGTATGTCCAATCCTCATAAATAGTGGAGTATTATGCTGACTGAGTAGTCTTATACCCCTAGCAGTGGTTTACCTTCTTCATGCCACTGGTGAGCATTGTATTTAGTTAATGTTATAAAGATTCCATTTCATTTCCAGACTCCGTTTGGTTATTTCTCATTTAGTAACCATTGTTAAATTACAACATAAAGGGATATCATTTCATGCCTGCAATCGTTACACAATCAATATAAAATCTCAGAGATTCCAATAAACAAGTATATTAAGCGATGGTCATTGAAAAGTCAGATTGCTGATAGATCGTATCCTACAATAAGCCATCTCTGTTTCTTAATGAACGAAATAGACTTTTAGTCGAAAAAAGGGGAAAATAGAAAAAAAAGCTGTCAACATTCTGATTGTGATTTGAAAAAAAAAAAAAACCAAAAAAACAAACAACAACATTAAATAACAGTACCAAAAAAGAATGATTGATGGAAAAATTCAAAAGTGTTTGTAATTTTTAAGAGGATTTTTCTTTTGCAATTTCCGTTCGTTTCTTATAAACCCCAAACGTCAATGTAGATTATGGGACTGGTTAATTTGAACAGCCAGAAAATTGTGTCTGTTCAGTGCCAGATATGAAAATAGGAAGTGTTTCTCAAAGTATCTACTTGGGGTTTGTTTGGAAAAGACGAGCATCAGAGACTTACGATCATGTTACGATCATTGGTTTGCGTCAGATGATGGAAGTGAAATAGCAATGAGCCAGCTCAGGACTTAAAATGGCTGACTATTCAGAAGCTTTAACTACCGTCAGCAATCTTATGTCGTAAACAATCTTGTGTGTCGTAAGCGAGTTTGTGTGTCGTAAGCAAGTTGGTGTGCCGTAAGCAAGTTTGTGTGTCGTAAGACTAAGTAAATCTTTTGGTTTTGGTTTGTTTTGTTTTACGGCATATCAACCTCAGTGGGTCATTTAATGCCGATAAAGTTTTGAAATAAATCAATTCTTAATGGATAATACAATTTTTTTATAAATACATTTTTCTATTTAACCCATAGATGGGACCCTAACAGGTACTACCACTCCGGGTCAGAGTGGACCAGGGAGCAATGGTGATGAAGGGGTGCTCCACATTCCCCAAACCTCCAGAACTGGAACCTCACCATCAGATAGAGTTTAACGTCATTCCCAGGACATGTAGACCCGCAGCCACCGCCTTCTAGCACCCATATGATAAAGACTAAGAAAAGCTGAGTAATTTCTAAGAGAGAAGCAATGATAAACGAGTATGTTGTTGTGTACCAAGATTAACGACAATTTACCGAGAAAGTCCAATAAAATTGAATAACAACACAAAAAAACTTGTTTTGCTCGAATTAAAAGTTGTTTTGTTCAAATTCAGAAAACGGAGTCCAAGTGTCATTTTCCAAATCTTTTTTTGAAACTTTCTTCCCTTTTAAGGTGACAATTTAAACTTAGTTTATGGCAAAACTAAATCATTTCCACATAAAGTTAAAAAGTTAATCTTTCTTCATACAGCGTTTATTTCCTAATATAAAACATTTAAGTATTGATCGATGACGACGAATTGATTTTTTTTTCCTAAATTTATCTCCAACTTTGTTTTCTTTTTTTTGTCTCTAAAATAAAAACAGGCAAACAATGAAATAGAGAAATACAAACAAAGGAAACCCAAAGTTGCTAGCTTGGACATTTGTTTTTTGAATTTGGCCAAAAGCAGACGATACACGTTTGTCTTTCCTGTCTCTTCCCACGTGACCCTGGAAATAAGAATTCTTTTCTCCAAATAAATCACTCGTGTTGGTGACACGCAGAAAATTCTTCTGTGTATAATAAACAATGTTCAAGGTGAAATTTGTGCTGTTGTTGAAACTGAATATTTCCCGTTCTTTTGCCCCCCCCCACCATCTACATATTTGAAAGCCATTCTTTCCTTTCTCCCCCACCCCTGCTTCGTCGGACCCCGCAATCCGGAAATGTCCAACTCAACAAACAATGACCTCTCAACCATTGTTTACCGAGACAAAATCAATAAAAGATAGGAAATACAAAAAAAGGGGGCAAAATGGGGCGTTATTTCGGGATTTTTCACCCCCTTCTTTCCCGACACCCCATATTTCCTTTTGTTTCCCAATCAAATCTAATTTGCATATTACCCTAATGACTTATTCTATGACCTTCTCGTATTTCACTGAGGGAGATTAAAACCTTGCGGCACCCCTGGAGTATCAATCTTTACTCCACTTACAGCTGTAAGGAACACACGGTCCTGACGGAGCTCGAATTTCAGTTTTTGGAGGATTTCACATGTGTATATCTTTTTTTTACTTATATCCTTTTACTTAAAAAAAAAAAAAAACAAAAACAAAGACAAAATCAACTCCATCGGCCAAGTCAATCTAAAATTTTGATAAAGGTAAGTTAAATTTGACTTTTTAATTTTTTTTTTTAATTTAAAAAGAAACATGATAAAATTATGAAACTCCTGTAATTATAACTTTTATTTTGTCTAAATTTCTGAGATGAGAAATTATGAATATTATCCACTGATGTACTCGAACTAGGGTCCTCATTTTGGTTGTCACTATAGTTAAAGCAATTCGGTCGTTGTATCCTCAGGCCTTCTCCACGTGTCTGTCATAGTCGATACAAAATTACCAGATGGTTAATAACTATGACAGGTATCTGAATAAGACCAGATAGTACAACGTCCAAAATGTAGTGACTATAATAACAACCAGTATGACTATGTTACTGAATAATAATAATAATAATAATAATAATAATAATAATAATAAAAAGAGACCTAATGTTGATTGACAAAAAAAAAAAAAGAGAACGTGTCATCTGGTGGACTTTGCGGTTCCAGCAGATCACAGGGTGAAGCTGAAGGAAAATGAAACGATGGATAAATACCTGGACCTTGCCAGAGAATTGAAAAAGCTGTGGAATATGAGAGTGACAGTGATACCAATTGTAGTTGGTGCACTTGGAACGGTTCCGATAAACTTGGAAAAAAGACTGGAGGATCTGGAAATCAGAAGAAGAATTGAGACCATCCAGATAACTGCACTGCTGCAATCGGCTAGAATACTCAGAAGAGTCCTGGAGACCCAAGTAGAATTGTTGTCACTCAACCTTCAGTGAAATACCATCAGCTAACGCTGATGTGAAAAACTAGTTTGGAAATCAGAGGAAAGATTGAAACTATTCAGAACACTGCACTGTTGCAATCTGCCAGAATACTCAGAAGAGTCCTGGAGACCTGAGGAGACTTGCTGTCACTCAGACTCCAGTGAAAGACCATCAGCTAACGCTGATGTGAAAAACTAGTTTGGAAATCAGAGGAAGGATTGAAACTATTCAGAACACTGCACTGTTGCAATCTGCCAGAATACTCAGAAGAGTCCTGGAGACCTGAGGAGACTTGCTGTCACTCAGACTCCAGTGAAAGACCATCAGCTAACGCTGATGTGAAAAACTAGTTTGGAAATCAGAGGAAGGATTGAAACTATTCAGAACACTGCACTGTTGCAATCTGCCAGAATACTCAGAAGAGTCCTGGAGACCTGAGGAGACTTGCTGTCACTCAGACTCCAGTGAAAGACATCAGCTAACGCTGATGTGAAAAACTAGTTTGGAAATCAGAGGAAGGATTGAAACTATTCAGAACACTGCACTGTTGCAATCTGCCAGAATACTCAGAAGAGTCCTGGAGACCTGAGGAGACTTGCTGTCACTCAGACTCCAGTGAAAGACCATCAGCTAACGCTGATGTGAAAAACTAGTTTGGAAATCAGAGGAAGGATTGAAACTATTCAGAACACTGCACTGTTGCAATCTGCCAGAATACTCAGAAGAGTCCTGGAGACCTGAGGAGACTTGCTGTCACCCAGACTCCAGTGAAAGACCATCAGCTAACGCTGATGTGAAAAACTAGTTTGGAAATCAGAGGAAGGATTGAAACTATTCAGAACACTGCACTGTTGCAATCTGCCAGAATACTCAGAAGAGTCCTGGAGACCTGAGGAGACTTGCTGTCACTCAGACTCCAGTGAAAGACCATCAGCTAACGCTGATGTGAAAAACTAGTTTGGAAATCAGAGGAAGGATTGAAACTATTCAGAACACTGCACTGTTGCAATCTGCCAGAATACTCAGAAGAGTCCTGGAGACCTGAGGAGACTTGCTGTCACCCAGACTCCAGTGAAAGACCATCAGCTAACGCTGATGTGAAAAACTAGTTTGGAAATCAGAGGAAGGATTGAAACTATTCAGAACACTGCACTGTTGCAATCTGCCAGAATACTCAGAAGAGTCCTGGAGACCTGAGGAGACTTGCTGTCACTCAGACTCCAGTGAAAGACCATCAGCTAACGCTGGTGTGAAAACTCAAAAAGAGTAAATAATAATAATAATAATAATCGAAAAGGTTTGACAAATATCTGGATTATGCCAGATAAGTGAAAAACCTGTGTAACTTGAACATGACAGTGATACCAATTATAATTGGAGCCTTGAACCCCCAAAGGCATGGAAAAGAGTCTGGGGGAACTGGAGACCAGAGGAAGAATCGGGGCTATTTAGACCACAGCACCGTTAAAATGAACTTATTCTAACGGTGCTGTGGTCTTCTAATACTTAGAAAATTAAAATTCCTAGCAAATAAGGCAATTAGAGTAACCTCTCTTGACTTTCACTTTGAACTAAGCTGCATGCTTTAACACAAAAATATCATAAAATGTGTTATTAATAACAATTAAGGTCATTTCAGATAATTTTATGCTAGGAATTTAGCCAACTGACTTTCACTTTGAAACAAGCCGGTAGCTATTTTGAAAGTCTCCGTGCGAAATAAACAAATCTTAGAAACTTTTTCGAAAACAATACAACTGCATGCTTTAACACAAAAATATCATAAAATATGTTCTTAATAATAATTAAGATCATTTCAGATAATTTTATGCTAGGAATTTAGCCAACCGACTTTCACTTTGAAACTAAGACGGTATCCATTTTGAATGTGTCCGTGCGAAATATACAAATCTTAGAATCGTTTCAAAGACAATACAACTACATGCTTTAACACAAAAATATCATAGAATGTGTTCTTAATAACAATTAAGTTCCTTTCAGATAATGTGCACGCACAATTTTATGCTAGGAATTTTAACAACTAAAGGTGAAAATTACCTATAAAAGTCCTGGAGACTTGAGGAGACTTACTGTTACCCAGACTCCAGTGAAAACCCACCAGTTAAAACTGGTGTGAAAACCTTACATAATATGAAAATAATTTTTGATCCAAATCATATCAAGTCGAAGATAAAAGAAAATATAAAGCACAATCTTCAGATGGTAATTTTTTATGAATTTTTTTTCTCTCCAAAAATGTCTATTAAAAAACACGACAACATATGAAACTATTAGTTATGGGATAAATCTAAGAAGCTGAGATTTGAATTAGTTTTAGTTGACCGGCATTTGAGTATTGGTTAAATCGAACTTAACGGACATAAATTCCACCATATCCACTCTCTGTCGCCGCAAGAAAAAAAAACTCCACAAAAATAAGGGTTAAATAGAAAAAAAAAAGAGTTTTGAAAATATGTTTAAAAAATTGACTTTAAAAATTAATTGAATATCGAACAAGAATGAATAAAACAAAACGTCTTTGGCCTAAAATGGCTCAACAAGGGTTGACATGCCATAAAATCCAACCAACCAACCAACCAACTAACCTTCAGTCTTTATTTTCCAGCAGTTACTGAATGACATGGGCATACAAAAACTGTCACAGTGACTATAAAAGTGTATAGACAGAAATGGTGATTATGTAATGGTACTATATAGTTATTTACTTAGCTTAGATGTGGCACAAGGACGGAAATAAGGGGCGCCTAATGAGAATCGAACTCACTAACAATGGTCTGCGAGTCTAGCTTGCTAACCATTACACCATGCGAGGTGTTCCTAATGATACTATATAACTGTGAATGGCGATTCGGTAATGAGTTTAAAATGTCTTTGATGAAAAATGAGTTTTAAAAACATATTTTAATGCACACAAGTATGAATAAAACAAAATGTGGTTAAATCGAACGTAACGGACCTAAATTCCACCATCGTATGTCACCCCACCGAAAGAAAAGAAAAACCCCAAAATCAGGGAATTAACCAAATTTAATGAAATTTTCAGTGTTGATATATAAATGAATAAAAGATATAATGCATCAGTTATTTTATTTAAAAACTTTTACATTTTCTTTCAGATCTGTTAACTTTGAACCACGTATCTTTGAGGTGTAACATAGTTTCTGAAATATACGTGGTTCAAAGTTAACTGACCTGAAAAAAATGTAAACGTTTTTAAATAAAATAACTGGTACATTATATCTTTTATTCATTAATATATCAACACTGAAAATTTCATTAAATTCGGTTAATTCCCTGATTTTTGGTTTTTTCTTTCTTTCGGCGGGGTGACATACAATGGTGGAATTTATGTCCGTTAAGTTCGATTTAACCAATACTCAAATGCCGGTCAACTAAAACCAATTCAAATCTCATACGGTTGGCGAGAGGTTGTCATTGATATCCGTGCTGTTAGAACAACATGATGATGATTACATAAGTATTGTTTAAATAATCCTTTTCTTTATTAAGAATTCTTAAGAAAAATATTCTTAGCACTTAATGACTATTGTCAATAACTCGCGTTAACTACTAAAAAGACTTTACTTCTTAGCATCTTGCCTGTTGTAATGATTAACGAGCTAGTCTGGCAGACCAGTTTTGTATTTCTAAATGTGCAGTGATAAAATTGCTACAAGGTAAACGAGAAGCATGTATTGAATTACCAAACGGGGAAAACATATGTGATACACATGAAAACGGATAGTAAGGTTTGAAATCGACGATGTTTATTTATAAAAGAGATGGGGGGGAAGGTATTTTGATAAATTAGGAAAGTTTGCTGAAGTCAAGTGAGAAATTACAGAACATCATCATTGCCATCATCATTTGGGCAGTGTGTTATATACCCTACCTAGGAACATTAATGGGTATGTCCCATTCCTCATAAATATGGGAGTATTATGCTGACTGGGCAGTCTTATACCACTTGCAGTGATTAACTCTTTCTTCACTCCACTGGCGAGTATTGTATTTTATTAATGCTATAAAGATTCCATTTCATTTCCAACCTCCGTTTGGTTATTTCTCATTTAGTAACTTTTGTTAGGTTACAATAGATAGATAGATAGATAGAAAGAAAGAAAGAAAGAAAGAAATTGTTATATAACCTACCAATGAACATTAGTGGCTATGTCCTAATCTTCATAAATACGGAAGTATTATGCTGACTGAGTAGTCTTATACCACTAGCAGTGGTTTAACTTTCTTCACTCCACTGGCAAGTATTGTATTTTTTTAATGTTATAAAGATTCGATTTCATTTCCAACCTACGTTTGGTTATTTCTCATTTAATAACTTTTGTTAGGTTACAACAATTAGTAGAATCATTTGTAATGCATTTGTACAGTGTTATATACCCGACCTTATGAACATTAATGGGTATGTCCCAATCCTCATATATCCTTCCAATGATCATTAATGGGTATGTCTCAATCCTCATAAGTACGGGAGTATTATACTGGCTGAGTAGTCTTATACCATTAGCAGTGGTTTACCTTCTTCATGCCGCTGGCGAGTATTGTATTTTGTTAATGTTATAAAGATTCGATTTCATTTCCAACCTCCGTTTGGTTATTTCTCATTTAATAACTTTTGTTAGGTTACAACACAGTGTCAGTCGGGCGTTTAAAGTGTCGCCATCATTGATTAGATAGGAAACACACAGGAATACAAAGATAGACCAAGAAAACAGAGAGACCAGGAAACTTTTATGAGAATTCAAAGCGATACATCTCAAAAGCCAATGTCAGAATGTTCTACATGCAAAGAAACGTTGTAGCTGTATGATTGGAATCGTGTAGCGATCGACCTGGAAAACATCGACTTTTACCCTTGAAGTGAAGGGGAAAAAATCAAAGAATAAATTAATTAAATACAAGTTTCGATTATTATTATTATTTTTACTCCTTTTGTTAGCTGATGGTCTTTCACTGGAGTCTGAGTGACAGCAAGTCTCCTCAGGTTTCCAGGACTCTTCTGAATATTCTGGAAGATTGCAGCAGTGCAGTGTTCTGAATGGTTTCAATCCTTCCTCTGATATCCAAATTTTCCAAGCCCTTTTCTAATCCTTTTGGGACTGTTCCAAGTGCACCAACTACAATTGGTATAACTTTTACTTTCATATTCCATAACTTTTTCAGTTTTCTGGCAAGGTCCAGATATTTGTCTATTTTTTCATTTTCCTTTAACTTCACCCTGTGATCTGCTGGCACTGCAAAATCTACCAGTTGACAAGTTCTTTCTTTTTTGTTTATCAACACTAGGTCTGGCCTTCTTGCTGGGATAAGGCGATCCGTTTTAATTTCAAAGTCCCAGAGAATTTTGTGCGTTTCGTTCTCAAGAACAGATTCTGGTTTATGCATATACCATTTTGTTGTGTGGTCAAAATTTAATTTCTTGCATAATTCCCAGTGGATCACCTTCCCAACCCAGTCGTGTCTAGTTTTATTATTATTATTATTATTATTATTATTATTATTATTATTGAGTTTTTCACAACTACCATAGCCGGTGGATCACTGGAAGCTGAGTGCTAGCAAGTCTCCTCAGGTCTCTAGGACTCTTCTGAGTATTCTATCCGATTTCGACAATGCTGTTGTTGGATGGTCTCTATTCTTCCTGTGATTTCCAGTTCCTCCAGCCTTTTTCCCAAGCTATTTGGGACTGTTCCTAGAGCACCAACTACAATTGGTATCGCATTCACTCTCAAATTCCACAGCAAACAAATGGTTATAGGCATAAAAGTGAAATCTTTTAAAAATGCAATGGAAAATGAATATATAGTTATGATTACAATTAAAAATTTACAGATGAATCAAATGTTGGTATAAATAACCCACAAGGAGTTGATATGCCGTTAAACAAATAGATCAAACCAGACCAAATTTAATTTCTCCAGTCTCTTTTCTGGCTTCTTTGGGATTGTTTCAAATATGTTTTGTATCCCATAATCTTCATATTTTATAACTTATTTTCAGTTCTCATGCAAGTTCTTGGTATTGATCCAGTTTCAATCAAAGTCAGAAAAGAGCATAGCTTACATGACTTTCGAAAATGTTTTTTCACGCTCAGAGTTGGAATAAACTGCCTGCATCCGTTGTTAGCTACCGAAAATTGCATCTTTCAAAACGTCCATGCTTCCTGTAATTCGACAAAACTATACCTGATATCTCCCCTCCATACACATATGCATGCGCACGTACATGTATATCATTACTGTACGCATATTCATTTTCCTGATATCAATACATTATTCTATGTACTAGACATGAGACTGATGAGTTGTGGTGCACCAGAGCACTGTACACATACATATATATTATTACTGTATGCTGTTCATGTTTCTGACATTAATACATTATTCTGTGTACTAGACATGAGACTTTGATGAGTTGTGGTGCACCTGAACACTGTACACATACATGTATATTATTAGTGTACGCTATTCATGTTCCTGACATTAATACATTATTCTATGTACTAGACATGAGACTTTGATGAGTTGTGGTGCACCTGAGCACTGTACACATACATGTATATTATTACTGTACGCTATTCATGTTCCTGACATTAATACATTATTCTATGTACTAGACATGAGACTTTGATGAGTTGTGGTGCACCTGAGCACTGTACACACACATGTATATTATTACTGTACGCTATTCATGTTCCTGACATTAATACATTATTCTATGTACTAGACATAAGACTTTGATGAGTTGTGGTGCACCTGAGCACTGTACACACACATGTATATTATTACTGTACGCTATTCATGTTCCTGACATTAATACATTATTCTATGTACCAGACATGAGACTTTGATGAGTTGTGGTGCACCTGAGCACTGTACACATACATGTATATTATTACTGTACGCTATTCATGTTCCTGACATTAATACATTATTCTGTGTACTAGACATAAGACTTTGATGAGTTGTGGTGCACCTGAGCACTGTACACAATAAATTTCATTATCATTATCATTATCATTATTACTTTTAGTTTATAATTTGCTGGAACGGCGAAATAAACTGTTTGAAAAGTTATTTAATTCTTGTTGATTCCAATTAGGTGTGGTCTTCTGGCCTGGGTTAGATGATCCGTTTGTATATCAAAATCCAACAGAAATGTTTGAATATTATTTTCAAGGACACATTCTGGTCTTGGTATATTTCGAGTTGATTTTACTAATATTTGCAAGAATAGTAAGTATTCAAGTTTTTATGTAATGAAATAGTAAGTATTTAAGTATGTAATGAAATATATTGAATTAGAAAGACTAACGAATTCAAATAAGAACGCCTATAAAAAGATCACACTTATTTTAATCATATTTTAATTGGTTTCAATATAAAATCATTCACATGATTAATTTTAATACATTGGACAAAAAAAACGAAAAACAAAAAACAAAAAACAAAAAAACAAACAATAATATTAGAGATCTATAATACCAAGTAATTATTTATTAAACTCGGTTTTGTCAAAACCAGTATGCAAATTAACCAGACCATATATTATGTAAACCTTTAATTCTTTGTGATATATAAGACACATTGCAGGATTTTAAACGCACTAATAACATGGGTTGTTTTGAGGCAAATCTAACTCAGACATGATTAATAAATCAAATTTATTCTACGTATTAATGATTGTCATTTGTCCACATTATTTAAATCATTATGAGTTAATATTTCTCATAATATCTTAAATGAGGCTTGATGAATTGTATACTTTATATTATTCGGACTATTGTCCTCATCCTTATATTTATCTACACAACGTTTCGATTGATGTACCCTCCAAGAAGATTCTCCAGTTCGAAGAGAAGGTTCCCGAGTTCGGGAAGGATCCCGAATCCAACAAGAAATACCTGAAGAAAGCCGAAGGGTATTGGGTTTTCTGGATATAAGGCGTGTGATAGATGCCTACTCATAAATATAGACTCGTCGACTACAACGTGACCCGAGAAAGATTTCTATTGTCCAATCACTGGCAGTGCTGCTGCTGATGTTGGTGTATTTATAGAGGTCTGATTCTTAACCTTGGCTCATTGCTAATCGGACTATCTTGGACGTCGGACTTACAAAGAATACTATAACACCGGATTCTTATTGACCTGCTTACTTACTTACTACATCTGGAACTAAGGATGCCGACCAGATACTTAACAAAGAGCACATCGACCGAAACTTTGTGGAGATAACAATAAAGATGAGGAAAATAGTCCGAATATTACAAATAATACTAATTAATTATTAGATATAAAAAAAAAGATTTCCAATTCATTGAACATTTGAACTTAAGTTTCCCCGCGTGAGTTCGTATCTCATCCTCGTCGCCAATTTGTTATATTCTGAAATGTAGGATATATCAGTCCATTTTTTTGACAAATTAAACAGGTAGACGATTTTTTTCTAATTTATTTCCAGGTGCAACGAGTCCACCAACTCTTCGATTCAATATTTCCTCATCCAAAGATGATCGAAATCGATTTTAACAGATTCATGTTTTTGTTTCTATTTTCTGTGTTTTTTGTAAACCATCAAAGTGATGCAAAACCAACCACTCCATCAGGTAAAAACATTTTTTTTTTCAAACATAAGAACTGGAATGTGTATGTGTATGTATGTATCTTGAAATTGGTGTGAATATATTTGTATGTCTTTATATATGTGTGTGTATGCATTTGTAGGTCTCTATCCATATGTGTATGTATTTGTATATTTCTCTATATACGTGTCTATGTATTTGTATGCCCCTCTATATATGTGTGTGTGCATTTGTATGTCTCTATATATGTGTGTATGTATTTGTCTCTCTCTTTCTTTATGTGCGTGTACATATATCCATATGTCACTATATATGTGTGTATGTATTAGTATGTCCCTCTATATATGTGTGTATGTATTTGTAGGTCTCTATCCATATGTGTATGTATTTGTATATTTCTCTATATACGTGTCTATGTATTTGTATGTCCTCTATATATGTGTGTATGCATTTGTATGTCTCTCTATATGTGTGTATGTATTTGTCTCTCTCTTTCTCTATGTGCGTGTACATATATCCATATGTCACTATATATGTGTGTATGTATTAGTATGTCCCTCTATATATGTGTGTATGTATTTGTAGGTCTCTATCCATATGTGTATGTATTTGTATATTTCACTATATACGTGTCTATGTATTTGTATGCCCCTCTATATATGTGTGTGTGCATTTGTATGTCTCTATATATGTGTGTATGTATTTGTCTCTCTCTTTCTCTATGTGCGTGTACATATATCCATATGTCACTATATATGTGTGTATGTATTAGTATGTCCCTCTATATTATGTGTGTATGTATTTGTAGGTCTCTATCCATATGTGTATGTATTTGTATATTTCACTATATACGTGTCTATGTATTTGTATGTCCCTCTATATATGTGTGTATGCATTTGTAGGTCTCTATATATGTGTGTATGTATTTGTCTCTCTCTTTCTCTATGTGCGTGTACATATATCCATATGTCACTATATATGTGTATATGCATTTGTATGTCTCTCTATATATGTGTGTATGTATTTGTAGCTCTCTATCCATATGTGTATGTATTTGTATATTTCACTATATACATGTCTATGTATTTGTATGCCTCTCTATATATGTGTGTATGCATTTGTATGTCTCTATATATGTGTGTATGTATTTGTCTCTCTCTTTCTCTATGTGCGTGTACATATATCCATATGTCACTATATATGTGTGTATGTATTAGTATGTCCCTCTATATATGTGTGTATGTATTTGTATATTTCACTATATACGTGTCTATGTATTTGTATGCCCCTCTATATATGTGTGTGTGTATTTGTATGTCTCTCTATATATGTGTGTATGTATTTGTCTCTCTCTTTCTCTATGTGCGTGTACATATATCCATATGTCACTATATATGTGTGTATGTATTTGTATGTCTCTCTATATATGTGTGTGTGCATTTGTATGTCTCTATATATGTGTGTATGTATTTGTCTCTCTCTTCTTTATGTGCGTGTGTACTACTATCCATATGTCACTATATATGTGTGTATGTATTAGTATGTCCTCTATATATGTGTGTATGTATTTGTAGGTCTCTATCCATATGTGTATGTATTTGTATATTTCTCTATATACGTGTCTATGTATTTGTATGTCCCTCTATATATGTGTGTATGCATTTGTATGTCTCTCTATTGTGTGTATGTATTTGTCTCTCTCTTTCTCTATGTGCGTGTACATATATCCATATGTCACTATATATGTGTGTATGTATTAGTATGTCCCTCTATATATGTGTGTATGTATTTGTATTCCTATCCATATGTGTATGTATTTGTATATTTCACTTATATACGTGTCTAGTATTTGTATGCCCTCTATATATGTGTGTGTGCATTTGTATGTCTCTATAATGTGTGTATGTATTTGTCTCTCTCTTTCTCTATGTGCGTGTACATTATTCCATATGTCACTATATAGTGTGTATGTATTAGTATGTCCCCTATATATGTGTGTATGTATTTGTAGGTCTCTATCCATATGTGTATGTATTTGTATATTTCACTATATACTGTCTATGTATTTGTATGTCCCTCTATATATGTGTGTATGCATTTGTAGGTCTCTATATAGTGTGTATGTATTTGTCTCTCTCTTTCTCTATGTGCGTGTACATATATCCATATGTCACTATATATGTGTATATGCATGTTATGTCTCTCTATATATGTGTGTATGTATTTGTAGCTCTCTATCCATATGTGTATGTATTTGTATATTCTCATATATACATGTCTATGTATTTGTATGCCTCTCTATATATGTGTGTATGCATTTGTATGTCTCTATATATGTGTGTATGTATTTGTCTCTCTCTTTCTCTATTGTGCTGTACATATATCCATATGTACTATATATGTGTGTATGTATTAGTATGTCCCTCTATATATGTGTGTATGTATTTGTATATTTCACTATATACGTGTCTATGTATTTGTATGCCCCTCTATATATGTGTGGTGGTATTTGTATGTCGCTCCTAGTATAATGTGTGATGTATTTGTCTCTCTCTTTCTCTATGTGCGTGTACATATATCATATGTCACTATATATGTGTGTATGTATTTGTATGTCTGCTCTATATATGTGTGTATGCATTTGTATGTCTCTATATATGTGTGTATGTATTTGTCTCTCTCTTCTTTATGTGCTATATATATCCACTATATATGTTGTATGTATTGTATGTCCTCTATATATGTGTGTATGTATTTGTAGGTCTCTATCCATATGTGTATGTATTTGTATATTTCACTATATACGTGTCTATGTATTTGTATGTCCCTCTATATATGTGTGTATGCATTTGTATGTCTCTCTATATGTGTGTATGTATTTGTCTCTCTCTTTCTCTATGTGCGTGTACATATATCCATATGTCACTATATATGTGTGTATGTATTAGTTGTCCCTCTATATATGTGTGTATGTATTGTAGGTCTCTATCCATATGTGTATGTATTTGTATATTTCACTATATACATGTCTATGTATTTGTATGCCCCTCTTATATATGTGTGTATTGCATTTGTATGTCTCTATATATGTGTGTATGTATTTGTCTCTCTCTTTCTTTATGTGCGTGTACATATATCCATATGTCACTATACATGTGTGTATATATTAGTATGTCCCTCTATATATGTGTGTAATGTATTTGTAGGTCTCTATCCATATGTGTATGTATTTGTATATTTCACTATATACGTGTCTATGTATTGTATGTCCTCTACATATGTGTGTATGCATTTGTATGTCTCTATATATGTGTGTATGTATTTGTCTCTCTCTTTCTCTATGTGCGTGTACATATATCCATATGTCACTATATATGTGTATATGCATTTGTATGTCTCTCTATATATGTGTGTATGTATTTGTAGGTCTCTTATCCATATGTGTATGTATTTTGTATATTTCACTATATACGTGTCTATGTATTTGTATGCCCTCTATATATGTGTGTGTGCATTTGTATGTTCTTATATATGTGTGTATGTATTTGTCTCTCTCTTTCTCTATGTGCGTGTACATATATCCATTATGTCACTATATATGTGTGTATGTATTAGTATGTCCCTCTATATATGTGTGTATGTATTTGTAGGTCTCTATCCATATGTGTATGTATTTGTATATTTCACTATATACGTGTCTATGTATTTGTATGTCCCTCTATATATGTGTGTATGCATTTGTAGGTCTCTATATATGTGTGTATGTATTTGTCTCTCTCTTTCTCTATGTGCGTGTACATATATCCATATGTCACTATATACGTGTCTATGTATTTGTATGTCTCTCTATATATGTGTGTATGCATTTGGAGGTCTCTATCCATATGTGTATGTATTTGTATATTTCTCTATATACGTGTCTATGTATTTGTATGCCCCTCTATATATGTGTGTATGCATTTGTAGGTCTCTATATATGTGTGTATGTATTTGTCTCTCTCTTTCTTTATGTGCGTGTACATATATCCATATGTCACTATATATGTGTGTATGTATTAGTATGTCCCTCTATATATGTGTGTATGTATTTGTAGGTCTCTATCCATATGTGTATGTATTTGTATATTTCACTATATACGTGTCTATGTATTTGTATGCCCCTCTATATATGTGTGTGTGCATTTGTATGTCTCTATATATGTGTGTATGTATTTGTCTCTCTCTTTCTCTATGTGCGTGTACATATATCCATATGTCACTATATATGTGTGTATGTATTTGTATGTCTCTCTATATATGTGTGTATGTATTTGTAGGTCTCTATCCATATGTGTATGTATTTGAATGTATCTTGAAATTGGTGTGAATATATTTGTATGTCTTTATATATATATGTGTATGCATTTGTAGGGTTCTATCCATATGTGTATGTATTTGTATATTTCACTATATACGTGTCTATGTATTTGTATGTCCCTCTATATATGTGTGTGTGCATTTGTAGGTCTCTATATATGTGTGTATGTATTTGTCTCTCTCTTTCTCTATGTGCGTGTACATATATCCATATGTCACTATATATGTGTGTATGTATTAGTATGTCCCTCTATATATGTGTGTATGTATTTGTCTCTCTCTTTCTATATGTGCGTGTACATATATCCATATGTCACTATATATGTGTATATGCATTTGTATGTCTCTCTATATGTGTGTATGTATTTGTCTCTCTCTTTCTCTATGTGCGTGTACATATATCCATATGTCACTGTATATGTGTGTATGCATTTGTATGTCTCTCTATATGTGTGTATGTATTTGTCTCTCTCTTTCTCTATGTGCGTGTATATATATCCATATGTCACTATATATGTGTATATGCATTTGTATGTCTCTCTCTATAGCTGTCAATGTATTTGTATGTCCCTCTATGTACGTGTGTATGTATTTGCGTTAACTGTCAAAATACCTTTATTTCTTAGCGTTGCTACTAAATGAAGAAATGGTGCAATTAGTTTGTTTTGTTTTGTTTATGTATCTTGAAATTGATTGAAATTAACAATGTAGAATTCAACATTTAACAGTTAGATGCCCTAGTCTAGCTAAGGAACACAGGCAATACCCCCCCCCACATCACCACCATCACAACGTTAATCCACACGTGTGTGTATTTGAGCCACTAGCTAGAATATATTTGAATTTTGGTAGCCCAGCTAACAACATCCTATTTTCCTAAAACTGAGCCTATTTAAAAAAAGCCGGCAGGTGGTCCCATTGGGGGAGTCTTACCCCTCTGCAGAGGTGCAGTCGGTGCATTCTAACGCCCCAGCCGACAGCGCAGTGGTGTAATTGGGTCATTTCAAGAACTAGTCAATATTTGATGAAAATGTTTTATTTAATATTCTTAATTCTGACCTTATGCCGGATAAAGGACTTGGACATGTATTATTTTGAAGTTTAGAAAATAATTGCTATATTCTCTATTCCTTTTTTTGACAGAATCATCTTATAAAAGAGTTTGCTACTACACGAATTGGTCACAATACCGCAAACCTCCAGCCAAATTCCTTCCTTACCACATTCATCCATTTCTCTGTACGCATCTTATATTTGCTTTTGCAAAGTTGAATTCACGAAACCATTTGGCACCTTACGAATGGAACGACATCGACTACCCACGTAAGTCAAGTTTCTTTTTTTGTCATTCATTATTCTTTTTAAAATTTGCGGCTTTTTAATACGATCAGAAAAATGATAGTGGAATTATCTCTCCCTGTCGCCAGAGGGCGAATCGCCAATATACGGTGTTGGTGCCAAAATTAAATCCCCTCACTTATCGTATGAACTTCCACCAGGCGAGACGTGACATTGAAACACTCCCTATCGACAGCGAGTAGAATTTATTCTAGCGCAACTTCACCTTAACTCAGCAAGATAAGTCAAGTCGCAAATGCCACAAAACTTGCATCACCCTTTTTGTACCTTTTTTTAAATACATGTTGTTTTAATTTTCAGCTGTTGTTTTGTCTTCTTTCATCCGAAATTATTTGCCTACCACCGGGAGATTTTAAGAACTCCTATAGGGATTGGCCTCTATATTTTTACGGCATGTGGAATTGACCAAACTAAAATAATTAAGTTTTCTTAAATAACTAGTTTTACAATGGTATGTCATGAGTTTAGAATTAGGTAAACAAAAAGATAATCGAAATAATATTAGTTTAGAAATATTTTAACAACAATAGAAACAATGGTTTAAATTCATCCGATAATTTATGTCACCAGAATTCCACAGATACCAAAATCATTCGATATTGCATCATTGCAAATCACCTGATATTTGATGAATATTTTAGCTTAATGATCACGTAGACAATTACAAGAGAATTATAAAAGACCCTTTTAGCTGAAAGACGAGAGAGAGAGAGAGAGAGAAGAGAGAGAGAGAGAGAGAGAGAGAGAGAGAGAGAGAGAGAGAGAGAGAGAGAGAGAGAGAGAGCGGGAGCGTACGGTCTTCCCGATTCGACAGAGTTGGAGCTGATGCTCCTAACGCGACAGTAGGAGCGAAAGTTCTCCCCCAACATCGACACAATGGGGAGAAGTCGCTGCCCGAAGACACAAAATGATATATCAGGTTGGTCTCGTATTTTCGTTTCCAATTTTCTCTATCTCGCTCAATAACCCTACACTCATAATCGTAGGAAGTACCCTGTTATGTCTCTTAATACCTGCAATCTTCTGTAATTTACTGCAGAAATCATGGCATGCACGTAACATTTTCTTTTTTTGTGATGGAGGGAAATTCTGAGAATAGAAAGCCTTAGTGTTAACACTTTATTTGTTTGTTTGTTTTGTTTTATGGCATATCAACCACGGTGGGTCATTTAATGTTGGCAAAGTTTTGAAAGATTCGTAGTGATAGCTGAAAATTAAAACAACATGTATTTAAAAAAAGGTACAAAAAGGGTTATGGTTGAAAATTTATTAAACTCAACTTTTTTAAAAAACAAATTTTCTATTTAACCTAACAGGCACTACCACTCCGGGTCAGAGTGGACCTGGGAACAATGGTGATAAAGGGATGCTCAACATTACCCAGAGCTCCAGAACTGGAACCTCACCATCAGATAGAGTTTAACCTCATACCCAGGACATTTAGACCCCCAGTCACTCCTTTCTAGCACACATATGATAAAAAGGGTTGGGGCTTGCCATTAGGACTGCCCGTCTAGCCTAAGTAAGGGCCAAAGTGAGGTGCTGCATGTCAAGAACTGCTCATCCACCAAGACTCTGTCCTTAAGCATCATGGATCGCCACCCATGACTAACTGCAGAGGTACAGTCGATGTATTCTAAAACCCCAACCGACAGGACTGTTAACAATTAGTTAACTAATTGTTATTAGTTTACTAACTAATTGTTAAGTGTGTAATTATTTATAGGTTATTCCGTAGACAATGAATGCAATGTTGCATTGTTGGATACTCTTCCTTCCTTACTTCTATTTTTCTTCTGTTCATCTTTGGTATGTTAAGTTCTTCTAGCGTCTCTTCTAACGTCTCTTGTGGTTGGTCGTCCTTGATTCATTCCTTCTCCTAGATCAGTCTTGTTGCCAAGACATTCATCAACCACAAAACCATATTACTTATGTAAGCTTTTATTTACTTAACTAAACATCTTCATCTGACTAACATAGCGCGCGTATGAAGTGAGCTCCAGTTAAAACAGTACACCTTCTCTGCCTGACGTCCAAACTGAAACTGAAGACCCAGCCAGGTCCCACATGACTTCACGTATTTCGCGGGCTTTCTATAATATTCCATGGAAAGTCCCGCCCGTGATATGTAAAGGGGCTATCCCTTCAGAAATACAGGGGCAATAATCTTATGCAACCGCATAAATTATGTAACAGCATGATGGTATTCAACACAGAAAAAGAATAAACCGAGTTTCTTTAAATTCAATTTATATTAAACACCTAAGTAAGAGAATCGGTTTTTAAAATCCTATTTTAAAATAGCTGCTGAAATCGTGTTACTATCTTACATATTCTATTGGATGCGCGTGGTGTAATGGTTAGAGTCATAGGAAATGGACTCGTTGAACCGAGTTCAAATCCTGGACGAAGCTGTTTGCATTTCACATAGTGCTAATACACTTGGGAAAGGTATGCATCCACCCTCCCTCCAGCTATGGGTGAATAGTAGGGTCGATTGAGCTCTTTAACTTTAGCTAGGTAACCAATCTAGGAGAAGGAAAATTCTGATTTTAACATCTGGAAACCCAGCTTAAGAAATTGACTTTGTGTCACATCCTGCGCATGTGGCGGGGTTGGTAAATACCCACGATTTTTTATTCGTTTTTGAATTGCCTGATGTTTGCGATAGTTGCGAATTTATTTCCTTCGTTTTTAACGCTTTTGAAACCAAATAAAAACCAAGATTTTACATACTGATTTTTAAACTAAACTTATTGTGAGGTTGATCGTTTTGTTTTACGACATATCAACCCTTTTCGGGTCAATTAATGCGATCAAGTCATTTTGATATCAGTTTGCTTATAGTACCTGCTATTGCTTAAGTTGTCACTCATTTAAGTATTGGACAGGCTCATCGTCATTTAACTTCGGTGATCTAGCGGGAGCCGGGGCTTTCAACGTGACTTGACCATAATCTTATCATTGGATGGTTGGTTGTTTTGTTTTACGGCATATCAACCTTTTTTGGGTCATTTAATGCTGAATCAAGTCATTTTGGTTTGGTTGTTTTGTTTTACGGCATATCAACCCTTTTTGGGTCATTTAATACCAAATCAATTCATTTTGATATTAGGTTGCTTACACTATCTGCTGTTGCTTAAATGGTTACCCATCTAAGTATTGAATAGGCTCATCACTGCTTAACTTTGGTGATCTAGAAGGAACCGGTACTTTCAATGTGACTTGACCATAATCTTATGATTGGGTGGCTGGTTGTTTTGTTTTACGGCATATCAACCCTTTTCGGGTCATTTAATGCCGAATCATTCATTTTGATATCAGGTTGCTTACAGTACCTGTAGTTTCTTAAGTGGTCACCCAATTAAGTATTGAACAGGCTCATCGTTGCTTAACTTCGGTGATCTAGTGGGAACCGGGGCTTTCAACGTGACTTGACCATAAACTCTTATAGTGATAGAATCGGAACATTACAATCTTTCTGATTTCTAACTGCAATTAAATTCGTGAATTTATAAAAAAATCTACAACGTTGACATGATATAAATTGGTTTTTTGTGACCAATTGAAAACCAAGATTTTAAAACTAAACTTATAGTGATACAATACGTACATTACACTCTTTGTAACTTCAAGCAGCTATTAAATTCGTGAATTTATAAAAATCTACAACATTGACATAATATAAATTGGTTTTGAGACCAATTGAAAACCAAGATTTTAAACTAAACTTATAGTGATACAATACGTACATTACACTCTTTGTAACTTCAAGCAGCTATTAAATTCGTGAATTTATAAAAATCTACAACATTGACATGATATAAATTGGTTTTCCTATTGAGTAGCCTCAAGATTACCAACAAAGACACTTTCCCTTAGGACTTTTGTTCTAGCTATTTTGTATTTGTTGTTAAATGTGCTCAGACAATAAAGTCTTTATTTTGTTATGTACCTCTTCGTTAGATTTTGTTTCCTATATATTCACCTACGTTCAGAGGTTTCTCTGAAGCCTCCTAACGTATTATAAGAAATGGTTTTAGCCATGGAAGTATAAAACCCTATTTAATTTATATACTATAAATAGCTTAAGGAAATTGAAAATGCCAAGTTACAATGTGAAAGAACAAATTAAAATAATAGAATATTACTATTCAACTGAGAGGTTTATCATTTCAACTAGCAAGAATATCGCCCTTCGGGATTAAGTATTTCAGTTTTAAAGAAGTGAAATATATCTACAATTTCGACATGATATTGCAGCGTTAGTTTCGTATTTGCCTGAGAGTTGTCTGCCCGTTTAGTTCGCTGGTTCCCGCTAGGGGGCCGTTTTATATTTAAGCGGCTGGTTCGAACGTCTCTTTCTCTTTTCCTGTTCCTCAAACTACGAGACACATGGGTTAGATTCTGGTCTACCCCTTCTCGTTAGGGCTTCGTCCCCCCTTACATTACTGTAAGTTATTCACACAGCATGGACTATTCCTAGTCTCATGTCTGTGGCTTTTATGTTTATCTTTTTACCATTCATGAATGTGTCTTTATCTTTATTTATGTACACCTTGTATTATGTACCCTTTTATCCATGTGTTGTATACGTATTAAATGTTTTGTTTATCAAACCTTTGTCGGAGTTTGTATCTTCAAGTATATATCATCATTTAACCATACAATATGAATATCTAAATATATTTTCTAAAATTTTCGATATAGATATGTACAAACAGTTCACCGGTTTGAAAAAGAAGAACCCGGAATTGAAAACCCTTTTAGCTGTTGGTGGTTGGAGTATGGCTTCCCGCCCTTTTACAGTGATGGTAAGGACTAAAGAATCAAGAAGAGACTTCATCAGCCACGCAATAAGTTACCTGAGAACGCACAATTTTGATGGCCTTGATTTGGATTGGGAATATCCAGCAAACAGGGGCAGTCCACCTGAAGATAAACAGAGATTTGTAGATTTAGTCAAGGTAAAGATATTTATTTGGTCTATTTGTTTAACGGCATGTCAACTCTTTATGTGTTATTTAATGTCGAAATTTGATTCATTTATAAATGTTTATTTATAATAACTATATTTTCAATGTTGTTTGTTTTACTGCATTTTTTTGTCGGTCCCTCTCTTCCAAAGACCAGCCTCTTCTTCTTCTTCTTCTTCTTCTTCTTCTTCTTCTTCTTCTTCTTCTTCTTCTTCTTCTTCTCCTCCTCTTTCTTGTTGTTGTTGTTGTTGTTGTTGTTGTTGTTCTTCTTCTTCTTCTTCTTCTTCTTCTTCTTCATACATTTCCTAATTTTCCTTATTATTCACATCTTTTTGTCTTCCTCATTTCATTTCTCTCTTTCTTTTTGCACTTCCTTCCCTTCTACTTCTCTAACAATATATTTCTTCTTTTTTTTTTTAACTTTTAGTTCTTCATATTTTAGTTGTTCATTTTTATTCTTCATTTTTCCTCCCCTTATTTTTCTTTTTCATCATCATCATCATCATCATCATCATTTGTTCCTTTTTCTTCCACTTCTCCCCTCCGCCTCCCCACTCCATCTATCTATGTATTTATCTCTTTTCTTCTTCTTCTTCTTCTTCTTCTTCTTCTTCTTCTTCTTCTTCTTCTTCTTTTTTCAATGTTTGTTTTTTACTTTTTTGTTGCTCTCTCTCTCTCTCTCTTTCTCTTTCTCTTTCTCTCTCTCTCTCTCTCTCTCTCTCCTCTCTCTCTCTCTATCTTCCAAAGACCAATCTCTTCTTCTTCTTCTTCTTCTTCTTCTTCTTCTTCTAATTATAACTATATTTTCAATGTTTGTTTTTACTGCACTTTTTTGTTGCTCTCTCTCTCTCTCTCTCTCTTCTCTTTCTCTCTCTCTCTCTCTCTTCCAAAGACCAGTCTCTTCTTCTTCTTCTTCTTCTTCTTCTTCTTCTTCTTCTTCTTATTATTATTATTATTATTATTATTATTATCCGTGAAAAATGAGGTAATTATTTATGTACGTGTCGACACATCTCCCTAGGATCAATGTGTTACTCTGTTTTCTTGTGTCTTGGATCAGTGTTGTCTCCTTGTACTCTGCCTTGGATCAGTTTTTATCTCCAGGACCATTAGCCTCGGATCAGTGTAGTATCTGTGTGCTCTACCCAACTTAATATTTCCAAGGTAATTTCACCTTGCTGTTCAAGCAACTGAACGATGACGTAATGTATATGTCATTTAGTCCCTTGTTTTGACGTTAGAATCTGTACAGTATTACCTTGTTACATGTATAAAATCGTGAGTTAGATCCTCGCAGGATGCCCCATTAGAATCCATATGTAAAAAAAACCTTGAATTGATCCGGCCGCGTGGGGCGTCAGAAAAAAAAGAGCACAAATAAAATCTTCATTATTTTTGCACAAAAAAAAATAAAAAATAACAAAAAACAAGATGTGGTGATAGTGAATGTGTATATGTATCTACTTTGTCATTAATTGTTTTATTTTTGTAGTTTCCTCCGGACATACACACAATCATACATAAATACACACAACTACCCTTTATATATGTACTAGAAGCGGCTACCCGGTATCGCTAGGTAAAGGAGGGGGTAAAAATGTAGTCTCGCAGATCCATTATTGTTGAATCACGGGTTGGATCCTCGCAGGAGGCCCCATTAAAATCCCTATATAAAAAAGACCTTGCCTTGATCCAGCCACTCTGAAAAGAAAAATTAATGTTTCCTATTTATAACACTAAATGCAAAAAAAAAAAATCCATGTTGTTATCATTTAAATTTTAGTTTTTTAATCATCTTCACGAATATAAATCAAACCTCTATTGTTACATAATCTATGTGGTTGCATAAGATTATTGTCAATCCCCTGTAATTCTGAGGGGATGACCCCTTTCATACCATGGCTTGGTACTTCTATGGAAATTACAGAAGCCCACCAAATATGTAAAGTCACGTGGGACCTTTTTCAGAGCCCCCAGTTTGCAGTTGGACGTCAGGCAGAGCAGTCGGCCATTTTGTGCTGTGCCTAAGGCTGGGACTCGCGCGCGCTATGTTAGTCAGATAATTAGATACGTGAAATGTATAGTTAAGGAAATAAAAGTTTATATAAGTAAAATGTTCTTGTGGTTGATGAATGTCTTGGTAACAAGACTAAGAAATGAATCCAGGACGACCAGCCAGCAGGAACATAGCAAGAAGACCAGACCTTAGAAGATATACCAGACCAAGATAGATGATAGACGATCAGAAGCAAAGCCGGTCAGAAGAATAGACGACAGAGTAAGAAGTAAGAAAGGTATATAACGTTATATGCTGATTTGGTAAAGTGAAAAGATCAGTATATAACACTATTATTTTTGCTAAAAAAAAAACAAGCCTTGGTGATATTTAATGTGTATATATATTTACTTTGTCGTCAATTGTTTTATTTTCGAAGTTTACTCCGGACATACATATTCACGGAACTGCCATTTATATATGTATAGATGTATAGATATGATTCTTTACATTGGCAGGAATTGCGGTTGGCATTTGCGAGAGAAGCAGTCGAGACCAACTCCCCACGTTTGATTCTTTCAGCAGCGGTTGGATGTGGAGAAAAAACCCTCCAATCGGCCTACAATGTGAGCCAACTTTCAAAGTAAGTCAACAATTTTCGATATCATTAAAGATTTCTTTTTTTTTTCTTTCTTTTGTTTGTCTTTTTTTTTTCAGTCCTTTTTATTTTCATTTTTACTTCCTCACTTTATATAACCTTTCTGTCTTCTTTCTTTTCTTTCTTTCTTTCTTTCTTTCTTTTTCAATTCTTATTTTTCCTTTGAACATATATTTGCTTTGATATTTTCGTTGTAAATCTCTAACAATCTATTAACTGAATAGACCCGTCTATAAGTCGATTTTTCTGTATAACTCAACAATTGATTGATGGCCAAACATTAATGGAATCAATTTTTGTCGCCAAATTTTGCTGCTAGTTCTCCTATTATGTTAAGACTAGCAGCGGCTACCCGGCGTCGCCTGGGTAGAAGGGGATTTTTTAGTCCCGCCGATCGAGTTGAATCCTCGTGGAGTGCCCTATTTAAATCTCTATGTAAAAAAAATAGACCTTGCATTGATCCAGCTACTCTAAAAAGAAATGTTAATGTCTACTATCTAAAATATTAAATGAAAAAAAAATATCTATGCTGTTATTTAAATTTTATTTTTTGATTATCTTTACGAATATAAATCAAATCTCTATTATTTTGCTCAAAAACCAGGCCCTGGTGATATTTGATATGTATATAGATATTTACTTTGTCGTTAATGGTTTTATTTTCAAAGTTTCCTCCGGACATACATATACACACAACTGCCCTTTATATATGTATAGATGTTAGCATTAGAAAATTATTACTTATGTATCGATTGATACCAGTTTTGTTGAAAAATGAGGTCTTCAAAGTTCGACCTATACACGAATATAGGTGCAAGGTGTAATGGTTAGAGTCGTAGGAAATTAACTCATCGACCTGAGTTCAAATCCTGGACGAGGCTGTTTGCATTTCACATAGAACTAATACTCATGGGAAAGGTATGCATCCAACTATTCTCCCTCCAGCTATGGGTAAATAGTAGGGAAGACTGGGTTCTTTAACCTCAGCTAGGTAACCAGTCTAGGAGAAGGAAAACTCTGAATTCAAACCTGCTAAATTCTGCTTAAAAATTCACTTTGAGTCGCATACTATTCGTGCAGAGGGGATGGTGAATTATATATTTCAGGAAGCTTAGACAAAGTGTCCCACTCTCCCAAACCCTTGTGAGAGTTAGACACCTTGTCTAAGCTTCCTGAATTCTAAGTCTTTTGTTATATTTTTACTTATAAATTTGCCCTGTGACTCTAACAATAAGAGTACACATTGAGCCCTGCAAACTGCGACACATTAAAAAAAAAAAAAACTCCTATGTCATAAGGAAGATTTCTTCTCCGGATTTTTTGATTATATATATATATATATATATATATATATATATATATATATGTGTGTGTGTGTGTGTGTGTGTGTGTATGTGTGTGTCTGTGTATATCTGGTGAGTCTAGTTCTAGAACTATACTCATCAGACAGACAGACAGACACACACACACACACGTACACACACATATATATGTATATGTATATATATATATGTATATAAATATGTATATATATATATATATATATATATATATATATATATATGTGTGTGTGTGTGTGTGTGTCTGTGTATATCTGGTGAGTCTAGTTCTAGAACTATACTCATCAAACAGACAGACAGACACACACACACACACATATATATGTATATGTATATATATATGTATATAAATATGTATATATATATATTATATATATATATATATATATATATATATATATATATATGTGTGTGTGTGTGTGTGTGTGTGTGTGTGTGCGTGTCTGTGTATATCTGGTGATCTAGTTCTAGAACTATACTTATCAGACAGACAGACAGACAGACACACACACACACACACACACACACATATAGATGTATATGTATATATATACGTATATAAATATGTATATATATATATATATATATATATTTATATATATATATATATATATATATATATGTATGTGTGTGTGTGTGTGTGAGTGTGCGTGTGCGTGTGTGTAATGTTTTGAATAAGATTGATATATAAAACAAACTAATAAAACTTACCAGACACAGACCAAAATAGGAAATGCTTGAAGCAAAATGTTTTTTTTTTTTTCAAAATCTTTTAATTACGAAATATTTTTCCTCGGCTGAACAAGCTTTATTTTTTTTTTACTGTTAATGTGCGATTTCTAATAATGATTATTGATCGATTTTAATCAGTTGACCAATTCTCTTCGTAGAGAACGGCCAACGAAAATCAATCAATCGATTATTCGATCTCTCTTGTTTCAAACGGAAATCATTTTTTTACTATCGCTCACATATGAATGCAGATTCTCAAAAATTTATAGTAGAAACATTTTTGGATTATTTCCTTTAACTCCAACATAAAAGAGGGGAACCACTCTGATTGACTGATAAATTATTTATTTATTTAATTATTGATCTTCTAGGAAAAAGAAGACAGGGTTAGGGTTAGGGTTAGGGTTAGTTTAATGGGAAAATAAATAGATAATTTATCAATCAAGATTGGTTCCCCTTTGGGTAATCCTTAACTATTTCCTTGTAAATTCCTACCTTTAAAATAAATTGAACCTCAGTTTATGTCCGTGTTTTTGCAATAAATGTTTTATTTTTCTTGCATCCGTTATTTTACAATACTAAATATATTTTCTTTATTTGTTAAAGACTAAAGAATAAAGAAAATATATTTAGTATTGTAAAATAACGGGTGCAAGAAAAATAAAACATTTATTGTAAAAACACGGACATAAAATGAGGGTTCAGTTTATTTTATGGTAGCAATTTACGAGGAAATAGTTAAGGATTACCCCCTTTGTTTATGTTGGAGTTATAGGAAATAACCTTTTTTTTATTGTAGCTCACATATGGAATGCAGTTTCTCAAAAACTTATAGTATAGACTTTTTTGTTTATAGAAAACACACATGATATGATATCAGAAAAAAAAATGATATCAGCAAAATATTATACTAAATATATACTATAATATTTCCTTAAAAAAATGATATCAGCAAAAAAAAAAAAAAAATGATATCAGCAAAAAAAAAAAAATGATATCAGCAAAATATAATACTAAATATATACTATAATATTTCCTTAAAAAAATGATATCAGCAAAAAAAAAAAAAAAATGATATCAGCAAAATATAATACTAAATATATACTATAATATTTCCTTAAAAAAATGATATCAGCAAAAAAAAAAAAAATGATATCAGCAAAAAAAAAAAAATGATATCAGCAAAATATAATACTAAATATATACTATAATATTTCCTTTAGAAAAAATGATATCAGCAAAATTGTTTAAAACGTTGATAACTTGACAAATGAAAAGAAAGATACGTCTGTTTAAATTGTTTTTCGTGTGGGGTGGGGGCTGAATTAAGTAAATAATTATATTGAGACATCCAAAAACAGATGCATTAGAGAAAGCACTGCACGTATTATATATATATATATATATATAATATATATATATATATATATATATATATATGTGTGTGTGTGTGTGTATGTGTGTGTGTGTGTGTGTGTGTGTGTGTGTATGTGTGTGTGTGTGTGTATTCTTTCATTTATACATGTAGAATCAAACAAAAGGCACATATCCTGTTTAATAATTTTATTAACGATCTTTTCAAGCTTTCTGGTCAACTTTTTTTTACATTTGGATCGAATCCGTAAATTATTCCACCAAAGTTCATATCCCAAGTTCAAAGTGCCGAAAGTACTTGGGATATGAACTTTGGTGGACTAACCTACGG
>CM042173.1:39930884-39983384 GCA_023376005.1 Doryteuthis pealeii
ATATATAATATATATATATATATATATATATATATATATATATATATATATAAGTTAAAAGAAAGGAAATGAATCCGACAATATGAGTAAGAAAAGGTGGAATGAAAACATCACACAGTGCTGTTAAAGAAGAAAACAATTTATAATATAATCATAGCTGATACTGATCAATATTTCGATTTTTACAAAAATCATCATCAGAGCTCATTCACTCCCGTAGTTGTTTGGGTCGGAGAGGAAAGTCAAAATGAGTTTACAAAACAAAAAAAAACCTTAATACTGCCATACATATATACAAATATGATATTATATAAATATAAATTTTATACATATATATATATATATATATGATATATATATGATATATGATATATATATACATTTATATTTACATTTATATATATATATACATATATATTTTATACATATATATATATATATATATATATATATATATATATATATATATATATATATATATATATAAATATAATATTATATATATATATATATATATATATATATATATATATATATATATATATATCCCTTCCCGAAGAATCACTAGAAAACTATAGAGTATAACCCTTACTGCCATAGTTTCTAAGGTTTATAATGCTTTTCTTCTTAATCACATCAGACCAGAAGTTGAGAAAATTCTTAGGGAAAATCAAAACGGATTTAGGAAAAATCAATCCACAACTTCTTAGATCGAAGAAGAAAAGAATCTCGTGGCAACACTTTTGTTTGTAGATTTCTCCAAGGATTTTTGGTTTTCTACACAAAGCATATGGTGCCCCTAAAGAAACTATTATCGATATTATGAAACTCTACAAAAACATGAAAGCTATGATTCGCTCGGCCTATGCTGACAAAGGTTTCTTTGACATTGCCGCTGGAGTCCCACAAGGAGATACATGAGAACCATTTCTATTTATAATCCGTATTGTGTGTTCGTAATGTTTATGTGAAGGTGTGTTTTGGTTAATGAATTTTCCCATTTATAAATTCTTATTAGTGTTAAGGCTTATTTGTTCACCTGATCTGAGGAGGGTTGTCATTTCGTACCTTGCCTGTTCGTTGGCTACTGCTTTTCTCAGGGTTCTTTACTACTATATATGTTCCTTTCCCCCGACTCTCAGAACCTCCGTTAGTTGGCGGGAGTTTTAAGCTTTTGGTGTCGGTCAGTCTGGCTTTATCTATTTTTAGAATATGATCCTTTATGAACCATTACACCTGCCTAGATTACGTACTACGAACGTCATTAGATCTAATGGAGGAAAATGTTTCACACTAAGAAAAGGCAAGAAGCAGATGATATCCCGCAGAAACTAATAGAGATGCAGACTACGCAGATAATCTTGCACTTCTGGCAAATATCCCATCCCAGACGAATCTGCTGCATAACCTTGAGCAGGCAGCAAGAGACATAGGCCTCAATGTGAACTCAGATAAAATAGAGTTCAGGTTCAGGATTGGAACGTACCCCGGAAAAACTACTTTGATTTAAAAAAAAACCTTCTTGCCTAGGAGATGTAATTATGTAACGCACACAAAAAATAAATAAATAAAATAAAATAAAAAAAAAACAAAACAAAACAAAAAAACAAAAAAACAAACCTGGTGACCCGAATTAAATCTGGTTTAAACTCATCCGTTTCTCTTCGTGATCATGCTTGGAGCATTTTTTTTTTCCAGCGAACTTTCTGAGTTCATTCCTTGTAATCACTATGAATAACTTTACAACGTGTTCATCGTAATTAGTTTGATTAATTAGTGCTTATGTAAATGAGGTGAGTGGAACCTGATGCTTTAGGAGAACCGGAAGTAAATTAGTCAGATATTGACTTTTGGGACTGACGTGAAAAGGAAAGAAAAGAAAAGAAAGAAAGAAAGAAAGAAAGTACTTAATTGTTTTAACATGAACAGTCGCAGTTGCAGGATATTATAAGGAAGCTGTTTTATAGGTCGTTGATTATCAGTTAGATGATGATGATCCCTTATGCAACACAAAATTTGGGTATATTTGCAGAGTTCCGACCCCCGGCCTCCTGCCTCAAAAACCGCTAGCCGGTGGCTGCTGAAAAACAAACAAACACCATCATTCGTTAATGAAATTTCTGGGTTTTTTTTTTCAATTTTTACTATATTATTACTTTATACTTTATACTTACTTTATGTTTACAAACGTGTATATATATATATATATATATATATATATATTATATATATATATATATATATAATCACAGTTACTTGCAAATCCACGAAGTATACAAATATATTTACTTCTGGATTAAAAAAAAAAAAAAACGATTTAAGAGTGCTCAATAAAAAGAGCTGAATATACGTTTTAAAAACAAATGGCTTAAAATATTCCGACTGCAGTTTCACGCAATAGCGAATCTTCAGGGAATTCTCTGAAGATTCGGTATTGCATGAAACTGCAGTCGGAATATTTTGAGCTATTCGTTTTAAAACGTATATATATATATATATATATATATATATATATATATATATATCAGATCTTAGCCCTGAAGAGCATTAAGCGAAACTTTTAGTAGGTTCGTCTGACTCATTAGATTTATCTTTATTATTTGCTCTACTTAGGTATTGAGCCCTTTTTACTTATTAGCTTTAGTCTCCTGGCGGTTTGTATGATATATATATATATATATATATATATATATTATATATAATATAATATACATATATATATATATATGCATATAAATGTTTTTTCTTTTGACCAAAATATTGCACCAATAGATTATTTTTTGTTGGTACGATTATCTTGTCTTTTCTTTTTTTCCAAAAATTTTTTTCTTCCCGGTTGATGTTTGGTAGTATATCTTTACAATCAAACTATTTGCTGGTTTTTTTTCTCGCCGCGAGGATTTACCAATAAGTTTGGTATATATATATATATATATATATTAGGAAAAATGAAAAATCACAGGTTTAAATGGGTTAAGTGGTGAGTTTATTGGCCGACGCTGCAGTGTTTCGATCTATTAATTAGATCATCTTCAGGGCATTTGTTTGTATATGGAAGGTGATAAGAAATTATTTATCACAGAATAACGAGAAAAGCGAGTGGTAGTTATTGTTATTCAGTCTGTTTAAAAAATTTTTGAGGTTTGAAAAAGGGGACGGTTAACCTAAAAAAATGTTAAACAGACTGAATAACAATAACTACCACTCGCTTTTCTCTTTATTCTGTGATAAATAATTTCTTATCACCTTCCATATACAAACAAATGCCCTGAAGATGATCTAATTAATAGATCGAAACACTGCAGCGTCGGCCAATAAACTCACCACTTAACCCATTTAAAATCTGTGTTTTTTTTTCCTAATATACTACATACCGTCGGATTCACTTCCTTTCTTCACACACACACACACACACATATATATATATATATGTATATTTAGTGTGTGTCTATCTGTCTATGTGTGTGTGTGTGTGTGTGTGTGTGTGTGTGTGTGTGTGTGTCTGGGAGAGTGTGTTCTTTCGGAAGACATTTTTTTTAGCAACCGAATACATAAAACTTACATAAAAAAAAGCAATACGAAACTCTTCTGTTAATCTTTACGTATTAAAAACACTGAAAATCTAAAATTAAACCAACACCGGAAACTTGGTCGGGATATTTGGATACCGACACTGATTATTAATCCAGCCCACAGTTTTCCATTTTCTATTTAGAGACGTATTTATGCAAAGAGACGATGAGGTCAAACGATCTGCCTTGGAGCTGTTTATAGACCGACGTAATCAAATATTCGCTGAAGCTAACGACGTTCTTTACCCCCATCCGGGAGAAAAAATGTTCGCTCGACAAATAACAGTGGGATCGATACTCGTTTTGGCAGACCCACCTAATCGATAACATGAAGGGGGCCGATAAATATTTCCATGTTCAAATGATTTCGAACAACATACTTCTTTTCAGCAAACTTTTTGGTCTTTAAGGTCCTCCAATTCGACATGTAAAATTTACCCCCCCCCCTATATTTAACACAATGAAACTTGAATAAAGGTTAATATTATCGTCAAAATTTTTGAACCATTCAAAAGAAGAAACATTAAAAAAAACTCCTGATGATTAAAAAAAAAAAAAAAATTTCAGTTTACGGAAATAATGTAGATTAAAACGAAAATAATGTTTACATTTTCGCACCATTAAATCAATTGAAATTTAACGTAGCCAAAAACAAGTTATGACTAAGGGTTTAAAAAAAAAATTATATGAAAAATCAATTAAGAGTCAAATTTTCACGAAAACTCTGTGGCAGGAAACAGATATACGGTGATAATTTTTTTTTACATGCAATAGGGATGTCCAATCTGCCGTATCATATTTACCCCCTCCCTATATTTAACACAGACTTTTTTGGTTATTTCCTATCATTCCAACTCTGTAAAAAAAACTTATCACAAAAAAACTGATACATTATTTATTTATTTATCTACCAAGAAAAAAGAAGACGGGGTTAGGGTTAGGGTTTACGGTTTAAGGTTAGGGTTAGGGCTTTAGGGTTAGTTTAATGGGGAAATAAATAAATAATTCATCAGTCAAGAGTGGTTCCCCTTTGTTTATGTTAGAGTTATAGGAAATAACCGCCTTTTTTTTTAAAAAAAAGTTCTATGAAAAATCAATTAAGAGTAAAAAAAAGTTCAAATAAATTTTTGATTGTTGCTTCAAAATAGCTTGAACTGATCACGTGACGTTGTTTTAGAGGTCAATATCGGTTCTTTTTTTTGTTGTTGACATTTACAGGAGTCAAATATCAAAAGAAAGAAATGTAGGAACAAATACTCACTTTTACCTTCCGAGATTTTATATCTATACATTCCTAAGGGAATTAGTGCTTTGAGAAATGCAGTCAGACTTGGACCATTCTACTCAGCTATAAGTTAAATAGTAACACTAATATCATCAACACTGATGGCTTTGGCATTCAATAGCCCACGAAGGTTGATATGCCATTAAACAAACAAACCAAACCTATTTGTCTCATCACATATATTCTTCTCATTCACACACACACACACACACCACACATATATATATATATATATATATATATATATATTAATGGATGTGGAGGCTGGAAGGAAGAGAATTGATGGGAAAGGTGCTATAGGCATTTTAAAATGTGTGTACTGCATTGGAAATTAATTTTTGTAAGGATTGGTATTGTTTTATGTATAAAGCTTCTAATATTTGGAGTTTTTGTTTATGTGCAGAATGTGTGTATTTTCCGTTAGGATATTTCGGTAATTAGAGTGAGGGCATGAATGTAATTTTAGGTGTTGTGAAATGGAGCTACTATCTGTTAAATGGAGAGTTAGACGATGTGACAATGTCATTGAGGTGAAACCGATGTAGGTATTTTCATTTTCTGGGAAACTGAAATCTATCTATCTATCTATCTATCTATATATATATATATATATATATATATATATACATTGTTGTTGAGGGATCCACGTATGCTTCTAGTTGATATATGAGTATATGTTTGTTATATCTATCTATCTATCTATCTATCTATCTATCTATCTATATGTGTGTGGTGTGTGTGTGTGTGTGTGTGTGTGTATTCTTAGTTTATGTATATTGTTTGGGCTTTAGTGTGAAGCATTAGGAATAACAGAAACTCGGTTTTAAAAGTTAAGTTTCCTTTTATTTCGTTGAATTTTCGCTTCTCTTCTACCGAACAAGAATTTGACTGGTAGAAATATTTATATGATCTGAGGTATCCTATGTCGTTATTGAGGCCTTGGATATGTGTACGTAGGCGTGTTATCCATTTAATCTCAGTGTGTTTTCGTGTTTGTGTGGATGGAAATCCGTGGTCAATTAGAATGCACTTCAGGTTTTGCAGGTTGTGTAATGGTTTATTGAAATGTTGTGCAATGCTGCTGTGTTGTGATTTTAATTTTATGGTGGATTTGTGGTTGTTTATATATATATATATATATATATATATATATATATTTGGAGGATATGTGCTTAATTGAAGTCGTACCTAATTTTGAAAATTAATTAATTAATAATTAATGAATTTTCATTAATTATTAACTAATAATTTCAAAATAGGTACGACTTCAATTAAGCACATATCCTCCAAAAATTATCGGCTTAAAGCCATATAAAAATAAACACATTTGTTTGTTTACTTAACCTCATATATATATAATATTATATATATATATATATATATATATATAATAAATGAAGGAAAAATACTTTAGATTTGCTTCATTACAATGATTTATTTCAACCGCATTACTGCAGCATCTTCAGGTATGAGCAAAATCATGAATATTACTGAAAAATTTCCCAAGAAACATTGGTTTAAATCTATCAATTTGGGTAGCGGATGCCTTATTTTGGGAGGGTAGTAGGGGCGGAGCACCCCCCCCCAAAAAAAAAAAAACAAAAAAAAACAAAAAACAAAACCCAAACAAACGGCGCTATCAAAACATTTCTGGGGTTGAAAGAAAACAACCTCACCCCACAAGTTAAATGCCAGATAATAAGGACTCATGTCGTCGTATTCATTTTCCATAATGATTACTATTACACCACGGCCTCCCCTCTAGGCCCCTTCTAGGCCCCCTAGGATAAATACAAACATTTAGAGAAAAGAAAAGATTAAAATAGAAAAAAAACATGGTCATTTACTAAGATTAGCTTGGAACAAGGTCATCATTTTTAGAGCATTTAGAATCAAAATTTTAATAATTACGACAAGAAGGTTCCCGAGTTCGAGAAGGTTCCCGAGTCCGACAAGAAATACCTGAAGAAGGCCGGAGGGCATATTGGCCGAAACGTTGTATAGATAACAATAAAGATGAGGACAATAGTCTGAATAATCCAAATGATCAAGCCTCATCTAAAAAATTCAGAGACATGAAAATAATAGTCCGAATGATCCAAATAATACAAATTATCAAGCCCATCTAAGAAATTCAGAGAAATGAGAACAATAGTCCGAATGACCGAAATAATACAAATTATCAAGCCTCATCTAAAAAAAAATCTGAGAAAAGGTCCATTTTATTATAACTCTTAGTTGGAATTTGTTTTATATAAATATGTAAATGTTTTGCGTTCGGTGACCTTCTGGATCACCAAGCGCATTATAAGAAATTGATGTTAGCTACAGAGTTAACACACCTTAATTCTGATAATGACGTTAACTGAATGATGGTTAAATACTTACTGTGATGTGTTCGGCAATGAATGGCAAGTAAGTGACAACCTTTTCTTTTAGGACTTTCATCCATTCTGTTTTCTATTCACTCTTTTAGGTCTGTGCTATAAAATAAAGTCCATTTGTTATAACTCTTTGTTGGAATTTCTTTTATATAAATATGTATATGTCCTGCATTCGGTGACCTTCTGGGATCACCTAGCGCATTATAAGAAACTGGTGTTAGCTACAGAAGTTAACGCCGCTTTAATTAGTGCCGTGTTAGTTATCTTTATTAATGACAGTTGTACGTGTATTTGTGTACGTGAGTTAGTGTCAATTTTCTAATGATTATTGTAATTAAAGAAACGAATAAAAATGATTCGGTGACGAATCAATCCCTGGTGAGAATGAAAGACGTATGAATGACCTTTCAAGATTCAAGTGAATAAAACAAGCAATGAATTATAGAAATCTATCAAAAATAAATTGTTTTACTTGTTCTTTGCTGTTGTCTGAAAATGTTCAGAAAACGAGTCATTCATTAATTACATTGGCCTGGTGGGAAAATTATGAAATACATTGAGCAAAATGATTCTTATATACAATAGAGAAAGACACACATACAGAGAGAGAGAGAAGAGAGAGAGAGAGAGAGACAGACAGAGTGAGAGAGAAAGAGAGAGAGAGAGAGAGAGAGAGAGAGAGAGAGAGAGAGAGAGAGAGAGAGAGAGAGAGAGAGAGGGAGGGAGAAGAGGAAAAAGAGAAATAATATAAAGAAAGATAAAATAAATATAATCTCAATCAAAAGAGAAATATTAGTAGAGAGAGAGAGAGAGAGAGAGAGAGAGAGAGAGAGAGAGAGAGAGAGAGAGAGAGAGAGAGAGAGATAGACAGACAGACAGACAGAGGCTGAGAGAGAGAGAGAGAGAGGGGGAAGGAGAAAATAATATAAAGAAAGATAAAATAAATATAATCTCAAAAGAGAAATATAGTAGAGAGAGAGAGAGAGAGAGAGAGAGAGAGAGAGAGAGAGAGAGAGAGAGAGAGAGAGAGAGAGAGAGAGAAGAGAGAGAGAGAGAGGGGGGGGAGGAATACAGACAAACAAACACTCAACAGGAAGTTCAGCCGATCAATTAGTCACGGTTTTCGTTTTGTTTTTTGTTTTTTTAATTTTAATATTGGAATCAACAAAAAAACAAAAAAACAAAAAATAAAAAAAAATAAAAAAGAAGAAAATCTGCAGAGGAAAGAAAAAAATGTTTCAAATTCCATTTATTGTTGCTCAAAGTAATTTGAAAAATGAATAATGAAAAGAATCGAAGCCAAAAAAAATCAATTATTTGATTTTGTCTGCATTTTCAATATTTTGGGCATGAATTTTTTATATTTTTATTTTTTTCTTCTTTTTTTTTCTTCTTTTTATTTTTTAGGAAAGCAATTTATTGCTGTAACCGATTATTTTGCATTTGATCGCTCAGTGACATTTAGAATTGATTCTTTCTTTCTTCTTCTTTCTTTCTTTCTTTCTTTCTTTCTTTCTTCTTTCTTTTTCTTCTCTCTTTTCTTTTTTTCTTTATTATTCTTTCTTTTTGATTTTAAAAGTATTGTCTTTTCTTTTTCTTTTTGTTTTCCTTCTTTGCATTTTTTATTTTTCTTTTTTTTCTTTCGTGTTGGATTCTTTCTTTCTTTCTTTCTTTCTTTCTTTCTTTCTTTCTTTCTTTCTTATCCTCCCCTGGCTTTCATTTTCTTTCTTCCTTTCCTTTATTTTATCTATTTGTTTCCTTATAGTCACTTTCTTTCTTTCTTTCTTTCTTTCTTTCTTTCTTTCTTTCTTTCTTTCTCGTTCACTAATTTTTCTGACTTTCTTTTCTCTTTTATTCCCTTCCCCCTCTTTTATATTAATTCTATTCTCTTTCATCTTTTTTTTTATTTTCCTTTAAATTTTTCCTTTCCTTTTTTCAATTTTTTTCCTTTAATTTTATAGTGAAAATTCTATTTTATAATTTTTTTAGGTTCAGATAACCAAATATTTCCCATAATCCTTTGCTATGAATCTTACTTCCGCCATTCAGTCGCATTTAAACATATTTGGCTCTTTTTCTTTTATTACTTTGTCAAGAAAGTGAACCGAATGAAAGTTCTCACTGATCTGCTTAAAGAATCGGCCAAGTATTAAGAAGCAATTGCAATCATTTTAAATTCTAGATTTTACGATTTGATACGTAATTTTTTTTCACAAAAATTTACAGAATTAACAGAATTTCAAAAAGCGAGAACATGAGAAATCATATTTCCTTTTTTTAAACCATTATTTATTTATTTGCACACACACACACACACACACACACACACATATATATATATATATATATATATATATATATATATATATATAAATTATAGCTTAAAGAGGAGGCCTAAAGTCGGTATCAGCCAATCAGCGAGGGAGTATATCCCCTTTTCACTAGCACTATACAAAGGAGATTGTTTTTGCGTCTGAGCCGAAGCGTCACACCTACCACCAGCTCCTTATTTTACCGCACAGATCTCTGTGCTACTCATGCGCTGAGATGGCGAGGGCCGGTATCGAACCAGGAACCTTGTGGTTTCTAGCCGAACGCTCTACCGACTGAGCTAACCCGAACTATTCTTAATTCTAATAGTTTAAACACATTTATATTGTTTCAATGAACTATTCATATTTTATAATTATAATCCTTTGTTTTCACATGTGGGGTGGCAAGGGGTTTTAAATGCTATAGGTTTAAATGGTAGCTTGTTATTCCAGTTGCGTATTCCTAGGGTTTGCTTTTAACCCCCTCTTATTTGGTGGTCACGCTGAAAAAGAATTCAAGGAAAGAGAAAAAGGAAGCGACAAAAGCAAAAGGTAGTTTTGGGATTTAGGCTTTATTCTCAGGTCATAGCCACCACATGACAGGGAAATATCTCCCTGGCCAGTAGTAGTGTCTAGACACAGTTAAGGCCTAAGTCAGAATGGATTCATACCTTTCCCAAGGGTATTAGCACGATGTGAACTGTAACAAGAAGTTTTAAATGTTTTAGGTTTAAAAGGTAGCTTGTTATTCCTGGTGCGTGTTCCTAGGGTTTGCTTTTAACCCCCTCTTATTTGGTGGTCGCACTGAAAAGAAGGAATTCAAGGGAAGAAAAAGGAAGACACAAAGCTAGTTTTACGATTTTGGCTTTATTCTCAGGTCATAGCCACCCCATGACAAGGAAATACCTCCCTGGCCAGTAGTAGTGTCTAGACACAGTTAAGGCCTAAGTTAGAATTATATGGTTTCGAGTATTCCTATCAAATACAAATAATTTCCACACCGTTATATGGTTTCAATTGTGGAGGCGTGTGGTCTGATGGTTAGAGTAATAGAAAATGGACTCGTCGACCTGAGTTCAATTCCTGGCCGAAGCTGTTTGAATTTCACATAGCGCTAATACCCTTGGGAAAGGTATGAATCCAATTCTCCCTCCAGCTATGGGTAAATAGCAGGACAGACTGGGCTCTTTAATCATGGCTAGGTAACCAGTCTAGGAGAAGGAAAACTCTGAATTCAAACCTGTTCAACTCCGCTTAATAAATTGACCTTGTGTCGCATCCTGCTCGTGCGGAGTGGTTGGTAAATATGTATATGGTTTCAAGTATTTCCGTTTAATACTAATAATGTTCAGGTCTATTTAATTCATAAATCACCATCAGATGCAGAACTACTCCTCTTCCCAACTGCGTAGGTAATACAGTCGGTGTATCATCATCATCATCATCATCATCATCATGTCACGCAAACAGCACGGATATCCATGACAATCTCTCGCCAACCTTCCCTATCATTCATTGTTCACAAATTTTTCCACATTAAGTTAAACTAGCAGGACCTGTGCATATACCACAGTATGATAATCTAATTATTATAATATTTAACATGTTTACTTTAGAGCTATTGCCAAATAGTTCAATATGTAAAAAAGTATAATAATCTTGATTTGACTCTCTCTCACTCTTTTTTCTTTCATCTTTTCTTACTAGCAGGACCCGTGGATATACCACAGTATGATAATCTAATTATTACGACGTTTGATATGTTTACTTAAGAGCTATTGCTAAATAGTTCAATATGTAAAAAAGTATAATAATCTTGATTTGACTCTCTCTCTCACTCTTTTTCTTACATTTTTTCTTACTAGCAGGACCTGTGGATATACCACAGTATGATAATCTAATTATTAAGAGCTATTGTAAATTGTACAATATGTAAAAAAGTATAATAATCTCTCTCGCACTTTTTCTTTCTTTAGCGCTATCACCCCCTCTCTATCGTTCTTCTACTTTCTTTCCTTCTTCTTATTTTTTCTTCTGTGTAGCATGTTCCTTTTCTTCTCTTTCTTTATAATAAAAACAGAATGGTTTATTGAGGTGACAACACCCATGAAAAATAAGAATTCTGCAGATAAGCGACACCAGATACTCAGGATGGTCTTATTTTTTAGATTCTGACTTAGGCCTTAACTTTATTCGGGTAATAATTCAATTTTTAATGACTTATCTTTTCAGATATCTTGATTTTATAAATCTAATGACCTATGACCTTCATGGGGGCTGGGAACCCACTCTACAGATCAACGCACCTCTTTACCCCCGTAAAGAGGACATTGGAAAGGCAGGCGAAAAGGCAACGGTGGTAAGTTTTCAAAAAACGACAGGGGGACTAACAACCCCCAAACACTTATATATATATATATATATATATATATATATATATATATATATATATATATATATATATATGTGTGTGTGTGTGTGTGTGTGTGTGTGTGTTTTAAATATACGAGGGTCATTCAGTGAAAAGGGTGAATTTTACCTTTGGAGTTGGCAAAACGAAGCACTGTTAACAGGTGCACCATTTTGCAGGGAAATCAATAGTAATGGACCCTTTCATGTCCCAGAAGACTGTCAGAAGAATCTTATATATATATATATATATATATATATATATATATATATATATATATATATATATATATATATATATATATATATATATATATATGTGTTAAATTTTAACAGAAAACACACTCACACTCCATAAAGAAAAAACAAAAATGGAAGCACTCTATATCAAATTAAAAAATACCTTAAACAAAATAAACTTTCAAACCAGTAAACACGTCCTCCAATGCTTATAAAAAATCCCACTCTAACCATTACAATTCTGTATCCCCTCAAAAACCCATTAATCCATTGTTTCGTACTAACTACCACCACCACTCTTAAGCTACTGCTCGTTCTTCTATAAAGGCGAGGCACTTGAAAACTTAACGTTTCCCTACCTGATGATGGCTGATAAACCAGCCGAAAGCGCTCGAAAAAAACAAGGATTTGGTGGACTATTACAACTTCTCCACCCAAACACGAAAAAGATCGCTAGGAAAATTGAAAGGACCATAAAAAAACTCCTCAGACTTGAATTGTCTGTGGCGTTTAACAGAACATGTCTAAAAGAAAAAATGCTGCCGAAGTATATATATATATATATATATATATACCGCAGTTACCATTAGGATTATTAAGAAAGCACCATCACACAAAGGGAATGATAACCCGTACATACTGTGCCTGCAAGACAAATTAAAAATAGCAGAATTTAGTGACCCAGAGTAGATATTGAACTCACGAACAGAATTAACAAACAGATGTAGGCATAAAAATAAACACAAGCTGGTGTTACATAGGGGTTGAAGGCGGGTGTGTAGCACACCCACTGTATTGAAAATGGCCACTACCCAGCTATAAAATACATAACGATGGTAGGAAAAAATACCCCGAAGATTCGCGCCACTGCGAGAAACTTAAGTAGGTCGATTTTAAACCATTCGATTTTAACCGTATATATATATATATATATATATATATATATATATATATATATATATATATATAGCCTGTGACAATTTTTTTCGATCCGAACTCGGCTATCCCCGGGGCCCGACTGTCTGCATTGGTTTGCGTCGGTCTCCCCGTGCCTGACTCTGGGTAACTATCTGTTTTCAAAAACGTCAATTTTATTTTAAAAAGAATCCTATCTATATCTGTCATCAGACGGGGTGAACTAAGTGCGAAACCTAAGGCCACACTTTTGACGGCTAGATAAACATGTCATCTCAACTTCAGGTCAGCAATGCAACCTTTTCTCTATGTATAAACAATACGCAAAACCAAAAATCTATTTGATATTTTTGATTTTTGCATTTTACACCTAAACCAAAACCAAATACGCTAACACAATATTCCATATTTTTCTTCTTCGTTAAAAAAAAAATAGTTGAGGCCAACAAAAGAACTCATCGTGTCACATATGATTCTATTTTTGAGGTATAGAAAAGAAATTGTTCTTTTTTTTGTTATTTAAAAAAAATTGTTTACTCATCTCATTTACTGGTAAGGATAGAGCCCAGGTGGATGAGCAGTTCATGACATGCAATACTCCACTTTGGCCCTATCTTGGGCTAGACGGGCGGTCGGAGAGGCCCCCTCCGATCAATCGGCTGGTCCCGTCAAGCCCTAGCACCTATATGATTGCCCCAACCCTATTGCCTTATGGCAAGCCCCAACCCCTTTTTATCATAGGGTGCTAGAAGGCGGTGGCTGCGGGTCTACATGTCCTGGGAATGACGTTAAACTCTGATGGTTAGGTTCCAGTTTTTGAGGTTTGGGGAATGTGGAGCACACCTTCATCACCATTGCTCCCTGGTCCACTCTGACCCGGAGTGGTAGTACCTGTTAGGGTCCCATCTATGGGTTAAATAGAAAAATGTATTTATAAAAAAATTGTATTATCCATTAAGAATTGATTTATTTCAAAACTTTATTGGCATTAAATGACCCACTGAGGTTGATATGCCGTAAAACAAACCAAACCAAACCAAACCAATCATTTACTGGTTATTCTATTTTCCTCGATATTTAGCTCTGTTGAGCGAGGAACGAAACATGTTATCTAGCAACTCGTTTTTATTTTCCCTTTACCCCCTTCTTTAAAAAAATGAATCTTTTACGAGGTCTGTTTAAAGCATTAATAAAATTCTGTACCCCCCCCCAAAAAAAAAAATGATTCTATTATTCTATTATTCTGTTATTCTATTATTCTGTTATTCTATTATTCTATTATTCATTTAAGTAAATTGATCAACCTTTCAGGATTGGGTGGTCAAGAAATGGATCAGTCTCGGTGCCGACACGAAGAAATTAATCCTGGGAATCCCGATGTATGGACGAGGATTCACCTTCTGCACACATCAGGTGACCCCAGGCTCCCCGAACTGCGGAATGTCAAAGCCAGGGCGTTTTACAAGAGAAAGAGGATTCTTGTCTTATTATGAGGTAAATATTCTATGCTGGTATCATCTAAATCAATGGTTCTCAACTTTTTTTACTCATGGACCCCTTTTAACCCTATTTTACTCTGGTGGACCCTCCTATAGCCATTCGATGTTTAAAAATTCCATTGTAATTTTATAGTTAAATGCATTTTACGTGCATGGGTCAAAAAATTTTTATATGGTTTCCGGGGGTCCACATGGATCCTGGTTGAGAACCACCGATCTAAATTTTATTTTTTAATTATCTTCACGAATATAAATCAAATCTTTATTATTTTTGCTCAAAAAGCAAGATCTGGTGATAGTGAATGTGTACATATATTTGTCATTAATTATTTTATTTTCATAGTTTCCTCCGGACATACATACAAGCTGTCCTTTATATATGTACTAGAAGCGGCTACCCGGCGTCGCCTGGGTAGAGGAAGGATTTTTTAAAGTTAGTCCTGTAGATCCATTACTACTGAATCGTGAGTTGGATCCTCGTAGAATGTCCAATTAAAATCCCTACGTAAAAAAAAAAAGACCTTGCATTGATCCAGCTACTCTGCAAAGAAACATTAATGTCTACTATCTAAAATATTAAACGCAAAAAAAAAAAAATCCATGCTGTTATCAGTTAAATTTTATTTTTCAATTATCTTCACTAATACAAATAAAATCTGTATTATTTTTGCTCAAAAACCAAACCCTGGTGATATTTAATGTATATATATATATATTTACTTTGTCGTTAATTTTTTTATTTTCGAAGTTTCCTCCGGACATACGCATACACACAACTGCCTTTATATATGTATATACATCATTACTTTTATTTGCTTTAAAAAATATCTTTTTTTATATCCAGATAAATTTGAACCTTAAAAATGGTTGGAAAAGAGAATGGGACCCACAACAGGGTGTTCCTTACGCCTACAATCTTGCTGAGAAGCAATGGGTCGGTTATGATGATGAAGACAGCATTCGCCTTAAGGTAATTTATTCATTGTTTTAATTAACATAAATTTTGCATCAAATATTAAAAAACAAGCGCATCTGAATCACTTTGTCATATGATTGATTTATTGTTACTAATATTCATAGATACCTACGTATTTACGTAGGATCTAAGCCCTGAAGAGCACTTAGCGAAACTTTTAGTAGGTTTATCTGACTCATTAGATTTATCTTTATTATTGGCTCTACTTAGGTATTGAGCACTTTTTACTTATTAGCTTTAGTTTCCTGGCGGTTTTGTATGAATATATATATATATATATATATATATATATATATATATATATATATATATATGTTTTTTCTTTTGGCTAAATATTGTACCAATAGATTATTTTGTTTGGTACGATTATCTTGGTCTTTTCTTTTACCAACATTTTTTTCCCCAGGTGATGTTTTAGTATATTTTTACAATCAAACTATTTGCTGTTTTTTTTCTCACCGCGAGGATTTACCAACAAGTTTGGTATATTAAATTATATTTACGGTATATATATTTACCAACCCCTCCACACAAGTAGGATGTGACACAAGGTCAATTTCTTAAACGGAGTTCAACAGGTTTCAATTCAGAGTTTTCCTTCTCCTAGACCGGTTGCCTAACCAAGGTTAAAGAACCCAGTCTGCCCTACTATTTATCCATAGCTCGAGGGAGAGTAGGATTCATACCATTTCCAAGGGTATAAGCGCTAAGTGAAATGCAATAAACACATCCAGGATTTGAACACGGGGCGACGAGTCCATTTCCCATGACTTTAACCGTTACACCACGCGCTTTCACGTATTTACGGTATAAGTATCGCTTACTTTGCTAAAACACACAGATTCTACAATGAAGAATATAGATTTGAAACAATCAATTCACGGGGAAAAGGAACTAAATTTGCAAAAGCTACCATAAAACATTCGTCTCATGGACTTTTACATAAATTTGTGTTTGTGTGGGGAGATTTCTTGGTAGACATTCGTAGGTGGACGATAAGGACGTAATCTGACACCTAGTTATTAATTGAATTTACATCTAACCATTCCATGGTAGGGTTTTCAAGGAATCGGAAATGATATTAATGCATGGGAATTAACTACAATATCAAAGAAGATCATGCTGAAATACAGGTTTGTTGATTTATTTTATATCCATATTGACATTTTTACACACACACACACACACACACACACACACACACACACACATATATATATATATATATATATATATAAGTGCTTAATTGGAGTCGTATTCCCTGCTAATTCATTATTAATTAATTAATTTTCAAAATTAGGTACGACTCCAATTAAGCACTTATTCTCCCTAAAATTATCGGCAAAAAGCCATTCAAAACAAACCGTGTTTACAACTTATCATATCGTCGTGTAATAAAAGTCACTAGAAGTGGAATATTAACCTACTCTAAACAAATCATAAAAATCTAAGAAGTCCGTTTAGTGTAGGGGTTATGGGATCGGCCTGTCAGCTTGGCAGTCCGGTTTCAAATCACGCACAGGGCGGTCTTCCGATCTATAGCTCTGCTGATGAGGCCTAATAGGCCGAAATGTACATACAGAGATTGATTTTTCTCGATTTGTTTAGCCATACATTTAATAGGTATTCCCGCCTAATTCATTATTAATTACTTAATTTTCAAAATTAGGTACGACTCCAATTAAGCACTTATTCTCCCTAAAATTATCGGCAAAAAGCCATTCAAAACAAACCGTGTTTATATATATATATATATATATATATATATATATATTATTATAATGGAGATTGTTTGCTTTTCTGTCTGTAACCGAATTGTGACTTGAGTAGTGATATAGTTTTATCACTACTCAAGTCACAATTCCCTTAGTTATTTACGCCACATTCTCCATGATTTTATTTTCATTTAAACCTCAATTTCTAATAAAATTGTTTTACATTATTAATACTGTTAATCATATCTACAAATGAATAATATGCAATTGTATTTATATATACACTAAAATAGCAGTTAACAGTGTGAACAGGAAGGCTTATTTGCATATTGATATTAAAAATTTGATTTTAATAAATATGTGCTTAGTATTATTGATTTTTAATCGTATGGTTTTATCTTAATGAATATGATCAAAAATCTCTTCAATGAATCTTAAAAAAATCGATTAACGAGAAGAAATAATTCTGATTTTATTCTTTACTTCCTATTTTAACTAAGTTATTAAATTAGGAAAATTTAGTAATGAAAGACGAGAGTGATAGAAGTGTAAGTTTCAGTTGTTCTATTTTTCGATTATACACCCCTCTGTTTCAAATCATTTTATCTGCATTCTTATTTAGTTTCATTAGCCTTTCTAATTTAATATATTCTATTACATTAAAACTTAAAAACTTGCACCCGGAGGGTGCATATATTTGCTAGTATTGTGAAGAAAGGAAGTGAATCCGACGGTATGTAATATATCAAGGAAAATGAAAAAACACAGGTTTAAATGGGTTGTGGTGAGTTTATTGGCCGACGCTGCAGTGTTTCGATCTATTAATTAGATCATCTTCAGGGCATAAGATAAGAAATTATTTATCACAGACAATGAGAAAAGCGAGTGGTAATCCGTCATTCAGTCTGTTTAAAAATTTTTTTTAAGTTTGAAAAAGGAGACGGTTTTGAAATATGACATCAAATATTCTATTTTATGGCGTGAGTATGTGGCGCTGTAAGCACAATATTTCCTTTCAATACACACACTTACAGCGCCACATACTCACGCCATAAAATAGAATATTTGATGTCATATTTCAAAACCGTCTCCTTTTTTAAACAGACTGAATGAGGGATTACCACTAGCTTTTCTCATTATTCTGTGATAAATAATTTCTTATCTTATGCCCTGAAGATGATCTAATTAATAGATCGAAACACTGCAGCGTCGGCCAATAAACTCACCACTTAACCCATTTAAACCTGTGTTTTTTCATTTTCCTTGATATATTACACATATATATATTATATAAAAAAACGCCAGCGACCTCCGTAGCCAGTATACATGTTTCTGTTTGTGGCTACAGAGTTTCAATGGCATAGAGTTGGAAATAGATAATACCTAATACTATCCGTTTTGTATATATAACGTTTCGCTAGATATAATAAAATCCTGCTATTTTTATTTTAGAAGCACATTTACTTATTATAAGAAATGTTAGACGTGTGATTATTTATAGACGATACATGTGTGTGTGTGTGTGTGTGTGTGTGTGTGTGTGTTGAGAGAGAGAGAGAGAGAGAGAGAGAGAGAGAGAGAGAGAGAGAGAGAGAGAGAGAGATCGAACTCTGAACCTCCTCTTTCTTCTTTTTTACTGTGTCCCAACCTTTCATTTTTGCCTTTGACGATCACGTCTGCTTTAATCATTTCTCTAAAATGTTAAACCAGAAACAAAATGTCGGCCATTTTGTCCTCATCTGCCGACAACTGAAAGGAGACTTTACAAACTAACGATATGGGAAATGACTGTCTCGAATCTGTTTTGTTGTTTTTTTTTTTTTGTGTATATTTCTTTTATTCAACTTGAAGTCTTGTCGTATTGGTGAAGCAACGATTGCAAGCAGGAAATTGGCGTGAAGCACTTTAGTCAGTGATTTTGCTAATTTCCTCTGTAAAGAGATTCAAACCTTCTTTGCTGAAGATTTGAATTTAGATTTTTGGCTGTAAAGTAAAATAGGAACAAAGAAAAAAGGAGATAATTCGGCCAATTCCGTCAAAAAGGGCATTTCTTTCTTTCTTTCTTTCTTTCTTTCTTTCTTTCTTTCTTTCTTTTCATTTTCTGCTTTTCCTTCTTCGTTTCTTTCTTTGTTTCTTTGTTTCTTTCTTTATTTCATTCATTTTTTATTTTCTGCGTTTCTTTCTCTCTTTTTTCTTTCTTTCTCCCTTTCTTTCTTTCTTCCTTTCTTTCATTATTTATTTCATTCATTTTTTATTTTCTGCTTTTCTTTCTCTCTTTTTTTCTTTCTTTCTTCCTTTCGTTCTTCCTTCCTTTCTTTCTTTCTTTATTTCATTCCTTTTTTATTTTCTGCTTTTCTTTCTTTCTTTTTTCCTTTTTTTCTTTCTTTCTTTCTTTTTTCCTTTTTTTCTTTCTTTCTTTCTTTTTTCCTTTCTTTCTTTCTTTCTTATTTCATTCCTTTTTTATTTCTGCTTTCCTTTTTTTTCTTTCTTCCTTTCTTTTTTTCTTTCTTTCTTTATTTCATTCATTTTTTATTTTCTGCTTTTCTTTCTTTCTTTTTTCCTTCTTTCTTTCTTCCTTTCTTCCTTTCTTTCTTTCTTCCTTTCTTTCATTCATTTTTTAATTTTCTGCTTTACTTTCTTCCTTCCTTCCTTCCTTTCTTCCTTTCTTTCTTTCATTTTTTTATTTTCTTTCTTCTTTCTTTCTTTCTTTCTTTCTTTCTTTCTATTCATTTTCTGTTTTTCCTCCATTGATTCTTTTTTCTTTCTTTTTTATATTCGTTTCTGCTTTTCATTCATTCTTTTTTTCATCCTTTTCTTTTTTCTTTTACTTTCTTTCCTCATTTCATTCCAACTTTTTTCCAATTGCCTTTTTATCGCAAATTACACAAACTGTCATTTCTACGATAACGAAAAACAGTGCGTATCGCAGACAATAATGAAGGATACATTCTAGGTGTGATTCCAATTTTATTTCTTGGAGAAGTCTGCTTATTCTTATGCTTTAAAGAATCCAGTAGATCTGAGGAGACTTGATATCTAGCTCCGACTCTAGTGAAATACTACCAGTTATATCTGGTGTGAAAAACTCACAAGGAATAATAATAATAATAATAATAATAATAATAATAATAATTGATAAGACCCAACAAAATAGTAAATGTAGACAGTGCGGCGACAGAGATGAGAATGTAAACCATGTACTAAGCGAATGTAGTAAACTAGCACAACGGGAATACAAAACTAGGCACGACTGGGTTGGGAAGGTGATCCACTGGGAATTATGCAAAAAATTAAATTTTGGTCATACAATTAAATGGTATATGCATAAACCAGAATCTGTTCTTGAGAATGAAACGCATACAATTCTCTGGGACTTTGAGATAAAAACGGATAACCTTATCCCAGCAAGGAGACCAGACCTAGTGTTGATTAACAAAAAAGAAATAACTTGTCAACTGGTGGATTTTGCAGTCCCAGCAGATCGAACTGAAAAATCTGGAAATCAGAGGAAGAATTGAGACCATCCAGACAACTACACTGCTACAATCTGCCAGAATACTAAGAAGAGTCCTGGAGACCTGGGGAGACTTGCTGTCACTCAGACTCCAGTGAAATACCATCAGCTAATGCTTGTGCGAAAAACTATAATAATAATACAGGGACTTTGAGATAAAAACGGATCACCTTATCCCAGTAAGAAGACCAGACCTAGTGTTGATAAACAAAAAAGAAAGAACTTGTCAACTGGTGGATTTTGCAGTTCCAGCAGATCACAGAGTGAAGCTAAAGTAAAAAAATAGACAAATATCTGGACCTTGCCAGAGAACTGAAAAAGAGGGTGTTTTTTTATTTTGTACTACTACTACTAATAATAATATTAATAATACTAATACCTTGCCAGAGAACTAAAAAATTTATGGAATATGAAAGTCAAAGTGATACCAATTGTAGTTGGTGCACTTGGAACGGTCCCAAAATGATTGGAAAGGGGTTTGGAAAGTTTGGAAATCAGAGGAAGGATTGAAACCATTCAGAACACTGCTGCAATCTGCCAGAATACTCAGAAGAGTCCTGGAGACCTGAGGAGACTTGCTGTCACTCAGACTCCAGTGAAAGACCATCAGCTAACGCTGGTGTGAAAACTCAAAAGGAGTTAATAATAATAATAATAATAATAATAATAATAATAATAATAATAATAATAATAATGGGAAAGGTAATTCTGGCAGATTGCAGCAGTGCAGTGTTCTGGATGGTCTCAATTTTTATTTCAAAGTAATCTGTACTAGAGAATGAGATGCATAAAATTCTCTGAGACTTTGAGATACAGACGGACCACCAAATCCAAGCTAGGAGACCAGAGCTAGTATCAATTAACAACAACGTGTTATCTCGTGGATTTTGTCGTCCCGACGGATCACAGTGAGTGTAAAAGAAAACGAAAAGATAGACAAATACTTGGACCTTGCCAGAGAGCCGAAAAACTGTGGAACATGAAGGTAATGGTCGTGCCAATTGTAATTGGTGCCATTGGAACGGTCTCCAAGGGTCTGGAAAAGAGTCTGGATGAACTGGAAATCTGAGGAAGAATGGAGACCATCAGGGCTACAGCATTAAGATCGGCTATAATATTCATGATGATAATAATGGTACTGATTAAAAATGATGTCAATAAAACTAAATGATATAATAACCTTATCTTTTCTCTCGTAGATTGATTACCTCAAAAAACATCAACTAGGTGGCGCTATGACCTGGTCACTTCCTTTAGACGATTTTGATAATATTGTGACTCAAGGGAAAAAATTTACTTTACATTCTCTTATCAAAGAAATGCTTGAAAAGAGAGACACACCGATTTTATTACCAACTGACAAGAAATTTCAACAACCAACATTTAAGGTAAGAACATTTTGATTTCTCTGATTTTGTTTTGTTTTACGGCATATCAACCTCAGTGGGTCATTTAATGCCGATAAAGTTTTGAAATAAATTAATTCTTAATGGATACACAATTTTTTTTATTAAATACATTTTTCTATTTAACCCATAGATGGGACCCTAACAGGTAGTACCATTACGGGTTAGAGTGGACCAGGGAGCAATGGTGATGAAGGGGTGCTCCACATTCCCCAAACTTCCAAAACTGGAACCTCAGCATCAGATAGAGTTTAACGTCATTCCCAGGACATGTAGACCCTCAGCCACCGCCTTCTAGCATCCATATGATAAAAAGAGTTGCGGCTTGCCATAAGGGCAATAGGGTTGGGGGCAATCATATAGGTGCTAGGGCTTGACGTGACCAGCCGATTGATCGGAGGGGGCCTCACCGACCGCCCGTCTAAGTAAGGGTCTAAGTAGAGTGTTGCAGGTCATGCGCTGTTCATCCACCAAGACTCCATCCTTAAGCATCACGGGAGGCCACCCACGACCAACAGGTGGCCCCATTTGGGTGAGTCTTACCCCTCTGCAGAGGTGCAGTCGGTGCATTCTAACGCCCCAGCCGACAGGGCGGTCTGATTTTGATTTTCTATTGAAGATTTTTGCCTCATGAAATCAAATCAATCTGTATATTAATACGCTTGTTCCTTAATCATCCGACCGTTATCATCTTGAAACACCCTCCGGTTAAAAATGAGAATGTCACGCAATTAGCACGGATATCCATGACAATCTCTCGCCAATCCTCAATATCATTCATCGTCCCAGAGAGGTCCTCCGTGCAGCATCCAGTATCCTCGCATAGTTGGTCAATGTATGTTCTTGGTGTCCAGCCCACATTAGCATGTCCATGTGTTGGCTTCTCCAGCATTGTCCAGCATGCCTTGTCCGTCTCACTCGGATGGTTTGTGAGATAGGGGACAGGTGGCCGTACAGCTGCTTCATTATGGGGTGCTGTTTCCACGACTTGTTCAAGACTGCACGCAGCATCCTAGTGCAGCTCCCATCTAGCTTATTTCGAGGTGCTTCGTTAGGGTCCAAGTGGTGCAGCCATACAGCAGTACTGATATAACCACAGCTTGGAAGAATTGTCGCTTTAACTTGTCAGTGAGATCGGCTTTCCAAATGACTGATAATTTGTTTGTGGCCGACCATGCCTTTTCTATTCGGGTATTAACATCGCTTTCTGTGGATGAGATATTACTACCTAGGTATGTGATTGGAGTAATAGTTTGTAAAAAATTTATGCACCTTGATATCATTTTTGTAAAATTGATATTTTCTTTTGATTTTTTAGATCTCAAACAAATCCCTTTTACACGAGACCAAGAATCTCCCGCCTTATTTGCACGAGGAAACGCTCTCCGGTAAAGCATTGACTAAAAGTGAAGAAATTCAGTTATCACCATCATCATCATCATCACCATTAAAATCGTCATCGCCCTTCTCCTCGACATCATCATCATCATCATCGTCTTCGTCGCCTCCGTTATTATTTTCTCAAAAAAGCTCATTGTCGACATCCCAACTTTCTCGTCTGATTTCTTCTCTATTACCAAATAATTCATCTACACCAACACCAACGCCAACACAAACACCACCACCATCATCATCATCATCATCATCATCATCATCCCATTTTCATCTCGACAATAAATAAACAAAAATTCAGAACAAGACAATTCCTTTTGTCCAAAATTCAGATTCTGAGCAAACCAGAAAACCCGTCAATCATTCGGTTAGAAATTCTCAAAGAACGGAATCTGTAAAATCCCGAAATTCAGTCACACCAAAATCAACCCAACCCATTCCTCTTCACACTGGGTTACGACAATCGACAACGAGTCGACAGTTTTTCTTCAGAGCAAATGACAATCAAATTGGCCAGCCCGTATTCCAATTTCTCTTTCCTCCTAAAAACAAACATAAGCCTGTGCACCCAGTGACCCCCGAAATGCCACACTATGTCGTTCAAAGCAAAACAGTCACGAGACCCCAAAGGATGAAGACTTTGTCAGTTGCAGGGAAAACGACGACGACGACGACGACGACGATGAAGACTGTTCCCATGACGCAACGTTCTTTACACGAAGAAAAGACGACATTACGATCGCAAGTGAAGGTGTTGGCCGAAGACCATGACGAACCTTGTGATGTGACAACCAAAAAGGAAAGTCAGGCACCGAACCAATTTTTCTCAGAAGGTTAGTAATGGTTTCTTTCTTTTTTTTTTCATTCTTTTCTTTCTTTCTTTTTTTCTTTCTTTTTTTCTTTTCTTTCTTCCTTTCTTCTTTCATTCTTTATTCTTTCTTTCATTCATTCTTTCTTTCTTTCTTTTCTTTCCTTTCTTTCTTTTTCTTTCTTCTTTCTTTCTTTCTTTTTTCTTTCTTTCCTTTCTTTCTTTCTTTCTTTCTTCTCTTTCTTTTCCTTCTTCTTTCTTTTCTTCTTTTTTCCTTTCTTCATTCTTTCTTTTCTTTCTTTTCTTTCTTTCTTTCTTCTTTCTTTTTCTTCTTTTTCCCTTTCTTTCTTTCTTTTTTCCTTTCTTTCTTTTGCAACGTAACGTTTATTCTATAAAAAAAAAAAAATTAAAACTAATATCAAAGTTTTTTGACTAAATTCAAAAATTTTAATTCCGTTCTTTCAGAAAATCCACATTTGTAAGGAAAATAGAAAATATCCTGGTTATTTCCTATAACTCCAACATAAAAAAGGGGAACCACTCATGATTGATAAATTATTTATTTATTTATTGATCTACTAGGAAAAAAGAAGACGGGGTTAGGGCTTAGGGTTAGTTTAATGGGAAAATAAATAATTTATCTGTCAATCAGAGTGGTTCCCCTTTGTTTATGTTGGAGTTATAGGAAATAACCAATATCCTTTTTTAATGCTTTATAAAAAACAAAAAACACATTTGTAAATACATAAAACATGATTTAAAAAGAGAAAAAATTCTTTTAATTTTTGTATTAAAATAAAATATGATTCATCATTAAACTGAAAATATCTACCGTGAAATTACCGAAGATTCAGTTATTTCTCTGATGAGATAAGGCTCGATAATTTGTATTATTTGTATTATTCGGACTATTGTCCTCATCTTTATTGTTATATACAATACGTTTTGGCCGATGTGCCCTCCAGCATTCTTCAGGAGTTTCTTGTCGAACTCGGGAAACTTCTCGAGCTTGGGAACTTTCTCAAACGCAGGAACCTTCTCTTTAAACTCTGGAACCTTTTTGTCGAACTAGGAAGCCTTTATGTCGTAATCGGGAGCATTCACGGAACTTCGAACCGAACCCTTTTTAAGGGGTAAGTTCGAAATTCCACGAAGGCTCCCGATTACGACTTGAAGGTTCTCGAGTTCGACAAGAAGGTTCCTGAGTCCAACAAGAAATACCTGAAGAAGTCCGGAGAGCACACCGACCGAAACGTTGTGTAGATAAAATAAAGATGAGAACAATAGTTCGAATAGTCCAAAAGGGCCGGGTTAGCTCAGTCAGAGCTAGAAACCACAGGGTTCCTAGTTCGATACTGGCCCTCGCCAACTCAGCGTATGAGTAGCACAGGGATTTGTGCGGTAAAGTAAAGAGCTGATGGTAGGTGTGGCGCTCCCCTCAGACGCAAAAAAACAATCTCCTTGGTCTAGCGCTAGAGAAAGGGGGATAGACTACCCCGCTGATTGGCTGTTATCGACTTTAGGCCGCCCCAACGACTTTTATTTTTATTTGTTAAATATTTAAAAAAAATATTTTTGTTATTATTTAAATATTTATATTTCTTTTTCTTATAGAATTCACCTGCCCGACGCTATTCGGTCTTTATCCCGACTGGGTGGATTGTACCCGTTTCTACCAATGTGTCTGGATGGTACCATTTAGTTACAAATGCGCTCCTGGCACAGCGTGGAATCAAAGAATCAAAGCTTGTGATTGGCCAAATCATTACGGCTGCGCAGTGTGACAAAACAAATGACAACTTCCGGTATTACACACACAAGATGAACACAATTCTCAAATAAATGGAAGATACTCAACAGCTTTGTGGCATTTGAATAAATATTCTTCAAATGTTACAATCACAAACTACTGCCATTATAACCTCTGTTATATACTCTCTTATTCTGATCATCTTTGGTATATTGTTCTTCTTCTAGCGTCTGGAACTTTCCATTTGGGGACTCCGTGTCTGGTCTTCTATTAAGGATTTCTCGTCTATCATAAGCCCTGGGTCATTAGTAGCTTTTGGATAAATAACCCAAGACTTAGATTTTCTTTAGATCATATTTTATTCAGAAATCCCCATCCAGACTAACTGCGCAGATTGAGTAGGGGAGCGCACTGAGTACGACTCGCCATCTCCGTGGTTTGCCCAATACTAACTTAATTAACTCTTTTTAATCAAAACCGGAAGAAGCCTTCTTTCTCATTTCTCTACTGATTCTCACGTATCTACCGGAAAAGAGTTCAAGATGAGTTTAACACGTGTCACTCAATCTTCCATGATATCGCACTCAAAGGTTGCTGGTCGTAATTTCTAACCGCCATTTTGGTTTCTACACTAACTGTACATAATTGTTAGGGTACTAACAATTATGTAACACCCGACACTTCTTCCACACTCTCTACTATATTTCGTTTTTTCGTAATTATTTTTTTTCGTAATTAATATTAGTTTTTCACACCAGCGTTATCTGATGGACTTTCGTTGGAGTCTGAGTGATAACAAGTCTCCCCAGGTCTCCAGGACTCGTCGGAGTATTCTAGCTGATTTCAGCAATGCTGTTTTCTGGATGGTCTCAACTCTTCCTCTGATTTCCAGTTCCTCCATTTATTATTATTATTATTATTATTATTATTATTATTAATTTAAATACTCGTATTCCTTAATTGTACGACCGTTATCATCTTGCAACACCCTCTGATAAAAATAAGACAGTACAAATCGTCCAAGATGAAATGCAAAAATGTAAATCCTGATTATTTGGTGTCGCTTATTCACCGAATTCTTAAATAATGGACTATTCTGTTTTTATTTTAAAGAAAAAAAGGACATGCTACACAGAAAAGATTAGGGGAAAGATAGAGAGACAGGGTGAACGCGCGGAAGCGATAACGCTATTCAGTTTTACATATTGAACTATTTCGCAATAGCTCTTAAGTAAACATATCAAACATTATGATAATTAAATTATCACACTGTGGTATATCCACAGATCAAGCAGTTGTATTATCCTCATTGTGAGTTTTTCATACCAATAGTGACTACTGGTTTTCACTGAAGTTTGAGTGACAGCAAGTCTCCTCGGCTCTCCAGAACTCTCCTCAGTATTCTAGCCGATATCAGAAGTGCGGTTGTCTGGATGGTCTCAATTTTACTTTGGATTTCCAGTGTTTCCAGTCTGTTGTCCAAATTATTATCATTTTTCACAACAGCTTTAACTTCTGGTCTTTCACTGGAGTCTGAGTGACAGCAAGCCTCCTTAAATTTTCAGGACTCTTCGAAGTATTTAGCTAATTTTTAGCACTGCTGTGGTCAGGATAGTTTCGATTCGTCCTCTGATCCCCAGTTTTCCCAATCTCTTTCCCGGGGCTTTGGGGACCATTACAAGGACACCGCCACCTTCATCTTCCAAAACCTTTTCCACTTTCTGGCAAGATTCAATTATTTGCCTATCTTTTCGAGGTTATTTCCAATAACTCCAACATAAACAAAGGGGAACCACTCTTAACTGATAATTTATTTATTTATTTTCCCATTACACTAACCCTAAACCCTAACCCTAAACCCGTCTTCTTTTTTTCCGAGTAGATCAATAAATATATTTCCTATAACTCCAACATAAACAAAGAGGAACCATTCTTGACTGATAAATTATTTATTTTCCCATTAAACTAACCTAAACCCTAACCCTAAACCCTAACCCTAACCCTAACCCGTCTTCTTTTTTCCTAGTAGATCAATAAATAAATAGATAATTTATCAGTCAAGAGTGGTTTCCCTTTGCTTATGTTGGAGTTATAGGAAATAACCCACTTAAAACTTTAAAAAATTATTCTATATTACTATCACCCTTGACTAGGATTGAACCTGCAGCCTCACTTAGAGGTTATTTCCTAAAAGTTTAACATAAACCAAGGGGAACCACTCCTGACTGATAAATTATTTATTTATTTTCCCATTAAACTAACCCTAACCCTGTCTTTTTTCCTAGATCAATAAATAAATAGATAATTTATCAGTCAAGAGTGGTTTCCCTTTGTTTATGTTGGAGTTATAGGAAATAACCCTTTTCGATATATTTCATACCATTTGTCGGCATGGCCAAATTTTTGTCTCTTTTGTGACAGTTTACTGCGTTCGTTTATTAATTTGCTCTATGCGAGTTTTCACATCTGTTCGAACTGATGACTTTCCCTTAAGTTCGAGTGTTTCCAAATCTCCACAGTTCTCTAGGACCCCCTTCAGTATTCTGAGCGATCTCAACAATGCTGAGGTCTTTAGGGTTTCGATCCTTATCAAAATCTTTAGTTCTCTTTTCTAGGTGTCGGAATTGTTTTAAGAGTACTTACTAATTTTTTAAATATCAATTCCACCTTCATGTTCCACAGTTTTCTTTTTCTGTTCTCCGGCAAGATCTATGTATTTATCTAGTTTTTCGTTTTCACTTTTTGATCTGCTGGTCCACTAAAAAATTCTCAATCTTCTTGTTAACTACAAGAAAGTCGACTTTTTTCGCATCGACTGGCTGAAACTCCCCCAAAAGAATATTGTGTCGAATTTCTAGGACAGAATATTATAAGATTTGAGGGAGGATATATTTTTTACTTATATCATGCTTCTTCTTCTTCTTCTTCTTCTTCTTCTTCTTCTTCTTCTTCTTCTTCTTCTTCTTCTTCTTCTTCTTCTTCTTCTTCACACACCTAAAATTTATCTATCTATCTATCTATCTATCTATCTATCTATGCGTATATATCTTCTTCTTCTTCTTCTTCTTCTTCTTCTTCTTCTTCTTCTTCTTCGCACACTAAATGGTTATCTATCTATCTATCTATGCGTATATATATATATATATATATATATATATATATATATATATATATATATATATATATTAGTTAAAAATCAATGGCCAAATGAATGAATGAATGAATGAATGAAACAGGAATTAATGAAATGAGGGGGATAAAAACGGTCAAATAGAAGAATTTATTTACTTAGCTTTTTTTTCAGTTGTAAAATAAAATAAAATATATTAATTTAATTAGATAAATCAGTAAATAAATAAAAAGATTATCTTTAATTATATCTTAGAAAGATTGATGAATAATTTTAGAAAACTATATTTTATGAGTATTTTAAAATTTCAAATAGATTAAATATTATAAATTAGATATTTAAATTACAAAGGACAAAGTGTTATTTTTCCTTATATTAAAAGCTCTAGACTGACCGTAATTTTAAGAGGGTATTACGGAATTAGAATTAACATTATGTAAAGATAAATATAATTATTATAGGTATATTACAATACTGTTACCATAAAAGTGATCCCCTTGAACTTATTCCTCTTGGAAACAAAGTAAAAATATGAACTTAGTTAACTAGTGAATGGGTTTGTTTATGATATCTTAAATTTAAAACAGATACCATGTAATAAGATAAATTATTTAAAATTATAGAAGGTAATAAGTTATTTTCCTTTGTCAATAATATTAAATTAACCGTAATTTTTTGAGTGCATGAAATTTTAAGAATCAATTGTATGTACTAATAGATATTTATTATAGATATATTACATAATTTAAATCCGTTATCTCAAGCGTCCACCTTGGTTTTATTTCTTGAGGAACAAAGTAAAAATATGCAAATAGTTAATTGTTAATAGGTTTAATTTGTGATAGGGAAAATTCTACAGGAAACGTAAAAATTCTTATATTATTTTTCAAATTGTATCCTCCTAGGATTTTTCTTAATTTGGAATTTTATGAATATGATACGTTAAGTGTTGATTTCCAATCCGTCTCATCAGATCGATTGTTGCATAGTGCCTTTTCTTGGACGGCACTAAATATCTATATATTGTATATACTTTCTTACGTCTTACGCTGGCCGTCTATTCTTCTGGCCGGATCTGGTATATCTTCTAAGGTCTCGTCTGGTTCTTCTATTGAGGTTTCCGGGTCTGGTCTGTTGGGGATCGTTCCTTATCAAAGCCTTGTGTCATTTGATAGCTTTTAGTAATAACAAAGACTTCGATTTACGATGATGTTACTTTATTCGTAGAACCCCAGACCAGACAATCACGCAGTGAGCTCACATCTTGCTAGCTTCGCTTCTAAGTTCTAACTGTCTAACTGACACGTGGTTGCTTACTCCTTAAACCGGAAGGCTCTATTGCCTTCCGTTCTCAACGTTCCATCCCCAGAACGCAAGGTGAGAGTGAGTCAAACGCTGTCACTCACTCTCAAGGCCATCAGCTGTACTGATCGCCATCTCTCTTAAGGATTTCTATACTACCATAAAAAGATATTAGGATCCATAATTATGTAACACGATAGCTCACCTTCAAGCGCAGTTTGGGACATCAAATCGATGACTGCTCAGTGATAGGCGTCCCCAGTATATATAATCGATTATGTTACTTGACATATTGGAAAAACAGTTATATATACTAAGTAATATTGTTAGTGATTTTAAAAAAAATTAAAGTTATTAAAGCGCGAATTTATAAATTTTTTGAGTTATTGGGGATATATTTAAGTTTTCGCGTATGCTTCTAAATTATTTAGTTAAAAATCAATGGCAAAATGAATTGAATGGATTGAAACAGGAATTAATGAAATGAAGGGATAAATGAAAAAATCCTTTCCAAGGGACCCCTCTCAAAAGTATTAAAACACTTTTTGTGAGAGTGGGGTCCCTGATAGAAAGTTTTCTCATCTATTATTAGACTCCTTTGAAGCATTAAGTTAATATAATTATTCTATAAGTTATTAGAGAAGATAAAATCGACGTTTACCTTTGAAAATATGTTGAGAATGGCGTTGAATTTTATATGTATATATATCTAATCTTGTCTGGTTAATTTCCGCGTGAATATTGTTACATTGTAACTATCTTGAATTCAAATAAAAACGGTTCAAATAGAAGAATTTTTTACTTAGCCTTTTTTTTCAGTTGTAAAATAAAATAAAAATATTATATTAATTAGATCAGTAAATAAATTATATATAGGGGTATGTAGCGAACGTAATTACGTATTACCTATCGCATAATATGTATATATGTTATATATATATGGGAGAGCTATATATATATTATATTATATTATAATATACTATATATATATATATATATATATATATAAATACTTATATATATTATATATATTATTATGATAGGTTTAATTTGTGATAGGAAAATTCTACAGGAAACGTACAAATTCTCTATTTATTTTTCCAAATAGGATACCTTCTAGGATTTTTCTTAATTTGGAATTTTATGAATATAATACGTTAATTATTTATTTCCAATCCGTTCATCAGATCGATCCCACCTTCAAGCATGGTTTCGGAGCTTTAAAATCGATGACCACTCGGTGTTTTAGGCGCTCCAGTAATATTATGTTACTTGACATATTGGAAAAAAGTTAAATATACTAAGGTAATATTGTTAGTAATTCTAAAATATTATTGTCATTAAAGCGCGAATTTATAAATTATATATTATATTATGTATTATATATATACTTATGTATCAATATATTATATCTGTCTGAAGATTGTGCGATCCACAGAATGAAGTAACGTATTAAGATATATATATATATATATATATATATATTATATATATATATATATATATATATATATATATATACTATATACATTGAAAGCATTAAACTAAAGATATTGAGGAATACACGACATTTCTCTTTTTCTTTCTTTCTTTCCTTCTTCTTTCCCTTTCTTTCTTTCTTTCTCTTTCTTTCTTCCTTCTTTCCATATTGTGTGTGTTCAACCCTTCTCTCTCTCTCTTCCCCTCTCTCTCCTCCTCCTCTCTTCTCTCTCTCTTCTATATATATATATATTATATATATGTGTGTGTGTGTGTGTTGTGCACATGCTCGTATATAGATATATGCATGTGTACTGTGTGAATTTTGAAACTAATCCTAGTGTTCCGATTATTATCGGAATGACAGTCACTGACATTTCTTTTTTTCCCCTGCATATTATCAGCATCAGGTTCACCCCAATTACATATCTTTTTTTTCTCGTTGAAAAACAATGTCTGCTTTATTATGATTATTTAAGTAAAAAAGATAAATTATACAAACTTATGAAAAATTAAATCGAGACAAACATAATTTATTGTAAATAAGTGTTTGTTTTTTTGTTGTATTTTTTTTTAATTATTGAATAAAAATCTCAAAATATTTATGAATTTCAAAGATGAAAATACATGTCTCACCAATTGTTATTGTGATTTAACGTAAAATCTTGAGATGCTCGTTGTAAATATCTGTACAGAAAATGTAAAATATTTGAATAAATGCCATTTAATTGCAATTCTTTTTGTTGTGTCTATTTTTGAGAGATGGAAGAATAAAATTGAAAACAAGAAGGGTTATTTCCTAATAACTCCAACATAAACAAAGGGGAACCACCTCTTGACTGATAAAATTATTTAAACCCTAACCCTAAAACCTAACCCTAAACCCGTCTTCTTTTTTCCTAATAGATCGAATAAAATATATTTCCTATAAGTCTAACATAAACAAAGGGGAACCACTATTGTGATAAATTATTAAACCCTAAACGTAAACCTAACCCTAACCCTAACCCTCCCTATAACTCCAAAGATTAAACAAAGGGAACCACCCTGACTGATAAAATATTATCTATTTTCCCATAAACTAACCCTAAACCTTACCCTAAACCCTAACCCTAAGCCTAACCCTAAGCCTAACCTAAACCCAGTCTCTTTTTGTCCCTAGTTGATCAATAAATATAATTTCCTATGATGTCTAACATAAAACAAAGGGAACCACTATTGACTGATGAATTATTTATTTATTTTCCCTTTAAATACCCAACCCTAAACCCTAACCCTAAACCCGTCTTCTTTTTTCCCTAGTTGATCAATAAATATATTCCCTATAAACTCCAACCTAAAACAATGGAACCACTCTTGACTGATGAAATTATTTAGTTATTGTTCCCGTATATGAAACTAACCCGAATCAAACCACTTAAAGAGCCCTTAATAAATCCTAACCCTAATCCTACCCTAAATCCTACTAAGCCGGTAACCGAGTCGTCTTCTTTTTTCCTATAGATCAATAAAATAAATAGTAATTTATCAGCAAGTTGGAGATTTCGCGCTTGCTATATGATAAATAGTGTATGAATTATACCAAGAAATAACCACCAAGAAGGTTTTGTCCCTGTCCCTTGTTAGTTCATATTTTCTTACGTTTTTGCTATGCTGTTAAAGTTTCTCTATTTGTACAATTTTCCACATGAAAGTCCATCAGTTATTAATATTTCACAGTGGTAAGTTATTTAGTTCTTCTCGAAATAGTTTGTAGTTAAGAAGAGAACAGCAGACGTCGTTGGGTTAAGAAATTCTAAGCTGGGCAGTTATCTCGAGGCTACGTGACAATCCTGCGTCAAGGGTAGAACTAAGTTTAAATGGCCATAAATATATCAACACAGATTAACACTCAGTACATCCTCATGCTATTTAGCTTAGCAGGAAGAGAACAGACTACTCCCTGTGTTGATTGATATTAGAGGTTGAGAGTTCGAATTCCCGTGAGAAAACTCGCACGGGCATTACAAGATCGAAGATAAGAAGTTGCCAAGGCTTGCAAAGAAGATACAGAGTTTCAAAATTAGAAGGTCTACCGAAGAAAGGTACCAAGTTCCAAAGTAACCAAGCGAAAGAAGGTTACCGAGTTCGAAGATATGATGTTACCAAGTTCGAAAAGGAGACCGTTGACCAAGCTTCGAAAAAAGTTTCCGAGTTTCGGGAAGGCTCCCGAGTCCGACAAGAAATTACTCTTAAGTCAATGGTTATATACTTCTGAAATTGCATCAAAGGCAGCCCCGTACAATGAGTAATGGGAGATACTAGGATACCATAGTAAAGAAGATGATATATACTACTGACACATATCTATATATATTATACTAATATATTATTCCGATAAAGTATGATACCGAAAAATAGATTATATTGAATCCAGTACATATGAAATACAAACGAGATCATATCGTTTTTTCCATTGATATGCGTGCTAATTTCCATATATATAGACTATTATATATTATTTTTTTTTTTCTCATATATATAGATATAATGATATTATTTCGATGGACATCCTAATACTGATTAAAAACCTTGATGCAATTATCTTTACAATTTAAAGATAAACAGCCGAAAAAAACACAAAAGACCTCCACGCCTTCGTATTCTATTGACATCCAACCCATTCCTGATACGGCTGTGATGAATTTATTATTCTCCAAATTAACAAAAGCCCTTGGAGTGAAGATCTATGTGAGAACAGTATCAAACATTGCCAGAGACGGTTGGCCGGAAATGAAAACATGTGAAACGTCTTTCTATAGAACTTTGTGTTTCAATTTATCATGTAATATTAGTATCTACTGTCCGATTCATCTTCGGCACTTTCTCTTCACATTGCACACAACCACACACACACACACAACACAACAATACACACCACACAACATCTAAACCACTCGACACACACCATTAACGATAACCACAGGATATATAATATTAATAATATTATGATTAAGTTTATTAATAAATATGTATATGTAATATATGATATCAATATATGAGGTAATGAAACAAAAGAGTAATGAAAACAAACTAGATAATTTATATATAATTATGATTACTTTCTATTTCTCACACCATGTTCTGATCACTCTCCTTTGCATCTATTCTGTACGTAGTATGAAAATTCTTTATTATGGATAGAAGTTGTGTATTAGTAGTATTTTAGAAAGGGAGGCTATATAGTAAAGGAACTATAAAATTGGATGTATTTTTCTGATCCGTATTTGACATGCTATAAAATCCCGTAGGAACGAGTTATGTTTGTAGAGCACACTGTCCACATCTGCTTCCGTGAACTACAACTCCTTTTGACGGTTGTGGTCTTTATATATAATATATTATATGTATCATAGTTTTGTTAAATAAACAGATATACTAATACTTATTATATTATTAAACATCCTATATATACTATATTAATATGGGATGAGTGCTGGAGACAATTACGACCCCAAATTCAAATCTAAGGTAAACAATAATAAGTTCCATTTAGTTACTACGAAATTCCGTAGGAGATTTGTATAAAGAAACTTAAACTAGGATGAACGGACCAAAGATTACACTACTGTCAACAGAGTTTCACTCAATAGTTAACCACCATTAGCATCCGTCATGCATCAGCCTCGAATTTCCTCATCAGCTCTGGAAACCTAGAGCACGGAGCAAGACTGATGTTTACTAGATTCCCTGGGAAGATGTCTCTATAATTTACTGTCGATTAATCAGTAACTTTTGTTAAAGTTAAACTGGTCACATAAGTCGGATTTGTGTTTTCTCCAAGCAGGACTCGGTACACGATACAATAGAAATTGCCAGCGGGTATGAAAATAATCTGGGGAGAGTTCGGAGCCAAACTAATCTGCGACTGTCGAAGTCGATGCGGCTAAAATTCAATCGCCCAATGCATTTTGACTTTTCCCAGAGGTTGTAACAGGGCGACAAAAATAGGCCTAAGATGCCCACTACATACGGTGCGCTAGTACTCACTTGCCGTACACTTTGTTATGTCGCAGGGCTAGTAACACTCTAGTTGTATTTCTTACGCAGGCTACACCGTAAGCGCAATCTCCAACACTTTTTTCCAACACTTCCTTTCTGCAGAACTTGAGAATTCTGCCTGTACGAACGCAATCAGATCGTCGTTTATGTTGCTTCTTATAGCCACGCCTCTGTATCTTCCATTACAATTCTCCAGTTAAAAAAATCCATACGAACACTCGAATTATTTCACAGTATGTTCAGGGAGCATATCTGGGCAGCAAACTATAATCTTCCTATTTAGATGGCACGAGCACGAAGCTCATCATGATACTACAAGTGTTATTCTCTTCCATGATATCAAGGTGGATATATCACAGTCACCATTCTCATACTGTCATCACGCATATGTAAGTGGTGATAGAGTGTAAGTAGTCCAAGCTTTGGATAAATAGCACTGAAAGGGTGAGAATTGTGCGTCAATACTCCAAACCCTACGGAGCAAGCCAAAATAAGCCAAGATATAAATATGTCCCAATATTATCCACCTAAACAGCCTAAGGTATATATATATCATATATATGTTTGTATTAAGGTTCTGTGTCTCTTCGAATGAAAAAAATATTGTCAAAATGATTATTAAATTTCAGAAAATTCAGAGCTTGAACTGTGTGTGCCGGTACGTGTGTGACATGAACGCCCTGATGAATTGTGACATGGAATTAGACCAATAATACTTTCCACATAGTTATTATTTAAAAATATAAGTATATATATATATATATAGTTAATTAATATATATTATGAGAAAATAAGACATAAGAGGCCACACGAAGAATTAGATGCTAGTCGTAGCCCATATATATATCCTCATATTAACTGAGTATTATAATGTATATATTATTATTATATGATAAATCAATAAGAAGAAGTCCCATACTAAAAAACTAAATAAGTAATAATAGCTATGAATTTATCAAAATGATATAATATAAAGTAGGCTTATATATATATAATTCTAGATATATATTATACGAGAAAGTCGTGTCATTGCTTGTAAAACCATGTGTATCAATCAATGTAATTATAAGAATGTTCCATTCGCATTTATCAACACAGGAATCTGATGATCTATTCTTATGTGTATCTGAACGATTGAAAGAGGTTGTCAAGTTGACTGCTTTTAGCTGAATGCATAGAAATCCAATAATATACAACAACCTAATATGTTAATCTTACTAGAGCGATAAGCTTAGAGGTGGCACAAGGCCGGAGAGTATGGGAGGCGCCCATGGAGAATCGAACTCACTAACAATGGCTCAAACACAATGTAGTACATACAGACATTATACAGAACAAGCCGATTTTGACAGAACAGTGTTTTTAGAAATGTTTATCTTCACTTGGCATATTTTTCCATTGTCGATTTTTCAAGACTTTTTTAAACGTTTTCATCTAATATTCTAGTGCTATGTTATATTAGAAATAATTTCTATATGATATAATGGTTTCGTCTATTTTCTAATTTTAATTATATCATCTCGAGAGATGTTTATTGAATTATTACTTTATCATTTTATATCTATTTAATATTATATCTTTATAATAATGAATGTTTCAATTTTTTATTTTTAAATAGTATTTATTATTTAAATATTTATGGATTTCTGTTTTTCTGTTATTTTTTTTTTATAATATTAGCTGCTTTATTTCTTCTTACAACCAGGTTAGTTATACACAAGTTTATTCAGTATCAAATATAAAAGATTATATTTGAAAGTATAATGCCAAAAGTATACAGTCTTATATATTCTTTTCGTATATAATTTATATCATAAATTTGCAGTTATAATACGCAAAGGTTATATTTTTACGCTATACAATTTATATACTTGTTATTTCCTTTATAATTACTTGTCTAATTTTCTATATAAAAATATATACTTTATAGAAAAATATTTTTATAGAAAAAAAGAATATTACTTAGATTTACATAGTTTATTTATTTACAAGTCTTTTACAAAAAAACAGTAGTTTATTTATTAGTTTATTAATCAAAGTTTATCAACAGTGTTATTCTCCTTAATATCAGGAATTTATTTTAATTTGAATATTAATGTACTATTTTTTAATTTTCAAATTATCATTTCATATTTTATTTTCGCGAAGAAATTTGAGAACATAGAATATTCACTATCATCATCATCATCATCATCATCATCATCATCATCATATCATCATCATCATCATCATCATCAATCCTCACTTATAAATAGTTAAAAGGGAGAAGCCACTGATTGTCCAGTCGTCAAAAAACGGATGATTATATGAGAGACCTACAAAGGGTTATTACCGTACGTGAACTCAAACATAAACCAAAAGAGGAACCAACTCTGATTGACTTATGAAATTATATTTATCTTATGTTAGATTGATCTACTAGGAATAAAGAAACCAGGGTTAGGCGGTTAGGGTAGGGTTAGGTTAGGCTTAGGGTTTAGGTTTAGGATAGTTTAATGGAAAATGAATAAAATAATATCAGTCAATCAGAGATGTGTTCCCCTTTTTTTATGTCTGGAGTTATAGGAAATAACCGATACAAGTATCCACTATAAAATGAAACATAATTAAATTGTTTACAAGGAAATAACTTCCCAATTTTTTAATTTGCGAGTTTTATTAATCTGTCAAGGGAATTGAACTCTTGTAAAAATTTATACAAAGTTACTTCCCTTCTGTAAAAATTTTTTTTTTATTCAATCCTTCCGCTAACGTCACAAGTATGCGGACGTCGCTTTGTAGTAGTTATAGATCGGCGATACTAAAATATGCTGAACATACTGACCGTATGATAATGCTTAACACTGATAAAATGCTTAAAATCATATTGAATCATTTTTTAGAGGATTGATTAGTTCATATTAGATAAGAAATCATTACTTTGAGTAAGCGATCTTCTTTATGCCTTGTATTATGCGGGCAATGTTCAGGGGGGTCCAGCATAGGTAGTCTATCCCTTTTCCCTACGTATGGCGCAAGGGATATTAATATGACGAATAGCGTCCGTTTATATTTTGAAGTCCAAGAAAATGTCTTCACTTGCATTATATTGTTATACCTGCATAGCTGATGCGTCTTTCACTGGAGTCTTGCAAGTGACAGCATAGATTCTCCCTCAGGTCTCCAGACTCTTGCTGCATGATATTCATGACAGATTTGCCAGCGTCTAGTGTACTGAATAGTGTATTCAATCGCTTCCTCTGGATTCCGCCAAAACTTTCCAACCCTAACCCAATCTACACTCCTTTTGGAGACCGTTCTCCATGATGCACCAAACTTCAGTTGGTATCACTCCTATTTGACTTTCTAAGTTCCATAACTTTCCGATTCATCTGGCAAGTCCAGATACTGTCCATCTTTTCAGTTTTTCCTTCATCACCTGTACCAGCGTGGAAACTGCAAAATCCACCACGTTGACAAATTTTTATTTTTCATTTTATTTTTAAATTTTATTAAATCACAACATAGGTACTGGACTTCTTGCTGGATAAGGTGACCAACCGTTTTATATCTCAAAGTCCACAAGAATGTTTATGTTGTGTTTCATTCTCAAGACTGCATTCTGGTTTATGCATATACCATTTTGTTGTATGGCAAAATTTCAATTTTGTTTTTGCATATTTTATATTATTATTATTATTAATTATATTGATTATTATTATTACAATAATAATTAATACATAAGTGAATAATAATAATAATAATAATAGCAGCAGCCAGCAAAAAACCCCAAAAACGAATTTGCAACATATTGGCCGAGATACAATCTTAAACAACGACAAGAAAGCAGAAATGAAAAAAAACAAACAACAAATAGCATGGACACTTTAAGATGATGAAACACAGGAGAGACGCCACAATCATTAGCATGGATATGGCTGAAGATGGAAACCATCAAGAGAGAAACAGGAATATCATTACTATTGCAGCACAAACAAATGCCACAAGGAACCAAATTATATAAAAGCAAAAATAGATAAGAGCACACACAGAATAGCAAGTGTAAAATGTGTGGGGGAAAAAGGACGAAACTGTCAATCACATAATAATAAGCAGCGATCGCAGTAAACTCACTCAAAGAGAGCATAAGACTATGCACACGGCGTGAGGAAAGGATGTTCACTGAGGAACTGTGCAAGAAATTCAAATTTCTCACCCAAATCTCAACTAAATGGTGTATGCACAAGCACTGATCTGTCCGGAGAGATGAGGAAGCACAACATTCGTCTGGAACTTTTGAGGTAACAGGACGGAATCACCCTAATCCCAGCCAGGAGACTAGACCTAGTTTTAATATGACAAGAAGAGGAAAGATTGTCCATCTCGTGGATTTTTGCCGATCCGGCCGATCACAGTCAAAAATGAAAAGAGGGCGAAAGATCGACAGATACTTTGGACCATTGACCCCAGAGAACTGAGAAAACTGTTGATGGAATAGTGAAGTGAAGGTCGATACCAATTGTAATGGGTCTCATGTTAACGATCCCCTGGGGTATGGAAAAAGAATTTCGATGAATTGGAAATCAGAGGAACAAATAGGCGGACCATCCACGAACTACAGCATGTTGAGATCACGTTGGAATACTTCAGAAGATTTCTGAGACCTGAGGAAGACCTTTGCTGTCACTCAGCCTCCAGTGAACCACGGCTAGGTGTGAAAAAACTCGATGGGAGTGAAATAATAATCGCAATGGCAGGATCGATAAAAAAAGCCATATGACATGGTACCACAATATTGGATTATGCGGAATTTTGATTAAAAATGAATAGAATCGTAAATTTCATCCAAAAAGCCATGGGAAACTGAGGAGAGAGCACATGAAAAGACGCTTGACATGGTTTAAGAAGAGGCAACTCAAGAGAGAAACCTAGCCACTAATAATTGATAGCACAACATTGTCATAAAGAACAATTATATCAAAGAAAAATGATAAAAAAATGTAGAGTTGCGGTGATAGAGATAAAGACCAATAAACCATGTATTAAGCGTTCCTGGTTTGCCAAGTGAAGATGTTTCCCGCAGAGTATACGCCCTTCTACAAACATATTGCATTCCCTTTGCTTACAATCTGCGACTACTTCGTAACGGAAGCGCTTCTTGGCTACCCAGAATCCTCCACCAGCGCGCGGGCCCTCTTAATTCTTTCCACCTTTAGCCCGCCTATTAACGGACGTGTTCACCCACCCCCTTCGTGTTTCCTACAGAGAAACATTTTTTTTTTTACCTTCGCTGAGCGAAGAAATAAAGAAATTACCCTACCCACAGTGTTGTGTTGTTTCTAATGCTAAAATAGTTTAGCTAGGTGCGACGAAAAGCCTATTATACGCTTTGGTAAATTATACGGCGAAGAGAAGGCGCAAATAAAGCGAATGCAGCCAACTAGCAACAACGAGAATACAAAGCAGGCACGGACTGCTAGTTGGATTGCACTTAGAACCAATCCCCAAATATTTAGAAAACAGACAGACGGAATTGGAAATCAGAGAAGAATAGAATATACAAAAACGGCATTATTAAATCGGCTTAGAACCCATTCTGCAGTCCATTAATACAACAGAATCGATTTACTGTTGTTGGTGACACATTTCTTCCATCACTATCATGTCCAACTCGTCGCCATTAATGCCATTTCTCTTAGCTAGATCTTTTATTGGTTCGAAATAGATAGACTGTGAGAAGAAAGCTGAACCCGAAAAGCCTTACCCTTAATCTCCTTGATTATATATAATTATTATATATATTTATATAAGTAAAGTCGTCGGGGCGACCTAAGATCAGTATCACCAGTCAGCGAGGGTGTCTATCTCTCTCNGATTGGGTCCTGTTTGTTCTGGCGGTCAGCTCATGTTACTCCAACTACGGAAAAAACCTATTTTTCAATTTGAATTCTAATTATAATATTTCATTCTTTTCGTTTATAATGAGAATCCTTTTTTTGTTTATTTTTAAATTGCTAAATTTGCTAACCAATTTCTGGGTCAAATGTTACGAAAACGAGGATTTCTGGTGCATTTTCTTTGACGCTATTTCCTCAAATAATGGTGCAAGTAAGAAATCTAGTTTTTGGTATCAGATTTTATTGTATTAACACAAAACTTTCGCTGTTTGAGAGAATTTGATAAAAAAAAAAACGTTAAAAATCAACCTATCCCACTGATATCATAGTGCAAACCTACGGTCTGGGTTAACCAAGTGGAACTATGGTGACAAGAATTCTAACATGGTCCATCCAGGTCTGAATGATTTCTAGGTTCAGGTTAGGTTTGTTTTGTTTTACGGCATATCAACCTCAGTGGGTTATTTAATGCTGATAAAGTTTTGAAATAAATTAATTCTTAATGGATACACAATTTTTTAAAATAAATATGTTTTTCTATTTAACACATAGATGGGACCCTAACAAGTACTACCACTCCGGGGCAGAGTGGACCAGGGAGCAATGGTGATGAAGGGGTGCTTCACATTCTCCAAACCTCCAAATCTGGAACCTCGCCATCAGATAGAGTTTAACGTCATTAAGATTAAAAGGGTTGGAGCTTGCCATAAAGGTAGGGTTGGGGCAATCATATAGGTGCTAGGGCTTGACGTGACCAGCGGATTAATCGGAGGGGGCATCTCCGACCGCCCGTCTAGCCTAAGTAAGGTTCTAAGTGGAGTGTTGCAGGTCATGGACTGCTCATCCAGCAAGACCCCGTCCTTAAGCATCGCGGGTCGCCACTCACAGCTAACAGGTGGTCCCACTTGGATGAGTCTTACCCCTCTGCAGAGGTGTAGGTGGATTCTAAGACCCTAGCCGACAGGGCGGAATGATTTCTAATATTGTTTGATCATGAGTTAATGTGTGGAGAGGTTAAATTGTGAAGTTAAAAGTTTGGTATATTATCAATTCCAGGTGACTTCCATTTATGCTATCATTTAAGTTTATTTATAAGATTTTCGGACCATATGACCTTTAGGCACCCCTTTTTGGTCTCGATTAAGAAAGGACATGTTTTTCATTTACACTGCCAATATCCGGTTGTTTTAACAGACGATTTTTTTGATTTTTTAAAAATTTATAAAACTAACCCCTAACCCTAACCCCTAATCCTAACCCCCTAACAAACAACCGGATATTGACAGTGTAAATGAAAAACATGTCTTTTCTTAATCGAGATCAAAAAGGGGTGCCTAAAGGTCATATGGTCCATATTTTCTATTGAAATATCCTCGCACATTTGTGACTCATTATTTTTCACCTGCCACCCATGACCTTCGTTTCTCGGTGGTTCTACATTAATAGGGCCTTGTGCCTAACCCGTACAAGTGAGGTAAATACCATTTGTAACTCATTATTTTCGATCTATTTTTACTTTTTTATAAGACACTTTTTGGTTGGCAGCCTTCCATCTACAAGAGACGATGGAGTAGTGTCAAAGTTTTTCTTCTTCTTTGAACTACATAGCCTGAGTGGGTTTGTTTGGAGGATAAGCTGTTGCCCGTGTAGCAAATCCCCCTCTCCACACTGTTGCTGTGATCCAAAGGAAAGGTAAGGTACCAATGCAGTTAGAGTCGCAGGAGTTGATGGGTAGCACTGGATTCCAGCATCACACCACCTTTAGGGGCTCCGGACCCTGATTTGTTTTCGGGGTTTACTTCCCTAGCCTTTCCTTGAAAGGCAGCAGAGGTTTTGGGTCGGACTTTCCTTGACTGTTAGTTTGCCGTCCAAGGCTAAAGAGCCCCTTTTAACCCATTTGGGGATCCATGCAGCGCCTTCTAAGATATACACAGGCCTATTCACTGAAGTCCGACTCACGTGTGACGTCAGTAAGTAGGCCATGAAGAAGACGCCGGTCGATTCTTTACCTTAAATGTCCGCGAGTTCACCGAAGTTTTTTTTAATATTCAACGACTTTTCTTTTAAATATTCAATTAATTAATTTTTTATTTATAAACAAAATGCCCTTTTAAGTATTTGGTCACTTTTTAATGAAATTTATATAGATGCCACAATGTTTAGTGTTGTTTTTTCGTTCACAAAAGAGAAAGAATTATATGCAAAATGGATCTATACTATTAAGACAAAACTTTTAAAAAATAGTAGGTAAGTTTTTTTTTTGTATTAAAACTAAGTAAATTTGATTAAAACTTTAATAATTAAAATATTTTCAAGTCTTTGTAATTCACAAAATCGTGTTTAAGACAATCTTATAACGATAAAATGTTTTTACATTTATAAGACAGCGTGTTTAAAACTCATATTTAAAAAATAAACTATAAAGAAATTCTCGATATTAATTCATTAAATTCCTAAAGAAATATTTTTATAAACATAAAAAAATAAGTCAGATATTCATAACAATATTTTTGAATAGTTTTATTCATAAATAAATGAGTCTTTAAAATAAAATTGGTGGCCTCGATCCATGCGAGTAGCAAGTACCGTGATCCTACTATTATTGGTGTTCCTGTGAAAGGAAATAAAATTAGGGATACGGTATATTTTTGCCTTTGTCTATCAGGTAAGCAACAGTACCTTCAGGTCAGTTATTTTTTTTTTAGCTATTTATTTATGACTCCATATACAAGGTGTGTAAAAAAGTATCGAGATTTTTGTACTTTTTGACACGCCTTATATTCTGAAAAAAAAAATAACGTTCCATTCATTCTTCATTTCTATCTTGGTAAATAAAGCTTTAAACTCGATACTTTTTTTGTGAAAAAAATTACGTTCCATTCATTCTTCATTTCTATCTTGGTAAATAAAGCTTTAAACTTGGTACTTATTTGACACACCTTGTATTCTGAAAAAAAAAATTAATGAATGGAACGTAATTTTTTTCTCAGAATACAAGGTGTGTCAAAAAGTACAAAATATCTCGATACTTTTTTGACACGCCTTGTATATGTTATAGGTTATATAACCTATGGACATAAATGGAATCGACGATTACTATAAGTAGCAGGAACAATTGTGGCTTGACTCGAAGCAAATGCGAGTCAGCTCGTAACTGTATTGGTCGGACGCAATCTCCACTTTGTTTGCTGTAATTCCTACTCCTTTTGTTCAATTCATTTGTTTACATTGTTACCAGTCGTTTGTCTTATTTTTACCCATAAAACCCACAACAGATTATACTATACACGAGTAGGATGTGGCACAAGGTCAGTTTCTTCAGCGGATTTAATAGGTTTGAATTCAGAGTTTTCCTTCTCTTAGACTGGGTACCTAGCCAAAGCTAAAGAGCTCACTCTGCCCTACTATTTACCCCTAGCTGGCGGGAGAGTAGTTGGATGCATATCATACCTAAGGGTATTAGCGTTACGGGAAAATGCAAATTTTATTACCCAGTTTATAGTTTAAAAAATGTCTTAATTTCTACAATAGTGGAAGTTTCTTTTATATTTATTGTCTCTTTTCCTATTTCTTGATATAATTATTTGGGACCATCTTGTGTTATATATATATATATATATATATATATTATATTAATATTATATATATATATAGGTAATTTTCACCTTTAGTTGTTAAAATTCCTAGCATAAAATTGTGCGTGCGCATTATCTGAAATGAACTTAATTGTTATTAAGAACACATTTTATGATATTTTTTATGTTAAAGCATTCACTTGTATTGTTTTCGAAACGATTCTAAAGATTTGTATATTTCGCACGGACACCTTCAAAATGGCTACCGTCTTGTTTCAAATTGAAAGTCAGTTGGCTAAATTCCTAGCATGAAATTATCTGAAATGAACTTAATTGTTATTAAGAACACATTTTATGATATTTTTGTCTTAAAGCATGCAGTTGTATCGTTTTCGAAAAAGGTTCTAAGATTTGTTTATTTCGCACGGAGACTTTCAAAATAGCTACGAGCTTGGTTCAAAGTGAAAGTCAAGGCATGTTACTTTAATTGCCTTATTTGATAGGAATTTAGCCAACTAAATATATATATATATATATATATATATATCAGTAAAAAATGATAAAAGATTTAGATTTTTAGCTTTATAGCCTATTTCAGAGAGCTTAGACAGGCTGGTGTTTAAACTATTAAATACATAGGTTTGTTTATATATTTTACGGTCACAGAGAGATCAAGTTTGCGGGCAAACGATCATTGCTTATATGCTTACTAGTGAGAGTATATTGTTACAGAGTGGGGAAAGGCATATGCCGGCTTTAGACAACCGACTTATCATCAAGCTATACCCGGTAAAAACTTCTTAATTCTGGTGGCGATTGGGAGGTATCTGCGGACCTCCCAAGCTCGCGTAATGGTTACCCGAAAATAATAACTAAGAAGGGATTGCGCACCAGACATGTTCTCTTTTCAAGGGCGAACTCTAAGATCATCATGGTAGAATTATCAATATCCTATGAGAGCCGATTAGAACAAAGCCACGTTTATAAACCAGCAAGTACGAAGTTCTTAAGACAGAACTGGAAAAAGAAGGGTATAGCGTGATTGTTAGAGATGTGGAGGGTGGAGCAAGAGGATTCGTCGCGAGCTCCCTGTACCAATTTCTGGGCCAAGTAGGAATCAAAGGGCGCAAAAGAAGACCAAGTGCATAAAACACCTCACAGAAATAACGGAAAACAGCTCGATGTGGTTATGGAAAAAAAGAAATGTCCCGTGGAACAATTCGCAGTAAAAACGTTATCTCACCACCCGCTCGCGAAAGCGTAATGTGATTCACGCAACATTTCCATAACACGCTCTGTTTAAAAACATATTTTCGCCGTCATTCAGTTGTAAATTTTGGTTTGGTTTGTTTTGTTTTACGGCATATCAACCTCAGTGGGTCATTTAATGCCGACAAAGTTGTGAAATAATTTCATTCTGGATGCATAATACAATTTTGTTTATAAACTCATGTTTTTCTATTTAACCCATAGATGGGGGTTGTATATTTGATTGTACGATACATTGGATATATTTTGTGGGGCCTCACATCAGTGAGGGGGGCGGTGTGCAAATAAAACCGTTGAGAGGAAGGCCCCGAAACGGTGCACATTTCTCTCCTGATGATCCCAAAAACAAAATACATAACATTTCAAAAACAAACAAAACAAAAGAATGAATGGAATTGAACTTCTCGTCGGTTTTGCTATTGGTGAGTTTCCGTTACTTTCAAGTAACTTTCTTCTTGAAGTTTTTGATGACAACCGTTTTGGAGAAACAGCTAACAACAAATAACAAAGTGTAACACTTCCCGGTATTTTGCGCTGATCTAACCAAAGTGCTGTGATCGACAGCCTCTCAATTCTGCCTGGCGTTCCAGCTGTGACATTTAAGGACGTTATGATTATCTCTCATATTATTCTGTTTGCTCTTTACTCAGTATAATGAATGTTATGCTTTTCAGTAATAACACAAGAGGAAAATTGCTACAGTGACGTAACTATGACGTCAACCGTGACATATCCGTACTTGGGCACGTCACCTCACGTGACCAATTATTCTACAGTTTATATGTTTGAGCTACAAAAAAAAAAAATAATCTAATCATTATTGAGATATTGATACCGAAAGAAAGAAAAATAATCCTTTGTCATACGGGTAGGATTTGTTTACAAGTTTACACGTACGGGACATCTAGCGAGAATCAAACTCGCTTTTCAGTTGTGTAATGGATCTGCGAGACTAGCTTGCTAACCATTACACCATGACGAATGGATAATTGATACTAATTGAAAACTAAGTTCACATTCGCAGCAAATTAAGGCAGGCTCGAACAACTGTTTCACTAAAATATTAAACAGTTTTATAAGATAAAATGAGAAAATTTTCACGTCTAATATATATTTTTATATTATTACCATAAATTCAAAAATTGTATCTACTCATGACAGTTTGTTCGTTTTAAGTAAACACTTAGGACAGAGAATTCTGATTCTCTTTGATCCCTCTGTAAAACTCACCTTATGCCATACTTGGCTTAGTTCAAAGGAACGACTAATTTTAGCCGTTATTTACACAGCTTGGATAGAAGTTAAAATCAATAAGGTTGGCACATGAAGTTAAAGAATTCAACAAATTTTCATTTGTTTCGGAATTAAAAAACAACAACAACAAAAAACAAAAAAACAAAACAAAGAAGAATATAGAAAATCTTTGAAGAATAAAAAAATTGGTTATTTCCTATAACTCCAACATAAACAAAGGAGAACCACTCCTGACTGATAAATTATTTTGTTTATTGATCTACTAGGGAAAAAGACGGGGCTAGGGTTAGGGTTTAGGGTTAGGGTTAGGGTTAAGGTTAGGGTTAGGGTTTAGGGCTAGGGTTAGGTTTAGGGTTTAGGGTTAGAGTTTTAGGGTTTGTTTGATGGGAAAATAAAATAAATAATCTATCAGTCAAGAGTGGTTCCCCTTTGTTTATGTTGGAGTTATAGGAAATAACCAATCATTTTGTTAAAAGATTAAAAATCAAGTTTAGATAAAAATTTCAACATAAATTCCAATGTATAAATAATGTTTTTTATTTTGAAAGACAAACCATCAACAAGAACATAATGAGATGTTTTTGCATTAAATATATTTCTTTATTATTCATTTTTTTAATTTTCAGAGCATTTTATAATGAGAGGGTTTGATATTTCGTAATTAGAAAAATGACAAAGAAGACCAATAAGAATTTATAGACTTGGAAGTGGATACAACACAATTTATTGACATTAACAAGTTTCGAAGTAAAATAAAAAAAAACGAGGAAAAAAGTTTATATTTTTTGTTGTTTTTTTTTCTTCTTTTTAATTGACGCACTAAACGATCCACAAAAAAGAAGAAAAAATCTTCTTTTGAAAAAAGAAAAAAAATTAAAAAGAAAAAAGACAAAAAAAAAGAAAAAAGAAAAAAGTGAACAAATGTTTGTTTATTTCCTTTGATAAAGTTTCTTTATTTTTGTTTTGTTTTGTGTTTGAGAAGAAGAAGAAGAAGAAGAAGAAGAAGAAGAAGAAGAAGAAGAAGAAGAAGAACAAGAACAAGAACAAGAAAGAACAAGAACAAGAAGACAGAACGAAAAGAAGAAGAAGAAGAAGAAGAAGAAGAAGAAGAACGAAAGAAAGAAAGAAGAAAAAAGAAGAAGAGAAGAAAGAGAAAGAACGAAAGAAGAAGAAGAAGAAAGAAACGAAAGAAGAAGAAGAAAAGTAATGAGAACGAAAGAAGAAGAAGAAGAAGTAATGAGAAAGAAAGAAAAGAAGAAAGAAAGAACGAAAGAAGAAGTAATGAGGTAAAAAGAAAGAAAGAAGTAATGAGAAAGAAAGAACGAAAAAAGAAGAAGTAATGTGAAAGAAAGATGGAAAGAAAGAAAAACAAGAGGGAAAAGAAAGAGGGAAAGAAAGAAGTAACGCGAAAGAAGAAAGTAAGAAGAAGAAGAAGAAGAAGAAGAAGAAGAAGAAGAAGAAGAAGTCATGAGAATGAAAGAAAGAAAGAAGAAGAAAATGTGAAAGAAAGATGGAAAGAAAGAAGAAAAAGAATTAATGTGAAAAAAAAGAAAGAAAGAAAGAAAGAAAGAAAGATGTAATGAGAAAGAAAAAAGAAAGAAGGAAAGAAAGAAAAAAGAAAAGAAGTAATGAGAAAGAAAGAAGGGAATAAAGAAAGAAAAAAAGAAGACGAAGAAGAAGAAAAGGATGACGAAGGAGAAAAAAGTACTGCGAAAGAAAGAAAGAAAGAAAGACAGACAGAAGAAGAAGAAGAAGAAGAAGAAGAAGAAGAAGAAGAAGAAGAAGAAGAAAGTTAATTGAATTGGTCCAATATTTGATTTTATTTCGATGTTTCAACAAAAAATTTGATTTTCAACGTTTCGTTATAAAGTGACGTAAAAAGACGAGTTTTTTTTATTGCGTATTCTATTGGTCATAGATGCTCAGAAAAGTTTTGAAACGGTCTGCCACCCACCGCCACCGCCACCGCCTTCAGAATGAGGCTTATTAACGTTAATAAGAAAGGTGATTTCCACATTAGAGCGCCAGAATTCCTTATATATATATATATATATATATATATATATATATATATATATATAGGTCACTTACTGAATTCCGACGAGGGGAAATCTGTTGTGTCACTTCAAGACGACATGTAGGACAGGAATCACACACACACACACACCACACACACACACACAGAGAGAGAGAGGAGAGAGAGAGAGAGAGAGAGAGAGAGAGAGAGAGAGAGGGATCAAAAGTAAGAGAGAGCGTGAAAGGGAATGACGGACAGAGTGGGGAATAAGCAGAAAAGACTGGCTTAGACTGAGAGAGAGAGAGAGAGAGAGAGAGAGAGAGAGAGAGAGAGAGAGAGAGAGAGAGAGAGAGAGAGAGAGAGAGAATCAAAAGTCAGAGAGAGTGTGAAAGGGAATGACGGATAGACAGAGTGGGGAAGAAGAAGAAGAAAAGACTGGCTTAGACTAGAGAGAGAGAGAGAGAGAGAGAGAGAGAGAGAGAGAAGAGAGAGAGAGAGAGAGAGAGAGGAGAGAGAGAGAGGGGGGACAGACAGACAGACAGACGCTTGTTTTTATCCAACTCTGCACGAGGCCAGAATGGGACACACGGCCGGTTTAATGTGTGGTGCCCCACAGGACGCATGCCTCTCGCGGGACAGATTTTAAAATTGCTTAGATTCCGACGGCATTCCCCTTCAGGGGCACTTCAAAACATCGGGCAATAAACACAGCCCTCACCGCCCCTCCACCACTTTAGGCGAGGGAGGAGAGAGTGCTACCGGGAATAAAGCTGTTAATAATTTTCTGTGCCTCCCAGGCCACAAGGCCGAGAAGCGAAGAGAGAGATAGAGATAGAGATAGATAGATAGATAGATAGATAGAGAGAGAGAGAGAGAGAGAATTTCGGCTTAGCCCTTTAAACACACATATATACGTACTCTTCGCGGAGTTCCCTCCCGGCCTCCTGCCTCAAAAACCGCTAGCCGGTGGCTGCTACCCCCCCACCAGTTACGATTGTAGTCCGTAGCAGAAGCGGTGTCATTTGAAAAAAACAAAAAAACAACACAAACAAACAAACAAACAAACAAACAAACAAAAAAGCAACCAACTTAGGGCGTTTTCCCCGAAAACCCAACCCCAACCCCAACCCTAAACCTAACCCTAAACCCTATCCCTAAAACCCCTAGTTAAAATTAACAGTTTTATTACAAAATTTGTGGGTTCTTTTTTTTTCTGGACCCCAAATTATTTATTTTCCCATTAAACTAACCCTAAACCCCAAACCCAACCCCAAACCCTAGTTTTTTTTTCAGGTGACACCGCTTCGGCTACGGACTTCAACCATAGCTGGTGTTTTTTTTTCAGCAGCCATCGGCTAGCGGTTTTTGAGACAGGAGGCCGGGACGGAACTCCGCGAATATACTATATATATATATATCTCTTTCCAAAGCTAAATATGCAATACGTGCATGTATATATGTGTATACATGTATCACCCACACGTCTACACACCATGTATTGTATATATTACGTATAACATATACATATATACACATATATATATATACATATACATATGCATGCATGTACAATGTACATAGTGAGGAGTGAAGGATTGAATAAATCCGACAAAATGTGGTTGAAAATAAAGGGAAAAAGTGGATATAACAACACAGCAACTAAATTCAATTGATATTTCGCCTCATTGTTTGGCTGAAGCTTTTTCAGAATTTTGAAAAAGCTTCAGCCAAACAATGAAGCGAAATATCAATTGAATTTAGTTGCTGTGTTGTTATATCCACTTTTTCCCTTTATTTTCAACCACAACGTACATAGTGCATGCGTGATATAAATAACACATATTAGGGTGGGTTAACATATACGTATATATTTTAATATACATTTATTTATGTGTATACAGAAGAAAGGAAAAGATAACTCAGTTTTTGAAATTAACAACTTAGTCGTATAATGACATGTATCGTGAGGTGCCCTATCTAGTGTTTATAGTTATTTACTAAGCTTAGCTTAGATGCGGCACAAGGCCAGGAGTATGGAGCGCCCAATGAGAATCGAACTCATTAACAGTTGTCTCCGAAGCGAGTTTGCTAACCATTTATACCACGTGAGGTGCCCTATCTAGTGTTTATAGTTATTTACTAAGCTTTGCTTAGATGCGGTATAAGGCCAGAAGTATGGGGGCACCCAATGAGAATCAAACTCACTAACAATGGTCTGCGAAGTGAGCTTGCTAACCATTACACCACGTGAGGTGCCCATGACATGTATCGCCTATAAAACTTGATCAGATATTACGAATTCTTTTTTTAAATGGCAAAGGAATTTCAGACGGGAATAATCAATGAAATGTTTTGTAGCTAAAAAAAAAAAAATAACTCC
>CM042173.1:39988384-40013384 GCA_023376005.1 Doryteuthis pealeii
ACCCGTTTGTTACATTCAAGCAAAGATTTCAGGTTGAAAAACGTTGTTTGTTGTTTTCTGTTTTAAAAATATGCTTCAGGATTTTACAAGCATGATTTTAAGGAGTTGGTGGTGTCTTGGTGATTTGAGGGCGTTATTATTCTAAGAATCCAACGCATATTAAAATAAAGGTGAGTATATAAATGATCTGAAGTGGTCGACAGAAAGACGTCACACTCTCCTGGGGTTGAAGAGTAGATTGGAACATGGTCACCCAGGTGGACGTTGGTGACTCTGTGGACGGTGCTGACGCCGGTGTGGACGCTGGTGGCAACGCTGGTGCTATTGGTGTTGACGAGAAGACAGATTCAGATGAGGATGATGGTGATACTGATGGTTGGAAAGGCGGTGGCTTTGACGTCTTCAGCGGCACTTTTGGTAACGGTTTCGGAGATTGTGTTATTGTCGTCGTCGTCGTTGTTGTTGTAGGCCTGGTAGTCGTAGTTGTAGTAGGATAAGGAGTTGTTGTCGTTGTTGTTGTTGGCGGCGGTGGTGGTGCTGTTGTTGCCGTTGGGGGTGGTAGTGAGGTAGGCTGAGGAGAAGGTGGAGGCAGGGGATCTGGTTGAATAAGCATTGGGGCAACGTTAGTCCATTCACCACGGTGAGGAGCAGGTTCAATATTAAGAACCTTACACATCAGCTGGTAGATATCCACGGCTTTGATCCAAGGAACAATCTCGTTTTTCCTGAAATCTGGAAATAAATAAAACGTGTCATCTATTTTTAAATGGTGTCATGATAAAAGGAATAGGTAAGACAAATTAAATATATTTCAGCGTATAATTTACTGTGCATTAAAAAAAAATCTTTAAGCATGTATATACCCAACCCCTCTGCTAAGGTCGTTATTTAAGCAGATTACAGAAGGTTTGTGTTGGAATATTTGTTGATATATATATTTACCAACCCCTCCGCACGAGTAGGATACGACACAAGGTCAATTTCTTAAGCGGAGTTTAACAGGTTTGAATTCAGAGTTTTCCTTCTCCTAGACCGGTTGCCTAACCAAGGTTAAAGAGCCCAGTCTGCCCTACTATTTACCCATAGCTGGAGGGAGAGTAGAATTCATATCTTTCCCAAGGGTATTAGCGCTAAGTGAAATGCAATTACCACGTCCAGGATTTGAACTCGGGGCGACGAGTCCATTTCCTATGACTTTAACCATTACACCACGCGCTTTCTATATTTGTTGATATAAGGTGTGCTCTAATTCCCCACCTGGATTTATAGACTATCCAAGGTCACGTGGTTTACTCCTCCAGCCAATCAACAAGTCATACTGCGTGGCTGATACATTACTTAAACACTGATACTTGCCACAGTTCACTTGCAATCATTGAGGAGGGACTTACGGTCATTGACGAAGGAACTGGGACTCTTTATCAGAAGACCCAAAGGATTCATTATCGGAGGACTCTTTACCAAGGATCCAATTCCACTGGACAAGCGCTCTTGCTTGCAGGCCAAGAATAATGGCCCATAAAAACTTAACAATTTGAATTCTTTTTTTCTTGTTAATTAACATTAGGTTCGGTCTTCTGACCGGGATTAGATGATCCGTTTGTATCTCAAAATCCCAGAGAACCTTATGTGTCTCATTCTCTATGATGGATTCTGGTTTGTGCATTATTATTGAGGTTTTCACACTTGCCGTAGCCGGAGGTTCAATGGAGGCTGAGTTACAGCAAGTGCCCTCAGGACTTATTATTATTATTATTATTATTATTATTATTATTATTATTCCTACCTGGTCCAGTAGCGACAAATATTCCTCTCATATCTGGGTGCAAATTATCGTAACCATGGTAACCGCCCATGGGTGCTCCATTTACCTTGGGGAAGTGCTTGTCTGGCTGAAAATAAATAAATAAATAGATAAATAAATAAATAAATATAATTTCAAAATAAGTTAAAACTTTAAAATGATAAATAGCTTTCTTTATAATTTAAAAAAAAACACTCCAAAACAACATTTTAATAGCCTTTTCATAAAACTGAAATTTTCTTCTACTCTTCTTCTGAGATGAATCATTGACGTTATTTCAAAATTGTTATTTCCTATAAGTCTACCATGATCAAAGGGAACCACTCTTGACGGATAAATTATTTATTTTCCCATTAAACTAACCCTAAACCCTAACCCTAAACCCTAACCCTAACCCTAAACCCTGACCCTAACCCCGTCTTCTTTTTTCCTAGTAGATCAATCAATCAATCAATAATTTATCAGTCAAGAGTAGTTCCCCTTTGATCATGTTAGACTTATAGGAAATAACCTCATGAATTATGTGAACTAGCAAAAATATGTGCCCCCCTTCCGGGCATAAGTATTCAAGTCTTAATATAATTGAGCATTATATTGAACTAGCAGTGGCTACCCGGCGTGGCCTGGGTAGATGGGGGATTTTTTAAAAAAGTTAGTCTCTCAGAACAATAATTACTGAATCATGAGTTGAATCCTCGTGGGATGCCCCATTTAAATCCCTATGTAAAAAAAATAGACCTTGCATTGATCCAGTCACCCTGAAAAGAAATGTTAATGTCTACCATATAAAATATCAAATGAAAAAAAAATCCATGCTGTTATCATTTAAATTTTATTTTTTAATTATCTTCACTAATATAAATCAAATCTCTATTACTTTTGCTCAAAAACCAAGCCCTGGTGATATTTAATGTGTATATATATTTACTTTGTCGTTAATTGTTTTATTTTCGAAGTTTCCACCGGACATACATATACACACCAACTGCCCTTTATATATGTATATATGAGGGTAAGTAAACAAACAGATGTGTTTATTTTTTTATATGGCTTTAAGCCGACAATTTTTGGAGGATATGTGCTTAATTGAAGTCATACCTAATTTTTGAAAATTAATTAGTTAGTAATTAATGAATTTAAGCGGGCATATATGTTCAAATGTAAGGCTAAACAAATCGAGAAAATGTCAATCCCTGAATATATATATATGTCTCATCAGCAAGGTTATAGACATGGGAGACTGCTCCGTGTGTGACTCGAAACCTCGACTGTCAAGCTGACAGGCGAAGTCTCTAACCGTTACACTAGCTGGCCATTCCCACATTCTTCGTTTGTTTTGAAACTTATTTATATTCCACTTTTTATTTTATACATACTGGTTTAATGATGTAATAGCCAAGGTCAGCGACTGCCACAATTGGAGGAACACGATAATGGTTTTTCAGGTGCCAACGATCCGGAATTTCATGTTTGTAGTACACAGATAAGTTTTTGTGATAATTCTTGAGACTCTCGTAAACCTAAGAAATAAAAATAAAAATGCATTTTCAGTGTGAAGTAACGAACAAAGAGAGAAATGAAAAATAAAATGCATTTTCAGTGTGAAGTAACGAACAAAGAGAGAAATGAAAATAAAAATGCATTTTCAGTGTGAAGTAACGAACAAAGAGAGAAATGAAAATAAAAATGCATTTTCAAATGCATTTTTCAGTGTGAAGTAACGAACAAAGAGAGAAATGAAAATAAAAATGCATTTTTCAGTGTGAAGTAACGAACAAAGAGAGAAATGAAAATAAAAATGCATTTTCAGTGTGAAGTAACGAACAAAGAGAGAAATGAAAATAAAAATGCATTTTCAGTGTGAAGTAAAACAAAGAGAGAAAGAGAAATGAAATAAAATGCATTTTCAGTGTGAAGTAACGAACAAAGAGAGAAAAAATAAAATGCATTTTCAGTGTGAAGTAACGAACAAAGAGAGAAATGAAAATAAAAATGCATTTTCAGTGTGAAGTAACGAACAAAGAGAAAATGAAAATAAAAATGCATTTTCAGTGTGAAGTAACGAACAAGAGAGAATGAAAATAAAATGCATTTTCAGTGTGAAGTAACGAACAAAGAGAGAAATGAAAATAAAAATGCATTTTCAGTGTGAAGTAACGAACAAAGAGAGAAATGAAAATAAAAATGCATTTTCAGTGTGAAGTAACGAACAAAGAGAGAAATAAAAGAAAAATGTCCTACGACAATCTTTGCAAATCACATTTTATTGTTTATTGTACTGAAAGCGAGTGAAATAGTCACAGTTTTTAAATAAATAGAAAAGTTTTTGTGTCATGATTAGTGTTATAGGTGATATAACCTATCTACATAATGGAATGATCCTACTACTACTACTACTACTACTACTACTATAAGTAGCAATGACAATTGTAGCTTGAAGAACAAGCAACGCGAGTCGCGACTAAGCTTACTCGCGTAGGCTTGCTGGTCCAGTGTGCTTCGGCCACTGGACCGGTTGCGTTTGGTTATTAGCGTCGATCCCAGGCACCCCCCTTGAGGGGTAATGCCAACTGGATCGACGCAATTTTTCTACCTACCACCCATGAGTCTCGGCTTGTGGGTGGTGCCCACATAAAACAGCCTTGTGCCATATCGTGTAAAAGTGGGAAACATGTAAATACCACAAGCAACGCGAGTTGCGACTAAGCCTACCCGCTCAGGCGAGGGGTCCAGTGAGCTTCGGCCACTGGACCGGTGAGATGGTAAATTAATAGCGTCGATCCCAGAGGGCCATCCCTCCAGGCAATACCTGCCCCCTTGACTTAAAGGGGCAGGGCTGGGTTTATTGCCCAGCGACTGAGGCGCCCTCTTGAGGGGGAATGCCGACGGGATCGACGCAATTTTTCCACCTGCCAGCCATGAGTCTCGGCTTGTGGGTGGTCCCACGTAAATAGGGCCTTCGTGCCTGACCCGGTACGAGTCGGGTACAGGGAAAATAAAACCTAAGCTTACTCGCGTAGGCTTGCTGGTCCAGTGTGCTTCGGCCACTGGACCGGTTGCGTTTGGTTAATAGCGTCGATCCCAGGCGGCCCCCTTGAGGGGGAATGCCAACGAGATCGACGCAATTTTTCTACCCACCACCCATGAGTCTCGGCTTGTGGGTGGTGCCCACATAAAACGGCCTTGTGCCATATCGTGTAAAAGTGGGAAACATGTAAATACCACAAACGACGCGATTCAGTTCTAGACTGTATTGTCGGACGTAACTTCACTTTCCTTCTGTAAATTCTACTTTCTTTGTTCAATACACTTGTATCAACTTTCACCGGTCGATTGTCTTTATTTGTGACCCCCCAACAATTAGAAAACTGATAACAACGATACAGATCTTTGAACGGCACAGATCTTTTTCTATCATGAATATGTATATTATTTCAATTCCTTTTGAGCCCTGATAAAAACCAAACGATCTCAATTTTTTAAAGATTTTGCTGGTATATCTTGAAGAAAAGATTGCAGCATATATATATATATATATAATATATATATATATATATATATTTAATATACCAAACTTATTGGTAAATCCTCGCGGTGAGAAAAACCCCAGCAAATAGTTTGATTGTAAAAATATACTACCAAACGGGGAGAAAAATTTTTTTGGAAAAAAAGAAAAGACCAAGATAATCGTACCAATAACAAAAAAAAAAATCTATTGGTACAATATTTTGGCCAAAAGAAAAAACAATTTATATGCATATATATATATATAAGATATATATATTCATATAAAACCGCCAGGAAACTAAAGCTAATAAGTAAAAAGTGCTCAATACCCAAGTAGAGTAAATAATAAAGATAAATCTAATGAGTCAGACGAACCTACTAAAAGTTTCGCTTAATGCTCTTCAGGGCTAAGATCTGACTCTCTCTCTCTCTCTCTCTCTCTCTCTCTCTCTCTCTCTCTATATATATATATATATATATATATATATGTGTGTGTGTGTGTGTGTGTGTGTGTGTAAGAATGGAAAGGGAATTGAATCCGACAATATGAGGAAAAATGAGTAAAGAAAAGAAATACAGATGGATAAAAATGAATTTAATCGATATCACTTTAATCGATATCACTTACACATGTGTTTTGGTCCGTTTATCAAAATGTATACGGATTACGCTATTATTATTATTAAAATAATCAGATGAAATTGAAATAATGATAATAATAATAATAATAATAATAATAGGAAAAATGTAAAAATATATATATATATGGGATAAGTAAGAGGAAATTAATCAGACAATATGTGAGGAAAGATAGAAAAACACGGGATGTTGTACATGATGGGTGTTTATTGTAGTTAGTGATGTCGAAAAAAATAGAACGCCCACTACCAACTTAAACACTCCTACTAACACCAACAATTGACCACCCTCCCCTATTCACAACCTCCTAACTTGAAAAAAAACAAACTTGAAAAGTTCATCACTTATTAGAACAAGTGGTGAACTTTTAGGTAATGATAATCCTTCCCTAACGAGCCAACCGCTTGGCTCGAGACATGGTCCGACGGGAATCTGTCCTTGAAAAACCTTACCTGCCCCCCTGACGGCATTAGGCGCTGCAACAAAGTTTTTAAGCGTCCTTGTTATTTTACAAGTTATATTTGTTAATGGTAACAATAACATTAATTTTGTCTCAGATAATTGAAATTTTCCAGGACAAAATTCAAATTTTTTTCCAGGATTTTTGAAAAAAAACACCCCTTTTTCAAGGTTTTCCAGTACTGGAAAATATAAATTTCCTTTTCCAGGTTTTCCAGGTTTTCCAGGACGCGTGAGCTTTGTATCTTTATAGCAACCAATTTCTTACCTAACAATAAGTTTCATATAAATTATATCCTTTGTATTGATCAATGCTTCAAATTGTGTTGCAAATAAAGTTAGACTATATAACATTTTCTTTTTTTTAGTCACCAAATAATTTCAATCACATGGTTCTTCTGATAGACGGCGATGACAGTGAGACGAAGATAAAATTTTGATATTTTGAAATATCTCGAAAGCCAAAAAAAAAAAAAAAAAATGAGAGCCTTAAGGAAAAAAACAATTTCATATTTGAAATCGGTAGATTAATAATAAATAATAACAGTGGTTGATATCAATGCAACAAAAATGTGTTGATCTGCCAATAATTTTAGATATCTCCAATGTTGTTTTGCCTTCAGCTAATTCGGAAATTGTTGATTTCTCGGTAGCAGTCAAATCGCCTTAACGCCCTATAATTGACCTATTTGAGGAGCACTTGTTAATGATTTGACACACTAAAATGTGTGATTCTTCTACTAGATGTTTATATATGCGCAGAATGGGAAACTATTCATACATTCTGCTCATATAGATATTACCAACATTCAGTGAACATTTCGATACAATCCAATTGATATTTGATAAATCTTCCAAAATATTCAAGCGCGTTAATATTTTGACACAGGATATATATATATATATATATATATATATATATATATATTATATATATATATATATATATATTGTGTGTTGACATCCTTCCGTCTACAGAAGACGATGACGTAGTCCATTTTTAAAAATCTGCAGCTGCGTGAGTAGCTGAACAGACCAATTCTTGAATGACAGTCTCTGGAGCAGTGACTGCAAACAAACAGTGATGCTTGCTGGAGTTGCTGTTGTCTCGCCTTCCTTTTGGCTCTCTTTTCCGAGGCGGCCTTTCCCCCCTCTTTTTCATTCCTTTTCGTTCCTTGTCTGATGAGGTATCGCCAGGTCGCACGGTCTTCTGCACAACGACGGTTTGAAATATGACGTCAAATATTAATTTTAATTTTTTTTTTTTATTACGGTGTGAGCATGGGACAGTGTAAGTGTGTGTATGCTCACAGCGTAATAAAAAAAATATTTGACGTCATATTTCAAACCGTCCCCTTTTTTCAAACCTCAAAAATTTTTTTAAACAGACTGAATAACAAGGACTACCACTCGCTTTTCTCGTTATTCTGTGATAAAAAATTTCTTATTACCTTCCATATACCAACAAATGCCCTGAAGATGATCTAATTAATAGATCGAAACACTGCAGCGTCGGCCAATAAACTCACCACTTAACCCATTTAAACCTGTGTTTTTTCATTTTTCTTAATATACTACATACCGTCGGATTCGCTTCCTTTCTTCACATACTAAAAATGTATCTTTTATGCACAAATTTAAGAACTTGGAACCCTGAGAAGATTGAAGAATTACACCGATGAAATTTTGTGGAAAGAAGTTACAAAGATGCGGATATTAGTTTCGATGAACAAAGACCAATTCTTGTTGAAAAAAGAACCTTTTAATTACTGACCTTTTTGATTTTACTTTTGTGTGGCCAAACACTAAAGAAAGTCCCTCCGTACATGTGGTGGATATCTTTCTTGTCTAACACATGGTTCAAATCGATTACCCTTTTCGGGGATATGTTGGTCATTCCATGGTCGGAAACCAGCATCACATTAACAGTATCCGTCAGGTGCATGATCTTCATTTGAATCAACATCGTCTCAAGAGCGTCTCCAAGTTTTGACAGGACAGACTTGAGCTGGAAACTGTCCGGTCCAAACATGTGACCCACTTTGTCGGTCAGTTCAAAATATATTGCTGAAATAAAAGAATAAAAAAAGAATAAAAAAGAGTTTAGTACAAATATTGAAGATAATAACATGTCGAAAGTTAAATAAATTAAAATGAGTTGTTGATTTTTTGTATAGGTGTTACATAATCTATGCGGTTGCATAAGATTATTGTCAATCCCCTGTATTTCTAAAGGGATGGCCCTTTTCATATCACGGGCGGGACTTTCCATGGAATATTACAGAAAGCCCGCGAAATACGTGAAGTCACGTGGGACCTGGTTGGGTCCTCAGTTTCAGTTTGGACGTCGGGCAGAGAAGATGTCCTGCCTTAACTGAAACTCACCTGCATACGCGCGTTTTTTTTTATGATCTCATTGCATATTCGGTTTTCCGGTTAGCGCCGGGTGTCCGGCGAGCTTCGGCCGCTGGACTTGCCGAGAGTTTGATAATAGCGTCGATCCCAGGGGCTATCCCCCAGGCAACGATGCAATTTTTGTTCTTTCCTACCCATGAGCTACGGCTTGTGGGTGGGCCCACGTTAAAACGAGGCCTTGTGCCCAGCCCATACAAGTGGGGTATGAGGCAAATACCCACCTGCATACGCGCGCTATGTTTAGTTACATGAAATGTTTAGTTAAGTAAATAAAAGCTTACGAAAATAATACGGTTTTGTGGTTGGTGAATGTCTTGGTAACAGGACTGATCTAGAAGAAGAAATGAGTTAAGTGCGACCGACCACCAAGACGAAGTCCAGATGTTAGAAGAGACGCTAGAAGAACTTAAGATATCAAAGACGCCAGAAGAAGAATAGAAGTAAGTAAGTAAAGAAGGGTATACAACATAGGTACTGGCAAATGTTAAAATTTATTGTAAAAGATACAATCCACGTAATGTTTGAATTTCATTTCTTTTTACATATATCATACAAAAGTCTATGAACGTTTCAAAAATTTTAGAGTTGATCTGGGTATGTAATGTCTGCAAAATAAATTTGCAATAAATTTGCAAGTATATAGGCACGCTTTAAAAAAATAAAACTCTAAAACAAATTTGAAAATTTCACTCAAAGACTTATGACATACCATTTCCTTTATTGATTGGTTTGGTTTGGTTTGTTTTACGGCATATCAACCTCAGTGGGTCATTTAATGCCGATAAAGTTTTGAAATAAATAAATTCTTAATGGATAATACAATTTTGTTTATAAATACATTTTTCTATTTAACCCATAGATGGGACCCTAACATGTACTACCACTCCGGGTCAGAGTGGACCAGGGAGTAATGGTGATGAAGGGGTGCTCCACTTTCCCCAAACCTCCAAAACTGGAACCTCACCATCAGATAGAGTTTAACGTCATTCCCAGGACATGTAGACCCGCAGCCACCGCCTTCTAGCACCCATATGATAAAAAGTGTTGGAGCTTGCTATAAGAGCAATAGGGTTGGGGCAATCATATAGTTGCTAGGGCTTGACATGACCAGTCGATTGATCGGAGGGGGCCTCTCCGACTGCCCCTCTAGTCCAAGAAAAGCCTAAAGTGGAATATTGTAAGTCATGGACTGCTCAGCCACCTAGGTTCTATCCTTAAGCATCACGGGTCGCCACCCACGGCCAACAGGTGGCTCCATTGGGGGAGGCTTACCCCTCTGCAGAGGTGCAGTCGGTGCATTCTAACGCCTCAGCCGATAGGGCGGAAATGGTCTTCGGTATTAAATGATAACAATAACTATTTCATTAGCAAACGCCACTGAAATGTAATCCTTGTAAGTAAGGTTCTAAGTGGAGTGTTGCAGGTCATGGACTGCTCATCCACCAAGACTCTGTCCTTAAGCATCACGGGTCGCCACCCATGGCCAACAGGTGGCCCCATTTGGGGGAATCTTACCCCTCTGCACTCGGTGAATTCTAACGTCCCAGCTTACAGGGCGGTTCATTTATTGAATGGAAATGGATGAAACAAAAATAGCCATTGGCAAGTATGGCTAAAGAAAGTCTCTCCGTACATATGGTGGATATCTTTTTTGTCGATGGCCCTTTTGGGGGATATATTGTTTATTCCGTGGTCGGGACTCATACCTTGAGCTTTCCATGGTCAGCCCCATCCACACTTTCTGTAAGTCTAGAACTGCCACTGTCACACCCAAAGAGGTATTCTGCTAGGTGTACACTATCTGACGATTTTTATTCTCCTCTTAAAAAGGGATTTATAAATGAAAATAGTAAATTCAACCCCAGATGTCAAGATGGACTAATTTAGGCACCTCAAGTAGTGTAACGGTTAGCAAGGTAGATTCGCAGACCGTTGTTAGTGAGTTCGATTCTCACTGGGTGCCCCATACTTCTGGCCTTGTACCATATCTAAGCCTAGCTTAGTAAATAACTATATACAAAAGTATTCCACGTGTGGCGTAACGGTTAGCAAGGTAGATTCGCAGACCGTTGTTAGTGAGTTCGATTCTCACTGGGTGCTCCATACTTCTGGCCTTGTACCACATCTAAGCCTAGCTTAGTAAATAACTATATACAAAAGTATTCCACATGTGGTGTAACTGTTAGCAAGCTAGATTCGCAGACCGTTGTTAGTGAGTTCGATTCTCACTGGGTGCTCCATACTTCTGGCCTTATACCACATCTAAGCCTAGCTTAGTAAATAACTATATACAAAAGTATTCCATGTGTGGCGTAACGGTTAGCAAGGTAGATTCGCAGACCGTTGTTAGTGAGTTCGATTCTCACTGGGTGCTCCATACTTCTGGCCTTGTACCACATCTAAGCCTAGCTTAGTAAATAACTATATACAAAAGTATTCCACATGTGGTGTAACGGTTAGTAGGCTAGATTCACAGACCGTTGTTAGTGAGTTCGATTCTCACTGGGTGCTCCATACTTCTGGTCTTGTACCACATCTACGCTATGCATAGTAAATAACTATATACAAAAATAATGGGCCTTAAAAGCAAACCATTGTTAGTTCGATTCTCACTGGGTGCTCCATACTTCTGGCCTTGTACCAAATCTAAGCCTAGCTTAGTAAATAACTATATACAAAAGTATTCCACATGTGGTGTAACGGTTAGCAAGATAGATTGACAGACCGTTGTTAGTGAGTTCGATTCTCACTGGGTGCTCCATACTTCTGGCCTTGTACCAAATCTAAGCCTAGCTTAGTAAATAACTATATACAAAAGTATTCCACATGTGGTGTAACGGTTAGCAAGCTAGATTAACAGACCGTTGTTAGTGAGTTCGATTCTCACTGGGTGCTCCATACTTCTGGCCTTGTACCACATCTAAACTATATGGACTACTTTGAGTAGTCCTGGTATGGACCACCCGTCGACTATTTTAGGATTCAAAGTAATAATAGGTCAAATGAAATAATTTTCATCGAAACATTTCCCCAGTCACACTTCCTTTTTCCTTTATTCGTGTTAACTACTTCCATTCAGCCATGTTTGATATCATCACTGAACCTTTTTCGGATGTTGGGCGGGGTCGATTTCGATTCCCAACCCACTCACGGCTGCTTAGATGATCTGCTGTCAATAAGTGGTCACCCACTCAACTACTGAACAGGCTGCTTAACTTAATTGATTTACCGGAAACTTGTTCCTGAAGTGTGACTTGAACGTAAAATAAGTGGCCTAAAGTCGGTATCAGCCAATCAGCGAGTGAGTTTATACCCTTTTCAAGTAGCACTAGACCAAGGAGATTATTTTAGCATCTGAGGTGGAGCGCCATACCTACCATCAGCTCCTCACTTTACCGCACAAATCCCTGTGCTACTCACACGCTGAGTTGGCGAGGGCCGGTATCGAACTAGGAACCTTGTGATTCTTAGCCGAATGCTCTACCGATTGAACTTTGACCGTAAGTCACCAGGACGATGGAAAATTTCACAAGTCCTGGTGTATTCTTCCGACAATTCTTACGAAATACTTTAATGAAGTCCTAGTAGATATAAAACAACGGTTTATTTTCACACATTATATAGGAACATACTGAGATAGATCAATATATATATATATATATATATATAAAGTAAAGTCGACGGGGCGGCCTAAAGTCGGTATCAGCCATTCAGCGAGGGAGTCTATCCCCTTTTCAATAGCGCTAGACCAAGGAGATTGTTTTTAGCATCTGAGGTGGGGCGCCACACCTACCATCAGCTCCTTACTTTACCGCACAGATCCCTGTGCTACTCATACGCTAAGTTGGCGGGGACCGGTATCGAACTAGGAACTTTGTGGTTTCTAGCCGAACGCTCTACCGACTGAGCTAACCCGGAATGAAATGAATCGATAGATATGGACAGATCGTGACAGATACATACATACAGGCAGTTATTAACAGATTGGTTTAGCTAGATATATATATATATATATATATATATATATATATATATATATGAATAATAGATAGATAGATAGATAGATACGAATACACAGAGATAGATAGATAGATAGATAGATAGATACGAATGTACAGAGATAGATAGATATACACGAATACACAGATAGATAGATAGATAGATACGAATATACAGAGATACATAGATAGATAGATAGATACGAATACACAGAGATAGATAGATAGATAGATAGATTGATAGATAGAAATACACAGAAATATATAGATAGATAGATACGAATACACAGAGATAGATAGATAGATAGATACGAATACACATAGATAGATAGATAGATAGATACGAATACACATAGATAGATAGATAGATAGATACGAATTCACAGAGATAGATAGATAGACAGATAGATAGATACGAATACACAGAGATAGATAGATATATATATATATATAGATAGATAGATAGATAGATAGATACGAATACACAGAGATAGATATATAGATATATAGATATATAGATACGAATACACAGAGATAGATAGATAGATAGATAGATACAAATACACACACACACACACACACACACATACATATATATATATATATATATATATATATATAGAGAGAGAGAGAGAGAGAGAGAGATACGAATACACAGAAAAGATAGATAGATAGATTCCCATTTATAGACGGATTTCTGGGGGAAGTAATCAAATGTTACCAATTCCTGGGATTTAATCTTTTATCCTCTTTAATCTGTTTACCAATTCCTCTCCCATCTGCCCTTCCGATAATCAGACCACATCACCGTTAAATTTTGACCTGATTCCGGTAATGATAAGGTTCAAATTAGGGTCACAGTAGTTTTCACAGCTTTTTTTCGGCCCCTGTCACCGTCGGGATTGGGTGGGGAACGAACATGCGTCCTGTCTGTAGATATTCGTTAAATTTAACTTAGTCTGGTTCAAGGTCGCAACCCCACCCGACACTAATAGTAACTTGGTGGACTAATCAATTTCCAAGTGGTCACCCATCTAACTGTTGATTATGATCGACATTGCTTAACTTTAGGTATCAGACTGGAGCTGGTGGTTTTAGTATCATTTGATTTGTTGTCAATTATAAGGGTTAGTTTAATATATATTAGGTAATCCGTCTTAGGATTGCCAAATACGCATGAAAATTTAATAACGGTAAATTATATATATATTATATATATATATATATATATATATAAAGATTTTTGGATGTTTGTTTATTTAGAAACGTTGCGGATAAAAGTATATATTAAATTTTACTTGAAGGCACTTACAACGCATGTATCGCATAAAATTCGATACTTTTTTCTTATAGAAAATGAACTTGACAAGTGTAATCCCAACAAGGATGGTTCGATGTTAGAATACCGTACAGACCGTTTCGACTTTATTAAGTCTCATCAGCGTATATACTAACGATTTCCCTCCGACAGAAATCGAAACCGGGACCACAGCAGACACAGTGAAACACTAGTGAAACACCTATGTCCTCGGCCACAGTACACAGCTGACCATCCTAGCGAAATTAAGCTTGTCAAGTGATACTCACGCCTCTACCATAATAGGTAAGGGGGCGTTATTGAGAGAATAATAACAACAAACGGTATTCTACACATCGAACCATCCTTTGTTGGGATTACACTTGTCAAGTTCATTTTCTATAAGAAAAAGTATCGAATTTTATGCGATACATGCGTTGTAAGTGCCTTCAAGTAAAATTTAATATAATATATATAATATATATATATATATATATATATATATATATATATATAAAGTTTTTTTTTAGTATCTTTGAAGCATTGTGTGTATGTGTAATATAAAGATTTTTGAAGGCAATTTACAATGCAATATGTGTTGAAAATTATATTTATTTAACTTCTTTTTTTTTTTTTTTAATTCTAAATATTTTTGGAAAATAAAATTCCATCATTAGAGTTATTGAAAGTACTATGTTTTTTTTTTTTATAGTACTTATCCCAACAGATGATTACAATATCACCGTGGGATAAGTACTATAAAAAAAAACACCTAGTACTTTCAATAACTCTAATGATGGAATTTTATTTTCCGAAAATATTTAGAATTAAAAAAAAAAAAAAGAAAAAAATTAAATAGATATAATTTTCAATACATATTGCATTGTAAATTGCCTTCAAAAATCTTTATATTATATATATATATATATATATATATATATATATATATATATATATATAAGTAAGAGGTCATTGTGTAGCTTAATGTTGGTATCAGCCAGACAGCGAGGGATTCTATCCCCTTTTCACTAGCGCTAGACCAAAGGGACTGTTTTTGCGTTTGCGTTTCCGTACTTACCAGCAGCTCCCTACTTTACCGCACAGATCCCTGTACTACTAATGCCAAAGTATACATTCAAATAGTTTTACCTCCAGCAATGGGTAAATAGTAGGGCAGACTAGGTTCTTTAACCTTGGTATGCCAACCAGACCCAGGGAGAGAAATCTCTGAATTCAAACCTGTTAAACTCTGCTTATAAAATTGACTGTGCGGAGGGTTGGTACAACGAGATACTGCTTAGGCTATGCAATGCTGTGTATAGGCAAAATAGGATAGATAGATGGGCGAAAGGATGCATCCTCCCATTCCCAAAAAAGGGAGACCTAGGAATCGCCAAAAACTACAGAGGCATAACTCTTACTGCTATTGCAGCTAAGATATATAATGCCCTTCTTCTTAATCGCATCCGACCCGAAATAGAGAAAATCCTAAGGAAAAACCAAAACGGATTTCGTAGAAACAGATCCACAACTTCTCAAATCCTGACTATACGACGAATCATAGAGGGGGTCCGAGCAAAAAACCTAGAGGCAACGCTACTATTCGTAGATTTTTCTAAGGCATTTGACTCTATACACAGAGGGAAAATGGAACAAATACTACTAGCATATGGTCTCCCCAAAGAAACGGTTGCCGCCATAATGATGCTCTACAAAGACACTAAAGCAATGGTACGCTCACCTGATGGCGACACAGATTTCTTTGACATCACCGCTGGGGTTCTGCAGGGAGATACGTTAGCACCATATATATTTATAATATGCCTAGACTACATACTCAGAACATCATTAGATACCCTAAAAGAAAAAGGTCTCACACTAAGGAAAGCAAGAAGCAGGCGATACCCCGCACAAACAGTCACAGATGTGGACTATGCTGATGACCTCACGCTCCTTGCCGATACGCCGACACAGGCTGAGACACTACTACACAGCCTGGAGAAGGCAGCAAAGAACGTCGGCCTCTATGTGAACTCTGATAAAACTGAGTTCATGAGCTTCAAAAAGCAAGGGGACATCTCCACACGACGGTAAGCCTCAAGTCAGTAGAAAAATTCACATACCTAGGGAGTAATATCTCATCCACAGAAAGCGATGTTAACACTCGAATAGGAAAGGCATGGTTGGCCACCAACAAACTATCAGTCATATGGAAATCCGATCTCCCCAACAAGCTAAAGAGGCGATTCTTCCAGGCTGTGGTTGTGTCGGTACTTCTGTATGGCTGTACCACTTGGACCCTAACGAAGCGTCTTGAGAATAAGCTAGATGGGAGCTGTACGAGAATGCTACGGACGGTCCTGGATAGGTCGTGGAAGCAGCACCCCACAAAAGAGCAACTATATGGCCACCTGCCCCCCCCCATCTCACAAACCATACGAGTGAGACGAACTAGACATGCAGGTCACTGCTGGAGAAACAAGGACGAGATCGTAAGCGACGTACTACTGTGGAAGCCAGCGCATGGGCGCGCTAATGTGGGCCGCCCAGCCAGGACCTACATTGACCAACTATGTAGGGATACTGGCTGCAGCGCAGAGGAGCTGCCGGAGTCAATGAATGATAGGGAAGGCTGGCGAGAGATCATCATGGATATCCGTGCAAACTGCGCGACATGATGATCATGATATATATATATATATGTTTGTGTCTGTACATATATATATACGTGTCTATACATTTATATATATGTGTGCGTGTATGTGTGTATGCATATACATATGTGTGTGTGTACATATACATACGTATGTATGCATATATATAGTTATTTACTAAGCTTAGCTTAGATGTGGCTCAAGGCCAGAAGAACGAACGAACTCGCTACCAATGATCTGCGAATCTAGCTTGCTCCTCAACATTAAACCATATTAGGTATTGGTGTATATAAATAAATAAATAAATATATATATATATATATATATATATATATATATATATATATATATATATGTGTGTGTGATTATTTTGGTATATGTCTCCGTTTGTGGGAGGTACATATATAAGGTTTGGGCATTTGTATGAAGCATTAAAGAAATAAATATCAGAAACTCGGTTGTTTTTTAGTAGAGTTTTGTTTATTTAGTAGTAGTAAATTTTCCGGATTTTTATAGCCCCCTTCTTCAGACTGTGTAAGGACAGTAGTGTTGCTAAGGGAGCTATAAAAATTCTGAAAATCTACTACTACTAAATAAACAAAACTTTACTAAAAAACAACCGAGTTTCTGATATTTAACTTTAATGCTTCATACAAATGCCAAAACCTGATATAAGTACTTCCCCACAAACAGAGACATATACCAAAATAATCTCAAATATATATAATTACTAGAAGCATACAGAGACTGTTAGAAAACACCATATATATATATATATATATATATATATATATATATATATATATATGTGTGTGTGTGTGTGTGTGTGTGTGTGTGTGTGTGTTTACGGGAGATGCGCCCATATCTAGGTTAACAAATTAACAATCTAAAAGACTTTAAAGTATCTCCAACCCCACGCCCCCTTGCACACAAAGCAAGAATATAAGAAGAAACCCATTTTCGGAATTTGCTGCTATCAGTAGGGAAGTCTTTGAGTCATTAGGAAAAAAACGTAAAGTAGAAGCGAGTTATTATGGAAGGTAATTCCGTTTAATCGTAATATCCATAATGCAAATGACTTTACCCTTCAAGTTGGGCCTTCATTCAACCTTTTGAGACGACACCAATAAACGCCCTAGTTTTTCTTTTCGAAATTGACCAATAACAACAAAAGCAACATTTTCTTGTTACTTAATTGTTTAAAGATTACTACCTCAGACCTAGAATATTTGTTACGTTTGCATTATATATATATATATATATATATATATATATATATATATATCTTATTATAATGGAGATTGTGGGTTTGTCTGTCTGTAGCCGAAACTATATCACTACTCAAGTCACAATTTTCTTAGTTATTTACGTCACATTCTCTATGATTTTATTTTTATTCAAACCCCAATTATCAATAAAATTGTTTTACATTATTAAATACTGTGGACGATATCTTCATACTATTAACATGCGATTGTATTTATATATACAAGAAAATAGCGGTTTGCAGTGTGAATGGGAAGGCTAATTTGCATATTGATATTAAAATTTTGATTTTAATAAATATGTGCTTAGTGTTGTTGATTTCTAACTGTTTGGTTTTATTTTAATGAATATAAGCAAAAATCTCTTCAATGAATCTTAAATGAAATCCATTAACAAGATAAAATAACTGTCATTTTATTCTTTACTTCCTCTTTTAACTAAATACTTAAATTTAAAAAAATAACAATGAAAGACAGGAGTGATGGAAGAGTAAGTTTCAGTTGTTCTATTTTTCGATTATACTCTCTCTGTTTCAAATCTTTTTATCTGCATTCTTATTTAGTTTCATTAGTCTTTCTAATTTAATACGATATTTTATTACATTAAAACTTAAATACTTGCACCCGGAGGGTGCATATATTTGCTAGTATATATAAAGAAAATTTGAAAAAACAAGTGTTCCGAAAATAGGATGAATTTAATTATCGATGTTTAAACATTTCGGTTTCATTAAACCTTCATCAGGATGTGTCTTGGGGTGAAGAAAATGATGGATGTTTTTATATATGACAGGAGATGAAAATCTTTTTAGTTGTGTAACTGTATTTGATCAGCGTTATATTTTTGAAAGGCAAGTCGCGATCCACGCACGCGAAGATGTCTTGACGCGTGACGCAACTCGAAGAAATGCAAAAGACGAGAAAAAGTATTAATGGACTGATTTTTTAAGAGAACAAAGGGAACAAAGTGGGAATGATAACTAAATAAATAATTAAATGAAGCCTGGTATTTTGTAATTATTTAACACTATTTTAACTCGAAACGGAGATATATTAAAGAATACATGTCGATTATTAAGGGAGGGGAAAAGCGAAATTGCACAGGCTTCAAAAATCTGTCGTAGTCTTTTGTTGTGAATATTGGCTAATATTGTGGCATCATTGAAATTAAAGTTATGATCAGTTTCAGACATATGTTGGAGGAGGGTGTTCTGAAAATTGCCCAATTATATATATATATATGAATAGCTAATATTTAGAAAAAACAAAAGATGTTATTAGTTTGCTGACAGATCTGTTTCGACCTTTTAATAAAGCGGTCTTTTTCAAAGCAACTATATTTATGAGAAAAGACGGAATAAATAAACCGTTAATCACGAGGTACAAACAAACGCCCTCGTTCAGGGCTGGAATTTAAAAATTTTTTTTGAAAATGCATATTTTGTGTTAAAAATGAAATAAATTTTATTTTTAAAAATCAGAAGCATTTTTATCATTAGAAAAACTCAAAAGAGTTTGAAGTAAAAGTGTATAAAAAAAGGTATCAACATGTTCAATATATATATATTTAGTATAGTAATAATAATATTAATTTTACTATTTATCTTTTTCATAATTTTATATCATATTTTTATCATTTTATATTTTTATCAATTTATATATTGTTACATTTCTATTGTTTTATTATTTGTTTGTTTTTCTTATTCAAAATTATTTAAATTTGGATTTATGTATTGAATTCTAATAAGTTGAAGTTAATAACACTCCTTGTTAATCATTTAAAAAATTTTTACGTAGCCAAATTGGGAGCTCTAGAACACATTTTATAGACAAAAATAGATTACAAAATGTCACCATTTTTCTCACCCCCTCAAATTTTTCGAGTTTAAAATCAACATAACTCGGCGAATATTTCGAATTGGAAGCTCAAATTTGGGGGATTGTTTAATTTTAACGTACTCTACACCTGTATAAAATTTCAGAAAAATTGAAGGGGGTGGGTGACAATTTTATTTTTTTCTTGATGATTTCACATGGAATTGCCCATATATATATATATGAAAAATATATATACATATGAAAACCGCCAGGATATTCTAAAGCTAACAAGTAAAGAGTGCTCAATACCTAAGTAGAGCAAATAATAAAGAGAAACCTAATGAGTCAGTTTTACCTACTAAAAGTTTCGCTTAGTGCTCTTCAGGGCTAAGATCTGACTCTAAGAGTCAAATCACTCATTAGGTTTATCTTTTAAAGAAAGGCGAAAGAAGGTAGAGAAACTTAAGGGCCCTTTCGACCTGTGCATTTTCCAACCACTTAGCCAACTCATGCTGGAAAGAGTGGCACAATATAGGTCTAAGTGGGATGTCAGGTTTATGGATTTTTGGTAACCCATACATCCTTGGTATCATACGATAAATCTTCCAATTTCAAGAATTTATATATATATATATATATATATGTGTGTGTGTGTGTGTGTGTGTGCGTGTGTGTGTGTTATTTTGAGGTGGAGCCCTGAAAAAATGGTCACAGCTCAATTTTTTCTACTTTAGAATTTTATCTGATGAAACATTACAACGTATAAAAGTAAGACACCTCATAAATAGAATAGAAAGATTTAAGATTAATATAGCACCTAGTCAGCCGCTGGAATCCGGTTCAGAAAATATGGTAGCTAATATTGAAAAAAAAATTTTTTTTCAAGTTAACAGATTTTGATTAGAATGTAATTTGGAAAATTATTTACTAAAAGCAAAATTAATAAGTAGTCTTATGATTTATCTCCTTGAAGTTTAGTGGTATCAAAAGAAATTGTTATAACGGATTGGATAATTCTTAAAATGACTGTGACGTAAGCAGTGACGTAATTTCGGTTATAGAATCTCTGTTATTAATAATAGATACACCTATAAATAGACTCATCAGATATACCGAAAAAGAAGCACGCATGGACTCAACAACAGCATCTTTACACACACACACACACACACACCACACACACACACACACACACACACACACACACACACACACACACACACACACCAGTCGGTAGAGTGTTCGGCTGGGAACCTGAAAGTTCCTGGTTCAATACCGGCATTTACCAACTTAGCGTATGAGTAGCACAGGGATCTGTGAGGTAAAACGAGGAGCTGATGGTAGGTGTGACGCTCCACCTCAGACGCTAAAACCAATCTCTTTGGTCTAGCACGAGTGAAAAGGGGATAGACTCCCTCGCTGTCTGGTTGATACTGACTTTAGGCCACCCGACGACTTTATTTTTACTTTATATATATATATATATATATATTTTGGGAGAATATGTGCTTAATTGGAGTCGTACCTAATTTTGAAAATTAATTAATTAATAATGAATTAGGCGGGAATGCCTATTTAAATGTATGGCTAAACAAATCGAGAAAAATCAATCTCTGTATGTAAATTTCGGCCTATTAGGCCTCATCAGCCGAAATGTACATACAGAGATTGATTTTTCTCGATTTGTTTAGCCATACATTTAAATAGGCATTCCCGCCTAATTCATTATTAATTAATTAATTTTCAAAATTAGGTACGACTCCAATTAAGCACATATTCTCCCAAAAATTGTCGGCAAAAAAGCCATTCCAAACATACCTTGTTTACAACTTATCATATATATATATATATATATATATATATATATATATATAGAGAGAGAGAGAGAGAGAGAGATAAATAGATAGAGAGAGAGAGAGAGAGAGAGAGAGAGAGAGAGAGAGAGAGAGGGGGGGGAGATAATGCGGGGGACGTAGAAATAAACGGAAGCAGACCTGATAAGAAAAACCTTTTCTAACAATGAACCGTATCGAACAATGGCCAACTTATAAGTCGAAATCTTAGATTTAAAAAAAATCTCTATCTTTTTTTCAGCACTTTATAAAGAACTCTCTCTTTGTTTTCCTTCCCAGATTTTATACGCATGCGCACAGGAAATAGACACGCCAGACGGCAATTCTGGATATAAACAAATTAGCGCCTGTTATTATTTATATTTTTCTCTTTAATATAAAAATAACTTGGCGCAATTCGAGGCACACTCTCCTCATTGTGTAAGGTTGGTTAAAAATCTTTGATCCAAGTTCAACGGGATAGACTCAATTGATCCTTGAACGGAACTTCTTCAAATTCCAAGAATAACATCCCTCCCCTCTGACACAAGGGAGATTATTCATATTTGTATTGGAAAAAAAGAAAAAAAAACATTATGAAAGGTGCTTGCCTGCGATTCTGGGGCTAGGAAATTAGGACCCTATTACCTTTAGGTACCCCTTTTTGATCTCGATTAAGAAAGGACATGTTTTTCATTTACACCGTCAATATCCGGTTGTTTGTTAGGGGTTAGGGTTAGGGGTTAGGGTTGGGGTTAGTTTTATAATTATAATCAGGGAATTATCGGATTTTAATGAAATTTTCAGTGTTTATTTATCAATGAACGATCTTGATAATGCATTATTTATTTTATTTCAAAACTTTCTCATTTTTTTCAGGTCACTTAATTTTGACCCCCCTTATGTTGGGGCGTAAAATGTTTTGCGAGTTGGTCATTTTCAATGCTAATTACAGTATAAATAATGAGATAAAATACCGAAGTTATGAATAGAATAGAAACAAAAACAAAATTTTACGGTTGTTGTTTTAGAAGAAAATAAGTACCGAAAATCGAAAAATAAAATGTAAAAAATAATAAATAATTAATTTTTTGGAGATTTCTTTTTTACTCATTTCGATAATTATTTAATTGGCTATTATTTTATAAAAGAAAAAATTATACATCGATGTTTTTTCTTCTTAAAAAGGGGAGGGGGTACATTTTCAATCGAGTTTTTCTTCAAAACTTATTACTTTTGGCACCTAAAATAAGGTTTGCATTAAGTAGATATTTATTTTTAGAATCTAAAAATATAACATTTTAAACTTAACATTGGGATTTTCATATTTTAAATGAATTTTATATATTATTTTTTTATAGCAAAATACTAAATTAAAGTTTTGAAATAAAATAACTAATGCATTATAAAATTCATTAATTGTTAAATCAATACTGAAAATTTCATTAAAATCGGATAATTACCTGATTTTTGGTAAATTTTTTTTTGCAATCGCGAATGTGACAGTAAAATTGTAAACAAGCACTTAAAACCATCGAAAAAGAGGCTGAATGGCGGATTGCATCGAAATTGACCAAAACAAATGGTTTTAAATCTTTTAAAAATAAACTGCATATGTAATAATATTTTTCTTTTTTTAATGATGGTTATTATGTTACTACTTATCGATTTAGACAAAGTTTGACCTTAAATAATAGATTTAATTATTTTTAATTCGCTTTTAAAATTCCTAGCAGACGACAAAAATGCTAATGCCTAAGCAGCTCAATTTGTATTTGCTATAAGCAAAGTTTGCAGTTTTGGATTACTAATCTCAGATTATTCGGAAACTCAGCTACAATGCCCCTCCCCCATGATTCTGTGTTTGGGTTTAAGAAGTTACAACAAAATGCTTTTAGTACGAATATATTCATGAATTAATGATTAAGGGAATTAATCTTTGTGGTCGTCTATCGATTCAATTCGATTGGCTCTTAAGAAAATCCTTCTATGTCACTCGAAGGTCTTCGTTATAATTCCTAATCGTGTATCAAGTGTAAATCAAGGGAAGGAAGCCTGAATAGACAAAAGAGAGAGAGAGAGACACACACACACACACACACTGACACACACACTGACACTGGCTGTTAAAGGTCGATGGAGACAGGGGACCAAAATATTGACGTGAACGGCGTTCGGCTGACACAATAATGTTATGATAACTTGTCCCTTGAAGATAGCGTGTTTGGATTTGAAACTTCCGTTGACCTATTTAAAAGTTTTAGTGGTTGTCGATTTTTATTGGAAAGTTGTGTGTTTACGCTAAAAAAAAAAAAAAAAAAAAAAAAAAATGACACGAAGGAGACTGAGGTGCGGTTGGGATGACAAAAAAAAAGTGAAGGAAATGTTTTTTTAGTTTGGTGTCTTTTTATGTTTTCACCTCAGTCATTTCTTTAATAATGAATATCTTCCTTTCTTTCTTTCTTTCTTTCTTTTCTTTTCTTTTCTTTCTTTCTTTCTTTTCTTTCTTTTTTTCTTTTTCCTTTTCTTTCTTTCTTTCTTCTTTCTTTCTTTCTTTCTTCATTCTTTCTTTCTTTCTTTTTTCTTTCTTTCTTTCTTTCTTTTTTTCTTTTTTCTTTCTTTCTTTTTTCCTTTTCTTTTCTTTTCTTTTCTTTATTTCTTCTTTTTCCTTTTCTTCTTTCTTTATTCTTTCTTCCATTCATTCTTTTTCTTTTTCTTTCTTTCTTTTCTTTCTTTCTTCTTTCTTTCTTTCTTTTCCTTTTCTTTTTCCTTTCCTTTCTTTCTTTATTTCTTTCTAATCCATTCATTCTTTCCCTTTCTTTCTTTCTTTCTTTTTTCTTTTCTTTCTTTCTTTCTTCTTTCTTTCTTTCTTTCTTTTTCCTTTTCCTTCTTTCTTTCTTTCTTTCTTTCTTTCTTTCTTTTTCCTTTTCTTTCTTTCTTTCTTTTTCCTTTTCTTTCTTCCTTTCTTCGTTAAGTCTTAAACTCATATCTCTTTTGTTCTTTTTCTCTTACTTTTTTAAAATTAGTATTTCTTTTTCAAATTCTTTTTGATAAGTCTCTCACCCCCCTCTCTCTTTCTTTTCTTTTCTTTTTCCTTTTCTTTTTTTTTCATCGTTAAAACTTAAACTCATAACTCTTTTGTCCCTTTTCTCTCACTTTAAAAAGATTATTGTTTCTTTTTCACGTCCTTTCCCTTCTCTCTCTCTCTCCCTCTCTCTCTCCCCCTCTCTCTCTCTCTCTCTCTCTCTCTTTCTTTATTTTCATATTTTCTTTATTTATTTCTTCATTAAGGCTTAAACTCATTTTTCTCTT
>CM042173.1:40018384-40063384 GCA_023376005.1 Doryteuthis pealeii
CCTGTTCCTGATACTACGAGAATCATGGGCTAGATACTGTCTATCCCTTCTCGTTGGGGCTTTTGGTCCCACTTACATTACTGTAAGTTCTTCACAGCATGGACTATTCCTAGTCTCATGTCTGTACTTTTATATGTTATCTTGTACCATTCATGAATGTGTCTTTATCTTTATTTATGTACTCCTTGTTTATGTACCACCCTTTTACCTATGTACTTTGTATCTCGTCATATCCATGTGCTGTACTTATATTAAATGTTTTGTCTGTTAACCTTCGTCGGAGTCATGTATCCAATGTGTATACCTTTGAACCATTCTTACAGGGATATTGTGGAAAAAAGCCCAAGCTTATAAAGAAGGTGATAATATCTGTAGATTAAGTCTGTAAGAAAAAAATTATGCACCCTAGGAAATATAGAAAACAAATTGCTTAATACGAAAAAATGATATCTAAGTGTACACATCTATTAATAATGGAGATTCGCTTCCGGTTTTTGTCTGTAACAAAAATTACGTCACTGCTTACGTCACATTACCCAAAATCGTCATAACATAGAATAAATACACTCAAAATTTGAACATGCAACATTAGACAGTCCTCATTGTTTTTTAAAACAAGTTTTAATAAATTCATGACTGGTATTATATATCTATATATAGTTTGTTTTATTTTAATACAAATTTAAAGTTTACATTTCAAATTGTTTTATTTTTTAATCCTTTAATGAATTTGATGATTTTACTTACTTAGGGTACAAACTCGCTGACATTGAATTTTTTACTCCCACCCCTCTGGTAATATGTTTCAAAAATCTATTTTTACACCGCCCGGAGGGTGTTTTTTACTAGTCTTATTATAATGGAGATTGTGTGTTTTTCTGTCTGTAACCGAAACTATATTACTACTCAAATCACAATTCATTTAGTTATTTACGTCACATTCTCCATGATTCTATTTCTATTTAAACCTCAATTAATAATAAAACTGTTTGACATTATTAATACTGTTGGCCTTACCTAAATACTAATAACATGCTATTGTATTTATATATACAACAAAATACCAGTTTTCAGTGTAAACGTAAAGCTAATTTGCATATTGATATTAAAAAAACTGATTTTAATAAAAATGTGCTTGGTATTATTGATTTCTAATTGTTTGGTTTTATCTTAATGAATATGAGTAAAAATCTCTTCAATAAATCCTAAAAGAAATTCATTAACAAGAAGAAATAACTGTAATTTTATTCTCTACTTCCTATTTTAACTAAATAGTTAAATTAGGAAAATTTAGCATTGAAAAACGGAAGTGATAAAAGAGTAAGTTTCAGTTGTTCTATTTTCCGATTATACCCCCTCCGTTTCAAATCTTTTTATTTGAATTCTTAATTAGTTTAATTAGCCTTTCTGATTCAATTTAATATTTTATTACATTAAAACTTAAATACTTGCACTCGAAGGGTGCATATATTTGCTAGTGTTAATAATGTCCTCCTGTTTCATTTACCATCACTTATTAAATAAAACTCTGGAAATAAACGGTTCATATTTACCGACTAAGTCCGCAGAGTCGTCAAGAAAAGCATTCAGTCCATCCCATATAGCATCACGGAATTCACTCATGCTAGGGGGTCCCTTGTATTCACGACAATAATTTGGTTTGAGATTTCGTATAGTAACTTCACAGCCGGGCCAAAAGTACATGTAACTCTTCTTTCCCTGAAAATAAAAAAATAAAAAATCTGTTATAATTATTCAAATGAAATCATCTTTTGTCGCTTTTTTTTAGCAGTTTAGTCAATGATGGCGTTCTGGTAATTTTCACCATTAGTTGTCAAAATTCCTAGCAAATAAGGCAATTAGAGTAATCTCCCTTGACTTTCACTTTGAAAGCTCAGACGCCCAAAGACAATTTCCTTGGTCTAGCACTAGTGAAAAGGAGATAGACTCCCTTGCTGTAGCTATTTTGAAAGTCTCCGTGCGAAATAAACAAATCTTAGAAACTTTTTCGAAAACAATACAACTGCATGCTTTAAGAGAAAAATATCATAAAATGTGTTCTTAATAACAATTAAGTTCATTTCAGATAATTTTATGCTAGGAATTTAGCCAACTGACTTTCACTTTGAAACAAGACGGTAGCTATTTTGAAAGTCTTCGTGCGAAATAAACAAATCTTAGAAATTTTTTTGAAAGCAATACAACTGCATGCTTTAACACAAAAATATCATAAAATGTGTTCTTAATAACAATTAAGTTCATTTCAGATAATTTTATGCTAGGAATTTAGTCTATTTAAAATTGTTAAAATGAAACTCTAGCGTTCGTGGATTTTTGAAAACCGACCATTAAGCAAATGAGTCTCGCAGATTCCTTATTTTCTGTGATACATTTATTGTTTCCTCAAATTAACGAAAGTCCTGATGATGATCTATTGAAATAGATCGAAACACTTCAACGTAGGCGAAATAAACATTACTCGTTTATGAATTTCGTGTTTTTTCAATTTTTCGTAATATTACACACACACACACACACACAGACACACACACACATATATATATATATATATATATATATATATATATATATATATATATATATATATATTGTTGTTGGCATCCTTCCGTTTACTAGAGACGATGGTGTAGTGTCCATTTTTTAAATATGCAACTGCGCAAATGGCTGAACAGACCAATTTTTGAATGGCAATCTCTGGTGCAACGATTGCAAACAAACAGTGATGCTTGCTGGAGTTGCTATTGTCTCTCCTTCCTTTTGGCTCTCTTTTCTGCGGCGGCTACTTTCCTCTGTTTTTCACTCCTTTTCGTTCCTTTTCTGACGAGGAGTCGCCAGGTCTTCTGCACAAGCCTCCCATGTGTTGGTGTTAATGTGGCATGTCTTCATGTTTCTCTTGCAGACATCTTTAAATTTACACGCACACACGCACACACACACACACACACACACTCTCTCTCTCTCTCTCTCTCTCTCTCTCTCTCTCTCTCTCTCTCTCTCTCTCTCTCTCTCTCTATATATATATATATATATATATAAAACATATTAAGCTGTCTTAAGCCTGAAAAGTAATTAAAGCACAGAGAAATTCAAACTGGACAGAATGTGAATCAGGGAAATTGGAATTTAGAAGGAACATGAAATTCTAGACATTTGGAAAAAAGAAAAACAATCTTTGAGGAGGGGGGGGGGATATTCTTTCCCCTTGACGCACCTGTCTCCGAGCTGAAATCCATATTGGTTCGCCATCATTCCACCAATATTTCGCGTAGTGTTCAGGGTTCGCGCCCATCAGAAATTCTGTGTTGTGCATTGGGTCGTACATTGTATTGTCGATGAAGCCGTGGTCCTCCGAATATAAACCTGTTCGTGAGAAAACAAAATGTCACATTAGAGATAAAATTAAAATGTTACAACAGAGAAAAGCAATTACACAAGAATAACATAAACAATCGGGAGAAAAGGAAGAATTGTTGTTAATATCTTATTATAATGTAGATTCGGTGTCTATTTGTTTGTAACCGAAACCATGTCGCATTAGAGAAAATTAAAATGTTACAACAGAGAAAAGCAATTAAACAAGAATAACATAGACAATCGAGAGAAAAAAAAAACGAAGAGTTATTGTTAATATCTTATAAGGTAGATTCGGTGTCTGTTTGTCTGTAACCGAAACCATGTCACATTAGAGAAAATTTAAATGTTACATCAGAGAAAAGCAGTTTAAGAAGCATAACAAACAATCGAGAGAAAACAAACAAAAGTTGATGTTAAGTTCAGTCGGTAGAGCGTCGGACTAGGCACCACAAGATTCCGGGTTCGATACCGGCCCTCGCCAACTCAGGGATCTGTGCGGTAAAGTAAGGAGTTGATGGTAGATGTGGCGCTCAACCTCAGACGCCCCCCAAAATAATCTCCTTGGTCTAGCGCTAGTGAAAAGGGGATAGATTCTCTCGCTGTCTGATTGATACCGACCATCGCCAAATCAGCGTATGAGTAGCACATGGATCTGTGCGGGAAAGTAAGGAGCTGATGATAGGTGTGGTGCTCCACCTCAGACGCCCAAAAACAATCTCCTTGGTCAAGCGCCAGTGAAAAGGGGATAGAATCTCTCGCTTTAGGCCACCCGACGAATTTATAACTAGCAAATATATGCACCCTCCGGGTGCAAGTATCTAAGTTTTAATGTAACATGATATTATATTAAATTAGAAAGGCTAAGGAAACTAAATTAGAATGCAGATAAAAAGATCTGAAATATAGGGGGCTATAATCGAAAAATAGAACAACTGATAACTCTTCCATCACTCCGTCTTTCAATCACGTCTCATCAGTGTAGCTAGACACAGTAACTAACTGTTTTAAATACATACATCTGTGTATATACTTTACGATCACCAGAGAGATCAAATCTGTAAACAGATGATCATTGCGTTATGCTGTCGGTGAAAATTTATTAAAGTCGCTCCTAAAGAGCTCTACCGGGCTACGGGAGCATATATATTATATATATATATATATATATATATAATATATTGGTGGATGATATCAAAGGTTTCCTTGATAGGATTCAACCAAAATTGAGAACCCAAACGTACATATAATGATTTGCGTATATATATATATATATATTTTACATATACGGAGTATCATAAATAAAAAAAAAGTAAAGTCAGCGAGGGAGTCTATCCCCTTTTCAATAGCGCTAGACCGGGGAGATTGTTTTAGCATCTGAGGTGGAACGCCACACCTACCATCAGCTCCTTACTTTACCGCACAGATCCCTGTGCTACTCATACGCTGAGTTGGCGAGGACCGGTATCGAACTAGGAACCTTGTGGTTTCTAGCCGAACGCTCTACCGACTGAGCTAACCCGGCCCATAATTGATACCTTAATAAAAAAAAACCCCGGAAAATCCCACTAGGGAGACTGGGGATGAGATGTTAAAAACAAGAAAGGCTGGACTGACGAGACAAAGAAAATGTTGAAATAGATTTAAATTTATATCGAAAACAAGGTATCCTTTAAATAAATCTACGACTTGGGTACTATTTTTCTTTGGGTGGCGGGTAGCTGGATTTTAAAAACTTTCTAAACTTTTTTTCATGTCGTCAAACGTCGATCTGTGATGAAAAGAGAACAGACACACCCAAAATAAGCACCTGCCATCCATTCAGTCCAGACAAAAATAATTCATTCGACGAAGATGATGATGATCGTGTCTGCTTTACAGCTGAGAACACCCCCATCCCCAACTAGCCCAAACCACTTTTCGCTATTGCATACGATTGTTTTAAACATTAGATTTATTTAAATCTTTTTTTCTTTGTAACTGGGTGTTGATCCCTAAAAAAAAAAAAAAAAAATCCCTTAGCCACAGGGAGTCAAAGAAAAACGCTTTTTTTGTACGGCCGTTTCGTTTGTTGTTTCAACACAAGGAAAAAATTAAGGAAAAAGCAAAAAGATTATTGCCAAGTTTTACACAAGTGCGTGCGCAATGCTTAGCATAAATGACATTTGGTTCTTTTTGGTAACGAAGCTTTTCCCCGACCGCCACGCCCCCCACCCCCGAGAAAATTGGTTCCGGTAGGCACGGGCCTCCGAATGTTTGTTTGGGGAGAGAGAAGGAGAGTAATGGCAGATTAAGTCATTTTCGATGAGGAATTTATTTTCTAAGTTACCAACGCCTTTTCATCTGGTTTGCATCAAATTTGTTTTCAAATCGTCTTCAATATCTTTTTTTTTTTAGAAAATCATGAGAGGATTTTTTTTTTTTATTTCTGGTTGTTTCTCTCCCCCCCTCTCTCTCTATCTCTCTCTCTATATATATCTAACTCCTCTCTCTTCCCTTATTTCTTTTTTATTTCCTTTTCTCTTTCTTTTTTATTGACATCAAATTTGTTTTCAAATCGTCTTCAATATCTTTTCTTTTTTTTTTAGAAAATCATGAGAGGGTTTATTTTTTTTTCTTCCTGGTTGTTTCTCACCCCCTCTCTCTCTCTATCTATCCCCCTCTCTCTATCTATCTATCTCCCCCTCTCTCTTCCCTTATTTCTTTTTATTTCCTTTTCTTTTCTTTTTTATTGACATCAAATTTGTTTTCAAATCGTCTTCAATATCTTTTTTTTTAATTATGAGAGGATTTATTTTTTCTTTTTGGTTGTTTCTCACCCCTCTCTCTCTATCTATCTATCTCCCCCTCTCTATATATCTATCTCCCCCTCTCTCTCTTTCTATCTCCCCCTCTATCGTTCCCTTATTTCTTTGTTATTTCCTTTTTCTTTCTTTTTTTGTTGACATCAAATTTGTTTTCAAATCGTCTTCAATATTTTTATTTTTATTTTTTAAGAAAATCATGACAATTTTTTTCTTTCTTTCTGGTTGTTCCCCTCTCTTTCTTTCTTTTTTTTTCTCTCTCTCTCTTCTCTCTATCTATCTATCTATCTATCTCCCCCTCTCTTTCTCTTCTTCTTCCCTTTTTTATTTCCTTTTCTTTCCCTTTTATTGTGGTTTTTCTTTTTCTTTCTATTTTTCTTTCTTTCATTTTTTATTACTATTTTGTATTTCTTTATATCTTTAAGGGGCCGGTTTAGCTCAGTCGGTAGAGTGTTCGGCAAGGAGCTACAAGGTTCTTGGTTCGATACCGGCCCCCGCCAACTCAGCGTATGAGTAGCACAAGGATCTGTGCGGTAAAGTGAGGAGCTGATGGTAAGTGTGGCGCTCCACCTCAGATGCTAAAATATTCTCCTTGGTCTAGCACTAATGAAAAGGGGATAGGCTGTCTGGCTGATACCGACATTAGGCCGCCCAGACGACTTTTAAAAAATATTTTTAAATGCTTTTTTCTTTCTTTCTTTTTAATCACTATTCTCTTTCTTTGCTTTTTTTTACTATTTTTCTTTCCTTCTTTTGTCATTTCAATTTTAATTTCTTTTTTAATTGCTATTTTCCTTTCTTTCTTTCTTTCTTTCTTTCTTTCTTCTCTTTCTTTCTTTCTTTTATTGCAATTGTTTACTCTTTTTCTTTCATTATTTCTTGTGTTGCTATTTTACTTTTTCTTTTATCAATTCCTTGCTTTATTCATTTATCTATTTGGTCTTTGCTTCTTTCTTTCTTTCTTTCTTTCTTTCTTTCTTTCTTTCTTTCATTCCTTCTTTCTTTCTTTTTATTACAATTGTTTACTCTATTTTTCTTTCATTATTTCTTGTGTTGCTATTTTACTTTTTCTTTTATCAATTCCTTGCTTTATTTATTTATCTATTTGGTCTTTGCTTCTTTCTTCTTTCTTTCTTTCTTTCTTTCTTTCTTTCTTTCTTTTTATTACAATTGTTCACTCTATTTTTCTTTCATTATTCCTTGTATTGCTATTTTACTTTTTTCTTTTATCAATTCCTTGCTTTATTTATTTATCTATTTGGTCTTTGCTTCTTTCTTTCTTTCTTTCTTTCTTTCTTTTCTTCTTCTTCTTTCATTCCTTTCTTTCTTTCTTTTTTTACAATTGTTTACTCTATTTTTCTTTCATTATTTCTTGTGTTGCTATTTTACTTTTTCTTATCAATTCCTTGCTTTATTTATTTTATCTATTTGGTCTTTGCTTCTTTCTTTCTTTCTTTCTTCTTTCTTTCTTTCTTTCTTTCTTTCTTTTTTATTACAATTGTTTACTCTATTTTCTTTCATTATTCCTTGTATTGCTATTTTTACTTTTTCTTTTATCAATTCCTTGCTTTATTTATTTATCTATTGTCTTTGCTTCTTTCTTTCTTTCTTTCTTTTTCTTTCTTTCATTCCTTCTTTCTTTCTTTTTATTACAATTGTTTTACTCTATTTTTCTTTCATTATTTCTTGTGTTGCTATTTTACTTTTTCTTTTATCAATTCCTTGCTTTATTTATTTATCTATTTGGTCTTTCTTTCTTTCTTTCTTTCTTTCTTTCTTTCTTTCGTTCTTAAATTATCATACTATGGTATATCCACAGGTCTTGCTAGTGTTTAATAATGCTTCATCTAAAAAGGTTTTAAATAAACAAATAAACAAAAACAAAACGAATTGCACATGGGTACTTTGACTCAGACCAGCTTTTGAAGACTGCGTAATACCCACGAAACTGTGCGAAGAATTTTAATGCAAACAAGACGATACGAACGAGGAAACCGGATTGTTTAAAAAAACTAAAAATTCATAAGAAGAAACACAGAAAGAATGACAAATATCAGATTACCAATTTCAGGAATTTAAACTTGCAGAGACACCGATTCTTCACACAATTTGCTTAATTAGAAAACCACTTGTATCTGATTTTTTGACAACCGAATACGTCTCAGTTGTAAAATGACATGTTCATTATTTACTCAAACGCCTTTTTGTCCAGAACCAAAAGAATAAAATATTACTTGTTACTTTTTAGCAAGAAACCCTAGTGTAAAATACCGCCCCCCCAAAAAAAAAATCTTTTACAGTATATACTCAAACGTAGTTTTAAAAATAAGCAAATAATATAATATAAATATTATTTAAAATATTATTTTAAAATATATTTTAAAAATAAAATTTTAATATATTTCAAAATATTATTATAAAATATTATTTAATATAAAATATTATTAAATATAAGCAATAAACATAGTTTTACAGTATTTACTCAAACGCCTTTTTGTCCAGAACCAAAAGAATAAAATATTACTTGTTACTTTTTAGCAAGAAACCCAAGTGTGAAATAACCAAAAAAAAAAAATCTTATTTTCATTTTCTATTTCCTTTAAGTCGTCAAACGCAACCTGAGATGGGCTAGCCACTTTAATAGACTTAGGGATGACAGACTGCCAAAGCAGATTCTGTACTCTCAACTGAGAGAAGGATCACGTGGAATCGGTAGACCAAAAACTCAGTGCAAAAACAACATAAGAGAAACCTGGAGGACTTGAACATTCACATAGACAGTTGGTAAGACGCAACCAGAGATCACATGGTGTCATCATTGGATACGATGGACAGCAAATAATAATAATAACAATAATAATAATAATGATAAAATAATAATAAGTCTTTTTTTACACAGTTATATGGTATGCACGACATACTTGTCCAGCGCAACCTGAGATGGGCTGGCCACTTAAACAGACTTAGGGATGATAGACTGTCAGAGCAGATTCTTACTCTCAACTGAGAGAAGGATCACGTGGAATCGGGTAGACAAAAACTCAGGTACAAAAACAACATAAAGAGAAACCTGGAGGACTTGAACATTCACATAGACAGTTGGTAAGACGCAACCAGAGATCACATGGTGTCATCATTGGATACGATGGACAGCAAATAATAATAATAACAATAATAATAATAATGATAATAATAATAATAAGTTCTTTTTACACAGTTATATGGTATGCACGACATACTTGTCCAGCGCAACCTGAGATGGGCTGGCCACTTAAACAGACTTAGGGATGATAGACTGTCAGAGCAGATTCTGTACTCTCAACTGAGAGAAGGATCACGTGGAATCGGTAGACCAAAAACTCAGGTACAAAAACAACATAAAGAGAAACCTGGAGGACTTGAACATTCACATAGACAGTTGGTAAGACGCAACCAGAGATCACATGGTGTCATCATTGGATACGATGGACAGCAAATAATAATAATAACAATAATAATAATAATGATAATAATAATAATAATTCTTTTTACCACAGTTATAATGGTATGCACGACATACTTGTCCAGCGCAACCTGAGAGGGCTGGCCACTTAAACAGACTAGGGATGATAGACTGTCAGAGCAGATTCTGTACTCTCAACTGAGAGAAGGATCACGTGGAATCGGTAGACCAAAAACTCAGGTACAAAAACAACATAAAGAGAAACCTGGAGGACTTGAACATTCACATAGACAGTTGGTAAGACGCAACCAGAGATCACATGGTGTCATCATTGGATACGATGGACAGCAAATAATAATATAATAACAATAATAATAATAATGATAATAATAATAATAAGTTCTTTTTATACAGTTATATGGTATGCACGACATACTTGTCCAGCGCAACCTGAGATGGGCTGGCCACTTAAACAGACTTAGGGATGATAGACTGTCAGAGCAGATTCTGTACTCTCAACTGAGAGAAGGATCACGTGGAATCGGTAGACCAAAAACTCAGGTACAAAAACAACATAAAGAGAAACCTGGAGGACTTGAACATTCACATAGACAGTTGGTAAGACGCAACCAGAGATCACATGGTGTCATCATTGGATACGATGGACAGCAAATAATAATAATAATAATAATAATAATAATAATAATAATAATAAGTTCTTTTTACACAGTTATATGGTATGCACGACATACTTGTCCAGTGCAACCTGAGATGGTCTGGCCACTTAAACAGACTTGGGTATGACAGACTGCCAAAGCAGAATGCTGTACTCTTAACTGAGAGAAGGATCACGTGGAATCAGTAGACCAAAAACTCAGGTACAAAAACAACATAAAGAGAAACCTGGAGGACTTGAATATCCTCATAGGCAGATAGCAAGATGCAACTAGAGATCACATGGTGTCATCATCGGATACGATGGACAGCAAATAATAATAATATAATAATAATAATAATAATAATAATAATAATAAGTTCTTTTTACACAGTTATATGGTATGCACGACATACTTGTTGGAGTACACATTTTGCAGTGGAAAGCAGGGAAGTTTATTAAGGATGCACAAGGATTTGCCAGTTGTTTGTGTGCCCCTCTCCTCCACCGAGAATGTGCTGAGCTGGCAAAATAAAAGTCCAAACTTAGAAAGATCTCAAAATTACGGCATGGAATATCCGGACAATGCTCAATAGATCCAATTCAAATAGACCAGAAAAAAGGGGCATCATATTATCCAAAGAGGTCCAAAAATATAATATCGACCCTAACCCTACTCTGAGCGAGCATCAAGAAAAACCTGGAAGACTTGAACATCCTCATAGACAGTTGGTAAGACGTAACCAAAGATGCACAAGGGTTTGCCAGTTGTTTGTGCACCACTGTCCTCCACCGAGAATGTGCTGAGCTGGCAAAATAAATACCCATACTAGCAGGACATCACCCAGAATAAAAAGGTCCAAACTTACAAAGATCTCAAACTTACATCATGGAATATCTGGTCAATGCTCAACAGACCCAACTCAAATAGACCAGAAAGAAGGAGAGCCATAATATCCAAAGAACTCCAGAAATACAATATCGACATTGCTGCTCTGAGCGAAACATCAAGAGAAACTTGGAGGACTTGAACATCTTCAGAGGTAGTTGGCAAGACACAACCAGAGATTGAAATCTAATGAAGAAACAGATTCATATGGTGTCATCATTGGACACAATGGACACCTAACTACTACTACTACTACTACTACTAATAATAATAATAATACTTTTTTGCGGTCAGAAATGGTCTTCGGCCAAATATGTCTGAGGATTCTAAGCACGAATATCCCTATAAGCAGTTGGCAAGATGCAACCAGAGATCGAATCAAATGGAGAAAACAGATTTGCATGGTGTCACCATTGGATACGTATGAACAGCAACTAATAATAAATTTCCTTTAAGTATAAACTATCCGGCGTCGCCTGGGTAGAGGTTTTTTTTTAAAGTTAGTCCCGCAGATCCATTATTACTGAATCGTGATTTGAATCCTCGTGGGATGCCCCATTTAAATCCATATGTAAAAAAAATAGACCTTGCATTGATCCAGCTACTCTAAAAAGAAATGTTAATGTCTACTATCTAAAATATTAAATGAAAAAAAATTCCATACTGTTATCATTTAAATTTTATTTTTTAATTATCTTCACGAATATAAATCAAATCTCTATTATTCTTAATAATCGTGATATTTAATGTGTATATATATTTACTTTGTCGTTAATTGTTTTATTTTTGAAGTTTCCTCCGGACATACACATAAACACAACTGCCCTTTATATATGTATAGAAGATGAATTATTTACAGATTTTTTTTAAAAACGGTGTCACTAATCTACATACAGTGGTTCAATCATATAGAGATTGGTAATAAAAGTAAAGTCATCGGGTGGCCTAAAGCTGGTATCAACCAGACAGCGAGGGAGTCTATCTCCTTTTCACTACCGCTAGACCAAGGATATTGTTTTTAGCGTCTGCGGTGTAGCGCCATGCCTACCATCAGCTCCTCACTGTACTGCACAGATCCCTGTGCTACTCATACGTTGAGTTGGCGAGGGTCGGTATCAACCAGACAGTGAGGGAGTCTATCCCCTTTTCATTAGCGCCAGATCAAGCAGATTGTTTTTAGCGTCTGAGGCGTAGCGCCACGCCTAACATCAGCTCCTCACTTTACTGCACAGATCCCTGTGCTACTCATACGCTGAGTTGGCGAGGGTCGGTATTGAACCAGGAACCTTGATGTTCCTAGCCGGACACTCTACCGACTGAGCTAAACCGGAGATTGGTGATAGGAAAAGTAAATTTTCTCAGACGAAAGAAGAATTTCCCAACCCTATTGCCCTTATGGCAAGCCCCAACCCATTTTTATCATATGGGTGCTAGAAGGCGGTGGCTGCGGGTCTACATGTCCTGGGAATGACGTTAAACTCTATCTGATGGTGAGGTTCCAGTTTTGGAGGGAATGTGGAGCACCCCATTCATCACCATTGCTCCCTGGTCCACTCTGACCCGGAGTGGTAGTACCTGTTAGGGTTCCATCTATGGGTTAAATAGAAAAATGTATTTATAAAAAAATTGTATTATCCATTAAGAATTGATTTATTTCAAAACTTTATCGGCATTAAATGACCCACTGAGGTTGATATGCCGTAAAACAAAACCAACCAAACCATACAAAAGAAAGAAGAGTATTAAACTCTGAATGGAATTTGTATGAATATTATATATTTACCGCTAGTGGTATAAGACTACTTCGTCAGAATAAGAAAAGTAAAGTTGTCGGGGTGGCCTAAAGTCAGTATCAGCCAATCAGCGAGGGAGTATATCCCCTTTTCACTAGCGCTAGACCAAGGAGATTTTTTTAGCGTCTAAAGCGTAGCGCCACATTTAGCATCAGCTCCTCACTTTACTGCACAGAGATCTCTGTGTTACTCATACGCTGAGTTGGCGAGGGCCGGTATCGAACTAGGAACCTTGTGGTTTCTAGCCGAACGCTCTACCGACTGAGCAAAAAAAAAAAAAATTAAAAAAAAGAGAGGAATTTATGTCTTTCTTAAGAGCATCAGCACAATTTGAACTCGCCTTGACGAGTCTATTTTCAGTGCTGATAACCGTTACAACCTTTGAGCTATTTACTTCCTACTCGTAAAATATGTGCTGGCCATTCACTATAGATATCTGTAAGGAGACAATGAAATATTTATCTTACTATCCTTTTCTGAATGAAAAAAAAAAAAAACAAACAAAATAACATATTATCTCCTTTCCAAATTCCATAGTTTCCGTTATTTTTCATCTGTTTGTAGAATATTTCTTTATATCACGAGAAACGAGGTTATCGTGTGAGCAAACGACATAAATAATAAGCTAGAACTTTTCGCCCAGAACCGATCTCCATTTTGGGAGCCAGAATTTGAAAGTTAGCCCTTAGCAGACGACAGTCGATCAATGGGAGTTTTTGACAGATTCACGCAATGTTCGTTGCTCGTAGCGTTGCAAGGAAGAAATTTGACAGAAGAAATATGACCGCTGTTGATTCACTAAAATGCATTTGCACAGACATTAAGTGGGTAAGTGCAATGAACACGTATCTAGATATCTCGTCACTATCTTCATTATACACCTTGATATACGCAATAATGTACACATTGTAGATGTAAGCATCTACCAATTTCAGTGTGTTTCTATCTATCTATCAATCTCTCTGTTGTACCAGCCTTTCCTACAGTGGAGAATATACACCGGTTCTCACTATAAATAGTGAGACACCGAGTGAAAGGTTGTACTGTTACCGTTTAGTGCCAAGCTAGCCGTTCTTGTACCTTATTGTAAATACACTTGTCTCATTTTACCCTACCTCGACTTGACTTCTTTTTTTACTGTTGAACTAACATCACAAACACTATCTATCTCAATTCATTATTTATTTATGTACAAGAAGCGGCTACCCGGCATCACCTGGGAGGGGGGATTTTTTAAAGTTAGTACCGTGGATCCATTATTACTGCTTATAGCAAGCCCCAACCCCTTTTTATCATATGGGTGCTAGAAGGCGGTGGCTGAGGGTCTACATGTCCTGGGAATGACATTAAACTCTATCCGATGGTGAGGTTCCAGTTTTGGAGGTTTGGGGAATGTGGAGCACCCCTTCATCACCATTTCTTCCTGGTCCACTCTGACCCGGAGTGGTAGTAACTGTTAGGGTCCCATCTATGGGTTAAATAGAAAAACATGAGTTTATAAACAAAATTGTATTATCCATTAAGAATTGATTTATTTCAAAACTTTATCGGCATTAAATGACCCACCGAGGTTGATATGCCGTAAAACAAAACAAACCAAACCAAACCATTATTACTGAATCGGGAGTTGAATCCTCGTGGGATGCTCTATTTAAATCCCTATGTAAAAAAAAAGACCTTGTATTAATCCAGCTATTCTGAAAAGAAATGTTAATGTCTACTATCTAAAATATTGAATGAAAAAAAAGAAGTCAATCCTGTTATCATTTAAATTTTATTTTTTAATCATCTTCACGAATATAAATCAAATCTCTATTATTTTTGCTCAAAAACCAAGCCCTGGTGATATTTAATGTGTATATATATTTACTTTGTCGTTAATTGTTTTATTTTCGAAGTTTCCTCCGGACATACATATACACACAACTGCCTTTTATATATGTATAGATGTATGTATGTATGTATGTATGTATGCACTATCTATCTATCTACCTATTTATCTATCTACCTATCTCAGTTCATTACGTACGTTTGTATGTATGTATGCACTATCTATCTACCTATTTATCTATCTACCTATCCCAGTTCATTACGTATGTATGTATGTATGCACTATCTATCTATTTACCTATTTATCTATCTACCTATCCCAGTTCATTACGTACGTATGTATGTATGTATGTATGCACGATCTATCTATCTATTACGAAGGTACAGCCGCTCGGAAACCTACCTGATCGATCTGATAAGAAATGACATTGAAGAAGTCTTTTCAATGTCATATTTGCGTCAAACTTTGTAGATCTGCAGCAGGTTTGATGAGTCATTTGAGGGCTCATGCAAGGAAGGGTTCTGGTGGTGGAGTTGTGGGATTGTGAGGGACGGCAATGATCTGTAAAGATTATGCTATTGCCATGCACGATCTATCTATCTATTACGAAGGTACAGCCGCTCGGAAACCTACCTGATCGATCTGATAAGAAAAGAACTCCCGAATTTCTTGGAGAGATCTAGGCTCCGACTGACAACGATCCCAGCAAGTCAATAAAAGCCAGAAACATGGAAGTGTCTGAATATCTCATCAGTTAGGTAGTGCAGGAAGGCAGTCGCTATATTCAGGGACCTTACGTGGTGTACTGGTTAGCAAGCTAGATTTGTAGACCATTGATAATGAGTTTTCGATTCCCATTGGGCGCACCATATTTTAAGGAAGCGCGTGGTGTAATGATTAAAGTCATAGGAAATGGGCTTGTCGCCCCGAATTCAATTCCTGGACGTGGTAATTGCATTTCACTTAGCGCTAATACCCTTGGGAAAGGTATGAATTCTACTCTCCCTCCAGCTATGGGTAAATAGTAAGACGGACTGGGCTCTTTAACCTTGGTTAGGCAACCGGTCTAAGAAAAGGAAAACTCTGAATTCAAACCTGTTAAACTCCGCTTAAAAACTGACCTTGTGTCACATCCTGCTCGTGCGGAGGGTTTGGTAAATATATATGTTTAAGGACAATTCTTATCACAGGCCATGAAGGACAAGAGGAAATACCACACTGCAAAGCTTTTGAACAAACTCATGCAATCATTCTAACCGGTATCGGAAAGATCGGCTTATTGAAAACATCGATTAATGGGTAATTATGAACTTTAGTTTGCCAAATTCCTAGCATAAAATTGTGCGTGCGCATTATCTGAAATGAACTTAATTGTTATTAAGAAGACATTTTATGATATTTTTTATGTTAAAGCATGCAGTTGTATTGTTTTCGAACAAGTTTGTATTTTTTGTTTATTTCGTACGGAGAGTTTCAAAAATATCATAAAATGTGTTCTTAATAACAATTAAGTTCATTTCAGATAATGCGCACGCACAATTTTATGCTAGAAATTTGGCAAACTAAAGTTCATAATTACCAATTTAATGTTGCTGCCTATCAGGATGTCCTTGATCATTTTCTTATCCCATAAATTGAGGAAAAGTTTGGGAGCTATAAATTCATCTTCCAGCATGACCTTGCTTTAACTCACACGGTATATATATATATATATATATAATATATAAGAATGGTAAATATATATATATATATATATAATATATATATATATATATATATATATAAGAATGGTCCAGGGAGAATAGGATACCAGTTTTTGATTGATTAACATCAGCTAAATAGGATCCTGATTTTTAATCGATTGAGGTGAAATTTCCAAATCTTGGAATGTATCGGAAATTCAACAGAGAATTATCTCCCCATGCCGCTAGGGGGCGAATAGCCAACATACCTTTTACTTATCACAGAACAGTTACCAGGGAAGGACGTGAAAATAAGCGCCTCCAGCCACCTGGCCCATAACCAGCAAACTTTCTACGGCATTGTATCAGCATATTTTCTAAGGCTGATACAATAGCATACTAATAGAAGGCTGAAGAACGAGAAACGACCTGACGAAGCGTCTTAACAACATTCCAACCAGTGACCAGAATACCCCTGTTATCACCACTTCTCCAACGAACAGTATTTAACCTCACAGATAAGTCTGGTTACAAATGCAAATAAAATTTGCACCAAGTTCTTGTATTATTTGTCAATACATGTATTGTGAGTTTGTCTTCTTTCGTCCGAAAATTTGCCAACAACTGGGAGATTTAAGATGCTCCCCTCTTTAAACCTGCAATTGCTCTTAAATGATGCTGGTGTTGCTGTTTCTCGATCCACAACATTCTAAAGACCTCATCAGATTGGATAAAATATCAGGATACATTTTTTCAGGCCAGTTAACTTTGAACCACGTATCTTTGAAAATCTGTGTTACGCCTCAAAGATACGTGGTTCAAAGTTAACTGACCTGAAAAAATGTAAAAGTTTTTAAATAAAATAACAAGAGCATTATATCTTTATTCATCAATATATCAACACTGAAAATTTCATCAAATTCGGTTAATTCCCTGATTTTTTTTCTTTCGGCAGGGTGACATACGATGATGGAATTTAGGTCCGTTAAGTTAGATTTAACCACATTTTCTTTGGTCATATCAACTCCCATCCTCACAATCTCTCTTGGTATTTCTCTATCGCCGCTATCATAGTCTGTTCATATCACTGTATCTATCACCGCTATCATAGTCTGTTCATATCACTGTATTTATCACCGCTATCATATTCATATCGCGTATCTATCCCGCTATCATAGTCTGTTCATATCACTGTATCTATCACCGCTATCATATCACATCGCCCTATCATAGTCTGTTTCATATCACTGTATCTATCATAGTCTGTTCATATCACTGTATCTATCGCCGCTATCATAGTCTGTTCATATCACTGTATCTATCACCGCTATCATAGTCTGTCATATCACTGTATCTATCACCGCTATCATAGTCTGTTCATATCACTTATATCGCCTCTATCGTAGCTGTTCATATCACTGTATCTATCGCCGCTATCGTAGTCTGTCATATCACTATCTCACCGCTATCATAGTCTTTCATACACTGTATCTATCACCGCTATCATAGTCTGTTCATATCACTGTATCTATCACCGCTATCATAGTCTGTTCATATCACTGTATCTATCACCGCATCATAGTCTGTTCATATCACTGTATCTTCACCGCATATCATCACTGTATCTATCACCGCTATCATAGTCTGTTCATATCACTATCTATCACCGCTATCATAATATCTATCATCATCTATCATAGCTGTTCATATCTGTATCTATCACCGCTATCATAGTCTGTTTCATATCACTAGTATCTATCGCCTCTATCATAGTCTGTTCATATCGCTGTATCTATCACCGCTATCATAGTCTGTCTGTATCTATATCCTGCTATCATCTGTTCATATTGCTATCATTAGTCTGTTTATATCACTGTATCATCACCGCTATCTATTCATATCACTGTATCTATCACTGCTATCATAGTCTGTTCATATCACTGTATCTATCACCTCTATCATCATATCACATCATAGTCTGTTCATATCACTATATCTAGTCTGTTCATATCCTGTATCTATCGCCGCTATCATAGTCTGTTCATATCACTTATCTATTGCCTCTATCATAGTCTGTTCATATCTGATCTATCGCCTCTATCATAGTCTGTTCATATCACTGTATCTACCGCCGCTATCATAGTCTGTCATATTCACTGTATCTATTGCCTCTATCATAGTCTTTCATATCTGTATCTATCGCCTCTATCATAGTCTGTTCATATCTGTATCTATCGCCTCTATCATAGTCTGTTCATATCACTGTATCTATCGCCTCATCATAGTCTGTTCATATCACTTATCTATCACCTCTATCATAGTCTGTTCATATCACTGTATCTATCGCCTCTATCATAGTCTGCTCATATCACTGATCATCACCTCTATCATAGTCTATTCAATCACTGTATCTATCGCCTATCATAGTCTGTTCATATCACTGTATCTATCGCCGCTATGATAGTCTGTTCATATCACTGTATCTGCCGCTATCATAGTCTGTTCATATCACTGTATCTATTGCCGCTATCATAGTCTGTTTCATATCACTGTATCTATCGCCGCTTGCTTAATTCCCTAACTGTCTCACTGAAAGTACCATCCATTCATTTAGTGAAATAGCCAGTGGATATCGGTTCCACACTGTGAATAAGATTTCTTTAATCCATCGTAAGTAGTACTGATGACAATCACTTGCAGCCGGCCTACACGCACCAGCACAGTTGCAATTGCTGGATGAATGATATAGAAGGGTGTTGGTCGAGGCGAAGCACGAAGTGGAATAGTTGTGGTTAGCCATACTGACTCACTTGTACCAGTTGTCTTTATTCTGGCATCGTCACACACAAACTGGCCCACAGCCAAATTCAAATGACGAGAAACTCTTGTTGATAACTCTCAAGCGGTTATTCTCGTTTTAGGTGGATGACACGATTAGAAACGTCACTAGAAGGAGGATTTTCAAATTTTGCTTGTTATGAGTAACGTCGGCCTCTCAGAACTCTCTAATCTTTAGAAAGTATAATTGTAAGGAAAATGTCAACATATATTAAACAGAAACGAATTTATCTGAGGGGAGATTTTCTCGGACAAATTAGGGAGAAATTAGGCGTTACTTTAGGTACCACCAATTTTCCCTGTGAAATTTACCCCCCCCAATATTTAACACAATAAACCTTGCATAAAGGTTAATATTATCTTGAAATTTTTTTTGTCCGTCCAAAAGAAGAAACATTAAAAAAAAAAAAAAAAAAAAAAAAAAACTCCTCATGATTTAGATTTTTTTTCAGCTCACAGAAATAATGAAAATTATGAACGAAATCAATGTTTACATTTTCGCACCGTTAAATCAATTGAAATTTAACATAGCCAAAAACAAATTACGACAAGAGGCTTTTTTAAAAATTTTATGAAAAACCAATTAATGGTCCGATTTTCACGAAAATTTCCATGATTACTAACCATTGGATGAAAATATTTTTGAAATAGGTTTTTCCGAAAATATATTAGGGGAAATATTTTTTACGAGGTCTCCCCCCTATTTTATTTTATGAAATATGAAAAAATGAACCCACAAAAAACATTTTTTTTTATATAAAGATAAGAGTCTAAATAATTGGAGATTTTTATAAGTTTCTATTCGAGATTTTTATAAGTTTCTATTCAGGATTTTTAAAAATAAAAGAACCATGAATACAGAATTCTGCTAAAAAAATATCAATAAAGAAACTGACCCTGTTGTAAAAAAAAGGACTTTTTACCTACTTTTCAAGATAACGGTGAGGAATTTTTCCTCAGTTGGATAATTTGATCATTGAATTAACTGTTTTTCTTTATAACAACTCTTTATGTTCGTTATTTTTTTTGTGTGATTTTTTTTAAAAAGTTCAAAAATATTTACGTTTCTTCTTTAAATATTGACTAAACTGATCACGTGAGGCATTTTGGTGGTACCTATTGTACTTTATCAAGTTTGCAGGTTGGGGATGATTCTGACTGAAAAAGGCCAGTTTTCTTAAATTCGGGCCTTTTTTTTTGAAGGGTGGGGACCTAATCGCGAAAAAAATAATCCAACCCAATGTAAGCGTGTGTTCGTAAACACACACACACACACACACACACACACATGCACACACAAATACACACAAATACACACATACACACACATAAACACACACACATACAAATAGACACGCACAAGCACATATAAGCACACACATACACACATACACACGCATAAAACACACATAAACACACATAAACATACACAAACACAAACACATACACACATGCACACTTATATAAACGCACACACATACACATATAAACACATACATAAGCTCACACACATAAACACACACACATAAAAACACACACATACACACATAAACACACACATACACACATAAACACACATTCACATACACACATACGCACACACATACAAATACACACACATACACATACACACACATACAAATACACACACATATCACACATAAACACACATACACACATACACACACATGCAAATACACATACATACTCCCACATAAACATACACATACACAAACACTCACATAAACATACATACATATACACAAACATACACATACGCACACATACATATACACAAACACACACATATATACACATATACACAGACACAGATGTGAAAAATAGTGGAAGTGAATCTGACAGTATGTAATATTATGAAAAATTTAAAAACACAAGTTCATAAATGAAGTAATGTTTATTTCGCCAACGCTGCAGTGTTTCGATCAGTTTCAATAGATCATCATCAGGGCTTTCATTAGTTTGAGGAAAAATAAATGTATCACGGAAAATAAGAACTATGTGAGACTCGTTTGCTTTTATCGGTCACTCTATTACAAACACAGATTTATTGACTTTTAATTTAGCAAATTTGTCACGAGGTCATAAACCTGGAATTTTAAAACTACCTTTCAAGTTTTTGGCACGGCCAACACAAAAAATAAATGTGTGGATTTTTTTTACAGGTAATTATACAATTCTATTAAGAACACATCCAGGGTTATTTCCTATAAGTCTAACGTAAACTCTTGACTGATAAATTATTTATTTTCCCATTAAACTAACCCTAAGCTCTAACCCTAACCCTAAAACCTAACGCTAACCCTAACCCTAACCCTAACCCCGTCTTCTTTTTTTCCTAGTAGATCAATAAATAGATAAATAATTTATCAGTCAAGAGTGGTTCCCCTTTCTTTATGTTAGACTTATAGGAAATAACCTACATCGAGTTTTCATTTTTCTAAAAGGAACTCTTCACTTTTTAAATGTTGTTTTAAAAAAAAAAAAAAAATAAACACACACACACACACACACACTCACACAACACACACACCACACACACAACACACACACATATAATATATATATATATATATATATATATATATATATTATTATAATATATATATGTGTGTGTGTGTTTATTTTTGATATGGCCTTTTTATCCTCCAAATAGATCTAAATCTAAATTTTTCTTTCGTTTAATGAATTAGTGACATTGAGAAAAATGACCCATTGCTAATGTGTAATAGGACACTATTTATGTAACGGTACTCAATAAAATTTGATAAGAAACGACCCATAATCACACGCACACACACACGCACATATATATATATATATATATATATATATATATGTATATATATATATATATGTGTGTGTGTGTTTATTTTTGATATGTCCTTTTTATCCTCCAAATATATATATATATATATATATATATATATATATAATAAAGATAATCTAATGAGTCAGACGAACCTACTATTAGTTTCGCATAAAGCTCTTCAGGGCTAAAATCTTTTAAAAAGGTTTTTAGCCCTGAAGAGCTTTATGCGAAACTAATAGTAGGTTCGTCTGACTCATTAGATTATCTTTATTACTTGACTCTACTTAGGGTTTTTTCTCTCCGCAAGGATCTACCAACACGCTTGGTATTTTAAATTATATATATATATATATATATATAATATATATATATATAAAACACAAAACACACACCCACAAATACATACACATAAACACATACACAAACACACACTTATAGACACACATAAACACACATATATACGCACACGTATTGACCTTTAATTAAGCAAATTTGTCACGAGGTCATAAGGTTGGAAATTTAAAACTTGATTTCAAGTTTTTGGCACGGTCAACACATACACAAAAATTGTGTCTTTTAACAGGTGATTATACAATTTTATTAAGAAAGACACATCGAGTTTTCCTTCTTCTAAAAGGAACTCTTCACTTTTTATCTGATGAGTATATATATTTATCTATATCATAGTTATATATACTAGCAAATATATGCACCCTCCGGTTGCAAGTATTTAAGTTTTAATATAATAAAATATCGTATTAAATTAGAAAGGCTAATGAAACTAAATAAAAATGCATAAAAAAAGATTTGAAACACAGGGGGTATAATCGAAAAATAGAACAACTGAAACTTACTCTTCCATCACTCTCGTCTTTCATTTTTATTTTTTCTAATTTAAGTATTTAGTTAAAAGAGGAAGTAAAGAACAAAATGACAGTTATTTTTTCTTGTTAATGGATTTCATTTAAGATTCATTGAAGAGATTTTTGCTTATATTTATTAAAATAAAACCAAACAGTTAGAAATCAATAATACTAAGCACATATTTATCAAAATCACATTTTTAATATCAATATGCAAATTAGCCTTCTCATTCGCAAAGTAAACCGCTATTTTGTTGTATATATAAATATAATTGCATGTTGTTAGTATGTAGATATGCTTAACAGTATTAATAATGTAAAACAATTTTATTGTTAAGAGGTTTAAATAAAAATAAAACCATGGAGAATATGACGTAAATATCTAAGGGAATTGTGACTTGAGCAGTAATATAGTTTCGGTTACAGACAGACTAACACACAATCTCCATTATAATAAGATATATATATATATATATATATATATATATATATAATATATATATATATATATATGCAGTATCTGCATAGAACCGGTCAATGTAGGTATTTACTGGACGGCCCGCACTGGCGTGCTCATGTGCTGGTTTCCACAAGAGAACGTCACTTATGAGTTCGTCCTTGCTTCTCCAGCAGTGTATAGTATGTCATGTTCCTATCCCTCGGATGGTTTGTGTGATGGGGAGAAGTGGCCGTACAGCTGGTTCCTTGTGGGGTGTTATTTCCACGATTTGTTTAAGATCGCACGCAGAATTTTTGTGCAGCTTCCATCTCGCTTATTCTCTAGGCGCTTCTTTAGGATCGAAATGGTGCAGCCATACAATAGCACTAATAAATGAATAATTGGTCCAAAGATGATCCAAAAACCAAATATATAAGACTGTAAATTAACAGAAATAAGGATTAAATCGAACTTAACGGACCTAAATTCCACCAGCGTATATCACTCAGCCGAAATAAAGAAAAAATACCAAAAATCAGAGAATTAACCGAATTTAATGAAATTTTCAATGTTGATATATAAATGAATAAAAGATATAATACACCAGTTATTTTATTTAAAAATCTTTTACATTTTTTCAGGTCAGTTAACTTTGAACCACGTATATTCGAGAATCTGTGTTACGCCTCAAAGATACGTGATTCAAAGTTAACTGACCTGAAAAAATGTAAAAGTTTTTAAATAAAATAACTGATGCATTACATCTTTTATTAATTAATATATCAACACTAAGTTAAAGTTCGATTTAACCGAAATATGATATATCTAAAAATCAAGGATAAAAGTTGAATCTGTGAAAGAATATTTTCGGAGTCGCACTTGTTTGGTTTGAAAAGTTATTTTCAACGAATTATTCGTCGTGGTTAAAGGGTATCACTCTCTTGACGCCAATTGTTGAACCAGAGAAAACGTTTCTTGCTAATTAGCCATTTTAAGTAATTTTATTTTCCTGCCAAGAAAGAACTGAAGACTAATAAAAGAAGTGAATTAAGGAAGTAAAAGAATTGGTAAGTGGATTCGTCGTAATCAGGAATAATTTAGAGAAAAAAAGTCTAAAGAACTTTTAGAGAAAACCTGAATCCAGATTGTTTTTCGCAAAGAAACGAGGGAATTTTAATTCTGATCAAGATTAACTACTCAGCGGAAACGTGGTCGTCGGCATTCAGCCACCCGAGGACGATGGGCTAATAATACGGGTACAACACACCCGGCTTTCAGTGTCAATCATTTCGATTCAAATATGTGTTCCTAATTGACAGGATTCTTGGAAAACGACCAAATTCCGAATTGGAATTGTCTAGGACATTTCATGATGTCATCAGGCGCACTTGTCGGAAAATTTCAGACGAATTCTAAAATAGAAAAAAATTAGTTTCTTTGACGATTCAAAGACATTCTTTAAGTTTGTGTGTGTGTGTTGGGGGTGATTATTGTAGTATTTTCGGGGATTGTCAAGTCTTGTTGTTCATGCACTTTAACTCCCATGGTCATATCCTTGTGGCACAAATGTTCACAATAGAGATAGAGGTCCGTTGTGTAATGACAATAGTCAGAGAAAATGGATTCGTCGACCCGAGTTCAAATCCTAGACAAGGCTGTCTACATTTCGCATACCTTGGGAAATGCATGCAACCACCTGCTCTCCCTTTGTAAAAAATGTAATGTATGAAAATAAAGAAATTTGATTTGATTTGAAATGAATGTTTTCATATGTGTTCAAAGTCAATATTATTGTTGATTTTAAATCAAATTTTCTACACCAACTTCAAATATATAAGTTAAAAGGTTTAATTACTTTTTACTCAAGTCCTCTTGCACTAACGTCTTAAGAGAAATAGAGCTAATACCCTTGGGAAAGGTATGCATCTAATATCTTATTATAATGGAGATTGTGTGTTTTTCTGTCTGTAACCGAAACTATATTCCTACCCAAGTCACAATTCTCTTAGTTATTGACATCACATTCTCAATGATTTTATTTTTATCTAAACCTCAATTAATAAAATTGTCTTACATTATTAATACTGTTAACTATGTCTACATACTGTCAACATGCAATTATATTTATATATACAACAAAATAGCAGTTTACAGTGTGAACGGGAAGGCTAATTTGCATATTAATATTAAAAAATCGAATTTAATAAATATATGCTTAGTATTATTGATTTCTAACTGTTTGGTTTTATTTTAATGAATATAAGCAAAAATCTCTTCAATGAATCTTAAATGAAATCCATTAACAAGATAAAAATAACTGTCATTTTATTCTTTACTTCCTCTTATAACTAAATACTTAAATTAGAAAAAATAACAATGAAAGACGAGAGTGATGGAAGAGTAAGTTTCAGTTGTTCCATTTTTTATTATACTCCCTCTGTTTCAAATCTTTTTATCTGAATTCTTATTTAGTTTCATTAGCCTTTCTAATTTAATACAATATTTTATTACATTAAAACTTAAATACTTGCACCCGGAGGGTGCATATATTTGCTAGTAAATCTAAAATAAAGAAATTTGATTTGATTTGAAATGAATGTTTTCACGTGTGTTCAAAGTAATATTTTTGTATATTGTAATTTTTTGTATTGTTTTGTGTGTATGTAATTATCTGTTGATGTTAATGAATATATCCGCATGAGGAAATTAGTGCAGCTAGCAGAACAGCTAGAGTAGAAGACCTGTTAATAAAAAGCTCAGTAGATTTTAAATTGTAAGTGTCTCTCTTGTTTTTGGCTCCAGCAAGACAGACGGGTTTTCGTTGGGCTAGGGCCTAAAGCCCTAGTTTTGAAAGCTGTTAAACAGCTTCGGACTGCCATGTCCGAACTAACTTTTTTCTTTCCTTTCTTCCAATGAAGAATTCCATTAAAAAAATAGACTGACTTATTATTCAGCTGATTTTCAATCAAATTTTCGACACCAACTTCAAATACATAAGTTAAAAAGTTGGACCATATGACCTTTAGGCACCCCTTTTTGATCTCGATTAAGAAAGGACACGTTTTTTCATTTACACCATCAATTATGAAACTAACCCTAACCCCTAACCCTAACCCCTAACCCCAACCCTAATCCCTAACCTATCCCCTAACAAACAACCGGATATTGACGGTGTAAAAGAAAAACATGTCCTTTCTTAATCGAGATCAAAAAGGGGTGCCTAAAGGTAATATGGTCCAAAAAGTTTAATTATTTTTACTCAAGTCCTCTTGCACTAATGTCAAAAGAGAAATAGTGCTAATACCCTTGGGAAAGGTATACATCTACACACTCTCCCTCCAGCTACGGGTAAATAAAAAGTATGACTGGGCTCTTCAACCTTGGTTAGGCAACCAGTCTAGGAGAAGGAAAACTTTTTACTCAAGTCCTTTTGCATTAATATCTTAAGAGAAATAGTGCTAATACCCTTGGGAAAGGTATGCATCTACAAGCTCTCCCTCCAGCTATGGGTAAATAGAAAGTATGACTGGGATCTTTAACCTTGGTTAGGCAACCAGTCTAGGAGAAGGAAAACTTTTGCATTAATATCTTAAGAGAAAATTGAAAAATAGAAACCCTGGAGGTGCATGGTGCAATAGCCAGAGTCGTCGGAAATGGACATGTCGACCAGAGTTCAAATCCTAGACGAGGTTGTCTACATTTCACAGTGCTAATACCATTTGGAAAGGTATGCATATAAGGGATGACAGGGCTCTGTAACCTTGGTTAAGCAACAAGTCTAGAAGAAGGAAAACTCTGAATTCATACCTGTTAAACCCGCTTAAAAATGGCCTTGTGTCACATCCTGCTGGTGCGGAGGGGTTGGTAAATATGAACTTAGTCTCAGTCTTATTGCCAGTCTGCTTGAGGAATTCAAGTCTGAGAGGCACATGGGGGTGTCGTAGGAAATGAACCCGTTGGCCAGAGTTCAAATCCTGGACGGGGGTGTTTACGTTACTCATAGTGCAAATACCATTGAGAAAGATATATTCAACTACTCTCTCTCCAGCTATGGTTAACTTTGGCTATGTTAATGGTGCAATAGCTAGAGTCGTCGGAAATGGACATGTCTACCAGAGTTCAAATCCTAGACGAGGTTGTCTACATTTCACAGTGCTAATACCCTTTGGAAAGGTGTGCATAGAAGGGATATCAGGGCTCTGTAACCTTGGTTAAGCAACCAGTCTAGGAGAAGGAAAACTGGATTAAAACCAGTTAATCCCCATCCTGCTCATGCGGAGGGGTTGGGTAAATATGTACAATGGAGATTTTAAAAAAAGAAAAGAAAAAGCTTATTAAGAATGAACAAATATTAAAAAAGAATTATACCGGATATTTAAAGGCAGAGGTCCATCCAAATCAATATCTTTTTAATTAAAAATAATTCAATTTAAAGAATTTCATATATGAAAGATTATCTCACAAGCCATTATTCGTAAGTTCACTGAGTACTTCATTATTGTGACAATGTGCCAGACTAGCCGAATGAATTTCTGCACAGATATCGAGTTTATTACGATTACTAGTAAATATATGCACCCTCCAGGTGCAAGTATTTAAGTTTTAATGTGATAAAATATTATAAATTAGAAAGGCTAATGGAACTAAATAAGAATGCAGATAAAAAGATTTGAAACAGAGGGGGGGTATAATCGAAAAATAGTACAGTTGAAATGTACTCTTCCATCACTCCCGTCTTTCATTGCTAAATTTTCCTAATTTAACTATATAGTTAAAATAGTAAGTAAAGAATAAAATTACCATGGTTTCTTCTTTTTAATGCGTTTCTTTTAATAGTTATTGCAGAGATTTTTGCTTACATCTATTAGAATAAAACCAAACAATTAGAAATCAATAATACTAAGCACATATTGATGAAAATCAATTTTTAATATCAATATGCAAATTATCCTTCACGTTCACACTATAAACCGCTATTTTGTTGTATATATAAATACAATTGCATGTTATTAGTATGTCGATATGGTCAACAGTATTAATAATGTAAAACAATTTTATTAATAACTGAGGTTTAAATAAGAATAAAATCATGGAGAATGTGAAGTAAATAACCAAGGGAATTATGACTTTAGTACAGACAGATTACTTGAGTAGTAATATAGTTTCGGTTACATACAGGCAAACACACAATCTCCATTATTATGATTTGAGTAGTAATATAGTTTCGGTTACATACAATCTCCATTATTATGATTTCAGTAGTAATATAGTTTCGGTTATATAGTTTCGGTTACATACAGGCAAAACACAATCTCCATTATTATGATTTGAGTAGTAATATAGTTTCGGTTACATACAGGCAAACACACAATCTCCATTATTATGATTTAGTAGTTATATAGTTTCGGTTACATACAGGCAACACAATCTCCATTATTATGACTTGAGTAGTAATATAGTTTCGGTTACTGACAGACAAACACGATCTCCATTATTATGACTTGAGTAGTAATATCGTTTCGGTTACTGACAGACAAACACACAATCTCCATATTATGATTTCAGTAGTAATATAGTTTCGGTTTACAGGCAAACACACAATCTCCATTATTATGACTTGAGTAGTAATATAGTTTCGGTTACAGACAAACACACAATCTCCAATATTATGATTGAGTAGTAATATAGTTTCGGTTACATACAGGCAAACACACAATCTCCATTATTATGATTTGAGTAGTAATATAGTTTCGGTTACATACAGGCAAACACACAATCTCCATTATTATGACTTGAGTAGTAATATCGTTTTGGTTACAGACAGACAAACACACAATCTCCATTATAATAAGATGAAAAGAATGTCGTCTGCACTGAAGAATTCTTTTAAAATCATGTTCAGTTCAACATGAAGTCAAACCTTACAGAAAATGGTCGCCAAGGCCTTAGGTTTTTTTTTATTGTCATTGTTCTGTGAATCTAATTATTCCTTTGAGTGAAACTAAATGATCAATTAGTCCGAGTTTCACATTTGAAACACAAACGGCACCTTGCCAAAATGAAAAAATGGCTGGCAACTTTTCACAAGTGGATTCACATTGTTCGAAAAATTGTCGAAAACGAAAGATCTTGTGAAAGACACGAGAAATAACAACCATCTTCAAGTTGATTGGAGTTTTAGATAGCACCACTGCCCAAAATCTTTGGTGCAGATTTTGTGGCTATGTGAAATGTAAAATTAAAGAAAGGGTCAAAGGTAAGTGACCTGAACAAATCAGAAATAAAATAACTGATGCATTATAAAATTTATTCATTGATAAATAAATAATGAAAATTCCATTAGAATCTGGTAAAAGTAAAGTCGTCGGGGCGGCCTAAAGTCGGTATCAGCCAGTCAGCGAGGGAGTCTATCCCCTTTTCAATAGCGCGAGACCAAGGAGATTATTTTAGCGTCTGAGGTGGTGCGCCACACCAACCATCAGCTCCTTACTTTACCGCACAGATCCCTGTGCTACTCATACGCTGAGTTGGCGAGGACCGGTATCGAACTAGGAACCTTGTGGTTTCTAGCCGAACGCTCTACCGACTGAGCTAACCAATTCCCTAATATTTGGTAAATTTTCCCTTTTGTCACACCCTAGCTATACCTCTGGTTTAGTAAGGAATATCCCTGGGCCATAAAATTGTTACAGTCCATAAAAATTAATAAGACTTAGAAGTACAATAATTAAAATTGATCAAATTAAACCATTTTTTTTTTTTGTTTTACGGCATATCAACCTCGGTCATTTAATGCCAATAAAGTTTTGAATTCTTAATGGATAATACAATTTTTTTATAAATACATTTTTCTATTTAACCCATAGATGGGACCCTAACAGGTACTACCACTCCATGTCAGAGTGGACCAGGGAGCAATGGTGATGAAGGGGTACTTCACATTCCCCAAACCTCCAAAACTGGAACCTCACCATCAGATAGAGTTTAACGTCATTCCCAGGACATGTAGACCCTCAGCCACCGCCTTCTAGCACCCATATGATAAAAAGGGGTTGGGGCTTGCCATAAGGGCAATAGGGTTGGAAAAATCATATAGGTGCTAGGGCTTGACGTGACCAGCCGATTGATCAGAGGGGGCCTCTCCGACCGCCCATCTAGCCCAAGATAGGGCCAAAATGGCGTATTGCATGTCATAAACTGCTCATCCACCTGGGCTCTATCCTTAAGCATCACAGGTCGCCACCCACGGTAAACAGGTGGCCCCATCGGTGGAGTCTTACCCCTCTGCAGAGGTGCAGTCGGTGCATTCTAACGCCCCAGCCGACAGGGCGGAAAAGCATTGGCGTAATCGGCAAAGAAAGTGCGGGAGTTTCGAATAAACAACATTTCATTGGTAATACTTTCTAAATTTTAGAGATGGCATTTTTGTATCTATATAGTTAAGTTTTTTCATATTTCAAGGGGTTCTTCTAAACTCCACGATGTAATATACACTTTAGATGGATCTACATTTTTAGGGGTGATTCTAGACCCCACCATGCAATATACTCTTCAGAAGGATCCTCATTTTCCGGAGTGATATAGAAACTTCCGAAAGACTAAAGAATATATTAGCTGAAATGTTCTGATAATCACATAAGAGAGAATCTGACATATATCAAGAGACGTTTATTCTGTGTGTACGTTTTCCTTATATGGGCATATACTCTATCACCGATCTTTACCATTCTTTATTCATAAATATAGCAGAACACATTATTGATACACACACACACACACACACACACATTTCTATTAATAATGGAGATTCGCTTCCGGTTTTTGTCTGTAACCAAAATTACGTCACTACTTACGTTACATTACCCAAAATCGTCGTAACATAGAATAAATACACTCAAAACTTAAACATGCAACATTAGACAGTCCTCATTGTTTTTTAAAACAAGTTTTAATAAATACATGACTGGTATTATATATCTATATATAGTTTGTTTTATTTTAATACATATTTAAAGTTTACATTTCAAATTGTTTTATTTTTTAATCCTTTAATGAATTTGATGATTTTACTTACTTAGGGTACAAACTCGCTGACATTGGATTTTTTACTCCCACCCCTCAGGTAATATGTTTCAAAAATCTATTTTTACACCGCCCAGAGGCTGTTTTTTTTATTTTGTACTAGTATAGATAATATTATATACATATCAATATCATATATTATATATATATATCATATACATATAATATCAATATATATATATAATATATATATATATATATATACATATATATATATATATATATATATATATATATATATATATACATATATATATTATTGATAACGTAGAATACGATATGTGGATATTTCCATGTGTCGGGGCAAGAGAGCTCAATGAACATATACAAAATAATTTACAAGATTAAGGTACACATGAAAAGAGCAAAATATATTCAAATAAATGTAAAAAAAAGCTTTAGTTGTCAATCAAATTATGAATTTATTTCGGCCTGTTGGCCTCTTCATATTTGATTACAAAGGAATAAAGGCAAACGAAGGGATACATCTGCTCAATCAGTAGAGCACCCGCTTCAGAATCGCAGGATTCCTGGTTCGATACCAAACCCCGCACAGATTGGCTAATCTAATCTGTGCGGAGCTGATGGTAGGCATGGCTCTCCACCTCAGCAAAAACAATCTCCCTGGTCTAGCGATAGCGAAAAGTGGATTGACTCCCTCACTCTCCGGCTGATACTGACAATAGGCCACTCCACCAACTTTACTTTACAAAAATTGCAATAAAAAATTATTTAATCCATCCGTTAAGCATGACCGGGTACAAGTGTTACGTAGTCTATGTTATTATCGCCCTTAGCCAGGATTGAACCTGCAATAAGATGATTGTCGTTTAGAACTGTATTAAATCAACCCTTACATCCGTCGCGACATGTGTCCAACGGGACAATTCAGAATGAATTTTTTGAACTTATAAACCTAATTTTCTATTTACCTAGAATATATACCTTTATACATACATATACATATTTACCAACCCCTCCGCACGAGCAGGATGCGACATAAGGTCAATTTATTAAGCGGAGTTTAACAGGTTTTTGAAATACAGAGTTTTCCTTCTTCTAGACTGGTTACCTATCCATGGTTAAAGATCCCAGTCTTCTCTGCTATTTACTAATAGCTGGAGGGAGAATTGGATTCAGGGCTGGTATCGAAACCGGAACCTTGTGGTTCCTAGTCGGACGCTCTACCGACTTAGCTAAACTGGCCCTTAGTATAACTATATATAAAAGTAATCCAATTGGACACATGGCCTAGTGGATAAGGTAGTTAGGTTAAGACAGTTCTAAGTGACAGTTATCTCTGATCCCGAGTTCAATCCTGAGTATAGGCAGTTAGAAAAATAATTAACACAACTCCTACCCCAGCTATGGTTAGCGGAATGAGAACAGGATACCCCCGTGGAATAAATAAAGGGTTAGGTTCAAAGTTCCGTGATGGCTCCCGATTACGACAAGAAAGTTCCCGAGTTCGAAAAGAAGGTTCCCGAGTCCGAGAAGGTTCCCGAGTCCGACAAGAAATACCTGAAGAAGGTCGGAGGGCATATCGGCCGAAACGTTGTACAAATAACAATGAAGATGGGGACAATAGTCCGAATAACGCAGTAATTAACAGTAAAGTAAAAAAGTAAAGTCGACGGGGTGGCCTAAAGTCGGTATCAGCCAGTCAGCGAGGGAGTCTATCCCCTTTTCAATAGCGCTAGACCAAGGAGATTGTTTTAGCATCTGAGGTGGAGCGCCACACCTACCAGCAGCTCCTTACTTTACCGCACAGATCCCTGTGCTACTCATACGCTGAGTTGGCGAGGACCGGTATCGAACTAGGAACATTGTGGTTTCTAGCCGAATGCTCTACCGACTGAGCTAACCCGGCTCAATTAACATCAAAAGTAATCCAGTTTTCTATTTAATTTATGAGATGTCTTACTTTTATACGTTGTAATGTTTACTCGGATAAAATTCCAAAGTAGACAAATTTGAGTTGTGGATCATTTTTTTTTTCAGGGCTCCACCCAAAAATAACAGTGAGCGAATTCCCAGCACCCTTCCCCCCCTTTTTCCATTTGTGTAAATAAAGAGCTACTCGCATTTCAGGAAACCGACAAAAACAACTTCCGCTAAGGGAAGTAATCCCGTCTCTTCCTATGTTCAGCGATTGAATAAGACACCACCCTAGAAGAAAGAAAGCAAAAAATTGATATTACATCTTGTCGCTGACATCTTTCTTCATCGTCTCTGTTTGAAAATTGATTTGGCATGGCGTAAGAGGAAATTTTATTCTTGATATTTATTCTAACATTAAAGGAAGAAACCCATCCTATCTTTTAATGTTGATTTTGATATAAAATATCTGTTCTTACTGGTTGTTGGTCATGTCAAACCCTAGCACCTATATAACAGCCCCAACCATATTGCCCTTATGGTATACCCCAACCCCTTTTTATCATATGGGTGCCAAAAGGCGGTGGCTGGGGGTCTTCATGTCCGGAGAATAACGTTAAACTCTCTGATGGAGAGGTTCCAGCTCTGGAGGTTTGAGGAATGTGGAGCACCCCTTCATCACCATTGCGTCCTGGTCCACTCTGACCCGGAGTGGTTGTACCTGTTAGGGTCCCGTATATGCAGTAAATAGAAAATTTGTTAACAAAAAACAATTTAGTTTAAAAGATTTTCTTCCAAACTATCGCTACGAATTTGTAAAACGTTGTCGGCATTAAATGACCCACCGTGATTGATATGCTGTAAAAAAAACAAAAAAAAACCCCAAACAAACAAACTTACAGGTAGTTGAAATTTAAACTTCTTGAATGGTTTCTTTTTTGTTGTTATAAATTTCGTTGACACTCAAGAATAAGTTGAAATTAAGATTATATTTCTTTTTAAAATTCTTGCATGTGTAATTTTCAAGTCACACGGAGGCGCGTGGTGGAATGGTTAGAGTTGTAGGAAATGGACTCGTCGAGCCAAGTTCAAATACTGGACGAAGCTACAGTTATCATAGCGCTAATAACTTTGGGAAATGTATGAATCCAACTACTCTCCCTCCAGCTATCGGTAAATAGTAGGGCAGACTGGGCTATTTAACCTCGGTTAGGCAACCAGTCTAGGAGAAGGAGAACTCTTTATTCAAACCTGTTAAACTCTGCTTGGGGTGGTCACTACTAGAATAGGCTCAGTCCTAATTAGTGATCTATTTCAGTAATTAACTTACAAAGGAACAACTTACTAAAATGAAGAATTAAATTGATACACAATGCACTCAATAGAGTAGATACTCAAATAATAAAAAAATAACAAAAAACAATAAGAAACAAAAAAAACCCAAATCCCTTTTCAATATCCTAATATTTCTCTTAATTTGAAAATATCCAATTAAATCAGTTTGTTATTATGATAGGTAATGTAATAAGTAATTGAGAGTTACCTCCCTGTTTTATTATTACCTCCCCTTTTGGGGAACTCTTTGGTGTTTCTAAGAGTATATAAGGTCTCAGTAAACTGTAACATTATTTAAGTAGAATAAAGCTTTCTTAAGTCTATCTGTGTTTTCGTTTATAATTACAGGGTAATTCTGTTAAAATCAAATTCTTTGTCCAAAATATCAACTTGCAAAATAAGTTGATAGTATATTGTTGTAATAAGTAATTCAGTTACCTCCCGTGTGTTATTATTACCTCCCCTTTTGGGGAACTCTTTGGTATTTCTAACAGTATATAAGCTCTCAGTAAACTGTAACATTATTCTAAGTAGAATAAAACTTTCTTAAGTCTATCCGTGTTTTCGTTTATCATTATAAGGTAATACTATTAAAATCAAATTCTTTGACCAAAATATTGACTTGTAAAATAAGTCGGTAGATTTTTTTTATATTAGCTAATTCTCAGCATCCTTCCTCCCTTTTTCCATTTGTGTAAATAAAGAGCTACTCGCATTTCAGGAAACCGACAAAAACAACTTCCGCTAAGGGAAGTAATCCCGTCTCTTCTTATCGTTCAGCGATTGAACAAGATACCACCCTAGAAGAACGAAAGCAAAATATTGATATTACATCTTGTCGCTAATATTTTTCTTGGGTGTGATTTTCCTTGTAAAATAAGTCGGTAGATTTTTTTATATTAGCCAAGAACTATACAAAAATACGGGTCGATTTATTCAAAGAAGTTGGAAGGGAGACAGAATTCCAACTGTCGATAAATATAAGAAGAGTTATTAAAATACCAAAAATTGTTCGGATAACTGAATCCTGTCTTCCCATTTTGATGTTCAAGAATACGAAAAAGAGGTTCAGTTTTTCCTACAATTTCTGGTATCTTATTATAATGGAGATTGTGGGTTTGTCTGTCTGTAACCGAAACTATATTACTACTCAAGTCACAATTCCCTTTGTTATTTACATCACATTTACCATGATTTTATTTTTATTTATACCTCAATTATTAATAAAATTGTTTTACATTACTTACACTGTTGACCATATCTACATACTAATAACATGCAATTGTATTTATATATACAACAAAATAGCGGTTTACAGTATGAATGGAAAGGCTAATTTGCATATTGATCTTAAAAATTTGATTTTAATAAATATATGCTTAGTATTATTGTTTTCTAATTGTTTGCTTTCATCTTAATGAATATGAGCAAAAATCTCTTCAATAAATCTTAAAAGAAATCCCTTAACAAAAAGAAATAACTAATATTATTTTTTACTTCCTATTTTAACTAAACAGTTAAATTAGGAAAATTTACCAATGAAAGACGGGAGTAACGGATAATGATGGAAGAGTCAGTTTTTCAAAGTTGTTCTATTTTCCAATCATACCCCCTCTGTTCCAAATCTTTTTATCTACATTCTTATTTAGTTTCATTAGCCTTTCTAATTTAATATGATATTTTATTATATTAAAACTTAAATACTTGCACCCGGAGGGTGCATATATTTGCTAGTGTATATAAATGACATAAATAACCAAATTTCTTATTGTACAAAAAGTTGAAAATGATATCCTGCCCAATGGCTTACATAGAATAAGATAAATATGAAGAACAGAAAAGAAATTAGCCAATTATATTTTTATATTATCTTATTATTATCATTGTATTTGCATACTTGTATTTTTTTATATTGTATTTTATATTATTATATTTATATGGGAGGTTGGTGCTGAAAACCAAGCGGCCTGGTGCCTCCTTGTCAGATAAGGGGCGAAAAGGAGTTAAAAAGAGAGGAAAGAAGACATCACAGAAAAGAGAGCCAGAAGGAAGGAGAGACAACAGCAACTCCAGCAAGCATCACTGTTTGTTTGCAGTCACTGCTCCAGAGACTGTCATTCAAGAATTGGTCTGTTCAGCCACTCACGCAGTTGCAGATAAAAGAAAAGGAGTGAAAAAGAGAGGAAAGAAGCCGCCACAGAAAAGAGAGCCAAAAGGAAGGAGAGACAACAGCAACTCCAGCAAGCATCACTGTTCGTTTGCAGTCACTACAACAAAGATTGCCATTCAAAAATTGGCCTGTTCAGCCACTCAAGCAGTTGCAGATAAAAAAAAGGACACTACGCCATCGTCTTTAACAGACGGAAGGATGCCAACAAAATTATTAAAATTCAAATTCTGAATGATTAGTTACCACTTGAAGAAATATTGCTTATCGTTGATAAGTGTTTTTACTATTAGTGACCGCTTCTCGATTAGGGTCTATCTTTTCCCTCGAATACCAATTTTATTTTAATTTAAAACCAATCCCCCTCTCTATCTCTCTCTCCCCCTCTCTATCTCTCTCCACCCTGTCTCTCTCTCATATATATATATATATATATATATATATATATATATAGGTTAAATTATTATTATTGTTGGAGAATTGATTATAGAGGGCTCAATTACTTATGTAAGAGCTTTATCTATTTATTTATTTATAATTATAAAGTCGGTCCTACCATTGGTTTCTGAATAACACTTTTTCGGTGTTATTCGTCTTCAGAGGCGTTTGACTTTTTTCAAAAAAGTCAAACGCCTCTGAAGACGAATAACACCGAAAAAGTGTTATTCAGAAACCAATGGTAGGACCGACTTTATTTATATATATATATAATATATATATATATATATATATATATATATATATATATAGTTAAGAATTAATGGAAAAAATGAATGAATGAATGGAATAAAAATGAATGAAATGAATGGAATAAATGAAAAAAATCTTTTCCAAAGGAGCTCTCTTAAAAGAAAAAAAAATTTAAAGAGAGGTTCCTAATGGAAAAGCCTTCTTCATTTTTACTGGACCCTTTATTGAAGCATTAGATTAATATAATTGTTATATAAGATATTGGAGCGGATAAAATAGGTGTGTTACTTTTGTGAGGTTCTGTTGAATATATATATATATATATATATATATATATATATATATATCAACTTAGCGGGCAAGCTTTTTCAAACTATTAAGATATATCATTAATTGTATTAATAGTTGTAGTATAAGAAAAATAAAAAAATAAAACGTAGTAGTAGTAATAGTAAAACACAAATTTTATGTAATGTGACCTGTTAATTTGAATAAAATGTTATTAAAATGCGCTCTCATGCGTATGTATGTGTACAAGTCCTGTTGTCTGACCTTTAAAAAATCTGACTAAAATTTAATCAGTTTTATTTACATGTATCATTTGTTCACCTTCGTAGGAAATAGACACGGGGAGCTAAGTTTGTATTAGAGTCAATAATGCCCTTGAAAAAGGCATGAATCCATCTATTCTTCACTCAACTTTGGATTCTTTAATACTGGTGTAGGGAATTATCTTCCTTTTGCTGGAAGAGTTATCTTCTCGCTGCGTTGCTGTTTGTTCCCACTAGGGGACCTCTGGTAGTTAAGCACGTCCATTCAAACGCTGCTTCCTCTTTTTAGCTGGATCTTCTCAAGAACTGCTATTGGCTAGAGTCTATCTACCTCCTTCTCGGTGGGGCTTTTGCCCCCCTTACATTACTGTAAGTCCCTTATACAGCATGGACTATCCTTTAGTTCCATGTCTGTAACATCTATATGTTACGTACATTTGGGTATCTTGTTTATACCTAAATATTGTATATGTATTTACATGTTCTATTCTCCTGTACATTATGTATCTTATCGTTTCTATGTGCTGTTATATATATTAAACGTTTTGTCTCACAACGTGTCGGAATTGTATGTTCATTAATTACCACTGAATCTTACACTGGTATGGCAACCGATCTAGGAGAAGGACAACTCTGAATTAAAACCAGAGTAAATCAAGTTAGGAAAAATTGACCTTGTGCCGCTTCCTGCCCGTGGGTTGAATAAATGCATATTTATTTGTATTTCTGTCAAAACTATGGTGCTGTTGTAACCTAACAATGCGTTACTAAATACGAAATAACTAAACGGAGGTTGAAAATGAAATGGAATCTTTATAACATTAACAGAATACAATACTTGCCAGTGGTGTAAAGAAGGTAAACCACTGCTAGTGGTATAAGACTACTTAGTCAGCATAAGTAAAGTAAAGTCGTCGGGGTGACCTAAAGTCGGTATCAGCCAATCAGCGAGGGAGTCTATCCCCTTTTCACAAGCGCTAGACGAAGGAGATTGTTTTTTAGCGTCTGAGCCGGAGCGCCACACCTACCATCAGCTCCTTATTTTACCGCACAGATCCCTGTCCTACTCATATGCTGAGTTGACGAGGGCTGGTATCGAACTAGGAACCTTGTGGTTTCTAGCCATACTCCCTGCCGACTGAGATATAATACTCACAAATTTATGAAGATTGGGACATACCCATTAATGTTCAGGTAGGTTATATAACAGAAAGAAAAAAAAGAAAGAAAGAAAGTGTTGTAACCTAACAAATGTTATTAAATGAGAAATAACCAAACGGAGGTTCGTAATGAAATGGAATCTTTATAACATGAACAAAATACAATACTGGCCCTCAGCGTGAAAAAGGTAAACCACCGCTAGTGGTATAAGACTACTCAGTCAGCATAATACTCCCGTATTGATGAAGATTGGGACATACCCGTTAATGTTCATAGGTAGGGTATATGAGAATTGGGACATACCCATTAATGTTCCTAGGTAGAGTATAAAACAAAGGTTATTAAATGAGATATAACCAAATGGAGGTTGGAAATGAAATGGAATCATTAACAAAATACAATAATCGCCAGCAGTGAGAAGAAAAGTAAACAACTGCTAGTGGTATAAGACTACTCAGTCAGCAAAATACTCACGTATTTATGAGTATTTGAACATACCTATTAATGTTCATAAATAGGGTATAAACAGGTGCATAAAAGATATAGTATACCTATGATAAGATAGAATTGTTTTATTGTCTTGTTACGTCTTAAGGTATTTACCACGCATTCCACTTATGCATGTCAGGCACAAGGTCCTATTAATGTGGTATCTCCTTCGAACCGAAGCTCATTGGATAGCATGCATAAAAACTGCGTGGACCCCCTCAGCATCCTCCAGAGAGGCGCCTCAGGCACTGGCATCAAACCCAGTTCTACCCCTTTAAATTGAGGTGCAGGTGTTGCCTGGGGGGATGGCCTCCTGGGATCACGCCGTTAATTATATTATCGGCCCAGTGCCTGAAACCACCGGACCTATGCCCCAAAGAGCGCGTACAAGGCAACTATATGTCTTATTTATATATATGTACCAAGCACGAGCAGGATGTGACACAAGGTCAATTTCTTAAGCGGAGGTCAACAGGTTTGAATTCAGAGTTTTCCTTCTCCTAGACCGGTTGCCCAACTATGGTTAAAGAGCCCAGTCTGTCCTACTATTTATCCATAGCTAGAGGGAGAGTAGGATCCATACCTTTCCCAAGGGTATTAGCGCAAAGTGAAATGCAATTACCACATCCAGGATTTGAACTCGGGGCGACGAGTCCATTTCCCGTGACTTTAACCATTACCCACGCGCTTCCTATATGTGTTATTACTGCTTAATCCCCATGAGGTAATCTTGCCCGGATTATCCGACCCGAAACTGAAATCACGAAGGTTCTATAAGAAAACAATGACATGAAGTATTGAATTTGGAAAAAGGATTTATAGAGTTTAACCCCATTGTTACCAATCACATTTGTATTATGATATTAAAATCTCCAGTTTTAAAAATTTCTAGTCAATAAAATCAGTAAAATTTTTAAAAAATCGTTTGCTGAATACAACTGAAAACTGAATACGATATTTTGTAGGTAACAGCGATGTAGAAATGGGTATTTCCCGACTGGAATTCAAGCCGTTCAGGAATATGTACTTTTCTTGTTTATTACTATTGTATTTTTCACAAATCTCTTTTGATCACATTCTTAAAGCCAATATTTTCTTGTTCATATTTTTGACAAACTTTGGCTTAAAATATGGCCTTTAAAGTTGTTCCCTATAAATGAAAATGTCCGTCTTATTAGAGGCACGTGTTAACATAATCTCTCTCTGTCTCTCTCTGTCTCTCTCTCTCTCTCTCTCTCTCTCTCTCTCTCTCTGTCTCTCTCTCTCTGTCTCTCTTTACTTTCTCTCTCCGTCTGTCTGTCTATCTCTCTTCTCTCTCTGTCTCTCGTTCTCTCTCTCTCTGTGTCTGTGTGTGTCTCTCTCTCTGTCTCTCTCTCTCTCTCATTTGATCTTTCTTGTCCAGCTATGATCAGTTTTATCCAAGCTGAACAAACAAGAACGAAATATTGTCGTTTAATTCGCTTTCTTCTCATTATTTAGATTTCACTTTTAACACGTGCAAACAACACTGGACTCGAAAGTTGAACACAGATTATATATTCGACAATATTTGTCTGTCTGTCAACTAAATATCTCCAGATATTAGTATTATCTGCGTTATTCGGACTATTGTCCTCATCTTCATTGTTATCTGTACAATTGGACACATGGCCTAGTGGATAAAGGAGTTATGTTAAGACAGTTCTAAGTGACAGTTATCTCTAGACTGTAGATTCAATCCTGATCAAGGGCAGCAGTAACATAGAATAATATTAACACAGCTTAATGCCTCTACCCCAGCTATGGTTAGCGGAATGAGAACAGGATACCCATGTGAACTGAATAGAGGGTTAGGTTAAAAGTTCTGTGATGGCTCTCGATTACGACAAGAAGATTCCTGATTACGACAAGAAGGTTCCCGAGTTCGAAAAGAAGGTTCCCGAGTCCGAGAACGTTTTTGAGTCCGACAAGAAATACCTGAAGAAAGCCAGGGGGCATATCGGCGGAAACATTGTACAGATAACAATAAAAATGAGGACAATAGTCCGAATAACGCAGATAATACTAATCACCAAGCCTCAAACGTTCAGAGAAATAGTATCTCCAAAAATATTCAATGAATTTAAGTCACATTTCATGGAAATGTGGGTCAATAATCCTAGGCATATTGTTAAAAAAGTAAAGACTGAAGATGTATTTACTAAGACAGAAATGAACAAAGAAGGGAATATCTTTTCCAAATAATCCCTTTGATACACTTATTCCAGCGAGTTTTTTATGAGTCGAAGCACCTTTGAAACTCTGATATGGCGGGAAAATTTAGCATCGTACATTTCTTTTATGTCTTCCACGTCTTCAAATCTTCGAGATGAATTGTCAGTTTCGAAACAAAAACAAATTGTGTTACATAATCTATGCGGTTGCATAAGATTATTGTCAATCCCCTGTAATTCTGAGGAGATGACCCTTTTCATAGCATGGCCGGGTCCTTTCATGGAAAATTACAGAAGCACGCCAAATATGTGAAGTCACGTGGGACCTTTTTTGAGTCCCCAGTTTGCAGTTGGATGTCAGGCAGAGCGGTCGGCCATTTTATGCTCTGTCTAAACTGGAACTCACGCGCGCTATGTTAGTTAGCAGATGTCTGGGTTGGGGATTTACCAAATAAAGTAACATCAAAATAAATCGAAGTCTTGTGCTTATTATCTAAAAACTAACAATGATACAGGGCTTCTGATAGAGAAAAATCCCTAACAGAAAACCAAACCGAAGTCCCCAAGAAAGTCCAGACCTTAAAAGATTCCAGACCAAGTCAAGATGATAGAAGAAATACCAAAGACGATCAGAATACCAAAGCCGGCCAGAAGAAAAGACGACTAGAAGTAAGAAGTAAGAAAGAGATATATATCATTATAATTATTTAGTGCCAGTGAAGAAGGCACTATGCAACACAAAAAAGGGAATATCTTTTCCAAATAGTCCCTTTGATGCACTTATTCCAGCGAGTTTTTTATGAGTCGAAGCACCTTTGAAACTCTGATATGGCGGGAAAATTTAGCATCGTATATTTCTTTTATGTTTTCCACGTCTTCAAATCTTCGAGATGAATTGTCAGTTTCGGAAACAAAAACAAATTGTGCGAAGCTATGCCGGGTCATTATGTAGAGTGTTGCACTTACCTACTTCTGTATTTAATCAAAAATTGCTTTTCAAAAAAGTATCAAGGCTTCATATATAATATTTTTTTAAATATATAAATATTTATTCAATTTGTTTTGAACGTAGAGAAAGTTAGATTTGAGTCTCAACAAGAACTATTCTCCTAGCATCTATATGATTTTCCCAACCCTATTGCCCTTATGGCAAGCCCCAACCCCTTTTTATCATATGGGTGCTAGAAGGCGGTGGATGCGGGTCTACATATCCTGGGAATGACGTTAAACTCTATCTGATGGTGAGGTTCCAGTTTTGGAGGTTTGGGGAATGTGGAGCACCCCTTCATCACCATTGCTCCCTGGTCCACTCTGACCCGGAGTGGTAGTACCTGTTAGGGTTCCATCTATGAGTTAAATAGAAAAATGTATTTATAAAAAAATTGTATTATCCATTAAGAATTGATTTATTTCAAAACTTTATCGGCATTAAATGACCCACTGAGGTTGATATGCCGTAAAAAAAAAAAGAACTATTCTAATCTGTTTGTTATAATAAATAAGGCACCTCGTGTGGTGTAATGGTTAGAAAGCTAGATTAGCAAACCATTGTTAGTGAGTTCGATTCTCACTGGGCGCCCCATACATCGGTCCATGTGCCATATCTAAGCTAAGCTTAGTAAATAACTATCTATACATATATAAAGGCCAGTTATGTGTATGTCCGGAAACTTTTAAAATAAAACAATTAATAACAAAGTAAATATATATACACATTAAATATCACCAAGGCTTGGTTTTTGAGCAAAAATAATAGAGATTTGATTTATATACGTGAAGATAATTAAAAAATAAAATTTAAATGATAACAGCATGGATTTTTTTCATTTGATATTTTAGATAGACATTAACATTTCTTTTTAGAGTAGCTGGATCAATGCAAGGTCTAATTTTTACATAGGGATTTAAATGGAGCATCCCACGAGGATTCAAATCACGATTCAGTAATAATGAATCTGCGGTACTAACTTAAAAAAAATCCCCTCTACCTTGGCTAGTAATAAATAAGGCATAAAATCAATAATTTTCCAATCGGAATACTAGAATGATACTAGAATATACTACAATATACTAGAATGATACTAGAATATAATTGGAATACTAAAATGATAATACTAAATAAATACTAGAATGATACTAAATTGGAATACTAGAATGATACTAGGAATACTAGAATGATACTAGAATGATACTAGAATTGGAATACTAAATACTGAATACTAGAATGATACTAGAATAGGAATACTAGAATGATACTATACTAGAATATAAATTGGGAATACTAGAATGATACTAGAATGATACTAGAATATAAATTGGAATACTAGAATGATACTAGAATACGAATGATACTAGAATGATACTAGAATATAAATTGGAATACAGAATGATACTAGAATGATACTAGAATTAAATAGGAATACTAGAATGATACTAGAATGATACATATAAATTGGAATACTAGAATGATACTAGAATGATACTAGAATATATACTAGAATGAATGATACTAGGAATACTAGAATGATAACAATGAATTGGCGCAATTTACTACTCGTTATAACAAAGTCCAGTAATTTCTCCCTGTGAGCAAATTGCTTGTTTGAATTTCTCATTTATCTATCATTGTTTTAACGAATCAAAATGGTTGACTGATAAAAATGGCGGACTCTAGATAAAAACGGAAAAAGTAGCAAATACAAAAATGATTTCTTTCTTCGGGATTTCATAAATGGATGATTTACAACTCATCCGATTCTATAAAATTCTTTTGAACTTCATTTCCTGGGATCGTGTCCCTAATTCAAACAGCAAAAAGGAAGTAATTACCCAACCCACCTCCGCTCCACTCAGAGGTCAAGTTCAATGAAAAGGAAAAAACAATTTGGTTTGAACAAAGAGTAATGATAGCAATGGCGTCATGAAGAGGATTCTTTTTTAAAAACCAGTGAATTATTATTGGATCCTTTCCGTTCACTAAGGACGATGGCGTAGTGTCCAAAAAGTTTTTTTCTGCA
>CM042173.1:40068384-40105884 GCA_023376005.1 Doryteuthis pealeii
TCTTTCCTTCTTTTCATCATTTCATTATCTTCGATTGAAACAAAATAGCGTTATCGCTTCTGCGCGCTTACACGCTCTCTCTCTATCATTCCCCTACTCACTTTCTTTTATTCCTTTCTTATCATATTTTTTTCTTTGTATCATATCCTTTTTCTTCCCTTTCTTTCTTTCTTTCTTTATAATAAGAATTCGGTGGATAAGCAACACCAGATAATCAGGATTTACATTTTTAACATTTCATCTTGGAGGATTTGGGCGGTCTCATTTTTAACAAGAGGGTGGTGCAAGACAGTAACAGGAAGATTGCAGCAGTATAGTATTCTATATGGTCTCAATTCTTCCTCTGATTTCCAGATTTTCCAATGTTTTTTCCATTATTTTTGGGACCGTTCCAAGTGCACCAACTACAATTGGTATCACTTATTATTATTATTATTATTATTATTATTATTATTCGCTATTAGCATTTCTGCATTGTTCCCCGTGTATTTTTTTGCCAAGTAAATAGCAGGGTAGACTGGGCTTTTTAGCCTTGGTAAGGCAACCGGTATAGGAGAAGGAAACCTTTGAATTTAAACCAGGTGTAAAAGTAAACTCGTCGGTGTGGTCTAAAGTCGGCAACAGCCAGACAGCGGGGGAGTTTATTCCCTTTTCACTAGCGCTAGACCAAGGAGATTGTTTTGGCGTCTGAGGCGGAGCATCACTCCAACCACCAGCTTCTCACTTTACCGGACCGATCACTATGCTACTCATACGCTGAGATACCGGCAAGAGCCGGTATCTCAATGCCGGATCCTACCCATGGTAGAGGGCTTGGGTAAATACATTAAGAAATATCTGAAAATGTGAAATTTGAAAACTGCACAGAAGAATGTGCACCATCATCATCATCATCATCATCATCATCATCATCTTAAGCTGATAGCACGGATTACACCCATGATTCTCTTGCCAAACATCCCTATTGGTCATCATCCCTGACAGGTTTTCCACATGGCACCCAGAATCCGTACAGAGCTTATATATATATATATATATATATATATTATATATATATATATATATATATATATATATATATACTAACCTCTCCATACGAGCAGGATGTGACACAAGGTCTATTTCTTAAGCAGAGTTAACAGGTTTTAATTTTAGACCAGTTACCTAACCAAGGTTAAAGAGCCCAGTCTGTCCTACTATTTACCCATAACTGGAGGGAGAGTAGGATTCATACCTTTCCCAAGAGTATTAGTGTTAAGTGAAATGCAATTACCATGATTGATATATATATATATTTACCAACCTCTCCATACGAGCAGGATGTGACACAGGGGTCAATTTCGTGAGTGGAGTTTGAATACAGAGTTGTCCTTCTAAGAGAAGAAGACGGGTATTTTTTTTAGAATTATAGCAAACAAGTTTGAGTGTCGATTTTACGGCATATCAACCGCAGTGGGTCATTTAATGCCGATAAAGTTTTGAAATAAATCAATTCTTAATGGATAATACAATTTTGTTTTATAAATACATTTTTCTATTCAACCCATAGATGGGACCCTAACAGGTACTACCACTCCGGGTCAGAGTGGACCAGGGAGCAATGGTGATGAAGGGACGCTCTACATTCCCCAAACCTCCAAAACTGGAACCTCAGCATCAGATAGAGTTTAACGTCATTCCCAGGACATGTAGACCCGCAGCCACCGCCTTCTAGCACCCATATGATAAAAAGGGGTTGGGGCTTGCTATAAGGGCAATAGGGTTGAGAAAATCATATAGGTGCTAGGGCTTGACGTGACCAGCCGATTGATTGGAGGGGGCCTCTCCGACCGCCCGTCTAGCCCAAGATAGGGCCAAAGTGGAGTATTGCATGTCATGAACTGCTCATCCACCTGGGCTCTATCCTTAAGCATCACGGGTCGCCACTCACGGCCAACAGGTGGCCCCATTGGGGGAGTCTTACCCCCCTGCAGAGATGCAGTCGGTGCATTCTAATGCCCTAGCCGACAGGGTGGTTTGAGTGTTGAACCAGTCTTATAGATTTCGCAACAAAATAGAGTGCTTCACGCCCCACGTGATTAGTCTAATACGGTAAACTTTTCGAATCCCCTCGGGAGGAGAATATCGACTAAAGTAAAGAGATAAGAATTACGCTTATACGCTTTTAGAAGATTTACCTTCTGGGCTTTGAGGAGAGACTCGCCAAATCTGTTTTTCAAATGTCATTCGGCGATGTCCATTTCTCTACTGTAATCTCTAAGCTCTTCTGATCACTGAAACGTGTGACGTATGGGGGGGCAATTTTAAAGATTTACGCGGGAATTGAACGTATTTCTAATAATCAAATATTAAAAGACTAATCCAAGATTTCTGATCTGATAAATACGAAATAATTACCAGATTTGGCTATCCAAATTTCTCCCCCCCTCTTTCTCCCCCCCCTCTCTCTCTCTCTCTCTCTCTTATATATATATATATATTATATATCACACACACACACACACACACACACTCTCTCTCTCTCTTTCTCTTTCTCACACACACCCTCTCTCTCTTACACACACACACACACTATTCCTCTCTTTCTCTCTCTTTCTCCCCCTCTTACACGCACATACACATACACACACACACTTTCTCTTTCTCGATCTCTCTCTCACACACGTGAACACACACACACACACACACACACACACACACACACACGCTCTCTCTCTCTCTTTTCTCTCTCTCCACACACACTCTCTCTTACACACACACACATACACACACACTATCCCTCTCTTTCTCTCTCTCCCCCTGTTACACACACACAGACACACACAAATACACGCACACTTTCTCTCTTTCTCTCTTTCTCTCTCTCTCTCTCACACACACACACACACGTGAACACACAGAGACACAGACACACACACTCTCTCTCTCTCTTCACTCTCTTTCTATCTCACACACACACACACATACGTGAACACACACACACACACACACACACACACACTCTCTCTCTCTCTCTCTCCTCTTCTCTCTCTCTCTCTCTCTTATAACGTTCGATGACCTCATCAACTCGTTTTACATCGTCTAATAAATATCGAACGTAGTTAAGCGACTAAGATTGTTACATTTATAGAAAGACATATTTTTGGAAATTCTTATTCACAATCAGAAATTAATAAACCGTTTAATTAATTCTTACAAAATATGATTTTAATTAAAATGTTAACTACACGAAAAATTAATTTTTCTATGAATAATTTTAAATTTCTATACATTAATAAATTTGCTCCCCACGAGCAGGATGTGACACAAGGTCAATTTCTAAAGCGGAGTTAAACAGGTTTGAAACCAGAGTTTTCCTTCTAGGCCGATTGCCTAACCAAGGTTAAAGAGCCCAGTCTGTCCAACTATTTATCCATAGCTGAAGGGAGAGTAGGATTCATACCTTTTCCAAGGGTATTAGCGCTAAGTGAAATGCAATTACCGCATCCAGGATTTGAACTCGGGGCGACGAGTCCATTTCTCATGACTATAACCATTACACCACGCGCTTCCAATTTGATGAATATAAGAGTGCTCATTTGTTTGTAGAGCACATCTAGTATTGCCAAATTAAAAGATGGCTCTGTAAATATCTATCTATCTATCTATCTATCTATCTATCTATTCGTATAATGATATATTTCCAGTCTACAGACTATAGCAAAAGTACTATATCAAAATAATATAATTTTCTTCTTTGATGAGTTATGTTTGATAATAAAAAAATCATTGTATATTCTTTTGAACATTTACCAATGTTAATTGATATATCGTGGTCAGTATTATTTTTAAATAATCAATACTAATCTAGTACAAAAAATAAACGAAAACAATGAGTGTTTTCACTTTTATTAATTGTTTAATTATTTAATTTCCCTCTGTGTTTTTCTTGTTTGTTAATTTTAAGAGAGCCACCTTGTAATTTCTCAACACCATTAGAAAAGATCATCAAGTTTAGTCGTTTATTAAAGAAACATTGTAGCGTAATTATTAGCGTCTACCAGAATTTGAGATTAAAAATAAAACTGTATTCGGATTTCTAGAGAGAAAGAGAGGAAGAAGAAATAAGAGCAAACAAAGGTTAACATTTGGAAGAGCAAACACACAACGGGGTACCAGTAACTTGACCGAGGAATGACCCCGGAAGGGGATTGGAAAGTAAAACCTGAAGTTCCAGGTGTTGACCGGAAGCGGAAGTGACGGAGTTTGCCACAAATACACTTTGGTACTGTGACCATACCGTTATACTACAACATGAGGTTCGCCTCAATCCGATTGAAAACAAAATTACTTCTGAACTGTCATGGGTAATTTTCACCTTTAGTTGTCAAAATTCCTACCAAATAAGGCAATTAGAGTAACCTCCCTTGACTTTCACTTTGAACTAAGCCGGTGGCTATTTTGAAAGTCTCCGTGCGAAATAAACAAATCTTAGAAACTTTTTCGAAAATAATACAACTGCATGCTTTAACACAAAAATATCATAAAATGTGTTCTTAATGACGATTAAGTTCATTGCAGATAATTTTATGCTATGAATTTAACCAACTGACTTTCACTTTGAAACAAGATGGTAGCCATTTTGAATGTGTCCGTGCAAAATATACAAATCTTAGAATCGTTTCGAAAACAATACAACTGCATGCTTTAACACAAAAATATCATAAAATGTGTTCTTAATAACAATTAAGTTCATTTCAGATAATGCGCACGCACAATTTTATGCTAGGAATTTTAACAACTAAAGGTGAAAATTACCCTGTCATGGCCACCAACCTCGCTTTCATAAAAGACAAATGAACTTTACACAGACCCCCGAATAGAAATTAATCAAGCCTCGTTTTCAAAAGGCATAAAACATTGCTTTATTTAATGAACGATAATTTTATCTGATGATACACAACAGGAAGACTCAGAGGTATAATTTCTACGCTCACACACCAATTTTCCTTGCCCGAACAGAATTATCAACACCTTTACTTTCTGAGCTCAAATTATGAGATCACCAGCGGTTCAATACAAAGAAACAAAATCATATTGTCTCGAGGTTTAATTTTTGCTATTCATCGGGTCAATTGAGTTTGATCCGAGGATCAACATTTGACTTCTCCTGTCACTGATCCAAGTTTAATTATTAAAGCTTTTGGATTGAGATTAGCATAGCTATACGTAATTGATGTGTACTGCATTGTTCGGTGGGAGTCTAGTCAAGTCGGACACATCTGACCAGCAACCCTATAATTAGGCCATTGACTTGAGCATTTATTATGTAATTCAGCTCTGGCCTACCGATAAGCTATTCAATGGTTAATCATGAAGCACACGAAATAGTTATGTATTTTTTATCATTTATTTATTTGTACTTATAGAAATCAGCATAAAAAGGAATTCTGTATGAGAATTTAGGGATATCAAAGACATCAGCATTGTCAGTTAAAATATAGAAAGGAAGCGGTATGATATTACATTTAAGTTAAGGTAAAGTTTGAATTATCTATTACTGGATCATGATTCTTTAGAATTATAGATAGCAATAACAATGTTTTCTTATTGTAAACTCGTTTTCAGTGCATTTATGCAGTAAAATCATTTTCAATGTATTTATATAGTAAAATCATTTCAGTGCATTTATGTAGGAAAATCATTTTCAATGTATTTATATAGTAAAATCATTTTCAGTGCATTTATATAATAAAGACATTTGCAATGGATTTATATAGTAAAATCATTTTCAATTAATTATGTAGTAAAATCATTTCCAATGTATTCCTATAGTAAAATCATTTCCAATGCATTCTTGTAGTAAAATCATTTCCAATTCGTTCATATAGTAAAATCATTGGCAATGCATTCCTATAGAAAAATAACCAATATATATATATATATATATATATATATATATATATATATATATATATATATAAACTCATTGTGGTACTAATTTACCGTTATTATAGTACCATAATTTTTTTTATTTGAGATTTTAAAACTGCTCCACTAATTTAGCATTAACCACTTTTATATGCAAACAATTGCCATATTTATATATATATATATATATATATATATATATATATATATATATATACAAAAATATTTTTCACTGAACAGAGGGACGCCACTTCTAATACATTTCTCTGTCAGAATTATTGTGGCTAGTCAAACACTTAGAAAACTTACATTTTTTTTCTAAAAACAATTTCTTTCACAAGAAATTTTCTCCTGACGATGACCTAAGATCGAAACTTGTTGAGAACAATAAAAAGAATAGTTAAAATAAAATAAATATTCATGTTTGTCTTATCATTTTTTTTCATCTTATATATATATATATATATATATATATGTGTGTGTGTGTGTGTGTGTGTGGTGTGTGTGTGTGTGTGTATTTGGGCAGTATTCTTTCATTTATGCATGTTGAATTAAACAAGACACATCTCCTGTTTAACAATTTTATTTGTGATTTTTTCAAGTTTTCTGTATTCTCAATTCAAGTTTTCAATTCTCCTCCTTCCAGCCTCCACATCCATTAATATAATTTGAAAAAACTGGAACACATCACCCCTGATGATGGCACTTTGAAGTGCCGAAAGTACTCGGGACATGAACTTTGGTGGACTAATCCACGAATTCCACCCAAATATTAAAAAGTTGGACAGAAAACTTGAAAAAATCACAAATAAAATTTGTTAAACAGGATATGTGTCTTTTGTTTAATTCAACATGCATATATATATATATATATATATATATATATATATATATATATATATATATATATTATTATTATTATTATTATTATTATATTATTATTCTAAAGCTGAGTTAATCAACTTTTGCTTCCTAAAGGCTTTTTTACTGTTTAGTTTAATAACACGAAAATTATACTAAATTATTCCTTACTTTTACGATTGAATTATGTTTGAAATGAATTCTGTTTTAATGCGTTCTAATTAGTCATAATTTCCAATTAAGTCAAAAACCGACCAATCTCTTACTTTACTCTGTCTATCTCTTTCTTCCTCTCTTCCCGTGTGTTGTGCTTTATCTTATGATGCTACTCACGTCAATAATATGGTTTCTTTCTTCACTTTTACTTAAAGAGAGAGAGAGAGGGAGAGAGAGAGAGAGAGAGAGAGGGGGATAGAGGAAAAGAAAGAGAGGAGAGAGAGAGAGAGAGAGAGGGAGAAAAAGAAAGAGCGAGAAAGAGAGAGAGAGAGAGAGAGAGAGAGAGTGAAAAGAGAGTGTGAGAGAGAATGAAGAGAGAGAGAGTGGGTGAGAGAGAGAGAGGGGATAGAGGAAGAAAGAGAGGGAGAGAGAGGAAGAAAGAAAGAAAGAGCGAGAAAGAGAGAGAGAGTGAGAGAGAGTGTGAGAGAGAGTGAAAGAGAGAGAGAGAGAGAGAGAGAGTTCTCGGTCCAAAAAGGGAATGATCTAGAGTTATGAAGCGGGTAGATACTTTCTAATCGTAGGCAGAAATGTTGAAGAGCAACAATATTATTTAGGGTGGACGCATAGATACAACACTCTCATCTTCGCAGATGTTATGAACAGAAAGATAGAAACATAAAAACAAATAGAAATCACAATCTGTGTGCAAGAGAGAGAGAGAGAGAGAGAGAGAGAGAGAGAGAGAGAGAGAGAGAGAGAGAGAGAGAGAGAGAGAGAGAGAGAGTTACAAAGACAGTAAGAGGTGACAGAAGAAGAGATAAAGAGAGAGATATAAGGTGAAAGAGAAGAGAAAGAGAGGGGGGTAGGAGAGTGAAAGAGAAAGAGAGAAAGAGAGAAGAGAAGGAGAGAGAGAGAGAGAGAGAGAGAGGACTAAGTAAGGGTCTAAGTGGAGTGTTGCAGGTCATGCGCTGCTCATCCACCAAGACTCCGTCCTTAAGCATCACGGATCGCACCCACGGCCAACAGATGGTCCCATTTGGGGGAGACTTATCCCTCGGCAGAGGGGCAGTCGATACATTCTAACGTCCCAGCCGACAGAACGGATTAGTCTTTCTAATTCAATATAATATTTAATCATATTAAAACTTAGATATGTATACCCGGGTCATATCATTATTATACCCTGTTTTTTGTTTTGTTTTTTTTTTTTTTTAATTCTTTGAAACAATTTGTATCTTGATATATTTTTGAATCCTTCAACTCCGTCTTTCATTTGCTCTCTTCATCTTCCATTACAGAAAGTTCAAACTTTGATCTTCATTCACATTCAAGTCTCACATTTGACGACTTTGAATAAATTCCATCTTTTTTACTTTCATTTTTACTTGCATTTTTTGTTTCCGATTTTGTTTTCTTTCTTTATGAAAATCTTTTTTTTCTATTTTGTTTTATTGTTCATCTACGGAATATTTATCTTTTTCGTTTTACTATTTGTTTCCTTCTGGATTTTTCTTTCTTTCTTTCTTTCTTTCTTTCTTTCTTTCTTTCTTTCGCTTCCTTTTCTTTCTTTCTTTAGCTTTTTTCGCTTTCTCTTTCTTTCTTTCTTTCTTTCTTTCTTTCTTTTTTCTTTAGCTTCATTTTCTTTCTCTCCCTGGCTTCATTTTCTTTCTTTCTCCTTTCTTTCTTCTTTCTTTCTTTCTTTCTTCACTTTCTTTAGCTCTCTCTCTCTCTCTTTCTCTCTCTCTCTCTCTCCTCTCTCTCTCTCTCTCTCTCTCTCTCTCTCTCTCTCTTCCTTTGTCTCTTTCTTTTTTCTTTCTTTGCTTTTCTTTATATCCATCTGTTTCCTTTCTTTCTCTTTCTTTTCTCTCTTTCTACACTATTTAGTCTTTCTTTGCGCATTTCTTTTTCTTCACTTCTTTTTCTCGCCTTTTTATTCCTTTTTTTCTTTTATGAACGTTTTATCTTTTTATTCTCACTTTTTTCACTTTCTATTTTATTTTTATTTTTCGTTTTCTTTTGTTTTTTCTATCTGCTATTACTTTTTTTTCTTTCTTTTCTTTCTTCTTTCGCTTCCTTTTTGCTTTCTTTCTTTCTTTCTTTCTTTCTTCTTTCTTTAGCTTCATTTTCTCTCCCTCTGGTTTCATTTTTTTCTCTTTTTTCTTTCTTTAACCCTCTTTAGCTTTCTTCTTCTTCTTCTTCTTCTTCTTCTTCTTCTTCTTCTTCTTCTTCTTCTTCTTCTTCTTCTTCTCTCTCTCTTCTCTCTCTCTCTCTCTCTCTCTCTCTGTCTGTCTGTCTCTGTCTCTCTCTCCCTCCCTCTCTCTGACTTCCTTTTCTCTTTCTTCTTTATTTCTTTCTTTCTTCTGCCTCTCTTAGCCTGTGAATTATTTCTCACTGAATACTGCACTAAACACTAATTAGCGTCAGGGCTCATATTTCGTCTGAAAAAAAAAACAACAAAATCCAAAACCCCAAAAACAAAAACAAAACTAAAAAAAAAAAAAAAAAAGAAGTCTATTAACAATGTCATTTTTCTTCTCTGTTTCACTAAATCCCTAACTCGTCTCGCTTATAGAAAAAAAAAAGAAAAAAAAAGAATATAAAAGCGAACGAGAAATCTTTCAACGAATGCCGTTTTGCACCTTTCCATTTCAGTAATTGTAGAATCCATAATTCCTCAGGAACCTCTTCAAGTAGAATGAAAATTGGAAAAAAAAAAAGAAATACAACTATTCTTTTATTCCACAAAACTAGAACACTTCACTCCTTTGGCCAAATCTCTTATGGGTCAAGTGGTTCAAACCCTGTAAGATGTACTGACAAGACCCCAATGTATTTTCATGCAACGCTAAATTCCATTTCCTACTTTGGAGACTTTATTCTAAGTTGATTCCCAATACTAAATTTTCTTCCACTAAATAAAAAACGTATTCTCTGACAATTTCCTTCAATAACCAGGTATTTTAGCGACCCTTGACCTCTGTAAATCACCGTCTTTATTTTTTATTCGAGAAATGTTTAGTGTAAAAAGTTTTCGTTATTTTAGCCTTACTCTCCTAAAGTTTGTCTGTGTCGGTCGTTAAACATCCTTTCAAGTTACATCCTATTTCGAGAATTTTCAACATAGATCTATTTCGATAACTGATTTGTAATGAAATATATTAAATGAGAGAGTCTAATGAAATTAAATAAGAACCATATAAGAAGATTACATTTATTTTAAAAAGTATTCTAATTTAAAAGAATAAGAAAAAGAAAGAAAGAAAAAAGAGAGAAAGAAGCAAAAGAAAGAAAGAAAAAAGGAAAGAAGTAAAACGAAAAAAGAAAGATAGAAGAAAAAGAAAGGAGAAATAAAAGAAATGAAAGAAAAAAGAAGAAAGAAGGAAAAAAGAAAGAAAGTAAAAGAAATAAAGAAAAAAAAAGAAAAAAGAAAGAAAAGAAAGAAAAAAAAAAAAAAGAAGAAGAAAGAAAGAAAGAAAAGAGAAAAAGAAGGAAAAAGAAAGAAGTAAAAAGAAATAAAGAAAATAAGAAAAAGAAAAAAAGAAAGAAAGAAAAGAAAGAAGAAGAAAGAAAGAAAGAAAGAAAAGAAAGAAGAAAAGAAAGAAAGAAGATGGGTTTCTATATAAAATCATTAATTGGATTGATTTCAATACATTGGGGAATAAAACAATATTAGAGATCAATAACACCAAGTAATTATTAAATCTGGTTTTATTAAAACCAGTATGCAAATTAACTACACCATATATTATGTAAACCTTTATTTGTTATTGATATATAAGACACATTACAGGATTTTAAATGCATCGATAACATGGGCTGTTTTGAGGCGAATAGATACATCGTTAATAAATAAAATTTATTCTATGTATTAATGATTTTTGACTATAAATTAAATACTCATTATGCAATTTCTGAGGCTACTGTGACGTAAGCAGTGCCGTAGTTTCAGTTACAGACAGACAGACACCAAATCTCCATCATGATAATATATTATTTTGAAGATTATCGTTAAGAAACGAAAACAGTTTTTTGAGTTTCGAAGATTTTAATCTACGCCATTTGGTTGAGTAAGATAATTAACAAAATGGACTTTCTTTAAAGATACAATAAGGAATAGGATTGAGAATTTTCTAATTGAAATGAGAAGAAAGTTTGGTACTATTCGCAGAGTTCCGTCCTGGCCTCCTGCCTTAAAAAACGCTAGGCGGTGATAGGTCAAAAAACAAATCCACCTATGAACTAAATCCATAGCTGAAGCGGTGGCTGTTGTATATGAAAAAATAATTTGTTGATTGAAGGCGTTTTTATCAACAATTTTTTTTTGTGGTTTGAAGGCGTTAAAAGTAAGCCATATTTTTAAAAGGTTAAAATATTTACATTTACTTGTCGAAAAAAGACTGGAGGTGGTAAAATATCGCATTAACTTTTGGAGAAAAATGCCTTAAGCGCTGGTTGACTTTTTTTTGTTTTTTGCTTCAATATTTTCAAAAACATGGTTTACTTTTAACGCTTTCAAACCACTAAAAAAATAATTTGTCGATAAAAACGCCTTCAATCGACAAATTATTTCTTCATATACAACAGCCACCGCTTCAGCTAGGGACTTCATTCATAGGTGGGTTTGTTTTATGACCTACCACCGCCTAGCGTTTTTTTTTTTTAGGCAGGAGGCTGGGACGGAACTCTGCGAATAGTACCGAAAGTTTTTTTAAAAACATTATGCATGTTTATGATACGAGAAAACGATTTTAGCTTGAATAAATGACAAACGACACGCAGATCCACACGCATATCTATGAAGGTGTGCATGGCATAAGGGTTATTGCCCGATAAGGTGGACTTGGCGCTAAGAATTCAAATTTCTGGAAGAGAATGCTTATGTTTTTCATGCAAATGTCCTTGAAAAAGGCATGAACCTATCTCTTCTTCCTTCAGCTACAGGCAAATAGTAGGGCATAATAGATAGAAAAGACACATATATATATAGTCATCCACAGACACGTGTTTCGACTTATCAAGTCTCTTCAGTGTGGCTATACATTTGTAAGCTACCTACAGCCGGGATTGAAATCCGATCGGTTCAGTATCAGTCAGACACCTTAACCGCTAGGCTATATAGTCACCCACAGAATGCAATAATACACATTATCTCTATGTATGTAAAGGCCACCATAGAGTACTCCATCCTTATATAGGAGAGCATTTAGCTCAGTCGGTAGAGCATTCGGCTAGAAACCACAAGGTTCCTAGTTCGACCCCGGTCCTCGCCAACTCAGCGTATGAGTAGCACAAGGATCTGTGCGGTAAAGTAAGGTGCTGATGGTAGGTATGGCGCTCCTCCTCAGACGCAAAAACAATCTCCTTGGTCTAGCGCTAGCGAAAAGGGGATAGACTCCCTCGCTGATTGGCTGATACCGACATTAGGCCGTCCCGAAGACTTACTATATATATATATATATATATATATATATATATATATATATATATATATATATATATATATATATATATACAAGGTGTATAAAAAAAGTATCGAGATTTTTTGTACTTTTGGATACACCTTGCATTCTGAAAAAAATATGTGGGTGTGGGTGTGTGTGTGCGTGTGTGTGTAGAGAAGAAGAAGAAGAAGAAGAAGAAGAAGAAGAAGAAAAAAGATAAAACAATAATGGGATTCTTAAAAGAATTGAACATGTGTCACATCCTGTTCGTGCATAATTTTCACTCCAATTATAGTCAGGACAGATCGGGTTCTTTAGCTTCGGTGAGGCAACCAGTCTAGGAGAATGAAAAAAAAAAAACTGGCACATTTTTACATCATTCTTTTGTTATCAGATGATGCCAAAAAGTTTTCAAACCCTTTTTGACCTTTGACACCAAAGCGATATATATACCGGATGTGGCAATTGAACAAGACAGAGTGAAAGAAAAACGAAATGATCTTAAAATTAGTGTACGTTTCAAAGTCACTTCTTTACCACAGTCGACCTTATTGACTTAATCAGTAACAACACTCATTTAGTAGATGACTATTAAGTGTAACTTACACGCACAGTTTGTTGTGTTTACTCTTTACTTATTTGTTATAATGATTGGTCAGTAGGTCCACCACAACCAGGCATTGTTATCGTTAACTAATCTATCTATCTATCTATCTATCTATCATATGAATGAGTAGAGACATTAAATGATTTCATTCCACTTTTTACAAAAATAAAAACTGATTTGACGAATGGTGTTGTATTAATGTATATTAATACATTCACTTACGAGTTTAATTATTTCCACTCGTAACTCAAATCAGTAATACTTAACGAAATCAACTGAAATGCCATTAATCCGTCCCAGTCCCCTTAATATAACATTAATATAATTTAACTAATCTATCTATCTATCTATCTATCTATCTATCATATAGAATGAGTAGAGACATTAAATGATTTCATTTAATTTTTTACAAAAATAAAAACTGATTTGACGAATGGTGTTGTATCAATGTACATTAATACATTCACTTACGAGTTTAATTATTTCCACTCGTAACTCAAATCAGTAATACTTAACGAAATCAACTGAAATGCCATTAATCCGTCCCAGTCCCAATAATAGAACATTTTTTGTTACGTTATTTTTAAATAAGAAAAATAGCACTGTATTGTATAATAATTCCTGTGACCGACCGAAGTCATTTTATACAAAATCCAGTATAGATTTATTTCCTTAGAGGTTACCTGTCCATTTGGTTTCAAATTTCATATTCGTGCATATTTTAAAAACTATATTCTAAGGTAATCAGGATTTTGTTTTCAAAAATAGAAATGTTGATTGGTTTGGTTTGCTTTGTTTTACGGCATATCAACCTCAGTGGGTTTTTTAATGCCAATAAAGTTTTGAAATAAAGCCATTCTTAATGGATAATACAATTTTTTATAAATACATTTTTCTATTTAACCCATAGATGGGACCCTAACAGGTACTACTACTCCGGGTCAGAGTGGACCAGGGAGCAATGGTGATGAAGGGGGTGCTCCACATTCCCCAAACCTCCAAAACTGGAACCTCACCATCAGATAGAGTTTAACGTCATTCCCAGGACATGTAGACCAGCAGCCACCGCCTTCTAGCACCCATATGATAAAAAGGGGTTGGAGCTTGTCATAAGGGCAATAGGGTTGGGAAAATCATATAGGTGCTAGGACTTGAGGTGACCAGCCGATTGATCGGAGGGGGCCTCTCCGACCGCCCGTCTAGCCCAAGATAGGACCAAAGTGGAGTATTGCATGTCATGAACTGCTCATCCACCTGGGCTCTATCCTTAAGCATCACGGGTCGCCACCCACGGCCAACAGGTGGCCCCATTGGGGGAGTCTTACCCCTCTGCAGAGGTGCAGTCGGTACATTCTAACGCCCCAGCCGACAGGACGGTAGAAATGTTGAGGAATCAATAATGAAATCTACTTATTTAAACTAAACATTTTCGAATGAGTGGGACATTGAATGATTTCATTCCAGTTTTTACAATAAAAAAAAAAACGGTATTATTTCAAAAGAGTAGAAAAATATAATATAATATATATATATATATATATATATAAACACAACGAACAAAGAAAATACAGTGCTCACAAATTGTGAGAGCTAATATTTATTTAAAAAATGCTTATTATAGACAGCCCCGGTTGTCTTGCAAAAATCAGGCTGAAAAATCTTTTTTATTTGGGCCTTTGTAATGGGCATTCGGAGCTTCGGGTTCGCCGTGATGTGTTTCGCATAGTAGCACCAAACATGATTTAGATAGAATAATTTGACCTTACGCCCTCACTCTCTTTCTCTCTCTCTCTCTCTCTCTCTCTCACTCTCCTTCTCCCTGAAAAACAACCCATGAGCCTAGAAATAAATAAACAACTCCTTTGTGACTATACGAGTTGTATGTTGTTTTTTAACTAACGACGACTACTACTATCAACGATTACGACTACAACTCGAATTTGGTCCTATGCAACATTAAGATAGAAAGAAATAGAAGACTGTCAAACACAGTGAAAGTAGTATTCTATATCAGACAAGTGGGAGGATAAGAAATAATAGAATGTTTGTCACTGTACAAATGAATAACGTCGAAGTTAAATTTCAGTTGGACACAAGTAGTGACATTACCATGATTAATGAGAAAACTTGGAAAACCTGGATTAAAGAAAGCTAACAAAGTTTCCCGGAGTTGCAGGTAAGAAATTATATTTTCTAGGTGAATTATCACGCAAATGTGTTTGGGGTTTAAAAAAAAAAAATAGGCAAGGTGTTCGTGTTAAAGAATAATAAACTGAATTTACTGACTGCCGATTGGATAGAACATGTCAAATTATGGAACTTGGCAATAAATTCTTTCTGCAAGAAAAATAATTTACCCCACCCCCAAAACAAACATGGCGGTTAAAATTTTTGCTAAAAAGAGATTTGGCTTTCCCAGAAAATGTATAAAGGTTTTTGAAAAAAGGAAAATTTGCCTTTCCCTGAAACGAATTTGGGATCTTAAACGTAATGTACCTTTCGCTTTTTTGGAAACGAATAATAAGGAACTTGATAGATAAATGATGTAATGAATATGTAAATATCTTGGTACCCCCTCACTATAATCTGATTGGACAGTGTCATGTATAAATATTCGACACTGGTAGTACAACCAACCTAAGCCTACAACCCGTCTTTCGGGACGGGGGTCCAGTGCGCTTCGGCCACTGGACCGGTGAGATGGTAAATTAATAGCGTCGATCCCAGAGGGCCATCCCTCCAGGCAATACCTGCCCCCTTGACTTAAAGGGGCAGGGCTGGGTTTATTGCCCAGCGCCTGAGGCGCCCCCTTGAGGGGGAATGCCGACGGGATCGACGCAATTTTTCTACACGCCACCCATGAGTCTCGGCTTGTGGGTGGTCACACATAAATAGGGCCTTCGTGCCTGACTCAGTACGCGTGGGGTACTGGGAAAATAAGCCTAAGCCTACAAGCCTAAAGTTACTCGCCAGACTACACCACGACTGCTCGGAAGACGAACTGCTATTCGACGCACCAACTACTACTGCGATAATATACCAAATACCAACTTCATAATATATCCCTTAACCCGGATATATCAATAAATAAAACGTTAGAACTTTTTTTCTTTAGAAAATAGACCTATCAGATAGACCTATCTGCTGATTGAAGTTGACTAAATTTGTCAGAAACTATTGGCTATAAATACACACAAGGTTCTTTGGGTGTTCTAAAGACTTACTTTTGGAATAAAAGTGACACAACAAAAACTGGGATAGTTTTTTTTAAGTTTACTAGTACAACAATAAAAGCTTTTTGAAATAAAGAATAATGGTGAAAAAAAGAAAAGACATTCAACTAAAAAATATTGTAATTTCAGCCAATCAGGATGAAGGTAATGTACTACACTGAGGTCGTTTTTCGTTTAATGGGTATGGTAACCTCGTAAATGTAGATGATATCGTGAAAAAGAAGCCATATATGAGGATCATTGGAAACGCGTGGTGTAATGGTTTAGTCATGGGAAATGGACTCGTCGCCCCGAGTTCAAATCCTGGACGTGGTAATTGCATTTCACTTAGCGCTAATACCCTTGGGAAAGGTGTGAAACCTACTCTACCCCTCCAGCTATGGATAAATAGTAGGAGACTAGGCTCTTTAACCTTGGTTAGGCAACTGGTCTAAGAGAAGGAGAACTCTGAATTCAAACCTGTTGAACTCCGCTTAAAAAATTGTGTCACATCCTGCCCGTGCGGAGGGTTGGTAAATACATATATGAGGATCATGAAAGAAAAAGTCACCTAGAAAAAAGCAAAAATAACCTTTGCCAGAATTGAATCTTTCATCAAAACAACTTGAAGAGGTGACTAACATCTCAAGTGTCCGTTCATACGGTGAAGCTAAGATGGTCAAGAACTGGCACTCACTCACTCACAGACACACACACACACACACACACACACACACACACACACACACATACACACACATGCAAACACTATATATATATATATATATATATATATATAAATCTAATGAGTCAGACGAACCTACTAAAAGTTTCGCTTAATGCTCTTCAGGGCTAAGATCTTGGCCCTGAAGAGCATTAAGCGAAACTTTTAGTAGGTTCGTCTGACTCATTAGATTTATCTTTATTATTTGCTCTACTTAGGTATTGAGCACTTTTTACTTATTAGCTTTAGTTTCCTGGCAGATTTGTATGTATATATATATATCTTATATATATAAATGCATATAAATTGTTTTTTCTTTTGGCAAAGATATTGTACTAATAGATTATTTTTCGTTGGTACGATTATCTTGGTCTTTTCTTTTTTACAAAATGTGTTTCTTCCCGGTTGATGTTTGGTAGTATATTTTTACAATCAAACTATTTGCTGTTTTTTTCTCACTGCGAGGATTTACCAAGAAATTTGGTATATTATATATATATATATATATATATATATATATTATATATATATATATATTAATTTGCACCGAGGGCTTTTTTAAAGCACTTTTTTGGCTTCATTTTATTCTGTATAATAAATGAGTTAAAATTTGTTAAACTAATGTCAAATTTAAAAAAGAATTAAAGCAGAATTCAACAAGCAGGAAATCTAAATGCAACGTAACGTCATCAATACGTATTTCGTCATCACAATTTGGTGGACACGCTATCGTTATGTAGCGTTTCTATTTGCATTTTTCTTACATTTCCAGTATTGACAAAGGTCTTTAAACATCGTAGACAACGGCTCACAAGCTTTTGCTTGTTCCACAATTTTCCTTCGTAGGATTAATGAATATTAGCCCTGTTGATGGTTTAAATAAAACCAAAACGCTATAGCGTCGGCTACAATAATGTTAATTTTGGACATATTTTCTTGCTTTTCACAAATTTTACACACACACAACACACACACACACACACACATATATATATATGTATATATATATATATATATATATATATTTGCTCAGGGTAACTTAGATGCGGCACACGACCAGAAATATGAAGCACCCAGTGAGAATCGAACTCACTAACAATGGTCTGCTAATCTAGCTTGCTAACCATACACCATACACACACACACACACACATATATATATATATAAATTGTGTGTGTGTGTGTGTGTGTGTACGGTAGAGTAGCCAGTACGAATCGAACTCATGACATTTTCATTAAATCATTGCACTAAGATGTGTGTTCAGATAGAGACAATCAGAGCGAAAAAAAAGTCTCTTGTTTGACGATGATTAAAATTTATCAACCACAGGTCTATTATAATTGGCTTTTTTACTAAAAAAACAGGCCAATCAATCAAGCGAATTTTTTTCTCTTGTATTTATCTCTACATAAGAACACTGGTCGTGTTGGATTATTTTCTATATAAGGTGTGCTGCAATACACCACTTAAATTTATAGAGTGATGTGACGTGATTTAAACCTCAGCCAATCAACAGCCCGAGTGCGTGGTGGGTTGACTACTTAATCGCTGATACTGAGAGATGTACATTTGCAATCATTGACGAAGGACCTGCAAGTCTGAGGAGCACTAAGGAACAACTAAAGGATTCTTTACTAAGGATCGCGCTCTGCTTAACACAAAGGATCTCCACTGGACATTGCTCTTGCTTGAAGCCTTAGGATAGCCGCAAAAATCGTAACAGGCAGGATTGTATGTTTGTCTGCCATTCTTTACTGAACTTTGCCATAGTAACGGCAGTCTCTACGTATCTTGAACAAGTTTTTTTTTTCTGTTTCAGCAGTTCTTCATATGTATCCTCCCTTTAACCAAAGTGAATGCTGCCGAAACGGGTAGGCTCCAAATAAGCTTGGGTAAAAATGATGTGATTTTATATTTATCTAAACTAGCAAATATATGCACCCTCCGGGTGCAAGTTTTAAGTTTTAACGTAATAAAATATTGTTTTAAATTAGAAAGGCTAATGAAACTAAATAAGAATACAGATAAAAGATTTGAAACAGAGGGAGTATAATAAAAAATGGAACAACTGAAACTTACTCTTCCATCACTCTCGTCTTTTATTGTTATTTTTTCTAATTTAAGTATTTAGTTAAAAGAGGAAGTAAAGAATAAAATGACAGTTATTTTATCTTGTTAATGGATTTCATTTAAGATTCATTGAAGAGATTTTTGCTTATATTCATTAAAATAAAACCAAACAATTAGAAATCAATAATACTAAGCACATATTTATTAAATTCGATTTTTTAATATTAATATGCAAATTAGCCTTCCCGTTCACACTGTAAACCGCTATTTTGTTGTATATATAAATATAATTGCATGTTGTCAGTATGTAGATAAAATGTAAGATAATTTTATTAATAATTGAGGTTTAGATAAAAATAAAATCATGGAGAATGTGATGTCAATAACTAAGAGAATTGTGACTTGAGTAGGAATATAGTTTCGGTTACAGACAGAAAAACACACAATCTCCATTATAATAAGATGTATCAAGAAAGGAAGGCAGAAAAGGTCTTGCCAACAAAGAAGATTGCGTAGATGTCGCTATCCAAGGACTCGAAGAATACACAAAAAAGGGGAAAGAAAAATTGCTTATGGCAGCAATAACAGCAGCTGCAACATATGGACAAACAGAAAAACAACGAAAACGAGAAAACAAAGATAGGAAAAAAACAAACAATTGTATGTATACTTCAAACGACAATTTCGAGAGGTTGCACGTGAAAAAACTAGGACATGGTTAAAAAAAGGAAACCTCAAAAGAGAAACTGAATCGCTAATAAATGCTGCTCAAAACAATGCCATAAGAACAAATTATATCACAGTAAAAAGTTGATAAGACCAACAAAACAGTAAATGTAGTTTGTGATGACAGATATGAGACCATAAACCATGTATTAAGCGAATGTAGCGAACTAGCACAACGGGAATATAAAGCTAGGCATAACTGGGTCGGAAAGATGTTTTTCCACGTTCTCAGCGATATTCGCTTTCTTTTTTATTAGGTTAAAAATAATAAGGCCATTCCCTTAGGATTATTCACGAAAGCAAGGGTTCACTCACCCGAGGGTGACATTGATTTTTTTGACATTGTCGCTAGAGTCTTGCAAGGCGATACAATGTAGTAAATGTCGTTGAAATAGTCAACAAAATCCAGCATGTTAACCCCTATACCACGGGACACCTCCAAATTTTCTAGCATATGGCTTTCCAAAAGAAGCTGTTACCGCTATAGTGATACTCTACAAAGACACAAAAGCACAAATGGATCACTCAGCCTAATGGTGACACTAATTTCTTTGACATTGTCACTGGGGTTATTTCCTAGTTGATTAACATGATATTACAGGTGACCCAGAAAAAAACAGAACCCAAATTATATATTTTCCCATTAAACTAACCCTAAAACCCCAACCCTAACCCTAAACCCTAACCCTAACCCTAACCCCCTAGTTGATTAACATGATATTACAGGGTGACCCAGAAAAAACAGAACCCAAATTATATATTTTCCCATTAAACTAACCCTAAACCCCAACCCTAACCCTAAACCCTAACCCTAACCCTAACCCCTAGTTGAGTAACATGATATTACAGGGTGACCCAGAAAAAACAGAACCCAAATTATATATTTTCCCATTAAACTAACCCTAACCCCAACCCTAACCCTAAACCCTAACCCTAACCCTAACCCCCTAGTTGAGTAACATGATATTACAGGGTGACCCAGAAAAAAACAGAACCCAAATTATTTATTTTCCCATTAAACTAACCCTAAACCCCAACCCTAACCCTAAACCCTAACCCTAACCCTAACCCCCTAGTTGAGTAACATGATATTACAGGGTGACCCAGAAAAAAGAGAACCTAAATTATTTATTTATTTTCCCATTAAACTAACCCTAACCCTTAACCCTAAACCCTAACCCCCCTAGTTGAGTAACATAATATTACAGGGTGACCCAGAAAAAACAGAACCCACAAATTTTGTAATAAAACTGTTCATTTTAATTTTAATTTTTTTAAAGTTGAAGTCCAACAAGGGTTAGGGTTAGAGTTTAAGGTTAGGGTTAGAGTTAAGGTTTGGGTTTAGGGTTAGTTTAATGGGAAAATAGATAAATAATTTGGGTTCTGTTTTTTCTGGGTCATCAGTAATATCATGTTACTCAACTAGGAAATAACCGTCACTGGAGTGTTGCAAGGAGATACATTAGCACAATTATATATACTAGCAAATATATGCACCCTCTGGGTGCAAGTACTTAAGTTTTAATGTAATAAAATATCATATTAAATTAGAAATAAGAATGAAAAAAAAAATTTGCAACAGAGGGGGCTATAATCAAAAAATAGAACAACTGAAACTTACTCTTCCACCACTTCCGTCTTTCATTACTAAATTTTTCTAATTCAACTATTTAGTTAACATGAGAAGTAAAGAATAAAATTACAGTTATTTCTTCTTGTAAATAATTTTCTTTTAAGATTTATCTCCGAGATTTTTGCTCATATTCATTAAGATAAAACCAAACCATTAGAAATCAATAATACCAAGCACATATTTATTAAAATCAAATTTTAAATATCAATATGCAAATAAGCCTTCCCGTGCATACTGTATGCCACTATTTTGTTGTATATATAAATACAATCACGTTATTAGTATGTAGATATGGTCAACACTATTAATAATGTGAAACAATTTTATTAATAATTGAAGGTTTAAAAGAATGAAACCATGAATAATTTGACGTAAATAATTAAGGGAATTGTGACTTGAGTAGTGATATAGTTTCGGTTACAGACAGAAAAACACACAATCTCCATTATAATAAGATATATATAACACTGGGGTACACATTTTTTGTTGATTTGGATCTGACACTTGTTTTTGACTATATTTTGACCACTGAATCCAGAAATGTCTTTAATATTTAAATAAATTTTACTTTGTATCAGACGAGACTTTCAATTAAATCCTTTATTATAAGCAAGAATTATTATTCTTGAGATATAATTGCTTATTAATACCTTGTTTTATGTAAATCTTATGGCAGAGAATAATTTAGTTAAGTCTTTCCATTTAATAAGGATTTAGGAATTAAAAATGGTAATCTGAACAGTCTTATCCGATACAAAATAGTATTTATTTAACCAAGACATGTAAATTTAAACAAAGTATTTAATAAAACATTGAAACATTTTAGAGACACAGACGAATGATGTTTTGTTTATATATTTTTCAATTTTCAATTGTCCTTATTGGTTAAATAAATTTGACTTTGTATCTGACAAGACTTTCATTCAGATCCTATATTATAAGCAATAATTATTATTCTTGAGATATAATTGCTTATTATGATTAATTAATAATTATAATAATTAATTATTATTCTTGAGATATAATCACAATTTTTGGTGAAAGTCTTTTAGTAAGTTTAAAAGTTCTGATACGAAACTAAAAGCAATCATTCCATTTTAGAGCATCCCTGATTTTTCCTCTAAATTTTATTTTATTAAAAAAGGAAGACAAAAGTAACTGTTTTAATAGACAGTGAAATATAGGATTAGAACAAAAGTTTTATCTGATACAAAATGGTATTTATTTAACCAATAAAGACAACATGTAAATTTAAACAAAGTATTCAATAAAACATTGAAACATTTTAGAGACACCGACGAATGATGTTTTGTTTATGTATTTCTCAATTTACATGTTGTCTTTATTGGTTAAATAAATTTGACTTTGTATCGGACAAAACTTTCGTTCCAATCCTATATATTGAATTAAAAAGACTAATGAAATTAAATAAGACTTTATATAAAAAGATTACTTATTTCAATTATATTTTAATTGGTTTCTGTATAAAATCATTCATAGGATTGATTTTAATATGTTGGAGAATAATACAATAATATTGGAGATTAGATTAAAACAAATTATTTAATGTCGAAACATTTTAGAGACACAGACGAATGATGTTTTGTTTATATATTTCTCAATTTACATTTTGTCTTTATTGGTTAAATAAATGTTACTTTGTATCGAACAAGACTTTCGTTTAAATCCTATATTTCAACATGCTTAAATTGTCTCTCATGCTTTTAGTTCTTTGGTCCACTCTGATCCGGAGTGGTAGTACCTGTTAGGGTCCCATCTACGGGTTAAATAGTAAAATGTGTTAATAAAAAATTGTGTATCTATTAAAAATGATTTTTTTTCTAAATTTTGTCGGCATTAAATGACCCACCGAGGTTGATATGCCACAAAAACCCCTAAAGATGTTAGTCCTTTCTTTTATAGGAATTATAAAAGTCGTAGGGGTGGCCTAAAGTCGATATCAGCCAATCAGCGAGGGAGTCTATCTCATTTTCACAAGCGTTAGACCAAGGAGATTGTTTTTGAATAATGTTTCATCATTCTTTTATTTTTTTTTTTCGTAAAGGGAAATTACGAATGTTTACATTTATTAACAATGAATTATTTATATCTTTGATAATCCATTTTCGGTAAAGATTCCAAAACGATTGGCACCATTATTCTTGAAGTCTTGCAGAGAATTCCATGGACATCTCTGCAATGTTTGTACAGTATTAACCCCGGTTAAAGAGCGAGATGTAAATTCTTAGGTTCCAAAATGAAGAATTAATGGCAGGAAATCTGTTATGATTCCAAGATATTTTATTTACAACATCAAACAGACACTAGGGCGGCCAATGGAGATTTAGCTTAAAGAGACAACAAGAGAAGAAAGAAAAGGAATTATAAAATGAATAACACAGTTCCCTTAAGAAATCATAGGAATATTTACTTAGGGACCTCTAATCGATTTGCCTATTGATCTGAGCGAGAACGCAGGAGCATTGATTGATTGAAATCTTTTCAAATCCATCAAACAGACACCAGGGCGACCAATGGTGATTTAGCTTAAGAAGACAACTAGAGAAGAAAGAAAAGAAATTATCAAATGAATTGTACAGTCCCCTTAAAAAATTATAGGAATATTTACATATGGACCGCAATACTGTTTGCCTGTTGGTTTGAACGAGAACGCAGGAGCATTAGTTGACTAAAATCCTTTTAAATCCGTCAAGCAGACACCAGGGTGACCAATAGTGATTTAGTTTAAGAAAACAACAGGAGACGAAAGTTAAGTCACTTTTAGGGTAGAAACATTCTCTACCCTGTGTTAAATAAAAAAAAACTTTTTAATTTCCAACAACCTGGTCTTGCATTTTCATTCAGTGTTCCGTATTTTATCTGTATGTAAAAACATAACATAAACTTAAGTTGAAAAGGGGGTTGGAATGTACTAACAGGTTTGATTTCGATTTTTTAGGAATATTTACATATGGACCGCAATTCTGTTTGTCTGTTGGTCTGAACGAGAACGCAGGAGCATTAGTTGACTAAAATCCTTTTAAATCCGTCAAGCAGACACCAGGGTGACCAATAGTGATTTAGTTTAAGAAGACAACAGGAGACGAAAGTTAAGTCACTTTTAGGGTAGAAACATTCTCTACCCTGTGTTAAATAAAAAAAACTTTTTAATTTCCAACAACCTGGTCTTGCATTTTCATACAGTGTTCCGTATTTTATCTGTATGTAAAAACATAACATAAACTTAAGTTGAAAAGGGGGTTCGAATGAACTAACAGGTTTGATTTCGATTTTATGGTCATCTACCCCCCCTCTTTTATTACTCCCATGTGCTACTTCCTTTACTCAAATCTCTCCCCAAGAAATGGCTACTCCCCTCCCTTATCAGGTAGTTCTCACCATTCATTTTTATACCTACCTCCCTCAACAACCTTCCCATCTATTTCCCTTCTTATCCTCCCCAAAGATGTCTCCTATAACCAATCAAATCTTTCCCTCACCACAAAACTTACCCACATACCTACTTCCCCTTCTATAAAACACTTGTATGACCCTAATAATTCAATAAAGCAGAAGAAGCTGAGGTCAACCCTCCAGCGAAATATACTACACATTTTTGTCTGAGTTTTGTTCTTTCATTCCTTATTTTACCTCATAAACTTAAGTTGTAAAAGTATAGAAAATGGACATTATTCTCTTCAAACTTTGATTCTGTGCTCTGGATAATGAAATTTAGGAATTAACCTATTTTCTATGTAAAAACCTGTTCAGTATTTAAGTAGGTGACCATTTAGTAACAGCAGATATTATAAACAACCTGTGTGCCAGACTAAGTTTAGCTTAGCAAATTAAAATAACTGACAATACTTCGTCTATGAAATTCGACTAATATGACTATTAATACTACAAGTTAAACTTTGAAAAAGAATATTATGACATTTTTAGCAGATTTCAGAATTCATGTTTTTTTTACTAAACTAAATCGGCAAGTCTAGAAAAAACAAGTCATTTGTATATAAATTTTTTTTTTTTTACATCTATTATTCTCTTTACGCATGAAATATTTGTAAAGAAATTCCTTGTCTTTCTTAAATTTATGACTTTGCATAAAAAGGGGGCCAAAAATATATTTCCAACGGAATTAAGGTAACAAAGGACAGACAACTCTCTGGCACTCAAACTGGGATTAGAGTGTAGTATCTGTTCATATCTCTCATACATGTTCTTGTTTACAGGCAAGATACAAAAGAAAAATAAAGAAAAGATTGGTTCTGGAGATTGCAACTCTGAGGCAGCACTTCCCCATTACAATAAAGCAGAGAGGGTTGCCTGATGCCTTTTTGACAGTGATTGTGAGGACTGGGAAATTTTTGTTCTTTCTCATACATGCGTGTGTGCGGACTCCTTTTTGATATTTAGTTTGATAAGAGAGAAACACACTCACAGACACAATATAGAAAAAAAAGCTTTCAATAAAACTTCGTGTTTAGATTATAAATGTTTGTGTTACTCAAAATGTCAGGGAGGCTGGAGACCAAGTTTAAGGAAATCTAGAAAGGAACAAGTCATTGAGTCCCGATTACGCATTGGTCATACAAGACTAACGCACTCCAATATACTCAAACAAGAACAACAACCACAATGTGGAACATGTCAAACACCTTTGACAGTTAAACACTTATTCATGGAATGCAGGTTTTTTGCTCACATCAGAAACCGTTATTTTAAAGCAAACAATATGAAAGATCTGTTAGAAAATGTCAACATGGAGGATAGTCTCTCTTTTTTGAGGGAAATAAAATTATACCATAGAATATAGACATGAAACAAATCAATACCATACAACATAATCCCCAATAATGCTAACACATTGTTAAAACCAATTACTAAAAAGTATAAATATGAATACACGATATGTATAACTTCCTAACCGTTAGGCATGATATAACCCCAGACGGGTTGATATGCCGTTAAAATCAATAAACAAACAAACATAAAATAAATCACGTATAGAAACTTATAAAAATCTTCTGATATAATTATTCAGACTCTTATCTTTATAGAAATAATTTTAAAATCGTTTTTTACCGTTTCATTTTTTTTTAAAGATTTCATAAAATGAAATAGGTGGGGGGAGACCTCATAAAAATATTCTCCCAAATATATTTTAGGAAAAACCTATTTTATATTGACACACAAGACAGTCTCTGAAGATGAAGATCCTTCGAAATTGATTAGACATTGGACACTATTTCATACGCATCATAATTGCCTTTAAAATATAAATAATAATATGCTTTACTTAACAATGCTTCAAGCAAATTATCAAAAACTATTTTAAACGTAATTTCATCAACAGGTGAATAGGTATCGAAATTTTCGTGAAAATTTGACTCTTTATTGATTTTTCATAGAACTTTTTTAAAAGCTGGTAGTCATAACCTGTTTTTGGCTACGTTAAATTTCAATTGATTTAATGGTGCAAAAATGTAAAAAATTGTTTTCATAATCTTTATTATTTTCGTAATCTGAAAATTTAAAAAAAAAATCATCAGAAGTTTCTTTAATGTTTCTTCTTTTGAATGTTCTAAAAATTCTGAAGATATATTAACCTTTATTCAAGTTTTATTGTGTTAAATATAGTGGGGGGGGGTTTAAATTTGACACGGCAGATTGGACATCCCTAATAGTTAGATTTGAATTTATGCAACCGGTTGGTCGTACCACGTCTCGTCAGTGTGGCTAGACATTTGTAAGCTACCTTCAGATAGAAATCCGATCATCATTAGTTGGGCTGCTTAATCGATCGGCTATCGTCACCTACAGAATAGGAAGGTTTTGTTTTTAACTTTAATACAAACATCATATATATATATATATATATATATATATATATATATATATATATATATATATATATATATTGGCATTTGAGACTCGGTAGGCTATAATAAAGTTTTTGTTCCCCTGAAGTTACAACGCCTCCTGTGACTGTGAAGTCCAATGTTTGAAAAAACATTCTCGACCACAGATGTCACATTTGAAGGCTGTCCCTGAAGATGTTGATGTGCCGGTGCTTTGTTGCCGCAGCTTTCTTCTTGACCTCTTAGCTTCATGGTATTGCGTCAGGGTCACTTCTGACATTAACAGTCCGCTACGGAGATTCTGCCGCCACCAAGGGCGGTCCTGAGCCAAATTTTCCCAGCTGGAAGGGGCAATGACAAAGCACCTGAGATCGTTCTTGAAGACATCCTTGAATCGCAGCTTGGGGCGACCAATCTGTCTTTTACCAGAAGTAAGCTCTGCACAAAGAATATCTTTCGGGATTCGTCCATCATCCATCCGACGTACATGACCCAACCATCGGAGACGACGTTGCCTCAGTAGAGAACACAGATTGGGGAGTTGAGCCCTCTCTAGAACTGCTGGGTTAGTGATCCTGTCCCTCCAGGTGATGCCCAGTATACGTCAAAGGCAGCGAAAGTAGAAGTTATTTAGCCGCCGCTCTTGGTGGGAGTATACGGTCCATGTTTCACTTCCATACATGAGAGTGCTGATAACACATGCCCTATACACTTGTACCTTTGTACGGATGGTGAGCTTGCTTTTGTTCCACACTTTTGCAGTGAGCTTCCCAAAATATATATATATATATATATATATATATATATATATATATAACCCAAACATCTAACACCTGTGGCACTATCAGAATCCACTATGATACACTTCCTATTAGAGAGAAAAGGAAAATCCACCTCCAACCTCTTCTGACACCATCAACCGCCCCCCCCTTATTCACGACCTCCTAATTCATTCGAAAGAAAATGTTCACCACTGAAGCAAGAACTCTATTCCTAAAGTCCTGAAGAAGGTCTAACAGACCGAAACGTTGCATCGTCGACATCACTACCTACAATAAACATCCCTTTTCTACAATATCCAATGTTTGTCTACCTTTCTCCACACACACACACACACACACACACATATATATATATATATATATATATATATATATATATATATATATATATATATATATATATACGACCAGTTACTACGCGTACGCAACCTTTATGTAGCCCATAAACACTCTCACACATTCAATTTACCTTCACATACATACACACATCATTTTATCCAATCATACGCATCCCGTGTCTATTGAATTTTTTGAATTTTTTTGTAATTTTTTCGATTTTCCTTACATTTGAAACATCTTCAACTGATGACTGCATCGCATGAAACCAATATGGTTGTGATTGTTCCTTTGTCACCTAATAAATAGATATGTAAAACCTTTATATATTTATCTTATTATATTATATAACAGCTCCATTTTATATTGAGCACTCTACCAGTAATACTGCCTTGGGTACACCATTCCAGCAAAAGCTGAAACAGTGACCATCTCACACTATAGTCACACACACACACACACACTATATATATATATATATATATTATATTTATTTAAGAATGGAAATGAGTAACCTACTCGAGTTTCATCGATAGATTCTTCAGGGTTACTTTTAAATTAATCGAGTTTACGATTAATCTTGGTGTTATAAACATGCCCGTTGGAATGGGACTTAAGTCCCATTCCAACGGGCATGTTTATAACACCAAAGATTAATCGTAAACTCGATTAATTTAAAAGTAACCCTGAAGAATCTATCGATGAAACTCGAGTAGGTTACTCATTTCCATTCTTAAATAAATAAATTTATGCTCTACATTGTATTGAGCACTTTGTATTGGTTTTTCTCAACCTTAACCTCTGGATATTGTGCGCTTCCAACGATCGTTCTTATACCCACCGGTAAGTTAATACTTATACATATACAAATATATATATATATATATATATATATATATATATATATATATATATATATATATCACAACAGGGAACTTTTTTCTATACAATAATTTGATCTCAGTCTAGTAAGACATTTTAAGTGAAAAGGAGACAAATAATTATCGCCCTGTTTAACCTTATTGTGTTTATTCCTGTTTAGTCAATCGTTGGGAAATTCAATCCATATTTCGTCCTGTCATCCGAAATAAACACCAAATTAAAACCAAATGATTGTAGAAAGGGAACAAGTTTTTTTTTAAATTTTAATTCTTTTTTCTCGTTTTTTTTTTTTTTTTAGATGTGTCAGTTAAGAAAGACGTAAACAAAGAAGAAGTAATTCGTATAGTTTACATTTTGGTTGTTGTGAATTTCAGAAAAAAAAGTCTTTCAGGGAAATAAGAATCTCTAACAAGCGGTTACTCTGGTTGAACTAAATAAAATAAAAAAAAAAGAAAAAAAAAAAGTGAACGGGTTTCCGATTTTGCTGCTAAGAGACAAAGTAATCAGTATCGTTTGAGCAAGCAGAAAATGAGGGAATATTTCTTTCTTTCTTCTTTCTTCTTTCTTTCTTTCTTTCTTTTTCTTTTTTTTTTTTTTTGTTGGTACAAATGCAGAATAGCATGCAAGAAATAATATCATCAGAATCGCACTTTACGTATAAATAGTATTAAATTACGGAAACTCCCTAACCCTAACCCTAAACCTAACCCTAAACCTAACACTTACCCTAACCCTAACCGTAACACAAACCCTACCCTCAAAACTAAAACTAACCCTTACCGTAACCCTAATCCTAGTGTCCCAAAGGTTTCGGGTATTTCCGTGAAATTTAATTCTTTTTATACGTTAATCTAATGATATTATGTTTTTTTTTTTTTTGGTACAAATGCAGAATAGCATGCAAGAATATCATCAGAATCGCATTTTACGTATAAATAGTATTGAATTACGGAAACTCCCGAAGCAGTATAACCCTAACCCTAAACCTAACACTGACCCTAAACCTAACACTGACCCTAACCCTACCCTCAAAACTAAAACTAACCCTAACCCTTACCGTAACCCTAATCCTAGTGTCCCAAATGTTTCGGGTATTTCCGTGAAATTTAATTCTTTTTTAATCTAATGATATTATGTTTTTGTTTTTGTTGGTACAAATGCAGAATAGCATGCGAGAAATAATATCCTCAGAATCGCACTTTACGTATAAATAGTATTAAATTACAGAAACTCCCGAAGTAGTATAACCCTAACCCTAACCCTAAACCTAACCCTAAACCTAACACTGACCCTAACCCTAACCTTAACACACAAAACCTACCCTCAAAATTAAAACTAACCCTAACCCTAACCGTAACCCCAATCCTAGTGTCTCAAAGGTTTCGGGTATTTCCGTGAAATCTAATTCTAATTCTTTTTTAATCTAATGATATTATGTTTTGCACACTATTCTGCATCAGTATCAATGCTTTTTATACGTAAACTAATAATGTTATCTCTTGCGCACTATTCTTCTGCATTAGTACCTTTTTTTGCTTTAAGAATTATCAAATCAGTTAAAGGGAGAAAGATTTTTAAAAACTTTTTGGTAGGAATTAGAACTTTGTTAGAAAAGCAAGAAGGTAAAAAAAAAATAAATAAAAAAAAAAAAAAATGGTTTTACATTTCTTAGCGTCTGACGTCATTGGCGATCAATGACGTAGACGCAGATAAATGCATTGCTCATCACGTAAAGACGTTATTTGATACAAGAACGTAAACATAAATTATAAACACTAATCCAATTGTGCAGTAAAAAAAAAAAAAAAAAAAAAAAATGACGGCAATATTTAGATAATTTTTGCAAGTGAACTTAAAAATAAAACATATATATATTATATTTCAGAAATATTATATCCCTGTTCATACATACACGCACGCACGCACGCGCGCACGTGCACACACACACACACACACACACCACGCACACGCACACACACACACACGTGCACACACACATACACATATACGCACACGTATACACACACACACACACACACACACACACACACACACATACACATATACGCACACGTACACACACACATTCACATATACGCACACGTACACACACACAGCCACACACACACACACACACACACACACATACACATATACGCACACGTACACACACACATCCACATACACACGTACACACACACATACACACATACACACGCACGCAAACGCATACATATTATAAAGAAATGAATAGATACCTTGGTTTGGATATACATTTAAATCTATTTCGACATTTTCTTTTCTTTCTCGTCACTCCGGTCTTTTTTGATTTGAAGACCCCACACCCGATCTCACTGGTGTGATTTTCACGATTTTTCCGGACTGACGAGACAAAAAAATTATCGAAATAGATTTAAATTTATATCCAAACCAAGGTATCTATTCATTTATTTATTTAAAAAAAATATCTTTATATGTACGTTTGAGTTCTCAATTTTGGTTGAATCCTATCAAGGAAACACTTTATATCCTCCGCACACACACACAAACACGCACACGCACTCCTCATATATATATATATATATATATATATATATATATATATATATATATATATATATATTTATTTATTTATTTAAGTCACCAATACAAAGTTCGTCTTACCAATGGTTTCAGATGTTTATCCGTCATCAGATATATACATAAACAGAATGGTCCATTGTTTAGCTGAAGTGATGACACTCATAAGATATAAAAATTCAGCGGATAAGCGACATCAGATAATCAGGATTTACATATCATCTTTTGGACGATTTGGAACGGTCGGAAGATCAAGGAACAAGCGTATTAATATATAGATGATAATCAAATATCATTATTTAATTCTTAATTAACATCGTAACTATATTTCTATTAGACTTGTCTAAAAACAGCCTATGTTATTAATGTGTTTAAAATACTGCTTTATGTATTATATATATATATATACATATATATATATATATATATATATATATATATATATATATATATATATATATATATATATATATATATATATATATATATATATATGAAAGTACGCAAACAGTTTGTTTGATATGGCCATAGCCGACAATTTTTGGGAGAATATGTGCTCAATTGAAGTCATACCTAATTTGAAAATTAATTAGTTGATAATTAGATATATCCGCCTAATTCAACTAATTATCAACTAATTAATTTTCAAATTATCAACTAATTAATTTTCAAATTAGGTATGATTTCAATTAAGCACATATTCTCCCAATATATATATATATATATATATATATATATATATATATATATATCACTAAGAAATAAAGGTTTACATAGTATATGGTCTGGATAACCTTATTATAATGGATTTATATATATATATAATATATATATATATATATATATATATACAATGGAATGTATTTGCATCAAACATTTGCAATCAGGATTATCCTGATGATCTGTTAGGAGAAACCTAGGTAAATAGACTCTGACTCATTAAGCTTCCTACTATATATATATATATATATATATATATATACTTGAAGGGTATGAAAAAAAGTTATCGGTCCAACAAAAAGGGAATGACCGAGAGTTGTGAAAGATTCCCACCATTATTCTTTAAATAAATCAGTAAAATATTCTTCGTTCTACCGAAAATTTTCAGCAGAGAGAGAGAGAGAGAGAGAGAGAGAGAGAGAGAGAGGGGAGGGGAGAGGGAGAGGGAGAGAGAGAGGTGTCAGATCGTTGTCAGGTGTTTCTTGTAGCTGACGAGGATGGTGGCTAGACACTTGATACTTGACACGATGAAAAATAAGTCGAAGGTCAGAAGAAAGCTCTTCTAGCTTCAGTGGTCATATTACGAAATGGGTTTCCCTTGAATAAAAGCTTGGACTGGTCATTCGCTGCAACTGTTCCTCTGCCAAAAAGATGACCACTGGATATGTGCAGCATCTTACTTACTTATATCTACTCATTCACCCCAACATACAAATTATTAGTCATAAAACAAAACTAAAAAGGTGAAATCTTAATTCATTTCATTACTAATAATTTTATATGTATTCTATCAAATAGAAAAATAGAAGGAAAACTGTAAATTCAAAGCTGTTAAAGTCCGCTGAAAAATTGACCTTGTGTAGCATCCTCAGGTGTTTCTAGTGTGTTCAAGAGAGGAAGATCGGAGGATACAGCGGCCGAATCGTTGTGCTAATAACTACCACAATAAATAGGAGGACAATAGTCCAAAAAATCAAAATTATTCACATCAAGCCTCATTAAAAAGTACAGACAAATAAAATACTGCTATGTTATTGTTAAACGCTATAAGCCCACTCCACAAAAAAAAAAAAAAAAAAAAAAAAAAAAATGGCAACTGCCTTCAAATAAGATCTGCTTAGCATTGAAGTTTTGATAGTAAAACCAGTTTAAAATTCTATTTCTCTGAGTGTTTGAGATGAGGCTTGAAGATTAGTATTATCTATGTTATTCGGACTATTGTCCCTATCTTTATTGTTATTTCTACAACGTTTTGGCCGATATGCCCTCCGGCCTTCTTCAGGTATTTCTTGTTGGACACATGGCCTAGTGGATAAGGTAGTTAGGTTAAGACAGTTCTAAGTGATAGTTATCTCTGGATCCTGAGTTCAATCCTGAGTGAAGGCAGTTAGAAAAATAATTAACACAACTCCTACCCCAGCTATGGTTAGCGGAATGAGAACAGGATATCCCCGTGGACTGAATAAAGGGTTAGGTTCAAAGTTCCAAGAAAGTTCCCGAGTTCGAAAAGAAGGTTCCCGAGTCCGAGAAGGTTCCTGAGTCCGACAAGAAATACATGAAGAAGGCCGGAGGGCATATCGGCCAATACGTTGTACAAATAATAATGAAGATGGGGACAATAGTCCGAATAACGCAGATAATACTAATCATCAAGCCTCATCTCAGACATTCAAAGAAAAAGAAAGATAAACAAAAAATAATCCCCAAAATAAGGAACTTAAAAACAGAAAACAAAAAAAACATTTTTCTTTTTCTACTGACAAACCCGAACTAGTAACATTGTGGAACATACAATGAAGATGGGGACAATAGTCCAAATAACACAGATAGTATAATACCAGTTTAAAATGACAAATCTCTTTTTCTGTGTAGGCGATTGGATTTTCGGTCATCGTTAACCAGAAGAATGTAAGTCTCACCTGCGCAGATGTCTGGTTTGGGGATTTAAAAATAAAGGAAGATCAAAGTAAATCGAAGTCTTGTGTTATTACCTAAAAAACTAACAATGGCACAGGGCTTCTGATAAAGAGAAATCCCCAATAGAAAACCAGACCGAAATCCCCAAGTCAGCTCCAGACGCTAGGCCTTAGAAGATTCCAGACCAAGTCAAGATGTTAGAAGAAAATACGACCAGAAGTAAGAAGTAAAGAAAGGGTATGCAACAGTAAAACCAGTTTAAAATGACAAATCTCTTTTTCTGTGTAGGCGATTGGATTTTCGGTCATCGTCAACCAGAAGACATTAGCCAATTTTGCCTTTTGTTTTTTCTACTAACCTGAGAGGTTCACTGAGTTAGTTGAATTTCCAGTTATTTTTTGCAATTTCTTCCTTTGGTCTGGCTTTATTTTGGAACTGACGAATCTAATTTGACATTTTCTGCCGATGTTTTCAAATAACGAAAAACAGGCGACATTTGTTGAATGTCTGTGTTGGCCTTTGAGAAACGCGAATCCAAAATTGAAATTTTAAAAAATCTTTAATAAAAATGATTAAAACACGTATTTACCAACCCTCCGCACGAGCAGGATGTGACACAAGGTCAATTTCTTAAGCGGAGTTTAACAGGTTTGAATTCAGAGTTTACCCTCTCCTAGACTGGTTACCTAGCCAAGGTTAAAGAGCCCAGTCTGTACTACTATTTGCCCATAGAGAGAGAGAGAGAGAGAGAGAGAGAGAGAGAGAGAGAGAGAGTAGTTGGATCTTTCCAAGGGTATTAGTGCTATATGAGATACAAACAGCCTTGTCCATGATTGAACTCGGATCGACGAGTCCATTTCCTACGACTCTAACCATTACATCACGCGCCTCCATATAATTCACATATATATATTTACCAACCCCTCCGCACGAGCAGGATGTGACACAATGTCAATTTCTTAGGCGGAGTTCAACATGTTTGAATTCAGAGTTTTCCTTCTCCTAGACCGGTTGCTTAACCACGGTTAAAGAGCCCAGTCTACCCTACTATTTATCCATAGCTGGAGGGAGAGTAGGATTCATACCTTTCCCAAGGGTATTAGCGCAAAGTGAAATGCAATTACCACGTCCAGGATTTGAACTCGGGGCGACGAGTCCATTTCCCGTGACTTTAACCATTACACCACGCGCTTCCTACATAATATAATATAATATATAATATAATTCACATATAACGTTCTTCGTCCCAATATCTGGAATGTGATGACCGAATCGATGGCCAAAGAATTCGATCCTCTTTATTCGCTGGTCGTCTCTTTCTGGAGTCTAAAGGTATCAGTTTTGCATGAGACATTATCTTTCAGTCTAGTGAAATTATTCATTATATAGCTACTTGAAATTATTAATTATATAGCTACTTGAACTTGGATCCAATTTTTACTATTACTGTTTTTTTTTGTTTTTTTTTAAAATTTGATTTACTGCGAGAAGAAGGAGTCACTGAACAAAGAAATCTTTCTCAATTTATCTCGTCAGCTGCTCCAGAACAATCATTGCTTTCACATATCATTTAGGAATTGTCTCAAATCATTATCTGACTTACAGCCAGAGTAATAAAAAAAATAATAGGTAATTTATGAGGAAGTGCGTCCCGGTCTCCTGCCTCAGAAATTGCTACCCGGTGACTATTAAAATAACGTCCCCAGCTATGTCGTCTCAGATTTTCTTTTATTCATGTTTGTTTAATGTCGTGTTTTTAGTTTAAATAAACAAGAACTACGACAAAAAAGAAGGGATACCCCAGAAATACATTTACTTGTAGAAAATATTTATCTATCTATCTCCATTTGTTCATATCTATCTATATTATTTTGTTTATCTATCTCAGTCTATTCCAAACTGTATATCCATCTTCATATCTAAACAAGAATTACGACAAATTACGATAAATAAACAAGAATTACGACAAATTTCTATAAATAAACAAGAATTACGACAAATTACGATAAATAAATAAGAATTACGCCAAAAAAGAGATGCCACCCCTCTAAAATACATTTAACGCCATAAGTTGGTTGTTTTCTTTCAAGTAACACCGACATAGCTGGGGACGTTATTTTAATAGTCACCGGGTAGCAATTTCTGAGGCAGGAGACCGGGACGCACTTCCTCATAAATTACCTATTATCTTTTTATTACTCTGGCTGTAAGTCAGATAATGATTTGAGACAATTCCTAAATGATATGTGCGTCTCCTGCCTCAGAAATTGCTACCCGGTGACTATTAAAATAACGTCCCCAGCTATGTCGTCTCAGATCTTCTTTTATTCATGTTTAATGTTTTGTTTTTAGTTTAAATAAACAAGAATTACGACAAAAAAGAAGCGATACCCCACAAATACATTTACTTGTAGATAAGAATAAGAAAGAAAAGTTATCACGTCAAGTGTTCTAGGACAATCACTGATTTTATTGTTGTTCAAGTTCCAGATGACGTTGTTTGCTGATGCCCTTGTGAAAGGCATGAATCAATCATTTATCCCCGACCCATCTATAAATAAATAGTAGGACAGACTCGGCACTTTAGCCGTCTCAGTCAGTAAAGCGTCCAACTAGGAACCACATGGTTCCGGATTCGAAACCGACCCTCACCAACTCAGCGTATGAATAGCACAGAGATATGTGTGGTAAAGTAAGAAACTGGTGATAGGTGTGGCGCTCCACCTCAGATGCGAAAATAATCTCCTTGGTCTACCGCTAGTGAAAGGTGATAGTCACTCTCGCTGTCTGGCTGATACCGACTTTAGGCCACCCCGATGACTTTACTTTTTTTTTACAGCAACCGGTCTAGAAGGTAAATTCCGAATTCAAACCAGCTGTACTCTTCTGAAAAATTGACCTTGTGTCACATCCTGGTCATAGTGGAGGGGTTGGGAAAATTCACACTGTGTTAATCCCAATTTACAAAGTGTCTTGATTCCCTGCCAGAATAAAAGAAATTCTGTATTATTTAGATTATTCGGACTATTGTCCTCATCTTCATTGTTATTTACACAACGTTTCGACAGTTGTGCCCTT
>CM042173.1:40110884-40113384 GCA_023376005.1 Doryteuthis pealeii
GAGAGAGAGAGAGAGAGAGAGAGAGAGAGAGAAAGCGGTTTTCTATCGAGTAGAATGCTTCCAAATGGCTCAGTCGGTAGACCGTCCGATTACGAACCCACAAGATTCCGGTTTGGTACCGGCCGTCGCCAACCCAGCGCATGAGCAGCACAAGGATCTGTGCGGTAAAGTGAGGAGCTGATGGTAGATGTGCACTCCACCTCAGATACCAAAACAATCTCCTTAGTCTAGTGCTAGTGAAAAGGGGATAGACTCCCTCGCAGTCTGGCTGATACCGACTTTAGGCCTCCCCGACGACTTACTTACTTACCTATGCAATGCGTAAACATATCTAATGAATAGAAATTAAGTGATCAAAATTTGGAATTGAAAGGTTATTGATGAACGAGAAATCAGCTTGGATAATTTGGACCAAGAAAAGAAACAAAACAATCTGGAAAAATAATTAAAATAAGTGTATAATAATCTTTTTATTGCTTTCTTATTTAATTTCAATAGTCGGACCATATGACCTTTAGGCATCCCTTTTTGATCTCGATTAAGAAAGGACATGTTTTTCATTTACACCGTCAATATCCGGTTGTTTTAAAAGACGATTTTTAGATTTAAAAAAATCATAAAACTAACCCCTAACCCTAACCCTAACCCCTAACAAACAACCGGATATTGATGGTGTAACTGAAAAACATGTTCCTTTCTTAATCGAGATCAAAAAGGGGTGCCTAAAGGTAATATGATCCCATTAGTCAATCTAATTAAATGTATTTCATTACATTAAAACTTAAATACTTGCACCCGGTGGAGGTTGCATATTTCTTGCCAGCCTAATTAATAGAAATGAAGTGATCAAAGTTTAGAATTGAAAGGTTATTGATAAACGCGAAATCAATTTGAGCCAAGAAAAGAAACAAAAACAATCTGGAAAAATAAAATAAGTGTAATCTTTTTATATGCGTTCTTATTTAATTTCATTAGTCTTTCTAATTAAATGTATTTCATTACATTAAAACTTAAATACTTGCATCCGGTGGAGGTTGCATATTCTCGCCAGCCTAATTAATAGAAATGAAGTGATCAAAGTTTAGAATTGAAAGGTTATTGATAAACGCGAAATCAATTTGGATAATTTGGGCCAAGAAAAGAAATGAAAACAATCTGGAAAAATTTCCAATCCTACTTAAGAGAGAGAGAGAGAAAAAAAAAAAGGTCCAGTTTATCCACTTGATATTAAACACAAGTAGATTTGTTCGTTTTGCATAAAAATAACTAAAATCAATCCAATACAATGTTTTCTTTTAGTTTAATTGCCAAAAATAGGGGAAACATTTCTCATTGATTATCTTTAACTGTCTTTCTCCGATAAAATATTTGAACGTAAACCAACTACCGTTTTCCCGCCGTTTTGCCCCCCTTCCAAACACACCAATGCTGTTGCATACCCTTCTTCACTTCACTTACTTCTTGTCGTATTTTCTATTCTGACCGGCTGCTATTCTGATCGTCTTTGGTATATCTTCATCTTGGATATCTTCTAAGGCCTAGCGTCTGGAGTTGACTTGGGGATTTCGGTCTGGTTTTCTGTTAGGGATTTCTCGTTATCAGAAGCCCTGTGTCATTGTTAGTTTTTAGATAATAAACACAAGACTTCGATTTACTTTTGATCTTATTTTATTGTTAAATCCCCACCAGACATCTGCGCAGATCGACTTACATCCTATCGGGCTCGGCTCCTACCTGCTAACTGACTGAGACTTACTTACTATCCTTAAACCGGAAGACAGGGTCTTCTATGCCTTCTGGTTCTCACGATTTATCCCCGGAAGGCAAGGTGAGAGTGAGGTCAAGCGCCGTCACTCACTCTCAAGGCCATCAGCTGCACTAATCGCCATTATGTTTCTATACTACCTTATATCTTATTATAATGGAGATTGTGTGTTTTTCTGTCTGTAACCGAAACTATATTACTACTCAAGTCACAATTCCCTTAATTATTTACATCAAATTCTCCATGATTTCATTCTTTTAAACCTTCAGTTATTAATAAAAATTGTTTTACATTATTAATACTGTTGACTATATCTACGTACTAATAACATGCAATTGTATTTATATATACAACAAAATAGCGGTTTACAGTTTGAATGGGAAGGCTAATTTGCATATTGATATTTAAAATTTTATTTTAATAAATATGTGCTTGGTATTATTGATTTCTAATTGTTTGGTTTTATCTTAAGAAATATAAACAAACATCTCGTGGATAAATCTTAAAAGAAATTTATTTACAAGAAGAAATAACTGTAATATTATACTTTACTTCCTATTTTAACTAAATAGTTAAATTAGGAAAATTTACCAATGAAAGAGGGGAGTAATGGAAAATGATGGAATAGTTAGTTTCAAAGTTGTTCTATTTTTCGATTATACCCCCTCTGTTGCAAATATTTTTATCTGCATTCTTAGTCAGTTTCATTAGCCTTTCTAATTTAATATGATATTA
>CM042173.1:40115884-40120884 GCA_023376005.1 Doryteuthis pealeii
CTTTTCTGTGACGGCACTAAATATCTATATGTTATATACTTTCTTACTTCTTACTCTGTCGTCTATTCTTCTGGCCGTCTATCATCTATCTTGGTCTGGTCTTGTTTTCTAAGGTCTCGTCTGGTCTTCTATTGAGGATTCCGGGTCTGGTCTCTGTTGGGTATCACTCCTTATCAGAAGCCTTGTGCCATTGTTAGCTTTTAGTAATAACAACAAGACTTCGATTTACGATGATGTTACTTTATTCCATAAACCCCCAGACCAGACAATGCACGCGGATCCTTACATCTTGCTAGCTTCGCTTCTAAGTTCTAACTCCAACTGACTGACTTGCTTACTCCTTAAACCGGAAGGGGCTTTCTATCGTGGTTCCGTTTCTCACGGTTCTCCCCAGAACGCAAGGTGAGAGTGAGATCAAACGCTGTCACTACTCTCAAGGCCATCAGCTGCACTAATATGATTTCTACACTATTGTCATAATCATTAGGTATCTAATGATTATGTAACAATAGTACTTGCTTCAATGATAGACATTCTCAAAATGCTGAAAGAGAAGGTCGTCATTAGGGGGAGTGGTTGGGGGTGGTTAGTGGATTTTCTTCTCACGAGATGGGGAGTGTCAGAATGGTGGATGGTGGTAACACAGGTGTCAGTCTCGAAGATTGGATTGTTGGGGATTGGTTAACTGAATATGTGTATGTGTGTGTGTGTCTGTTTAATTGTTTTTTGTTTATATGTGTTGGGGAACTGGATTTGTCGTTAAGTTATATGTGTGTGGTTGATATGTTAGATTTTTTAAAAAATTTTTTTTAGATATGTATGTAGGGAGGGAGTCAAAAGTTATGCCATTTTATTTAGGATAGATGTGTAGGAATAGGGTGTCTACAGTCTAAAGAGAACAAAATATACGTTTTCAGAATGTAAAGACAAAGGGAAAGCACATGTACCTTTAACCTATTTTATTTACATACAAACTCAACGACAGTCAACAAAACAAGTACTTAGGAGCAGTACTTACAATTCAGAATATCTCCCTCGTTCGTCAGGTCGAGTCTTCAGTTATTACTCCCTCACTGAGGGGGAAGTTCTTTCATCCACAAAGTCTGAGATGAGCGCTCGTTTCTACGAGGCTTCCTGGTTGGTGCCAAACCGTAAAAGAGGATTCTTCACCCGACCTGACAGGGACCTTACCTTTATTATTTCCTGTCCCTGAAGGCACAGGAGAGTTCTAGTCCCTACAGGTATAATTACCAACACATGAACATGTATCATACATCAAAATGTCTTCATTTTACGCTTGTAAGAGTTTACAAATCTGTTAATCCTCTTAGGATTATCTAAATACTAATTTCAACATATTTCGAATTGTCTAAACAAATTTAGTCTAAGACTTTTAGAAAAATTGTTGATATTCAATGAATTTTATTGAATCTTTTCATTTTCTTGCTTGTTATTATTTTTCTTAAAGTTTGAGATGAGTAGTTCATGATATTTTGACCGGTCAATTCTCTGTTCCCTTCAGATTGAACCCGTGTCTACAAAGTCAGATTGTCGGCCTTGTAATCGGCTTTTTGGCACAGGGCTAATTGTTTCTTTATTTGACTCATTTAATTATTTTATATGTTCAGCTGTAATAATGGGATCAACTGATTTGGTATTACATTGAACACTTTAGGTTGCAGAAAAATGGACCAAGCAAAACTTGAGAAACTTAAAAAATATATAAATAATTAAATAAACAAGCGTTATTATTATTACTATGAAAAGGTTTTCGTATTTGAATTTTTTTATTAAAATTCATTTTCCATTCAATTAAAATTCTATTAAAATTCGTTTTCTATTGTATTAAAATTCTATTAAAATTCATTTTCTATTCAATTAAAATTCTTTTAAAATTCATTTTCTATCCAATTAAGATTCTTCTAAAATTCATTTTCTATTCAATTAAAATTCTTTTAAAATTCATTTTCTATTCTATTAAAATTCTCTTAAAATTCATTTTCTATTCTATTAAAATTCTCTTAAAATTCCTTTTCTATTCAATTAAAATTCTTTTAAAATTCATTTTCTATCCAATTAAGATTCTTCTAAAATTCATTTTCTATTCAATCAAAATTCTATTAAAATTTCTTTTCTATTCTATTAAAATTCTTTTAAAATTCCTTTTCTATTCAAATATAATCCTTTTAAAATTCATTTTCAATTCAATTAAAATTCTATTAAAATTCATTTTCTATTCAATTAAAATTCTTTTAAAATTAATTTTCTATCTAATTAAAATTCTTCTAAAATTCATTTTCTATTCAATTTAAATTCTATTAAAATTCATTTTCTATTCTATCAAAACTCCATTTTCCGTAATTTTGTAGATTTCTCATTCTTGATTCGAATTTCTTCCGTTGAAATAAATTACGAAAACCATGGTAACGTGAATTTTCAACCCGGCACTGATGATATCTGTCAAGTTCTCTCATAATTCCAGATTTTTAATAAATCCTAAAGAGCAGAATTAAGTGCATGTACAAAAATAAACCACTAATTCCACAAGAGTATCAAGTAACGTAAGTAGAAAAAAAAAAAGATTTAACATTTAAGCCGAAATCTATTTTGAATTAGAACTTAAATCTTTGGCAAAAGTTCAGCGTTTAAGCGATTACGTTGATCTCTCTTGTCAACAGCAGAGAAAAGATAAGATCTGATCTCAGCAGTCAATCGTTGCAAGAAAAGATTGTGAAATAAAAGTAGAACAATGAACTGAACGTCTTTTTTTCTGTCTCTTACATCATTGTATCAATTGTTAGGGAGTTTGATTCGTCGTTTGTCTAGAAGGAAAAATCAAGGCCAATTGTCAATAGTTCAAAGATAACGTTTCATCTTAACCTTATGGTGACTTCATCAGTGTTGCTTTCAACGTTTCAGCTGATCAGATCTCCAACCCTCATCAGGTAAAAAATATTCTGTAAAATTGATAGGTTCAGAAGTCTGTCGTACAAATTATTATTATTATTATTATTATTATTATTATTATTATTATTATTATTATTATTATTATTATTATTATTATTATTATTATTATTATTTATTATTATTATTATTATTATTATTATTATTACTCCTTTTGAGTTTTCACATCAGTGTTAGCTAATGGTCTTTCACTGATCCTTTTGGGACTGTTCCAAGTGCACCAACTACAATTGGTATCACTTTCACTTTCATTTATTATTATTATTATTATTATTATTATTATTATTATTATTATTATTATTATTATTATTATTATTATTATTATTATTATTATTATTATTATTATTATTATTATTATTATTATTATTATTATTATTATTATTATTATTATTATTATTATTATTATTATTATTCCTTTATTATTATTATTATTATTATTATTATTATTATTATTCATTCATTATTATTATTATTATTATTATTCCTATTATATTATTATTATTATTATTATTCATTATTATTATTATTATATTATTATTATTATATTATTATTATTATTATTATTATTTTATTATTATTATTATTATTATTATTATTATTATTATTATTATTCCTTTTGAGTTTTCACATCAGTGTTAGCTGATGGTCTTTCACTGGAGTCTGAGTAAGAACAAGTCTCCCCAGGTCTCCAGGACTCTTCTGAGTATTCTGGCAGATTGCAGCAGTGCAGTGTTCTGAATGGTCTCAATTCTTCCTCTGATTTCCAAACTTTCCAATCCATTTGGGACCGTTCCAAGTGCACCAACTACAATTGGTATCACTTTCCCTTTCATATTCCATAACTTTTTCAGTTCTATGGCAAGGTTTAGATATTTGTCCATTTTTTCTTTTTCCTTTAGCTTTACCCTGTGATCTGCTGGAACTGCAAAATCCACCAGTTGACAAGTTCTTTCTTTTTTGTTTATCAACACTAGGTCTGGTCTTCTTGCTGGGATAAGGTGATCCGTTTTTATTTCAAAGTCCCAGAGAATTGTATGTGTTTCGTTCTCAAGAACAGATTCTGGTTTATGCATATACCATTTTGTTGTATGGTCAAAATTAAATTTTTTGTATAATTCCCAGTGGATCAACTTCCCAACCCAGTCGTGTCTAGTTTTGTATTCTCGTTGTGCTAGTTTGTTACATTCGCAGAGTATATGGTTTACAGTCTCATCTCTATTACCACAAAGTCTACATTTACTATTTTGTTGGGTCTTATCAATTTTCGCTTTATTATTATTATTATTATTATTATTATTATTATTATTATTATTATTATTATTATTATTATTATTATTATTCGTTTTTAGAATCGTGATAAGGATTAGTTAATAGATACTAAAATCTAATATTTTAGGTTGTAATTCTTATTCTTACACTCCACCATAAACTCATTCATTTTATAATTTGACCTACCTAAAATACACGTGTAAATTTTTTAAATTCTGTTTAATTTATCTATTATTATATTAAAGCTGAGTGAATCAATGATTGTTTGCAAAAGGCTTTCTTCCTATCTAGTTTTATGATACAAAATACATCCCAAAATATTCCTTAATTTTGGGATTAAGTTATGTTCGGAAAAAAAATCAACTTTATTTGGTTCTAATTAATCGTAATTTGCAATTAAGTAAAAAAAACTAACCCGTCTCTTATACTCAGATTCTGCCTGTCACTTTCCTATATATATATATATATATATATATATATATATATATATATATATATATTATATGAAGGTAGGATGGATGGGTTTAGGATCGACGATATGTTGTAGATAGAAGGAAAATGGGCAAGAAATGAACAACTCAAAACAAGTCAAAGGATGAAATCATTTCGTCCGATTTCACGCGGACGTCCTCAGTCAGACTGACTTTATTAAAGCAAAGCATACGTTTAAGTACAGGTGATTTGGTGGTGGTCACCTGTACTTAAACGTATGCTTTGCTTTAATAAAGTCAGTCTGACTGAGGACGTCCGCGTGAATTCGTACGAAA
>CM042173.1:40123384-40125884 GCA_023376005.1 Doryteuthis pealeii
GTTTGGGTAATATATATATATATATATTATATATATATATATATATAAAGATAAATCTAATGAGTCAGACGAACCTACTATTAGTTTCGCTTAATGCTCTTCAGGGCTAAGATCTTAGCCCTGAAGAGCATTAAGCGAAACTAATAGTAGGTTCGTCTGATTCATTAGATTTATCTTTATTATTTGCTCTACTTTGCTCTACTTAGGTATTGAGCACTTATTAGCTTATTCTCCTAGCGGTTATATGAATATATATATATATATCTTATATACATATATATACATATAAATTGTTTTTTCTTTTGGCCAAATACTGTACTAATAGATTATTTTTGTTGGTACGACTATCTTGGTCTTTTCTTTTTTCCCAAACATTTTTTTCTCCCCGGTTGATGTTTGGTTGTATATTTTTACAATCAAACTATTTGCTGGTTTTTCTCACCGCGAGGATTTACCAACACGCTTGGTATATTAAATTATATATATATATATATTGGTTTGTTGGTTGGTTTTGAAGGCTATCACAATGCAAGTGTAAAGGAAAAAATGAAGGTAACTATGGTGTTGTTTGTTAACCTGTGATATATTCTTAATATTTCGGGATAAAAATCTCTTCTACAGAAGATCTCCAAAACTGAAGTTGTTGCTAGTGACTGTCCATTTGGTTCTGTCTCATGCCTTCCAAACTCTCTGTCTGTGTGTGCGTGTGTAGGGGGTGTTTGTTTAAGTGTGTGTTTGTGTTTGTGTGTTTGTGTTTGTGTGTATGTGCGCTTATGTGTGTGTGTCTGTTCAGTTTTTGATTATAATTCCAGATCTGGCTCGCCCTCTAAGCATGAATTTTTTTGTTTACTAACAGGACCATATGATTCTTTTTTTTTATGTGTCTGTGATTAACATTCCAGAATTTTGTTTTTTGTTTACTTATTCATGGGTGTGGGTGTGTAAATTTCATGTCTATCAAAATCACCTGTTGTCGTGTTGTGTCTGTATGTGTGTGTGTGTTATTTGTATGTGTTTGTGTGTTTGTTGGGTGTGTGTGTTCTGTTTGTGTGCGTGCCTTGTTCATATACATTTATAGGTGTGTATGTGTGTGTTGGATTTAGAAGCTTAGAATGAAATTAATTTTATCAAAAATTGTAATTATAGATTCTGCTAGATTTTATTTTATTTTTTTATATTTATCTTATCTTATTTTATCTATCTATTCATTTATTCAACCATAACAGAAAAATTACAGAAACACGCATAACAGAAAAATTACAGAAACACGGCATAACTATGTATGTGTATATGTATATATATATATATGTTAATCAATAGATGTATTGATCCAAAGCTATAGAATATCTGAAACACGTGTTGCGTATGTAAATCAAAAGAAAAAACATTTCTCTGAGAACGATACATTTTGCGACCTTCTTTTTATTTTTTTTATATATTACATTTTCTTTTTTATATATTCATTTTTATATATATATATATATATATATATATATATATATATATATATATATACTATTAGACCACGGTCTTGGACTGGTATTGAGCGATAAAAAGTACTGTTACTCCAAGTCTTTTTAGTCAGATTCTTGCCCTAATGGGCTAGTAAGCGAAATTGTTAGATGCTACGTCTGACTCTATCAGGATTAATACACGCGCGCCACGCGCGTGTGTGTATTACATCGTGTTTCTATATATACGAGGTGTGTGCTAAATGTATCTAAACTTGTACTACTCATACATTCGATGCCGGCCCTCGCCAACTATCATATTCGACCATTAGGTTGCCTCCGACAATCTTTACTTTACTTTACTTATCTATCTATACTAAAATAATATCATATACCTACCTACAACTGACTGTGGCAAAAATTATTGGAATTTGTAAAATTAGAAAAAGGTTTTCATTTAACAGTAAATAAACTAATAACACTCAATCAACTAAGACGCCACCAAATACCACCTTCTCTTATTAATAACTAAACACTGATCTTTGGATATTTCTTAAACAAACTAGATTAATTAAGATAATTTATCTTAATTAATGTTATATTTGTTCAAGACTTGCAGAGGAAAGTCTCATGAAACAATCCAATGTTGAAGAAAAGAATTATTAAAACAAATACCAGGCTGGGCATAACCAAAATATGAAAAAAAAAATGACCCAGTAAAAGAAATGTCAATTGAAAAAAATGGGAAGGGTCACCACATTCGAGAAGACAATTTACAGTGGAGGCTGGTGAAACACGTTGGTTCGCTGAGTCAAATATTTAATGCAAATATAAATGAAATGGGATGGGTTAAAAAGGAAAACATTCTGGTAGATCATGAAAAACACCCAACCAAAATAAAATATATACAACTCAGATGAAAAACAAATATATAATATATATATAACAATTATATATATATATATATATATATATATATAGATTATATATATATATATATATATGCTAAAAAACAACATATTTTTTATATCATTTTTTATTCTTTGTAA
>CM042173.1:40133384-40145884 GCA_023376005.1 Doryteuthis pealeii
GGACTATTGTCCTCATCTTTATTATTATCTACACTATTTCTCTCAATTCTTTAGATGAGGCTTGATAATTTGGAGTATCTGGATTATTCGGACTATTGTCCTCATCTTTATCATTATCTACACTATTTCTCTGAATTTTTTAGATGAGGTTTGATAATTTGGATTATCTGGATTATTCGGACTATTGTCCTCATCTTTATCATTATCTACACTATTTCTCTGAATTTTTTAGATGAGGTTTGATAATTTGGATTATCTGGATTATTCGGACTATTGTCCTCATCTTTATCATTATCTTCACTATTTCTTTCAAGTTTTTAGATGAGGCTTGATAATTTGGATTATTCGGACTATTGTCCCGATCTTTATTGTTATCTACACTATTTTTCTGATTTTTTAGATGAGGCTTAATAATTTGGATTATCTGGATTATTCGGACTATTGTCCTTATCTTTATTGTTATCTACACTATTTCTCTGATTTTTTTTAGATGACGCTTAATAATTTGTATTATTTGAATTATTCGGACTATTTTCCTCATCTTTATTATTAACTGTACAACGTTTCAAGCCTCGTCTAAAAAGAATCAGAGAAATAGTATCTAATCGGTTAGAAGGCATATCGACCGAAACGTTGTATAAATAACAATAAATGTGGGGACAATAGTCGGAACAATTCAAATAATACAAAAACGATCTTTTATGTTGAAGAATTCATATTGGAAAAAAATCAGTGTGAAACTGGATTTTTAAAAGTCTTTAGATGTTATCTTTCAGCAGCACAGCATGGATTGTATCGTTATGTTATCATACTCTCTCTCACTCTCTCTCTCTCTCTCTCTCTATATATATATATATATATATATATATATATATATCAGTCTGTAGAACCACAAGGTTCCTAGTTCGATACCGGTCCCCGCCAACTCAGCGTATGAGTAGCACAGGGATCTGTGCAATAAAGTAAGGAGCTGATGGTAGGTGTGGCGCTCCACCTCAGATGCTAAAACAATCTCCTTGGTCTAGCGCTATTGAAAAGGGGATAGACTCCCTCGCTGACTGGCTGATACCGACTTTAGGCCGCCCCGTCGACTTTACTTTTATATATATATATATATATATATATATATATATATATATATATATATATATATATAATATACTTGCCGATCCAACTACAGTGATCTTCACTTTCCCATTCTGTACAAGGCAAGAATGAAGCAGCACTGAAATGTTATTGAAGCTGTTTCGATTTTCTTTTCTCGTCCTACCTTGTGCAGACAAATTAGACCTAAGCACTCACTTATTTTATTAGGTGAGCGACTTGGGTCTGGTGTGACTTGATGGGGTTTTCTTAGTTTTATTTTTTTTCTTTCGTCACCCCCTCTTGTCAAACCTATTTCCTATTCCTTATTCCATATCCATTCCTGTCATAATTAATTTACAACTTGAAGCATTCAAGAAATAAATATTCAAAAATAAATATCAGAAACTCAGTTGTTTTTTAGTAGAGTTTCGTTTATTTAGTAGTGGTAAATTTTCAGGATTATAATGTCTCCCTTCTTCAGACTATGTAAGGACAGTAATATATATATATATATATATATATATATATATATATATATATATATATATATATTGAAAAAGGCATAAACATAAAATCAGTAATCGAAAAACAGGAAAACAAATATACAAACAAAATAAAAAGTTTTAACCATTTGGTCTTAATATAAAACTCAACTGTCCATCAACAACACTTATACAAATAAATACGCACACTGACCACCCAATTTGAAATTAACAACTACCAAAGCTTATTGAAAACTCACTAACCAGATGCCCTCACCACACACACACACACACACACACACACACACACATATATATATATATATATATATATATTATTGTGATGGTAATACCCGAATAGGAAAGGCATGGTCGGCCACAAATAAATTATCAGTCATATGGAAATCCGATCTCACTGACAATTTAAAGCGACTATTCTTCCTGGCTGTGGTTATATCAGTACTGCTGTATGGCTGCACCACTTGGATCCTAACGAGGCGCCTTGAGAATAAGATAGATGGAAACTGCACAAGAATGCTGCGTACAGCCTTGAACAAGTCGTGGAAACAGCACCCCACAAGAAAGCAGCTGTATAGCAACCTGCCCCCATCTCACAAACCATCCGAGTGAGACTGACTAGGCATGCAGGACACTGTTGAAAAAGAAAGGACGAGCTCATAAGCGACGTTTTCCCGTGGAAGCCAACACATGGACATGCTAGTGTGGGCCGCCCACCAAGGACCTACATTGACCAACTATGCGAGGATGCTGGTTGCTGCACAGAGGAACTCCCAAGGGCAATGAATGATAGGGAAGTTTGGCGAGAGATTGTCATGGATATCTGTGCTATTTGCACGACATGATGATGAAGAGCAAAATGGGCTTATATATATATACTAAAAGCGGTTACCCGGCATCGCCTGGGTAGAGGGGGATTTTTTAAAGTTAGTCTCGCAGGTCCATGGGGCATCTAACTCACGATTCAGCAATAATTTCTTACTAATAAATCATTACTGAATCGTGAGTTGAACCCTCGCAGGATTCCCCATTAAAAACTCCGCGTAAAAAAAGATCTTGCGTTAATCCAGCCACTCTAAATAGAAAAAGTAATGTCTACTATTTACAATATTAAATGCAAAAAAATATCTATGCTGTTTAAATCATATTTTTTTAATTATCGTCACGAATCTAAATCAAATCTTCATTATTTTTACTTAAAACCCAAAACCTGATGATGATGATGATATATATATATACAAATTAAAAAAGTTCATCTTGTATATAAAAAAATATTCTAAGCGAATTTAACCAGAAGATGTTTTTTTTTTTTCTGAACAGATGGACTTTGATAAACTATAACTAACACCGGAAAGAGCATGTCTCCATTAGAGTAAAATGTTGATGATATTATATATTGTTCTCTCTGGACAAGTCTCAAAAACAGGAAGACATGAAGTACTATTTTCAAGTTCTACTCTTTACAATTTCAAGATCTGTTCTTTACAAATTGTAGTCTACCCCCAATAGGAGGTCACTTAAGCCTTGAAATTTAGACTGTGAATTTTGACACTCCAGTGGACCACAATGAAAAGAAAGCGAAAGGATAGGCAAATACTAGGATCTTGCCCGAGAGCTAAAAAAAAGCTGTAGAACTTGAAATAACTGGTGTGAAGATGTAAACAGCAAATACATTAATAATGTTACTTCAAGCAACAAATTGGGGAGGTTGCACATGAAAAGACTTGGAGAAGGTTAAGAAGAGGAAACCACAGGAGAGAAACTGAATCGCTAATAATTGATGCACAAAACAATGCCATGAGACCAAATTATACCAAAGCAAAAAATGATAAGACACAACAATTAGTAAATGTAGAGTTTGTGATGACAGGTATGAGACCATAAATCATGAATTAAATGAATGCAGCGAAATAGCACAACGAGAATACAAAGCTAGGCACGACTGGGTTGGAAAGATGATCCACTGGGAATTATGCAAAAAACTAAATTTTGACCATACAACAAAATGGTATATGCATAAACTAGAATCTCTTCTTGAGAATGAAACGCATACAATTCTCTGGGGTTTTGAGATTAAGTCGGATCACCTTATCCCAGTTAGAAGACCAGACCTAGTATTGATTAACAAAAAAGAGAGAACTTGTCAACTGGTGGATTTTGTGGTTCCAACAGACCACAGGGTGAAGATGAAGAAAAACGAAAAGATGGATAAATACCTGGACCTTACCAGATAATTGAAAAAGCTGTGGAATATTAGGGTGAAAGTGATACCAATTGTAGTTGGTGCACTTGGAACGGTCTAAAAAAACTTGGGAAAAAACGGGAGGAACTGGAAATCAGAGTAAGACTTAAGACCACCCAGACAACTGTATTACTGAAATCGGCTAGAATACTCAGGAGAGTTCTGGAGACCTGAGGAGACTCGCTGTCACTCAGACTTCAGTGAAAGATCTTCAGCTAACGCTCATGTGAAAAACTATCAATAATAATAATAATAATAATAATAATAATGATAATAATAATAATAATGTAGACTTTGTGGTAATAGAGATGAGACTGTAAACCATATACTCTGCGAATGTAGCAAACTAGCACAACGAGAATACAAAACTAGACACGACTGGGTTGGGAAGGTGATCCACTGGGAATTATGCAAAAAATTTAATTTTGACCATACAACAAAATGGTATATGCATAAACCAGAATCTGTTCTTGAGAACAAAACGCATAAAATTCTCTGGGACTTTGAAATAAAAACGGATCACCTTATCCCAGCAAGAAGACCAGACCTAGTGTTGATTAACAAAAGAGAAAGAACTTGCCAACTAGTGGATTTTGCAGTGCCAGCAGATCACAGGGTGAAGCTAAAGGAAAATGAAAAAATGGACAAATATATGGACCTTGCCAGAGAACTGAAAAAGTTATGGAATATGAAAGTGAAAGTATTTGGTGCACTTGGAACAGTCCCAAAAGGATTGGAAAAGGGTTTGGAAAGTTTGGAAATCAGAGGGAGGATTGAAACCATTCAGAACACTGCACTGCTGCAATCTGCCAGAATACTCAGAAGAGTCCTGGAGACCTGAGGAGACTTGCTGTCACTCAGACTCCAGTGAAAGACCATCAGCTAATGCTGATGTGAAAACTCCAAAAGGAGCAAATAATAATAATAATAATAATAATAATAATAATAATAAGAAGAAGAAGAAGAAGAAGAAGAAGAAGAAGAAGAAGAACATCCAGAATACTGCACTGCTGCAATCTGCCAGAATACTCGGAAGAGTCCTGGAGACATAGGGAGACTTGTTCTCACTCAGACTCCAGTGAAATACCATCAGCTAACGCTGATGTGAAAAACTCAAAAGGAGTGAATAATAATAATAATAATAATAATAATAATAATAATAATAATAGTAATAATAATAATAATAATAATAATAAGAAGAAGAAGAAGAAGAAGAAACAGTCGCAGATAAAAAGATAATTCACATTGTTTTATAAGATTGACATTTAAACAGATCAGCCCGTCCATATAATGTTATCAAAAATCAGGAAGTCAAATGGTTGAAGTGATTATTCTTGTTGATTATTGGAGGACAAACCAAAAGTTGGTTTGGTTTGGTTTGTTTTACGGCACATCAACCTCAGTGGGTCATTTAATGCCGACTAAGTTTTGAAATAAATTCATTCTCAATGGATACTCAGATATTTAAAAAAAAACTAAATTTATGTTTTTCCTATTTAGCACATAGATGTGACCCTAACAGGTACTACCACTACAGCCACCGCCTTCTAGCACCCATATGATAAAAAGGGTTAGGACTTGCCATAAGGGCAATAGGGTCGGAGCCATCATATAGGTGCTCGGGCTTGACGAGACCAGCCGATTGATCGAAGGGGACTGAGTAAGGGCCAAGTGGAGTGCTGCATGTCATGGACTGGTCATTCACCAGGATTCCGTCCTTAAGAATCAAGGGTCGCCACCCACGGCCAACATGTAGCCCCATTGGGGGGGGTCAAAAGTTGGATAAATACTAGCATATTTATTAGAGTAATGACAGAGAAAAAATATGGAATATTAAGATAACGATGTTGTCTATCATTGCTTGAAACAACCCCTGATGATCCGTGCAAAAAGAATGAATGAATTGGAAATCCAAGAAAGAATTGAAACTATCCAGAACAGAAATCGACAAAAATACTGTGGAGAATACTGGAATATTAAGAAAATTTCTATCATTTGATACTTAATAATAATAATATATGGACACTTCGGAGAGGTTGCACATGAAAAGACTTGGACATGGTTAAGAAAGGAAACCTCAAAAAGAAACTGAATGCACAAAATAATGCCATAAGGACAAACTATATCAAAGCAAAAATTGATAAGACCCAACAAAATAGTAAATGTAGACTGTGTGGTGACAGAGACGAGACTGTAAACCATGCACTAATCGAATGTAGCAAACTAGCACAACGGGAATATAAAACTAGGCATGACTGAGTTGGGAAGGTGATCCACTGGGAATTATGCAAAAAATTAAATTTTGACCATACAACAAAATGATATATGTATAAACCAGAATCTGTTATTGAGAATGAAACACATAAAATTCTCTGGGACTTTGAGATAAAAACGGATCACCTTATCCCAGCAAGAAGACCAGACTTAGTGTTGATTAACAAAAAAGAATAAACTTGTCAACTGGTGGATTTTGCTGTGCCAGCAGATCACAGGGTGAAGATGAAGGAAAACAAAACGATGGACAAATACCTGGACCTTGCCAGAGAACTGAAAAAGCTATGGAATATGAAAGTCAAAGTGATACCAATTGTAGTTGGTGCACTTAGAACGGTCCCAAAAAGCTTGGATAAAAGATTGGAAAATCTGGAAATCCGAGGAAGAATTGAGACCATCCAGAATACTGCACTGCTTCAATCTGCCAGAATACCAGAAGAGTCCTAGAGACCTGAGGAGACTTGTTCTCACTCAGACTCCAGGGAAATACCATCAGCTAACGCTGGTGTGAAAAACTAATAATAATAATAATAATAATAATAATACCAGACTGAGTGTTAATTAACAAGAAAAAAATAACTTGTCATCTAGTGGATTTCGCCGTTCGAGTGGAGCATAGAGTAAAACTAAGTAAATCGAAAAGATAGACAAATACCTGGATCTTGCCAGAGAGTTAAAAAGGCTGTGGAACGCTGGGGTGACGGTGATACCTTTACAACAGCCCCAAAGATCCAGAAAAGAGACTGGGGAAACTGGGCAGCAAAGGACGAATCGTGGCCATCTAGACCACGGCATTGTCGAAATCGGCTAGAATCATTAAAAGAGTCATGGAGACCTGGAGAGACTTGTTGTCACTCAGACTCCAGTGAAAACCCCCAGTTAAAACAGGTGTGAAAAATGTTTAAAAATTAATACTGTGTGAAAAACTCTCAAAGAGTAAAATAAAAATAGTAATAATAGAAAATAATATATATATATATATATATATATTATTATAATGGAGATTGTGTGTTTTTCTGTCTGTAACCGAAACTATATCACTACTCAAGTCACAATTCCCTTAGTTATTTACATCACATTCGCCATGATCTTGTTTTTATTCAAACCTCAATTATTAATAAAATTGTTTTACATCATTAAGACTGTTGACCATATCTACATTTTAATAACATGCAATTGTATTTATATATACAACAAAATAGCGGTTTTCAGTGTGAATGGGAATGCTAATTTGCATATTGATATTTAAAATTTGATTTTATTAAATATGTGCTTAGTATTATTGATTTCAACTTGTTTGTTTTTATTTTATTGAATATGAGTAAAAAATATCTGGGATAAATCTTAAAAGAAATCCATTAACAAGAAGAAATAACTGTAGTTTTATTCTTTACTTTCTATTTCAACTAAATAGGTAAATTAGGAAAATTTATAAATGAAAAAAGGGAGTGATGGAAAATGATGGAAAGTTGGTTTCAAAGTTGTTCTATTTTTCAATCATACCCCCTCTGTTCCAAATCTTTTTATCTGCATTTTATTCAGTTTCTTTAGCCTTTCTAATTTAATATAATATTTTATTATATTAAAACTTAAATCCTTGCACCCGGGGTGCATATATTTGCTAGTATATATAATAAATTTAGTAATTACGAAAATTTGAACAGAATTCGGAAATATTTTGAACCGATTGTTTCAAAAAATGAATTCCATAAATGAATGACTTTTATCAACACTTGATTTCAACATTTATATACCAGTTAGCCAGTTGGTAGACCGTCCGCCTGGTTCGATACCGGCCCTCGCCAACCTAGCGTATGAGTAGCACAGGGATCTGTGCGGTAAAGTGAGGAGCTGATGGTAGGTGTGACGCTCCACCTCAGACGCCGAAACAATCTCCTTGGTCTAACGTAGAAGGCAAGAAATATGTAGTGCTCAGTGAGAATCGAACTCCCTTGTAATGGTTTGCTAGTATAACATGCTAACCATAAAAACCCAGTAAGGTCCCTCGGAAAATACGCTCAGGTTAGACACAAGGAAATATATGATATCTTGTGATGGGGTTCAATCCCTCAACTCAGTAATAATTGATCTTTTATATTAGCTCGTTAACCATCTATACATTATAAAGGGCAGTTGTGTGTATGTATGTCCGAATGTAATCTATACATACATAAAGGCCAGTTGAGTGTATATATGTCCGAATGTAATCTCTACATATATAAAGGGCGGTTGTGTATATATGTATGTCCGGAAGAAACTTTGAAAATAAAACAATTAACGACAGCGTATATATATATACATATTAAATATCACCAGGGCTTGGTTTTTGAGCAAAAATAATAGAGATTTGATTTATATTTGTGAAGATAATTAAAAAATAAAATTTAAATGATAAGAGCATGGATTTGTTTTCATTTAATATTTTAGATTATAGACATTAACATTTCTTTTCAGAATAGCTGGATCAATGCAAGGGCTATTTTTTTTTTTTTTTACATAGGGATTTAAATGGGGCATCCCACGAGGATTCAACTCACGATTCAGTAATAATGGATCTGCAGGATTAACTTTAAAAAATCCTCCTCTACCCAGGCGACGCCGGGTAGCCACTGCTAGTTAAAAATAAATAGACTCTCTAAATGTCTGATTGATACTGACTTTAGGTCACCCCGACGACTTACTTTACTTATATATTATATAGCGAAAGGGAGACAGACTCCCTTGCTATCTCGGAGAGGCCTCCTCCGATCAATCGGATGATCACGTCAAGCCCTAGCACCTATATGATTGCCCCAACCCTTTTTATCATATGGGTGCTAGAAGGCGGTTACATGTCCTGGGAATGACGTTAAACTCTATCTGATGGTGAGGTTCCAGTTTTGGAGGTTTGGGGAATGTGGAGCACCCCTTCATCACCATTGCTCCCTGGTCCACTCTGACCCGGAGTGGTAGTACCTGTTAGGGTCCCATTTATGGGTTAAATAGAAAAACATGAGTTTATAAACAAAATTGATTATCCATTAAGAATGAATTTATTTTGTCGGCAAAACTTTGTCGGCATTAAATGACCCACCGCGGTTGATATGCCAAGGCAATCCCTCGCTGCCCGATTGATACCGACAATAGGCCACTCCACCTACTTCTCTTTTTTATATATTGTATATGTGATTAAACAATACAAACAATAATTCCTTTAGTATTATCTGCGTTATTCGGACTATTGTTCCCATCTTCATTGTTATTTTACAACGTTTCGGCCGATACACCCTCCGGCCTTCTTCAGGTATTTCTTGTCGGACTCGGGACAATTTCCGAATAACGCAGATAATACTAATCTTCAAGCTTCATCTCAAACATTCAGAGAAAAATATTTCCTTTATCTGAAATAAAAGCATAAATGTTTTTTGTTTTTTTTATAAATAAAGGTGTAAAAAAAATTGACTTACCTGTCATGATTGTATAATAGTTTGGGTAAGAGATAGTCGGGAAACTATTGAGCAAATATTCAGCCCTCGTGCTGTTGCTAAGAAACGATTGCAAGCCGGGCAATCCATCGCGGTGAAAATAATCCCACCGAAATCCGTCTAACATGAAAACCATTAATCTCTGTTTGGCCAGAGATCCAGGTGAGAGGAGCAAAAGAAAGATAGAAAGACACCAGACAGGTGAGACAACGAGACCCTTGCTCATCCCTACGCTGTCAGAACGAGAGTGGCGTCTACAATGTGGCATTACAAGCCCACCACACATCCGATTAATACGGGAAACAAATCGACGTTGGATACTTGAATAAATCCGCACAGTCTTCACGAACAGACTTTTTGTTTTTGTTTGTTTTTGTTTTTCTTAAATTTTCCTATTTTCTTGTTTTTTTTTTTGGCTATTTTTTTGTGTTATTTTTGTGTGTATGTGTGTGTGTGTTTTTTTTTTTAAATAAATAAAAGATATGTTTATTCTTTTTTTTTTTTTAAATATTTGTATAACAATGTAATATTGGAAAAGTTTTGGGCAATTTTGTACCGATCACTTTTCTGTCTTTTTTTTTTTTCTTTAAATATTTTTATGACGATAATCCGTATATAATGCCTCTTCCCCCTGGTTTTCTAGTTGGTTGTAGAAGACCTTTTGCTTGTCTAAATAATACTTTTCAAATAGACAACTAAGTTAGATTAACACCTACAAACCTACACATTTTCTTTTTTTTTTTTTCTTTTTCTTTTTCTTTCTTTTCTCTGGCAAAATCTCCTCCTTTAAATGCTTTAAACTGCTCTCTCTCTCTCTCTCTCTCTCTCTCTCTCTCTCTCTCTCTCTTCTCTCTCTCTCTCTCTCTCACACAAAATTAGCTATACACTTTTTCTTTTATCTTTTATTTATTTATTTATTTTTTACGCAAATAAATACATCGGCTTGTTGTGTTACGCTGAGCACGCTAACTCAAGAAACGCACGCATGGCGTTTAGTGAATTCACAATATGCAAACCATTCAGTAAAGCCCACGTGTAAAATTGGGAGTCGAAGGGTCAGAAAAGGGCGGTACCCGTCTTAGACAATTACAACAATAATGATTATACATCGAATGAATTAACAGTTGGTGGGGGGTGTCAGGAAAATCTTCCGTCCCTCCCACAGTCGGAAACCTTGGAGGTCCCTCCCATATTAAAACTAGAAGCACTGTACATTTTCACTGCAGTTGTAATTGAATTGTCGGTAGTCGGTTCTCAAAAACGACCCTCGGCTTCCTTCCTTCTTTTTTATATTACAGGGATTATATGAATTTAAAAAAAAAAATAACTTTACAATTCCTCAACACAGGCGAATGTGATTTTCTTTATTTTTGTTTCTTATTCTTTCTTAAGAAAATCTTCAAACTTTCATTCTTTTTCTTTCATTCTTTTTTAAAAAATTCAGTTTCCTTTATTTCTATTTGAAGTGTGATTAATGACCACGTGTCTTTATTTGACGGAGAAAAATGCCGGTTGTTGCGTGTCTACAATCCAACACACACACACACATATATACACAAACACATACACACACGCAACTTACTGTAGCTCCTCCCACTTAGAGAAAGACACCCGTGAATATATAAACGATGATTACAAATTAAGAGTTTTATAAATTAATAATCCAAACAATCCGATTGCAACAACTGTAGCCCTATCATCAACAACGATCAGTCTATCTTGAAAATTGTCCATACAATTTTATTTCACTTTCTTTCTCTTTTACAAACGAACCGGCATTCTTGTTTGCTTTCGTATGAACGAAGCGAATCTTAACTTCCTTGTTTTGTGTGTGTGTGTGTTTTTTTTTTTTTGCCGCCAGCCTTCACACATTTCAGACAGGGTCGGTAGTGATGCAAACAGAACAAGGCGAAATTTGAGAACTACTACTTTTCATTCATCACACTTAAGTTTTTTTCTTCTTTTACTTCCTATCGTTTGTCTTTAGAAATCTTCTCTGTCTGTCTGTCTGTCTGTCTCTCTCTCTCTCTCTCTACCTATCTATCTATCTATCTATCTATCTATCTATCTATCTATCTATCTATCTATCGCGCTCGCTCGCTCTCTTAACTGTTAGCACAAACAAACCGGTAGTACTATTGTGATATCAATTCTATTCGTTTTCGAATGTTGATAACTTTTTTTTCGGAAATAACACTTAAAATGCATCTAAAGATTTCTGAAGGGAAAAAAATGCCAGGAAACTCCAAGAAATTAAGAAAAAGAAAAAAAAGAGAAAATGTCTTTAAGAGAAGACGCTGTAAATTGGAGAATTTGATGAGAGTGTGACCAAAAAGTTACGACACACTACGGTGGCTCATCTGATAAAGACGTTCATTTCATCCTTCTTCTTTTTCTACTTACATAATTTTCTTTTCAAAAATCACCGTGGAAAAAAAAGCGAAGAAAAACAAAGAGCAAAAAAAAAAAAAAAAAAAGAAAAGAAATGAAATGAAAACTAGTTTAAGCTGTTGAGCACGAAGTTTTTTTCTTTTACTTCTTTTTTTTTTTTTTGGTTGCGTCAATCCTCACAAAGAAAATTATTTTTATGAAAGTAATTTCGAAGAATGCACACACCGAAAAGTGGATATGTATGTTACGTTCATTTCTTTCATAATCTTTATGAGTGCCAACCAAAATTTAAATAAATTGGATTTCACAGAGCTCTGTGATTAATGGTAACAAAATACCACGAGTCTTTTGATAAAACTCTCTCTCTCTCTCTCTCTCTCTCTCTCTCTCTCTCTCTCTCTCTCTCTCTCTCTCTCTTATATATACAACACTAGAATTTATCTATCTAAACTGATATATTCTAGGATTATTCATAAAAGAATAAAATTACTTATTAGAAAAAAGAATTACTTTCTAAGTCTTATATTTTAATATTTAAAAAAA
>CM042173.1:40150884-40153384 GCA_023376005.1 Doryteuthis pealeii
CCTTAACAAAAAGAAATAACTGTAATATTATTCTTTACTTCCTATTTTAACTAAATAGTTAAATTAGGAATAGAGTAATTGAAAATGATGGAAGAGTTAGTTTCAAAGTTATTCTATTTTTAATCATACCCCCTCTGTTCCAAATCATGTTATCTGCATTTTTATTCAGTTTCATTGGCCTTTCTAATTTAATATGATATTTTATATATTAAAACTGAAATTCCTGCACCCGGAGCGTGCATATATTTGCTAGTATATATATATATATATATATATATATATAAAAAAAATTTTTTTTGTGATGAAACAAAGAAAATACAGTGCTCAATCACAAATTGTGAGAGCTAATATTTATATTATAGGGAGGTAACTTCGTTGGCATTATTACAAAAAAATGCAAATTTTGAAAAAAATTATTTTTAGTAAATCCGAACTACAACAGCGTCCGCAGAACTAACCGACGTTATTTGCGGTCCAAAATGTGACATTGAGTAAAGATCTTCAACAAACACCATGGGATCTTACTCAACAACCTGATGATTGCCCCTTGGCATGAAACCTGGGTCGCTGTTTATAATGAACATTGATCTGTGAAAACTCTGTAAAATAAATAAATATATATATATATATATATATATATATATATATATATATCTTAGAAATGAAGGAAAAACTCAACACCGTAATTCCATGATGAATTTATTTCGACCAAAACTGGGGCCTTTATAAATCTAAGTTGATTTAATATAGCTCCCCAAAATTTCGTCTCATCAGATGGTAGATCAAGGTAATTTCAATTACATAACGGAAGAATTTACTTCTCAAAAAAAATTAAAAAATCTTTTTACATTGTAAGACTGTCACCATGGCGACAGGAAGTCAAGTGAGAAAAAAGGATACTCTTTAAGGTCTAAAAAGATTATTATACATTGAGCTCTTTTTAGTGATTTAAAGATTCACTGTATTTATACATACTGGATCATACATAATAATAAAGTGTATCTTAGATATCACATATAGAATCATCCCTTACTACCAAGTTTTGGACTCTATATATATATATATATATATATATATATATATATATATATATAGCTATAGTGTGTGATTGTCACTGTTTCAGCTTTTACTGGAACGGTGTACCAAACGCGGTATTATTGGAAGAGTGCTCAATATAAAATGGAGCTGTTATATAATATGATAGAATAAACATATAAAGGTTTTACATATCTATTTATTTGATGACAAATGAACAGTCACAACCATTTTGGTTTCATGCGTAAGCAATCTTCAGGTGACGTTGTTTCAAATGCACTTGAAACAACGTCACCTGAAGATTGTTTACGCATGAAACCAAAATGGTTGTGACTGTTCATTTGTCATCAAATAAATAGATATGTAAAACCTTATATATTATTATATTATATATATTATATTTATTATATATATATATATATATATATATATATATAATATATATATATATATTATGTGTGTGTGTGTGTGTGTGTGTGTGTGTGTGTGATCAATGTACTAAAAAAGACCAGTAATAAGAATTAAGATGAGAAAATATAGTCTCACACTTCTTTGCAATGATCATCAGAAAATTGCTTGAAGAACGCTGTATTCCCTGCGTGGAACTCTAAGTCAGGGTGTGAATTAATTTTGAGTTTACATTTTACTATATATATATATATATATATATATATATATATATATAATTTCGGTTCATATCTATCTCCCCCTCCGACCAATCGGCTAGTTATATCAATCCCTAGCACCTATATGATTGCCTCAACCCTATTGCCTTTAGGCAAAGCCCCTACCCTTTTTATCATATATGTGCTAGAAGGCGGTGTGTGAGGGTCTTCATGTCCTAGAAATAACATTAAACTCTATCTGACGGTGAGGTTCCAGTTTTGGAGGTCTGGGAAATTGTAGCACCCCTTCATCCCCAATGCTCCCAGGTCAACTCTGACCCGTAGTGGTAGTACCTGTTAAGGTCCCATCTATGGGTTAAATAGAAAAATGTGTTTATAAAAAATTGAGTATCCATTAAGAATTAATTTATTTGAAAACTTTGGTGGCATTCAATGACCCACTGAGGTTGATATGCCGTAAAACAAACAAACCATATTTATTTCGGTCTGTTTATATTTACTTCTCTGTTTCTATCTATCTATCTATCTATCTGCCTATTTTTTTCTTTTTTTAATGATTGACGAAAATACAGGTGCAACATTCTGAAGGACAATGTCAATTTTTACCTGGGTTCTTCTTTTATCTTGGAACTTGTGCATTTGGTATTGATCCGTGTATATTCTCATTTATTCTTATACAGGTAGATTACCTGTAGGTATTATATTGTGTAAATTGAAACATATTTAGGATTTTTTTAAATATATATATATATATATATATATATATATATATATATATATATATATATGTATTAAAAAAAGAACCTAAAGGGATGTCATTGATTTTTATTGTTTTCATT
>CM042173.1:40158384-40165884 GCA_023376005.1 Doryteuthis pealeii
TTTTTTTCTTGTGGCAAATGCTCTCTCATAACTTTTAACAAAATTTCATATAATTCATAATTCACAGATTATTTAATGATTCTCAATAAATTTAACAAATTTTATTAACCCTTTTGCAGCAACATTTTCTAATTTTCAGTAACAATTAGTACTATATTTTACAGAAAAAAAAACAAAATATCTGTTTCAAAAAAACGTTTATTTAAAACCTTTGGTTTGGTTTGTTTTAATGGCATATCAACCTCAGTGGGTCATTTAATGCCGATAAAAATTTTGAAATAAAGTCATTCTTAATGGATACTCAATGTTTTCTATTTAACCCATAGCTGGGACCCTAACGGGTACTACCACTCCGGGTCAGAGTGGACCAGGGAGTAATGGTGATAAAGTGTTGTTCCACATTCCCCAAACCTCCAAAACTGGAACCTCACCACCAGATAGAGTTTAACGTCATTCTCAGGACATGTAGACTCTCAGCGCCTTCAAGCACCCATATGATAAAAAGGGTAGGGGCTTGCCATATGAGCAATAGGGTTAGGGGCAATCATATAGGTGCTAGGGCTTGACGTGACCAGCCGATTGATCAGAGGGGGCCTCTCCGACCGCCCGTCTAGCCCAAGAAAGGGCCAAAGTGGAGTATTACATGTCGTGGACTGCTCAACCACCTGGGTTCTATCCTTAAGCATCACGGGTCACCACGCAGAGGTGCAGTCGATGAATTCTAACACCCCAGTCGACAGGGCGGTTAAAACCTTTAAATTCCAATAAAATGTTTTGATATTCAATATAAATATTATGAATTAGTGTCTGAATAACTAAAAAAAAAAGTACATTTTTCAGGATAAAATCAGCAAATTTCACGCTTTTTTGTTCTCGTTATTTTTTTTTGTTGTTTTTTTTTTTCAGAAGATACATATATAAAGGTTGTCCTTTTCCATCCTTACAATCCCTACATTCATACAGGCTCGGTAAACAAAATTCGACAATAGTCGCACATGGCATGGCTATAAATAATTCGACAATGCAAGTGTAAAGAAAAATAAGGTATCTATGGTGTTGTTTGTTAACCTGTGATTTATTCTTAATATTTCGAGATAAAAATCTCTTCTACAGAAGATTTCTGAAAATGAAGCGGTTGCTAGCGACCGTCCATTTCGTTTTGTGTCTTATATCTTCCAAATTCTCTGCGTGTGTGTGTTTATGTGTGTGTTTATGTGTTTGCGTGAGTGTTTGTGTGTGTGTGTGTGTCTGTTCAACAATGTCTGATTATCATTCCAGGTTTGGCTTACCCCTTTTTTAATTACTAAGCATTAGTCTGTTTGTTTATTTCCAGGTCCATCTGATTCTCTTTGTGTGTGTGTGTGTGTGTGTGTGTGTGTGTGTGTGTGTTCGTGTGTGTGTAAACATAAAATAAATTTTTAAGTGCTGTACCGGTAGAACCTGAGATGAAGTGCTCTTGGCGTTTGGTGGAACTGAGCTCTATCATGTCTATAAATAAAAACTAAAAGCCAAAATGAATGAGCAAGGCTCTTTTTTTAAAAGAGCCGCATATTACATCAATTAATTGATGATGAGAAGTGAGAGCAACCATGAAATACTTAATCATATTACTATAATCTATGTTTCACAATTTATTGGACCACTTAAGAAATGAAATGAGATGATATGCTATATTATTCATAAGTAGTACTTACTCAAAGTGCCCAACACAGACGTGCTGGAACGAGCAAATATGAACAGCATGCCCGCCATTATCTGCGAGAGACGCCTGCGTCGGCTTTGGTCACGTCAGGAGGATGGACAAAGGCCGCATCCCCAAAGACCTACTGTATGGTGAATTGGTAGAGGGCATCCCGACCGGTAGGGAGACCACGCCTGCGCTTTAAAGATGTCTGCAAGAGGGACATGAAGACATGCCACATCAATACCAACACATAGGAGGCTTGTGCAGAAGACAGTGCGACCTGGGACGAGAAGGAGTGAAAAAGAGAGGAAAGTAGCCGCCACAGAAAAGAAAGCCAGAAGGAAGGAGAGACAACAGCAACTCCAGCAAGCATCACTGTTTGTTTGTAGTCACTGCACCAGAGATTGCCATTCAAAAATTGGTCTGTTCAGCCACTCACGCAGTTGCAGATGAATAAAATTGGACACTACGCCATCGTCTTTAGTAGAGGGGCGGCTGCCAACACAGTACTTACCCATACGGGTTGTAAGATAGTCATTATTAAAAATGAAGGATGTAGAGTTGCATTTATCAAAGTTTATGATAATTATTCGTGAGCAGTCGGCGGCGGCGGGGCGGCCTAATTTCGGTATCAGCCAGACAGCAAGGGAGTCTATCCCCCTTTTCACTAGCGCTAGACCAAGGAGATTGTTTTGGCGTCTGAGGCGGGATGCCACACCTAACATCAGCTCCTTGCTTTACCGCACAGTTCCCTGTGCTACTCATACGCTGAGTTAGCGAGGGCCGGGATCGAACCAGGAACTTTGTGGTTCCTAGGCGGACGCTCTAGCGACTGAGCTAATAGATAGATAGTTATAAGATGGTAATTATTAAAAATAAAAGACGTAGAGTTGCTTTGATCAAATTTTTCTCAGTCGGTATAGCGTTCGACTGGGAACCACAAGGTTCCGGGTTTGATACCGGCCCTCGCCAACTCAGAGTATGAGTAGCACAGGTATCTCTGCGGTAACGTGAGGAGCTAATGGTAGATGCTAAAATAACTCCTTGGTCTAGCGCGAGTGAAAAGGAGATAGACTCCCTAGCTGTCTGACTGATACTGACTTTAGGCCACCCCGACGACTTTACTTACTTTGACTTATTCGTAAACAGCACTTACCGATAGTACATAGGGTCACTAAGACGGCCATAATTATCTTTTTCATGGAATATTCACCTGGTGAAGGCCGAGTAATAGATCAGCCAATATATACGAGCAGAAAGAGAGGAAGAGAGGGAGGGCAGTGAGAAAAAGAGAGAGAGAGAGGAGAGAGAGAGAGAGAGAGAGAGAGAGAGGGAGATAGACCAGTGAGAAAAGATCAAGCTAGAGAGAGAGAGAGAGAGAGAGAGAGAGAGAACAGTTAGAAAAGTGCAAGCTAGAGAGAGAGAGAGAGAGAGAGAGAGAGAGAGAGAGAGAGCAGTGAGAAAAAGAGCAAGCTTGAGAGAGAGAGAGAGAGAAAACAGAAAAAAAGTGCAAGCTAGAGAGAGAGAGAGGAGAGGAGAGGAGAGAGAGAGAGAGAGAGAGAGAGAGAGAGCAGTGAGATAAAAAGAACAAGCTTGAGAGAGAGAGAGAGAGACAGAGACAGAGAGAGACAGAGAGCGAGAGAACAGTTAGAAAAAGAACAAGCTAGAGAGAGAGAGAGAGAGAGAGAGAGAGAGAGAGAGAGAGAAAACAGAAAAAGTGCAAGCTAGAGAGAGAGAGAGAGAGAGAGAGAGAGAGAGAGAGAGGGAAACAGAAAAAAGTGCAAGCAGGAGAGAGAAGAGAAGAGACAGAGACAGAGAGAGAGAGAGAGACAGAGAGCAGTGAGATAAAAGAGCAAGCTTGAGAGAGAGACAGAGACAGAGAGAGACAGAGAGCGAGAGAACAGTTAGAAAAAGAACAAGCTAGAGAGAGAGAGAGAGAGAGAGAGAGAGAGAGAGAAGAAAACAGAAAAAAGTGCAAGCTAGAGAGAGAGAGAGAGAGAGAGAGAGAGAGAGAGAGAGAGAGGAGAAAACAAAAAAAGTGCAAGCTAGAGAGAGAGAGAGAGAGAGACAGAGACAGAGAGAGAAGAGAGACAGAGAGCAGTGAGATAAAAGAGCAAGCTTGAGAGAGAGACAGAGACAGAGAGAGACAGAGAGCGAGAGAACAGTTAGAAAAAGAGCAAGCTAGAGAGAGAAGAGAGAGAGAGAGAGAGCAGAGAAAAAGAACAAGAGAGGAGAGAGAGAGAGAGAGAGAGAGAGAGAGAGAGAGAGAGAGAGTAAATCCATTCTTTCATTCATGTTATCTACTGAAGATGTACGAGGAGGCGCGTAGTATAAATGTTAGAGTCGTAGAAAATGGACTCGTCGACCTGAATTCAAATCCTGGGCAAGGCTGTTTGCATTTCACAAACCACTAGTACCCTTGGGAAAGGTATGAATCCTACTATACTCCCTCCAGTTATAGGAGAATAGTAGGGCAGACTGGGCTCTCCAAAAGAAATTGCATATGTACTCGAAGAATTCTTCACCAGCCAAAGGTTCATCGTTGCAGCCCAAAGAAAATTCCGACAGCATTTTGGAAAGCGAGAGGCACCATGCCGAAAGGTGATTCTTCGTGCTGTTACAAATTTCCGAGAGACAGCATCCGTAGAGATATAACAGCTATTTCAGTTGATATGCTAAACCACACTTTACGTAAATATAGAAATCGAGCTCTTGAATGTCTTAGTCATGATGGTGAACATCTCAAGGACATAATATTAAAATCTTAGATCACATTTAAAACATTTGTGTACCAGTTATGTAATAAATATTCTTAGTACTCTGTGTCGCTTTTGTAATCTGAGAAAATAGCATTTAAAATGTGTCCCATCATTATGGCTCATCCTATATATTAAGCTATGGGAAATGGACTCGTCGCCCCGAGTTCAAATCCTGGACGTGGTAATTGCATTTCACTTAGCGCTATTACACTTGGGAAAGGTATGAATCCTACTCTCCCTCCAGCTATGGGTAAATAGCAGGGCAGACTGGGTTCTTTAACCATGGCTAGGTAACCAGTCTAGGAGAAGGAAAATTCAAACCTGTTGAACTCCGCTTAAGAAATTGACCTTGTGTCGTATCCTGCTCGTGCGGAGGAGTTGGTAAATATATATATTAAGCTATGAATTTGAATGCTGATTTCCAAGACTGAAAGTTCCTCATTCTATTTAGGAGTTTGTCACACTCTTCCTGTCTTCCGTTTTCTCCCATTGATTTATGTCAAACTTCCTGGATGTCTATACAGAAGTGTCCTATTCAAATACCTGCCCAAATTACAACAAATTTTAGTTTAGGCAGCAAAGGGTTAAAAGCTTGAATGTAAATATTGTGTGAAGATTTTTCAGTAATTGTTGATGCCAATATACTCGCCCTGATTTCGTGCAATGAATTCAAATCTGCAACGCCATATATTTGTGTCAAATGCAGGAATTTACTCAAGCTTGTGCATACACAAGATGTTTTATTGAACACACCAATCTGCAGCAAATTTTTCACAATAGAATGGCGACAATTTGGCTTTTCTTTTCAATTTACACAAGAATAAACATCAATATTCGATATTATTATTACTAGCAAGAATATTCACTCTCGGAGCGTAAGTATTTAAGTTTTAATGTAATGAAATATATCAAATTAGAAAGACTAATGAAATTAAATAAGAACGTGTTAAAAAAAACCCACTAGAAACGCCAATGGCTGAAGCACGATCCTAATATTATCTTATCGTAATTTTAATTTTTAAGTGTCTTCTAAAATATGGGTAAAATCTTCATAACTATCATGACGAAAAGGAACATCCGGTGATAGTGAATGTGTATACATATTTATTTTGTCGTTAATTGTTTTATTTTCGTAGTGTCCTACGGACATACACACACACAGACTGGCCTTTATATATATATATATATATATATATAAAGGTATATATATAAGATTTTTGGATGTTTGTTTTTAGAAGCATTGTTGGATAAAGTATATATTATTATTTATATTTTTGCTTGAAGGCAATTACAATGCGTATATCATATAAAATTCGATAATTATAGAAAATAACCAGGACAGGTGAATTTGGCAAACGATTATGCGATGCTAGAACATCGTACAGTATGTTTCAACTTTATTAAGTCTCATCAGCGATGTATACTTAGTATACGTTAGTATACATCGCTGATGAGACTTAATAAAGTTAATATATATATATATATATATATATATATATATATATAGAGAGAGAGAGAGAGAGAGAGAGAGAGAGAGAGGGTGGTGTGGTGGTGATGGTGGTGGAAGGAGAAGAACATATAGATAAATAAAAAAGATAGATATAAAAAAAAAGGTAGCATAGTTTCACTTAAAGTCATACTTGTATAAAAAAAATGCCATCGAGTTCTTACTATCTATAGCTATTGAGATCTCCACGCAGTATATTACAAAATTGAATAACTAAGAGTTTTCTTTCTTTTCTTTTTCTTTTTTTTATTTCGTCATAGAATTTTGTCTGCTATATTTTTCACCCTTCATTAAATCTGTTATATATATATATATATATATATATATATATATATATATATATCGCTGACAACGAATTACGTCTTTCAATTCTTGAATCCTTATTGATCAGCAAATTCCGTCCTGAACTCTGTATACAAAAACAATCCTTCAATTTACTGTTATTCGGATCCAACAACCACTCCTCCAACAATAATAGTGTTGATAATAACTCTGCCTGTTCTCACAACTGTGCTACGTAATATATATATATATATATATATATATATATATATATATATATATATATATATATATTTTTTACTTCCACATCTGCGGATTTTACATATTATTCCTCGTACAAATATATATATATATATATATATATATATATATATATATATTTATCAACCCCTCCGCACGAGCAGGATGTGACACAAGGTCAATTTCTTAAGCGGAGTTCAACAGGTTTTGAATTCAGAGTTTTCCTTCTCCTAGACTGGTTACCTGAAGAGTGTGACAACCTCCTAAATAGAATGAGGGACTTTCAGTTTTGGAAATCAGCATTCAAATTCATAGCTTAATATATATATTTACCAACTCCTCCACACGAGCAGGATACGACACAAGGTCAATTTCTTAAGCGGAGTTCAACAGGTTTGAATTCAGAGTTTTCCTTCTCCTAGACTGGTTACCTAGCCATGGTTAAAGAACTCAGTTTGCCCTGCTATTTACACATAGCTGGAGGGAGAGTAGGATTCATACCTTTCCCTAGGTTATTAGCGCTAAGTGAAATGCAATTACCACGTCCAGGATTTGAACTCGGGACGACGAGCCCATTTCCCATGACTTTAACCATTACACCACGCGCTTCCAAATCCGTTATATCTGCTCCATAGAATTTACCTTTCTATTTCGTCGGGTTCTATTTGAATTCTAAACTGATCCTCACGAGTAAGTATATTTTTGCCTGTTTTAAAAAAAAAGTAATATTGCTCTGTTGTATCCTTTTTGTAATATGAAATTCACCTTGTCAGCATGTTTGAGCCCTGTCGGCTGAGGCTTTAGAATACACCGACTGCATCTCTGCAGAGGGGTAAGACTCCCCCAATGGGGCCACCTGTTAGCCGTGGGTGGAAACCCGTGATGCTTAAGAATAAAGCCCAGGTGGATGAGCAGTTCATGACATGCAATACTCCACTTTGGCCCTATCTTGGGCTAGACGGGTGGTCGGAGAGGCCCCCTCCGATCAATCGTCTGGTCACGTCAAGCCCAAGCACCTATATGATTTT
>CM042173.1:40173384-40180884 GCA_023376005.1 Doryteuthis pealeii
TGTCATTTTGGCGTTGTTATTTGAGTGGGAAAATTCCTTTTACTTTTTAAACTTTTGTAGCGTTAGTTTGTATTCGCCTGGTGGAGTTGTCTGCCCTTTTTAGTTTGATGATGCCCACCAGGGGCACCATAGTATTTAAGCGCCGGTTTCAAACACTTTCGCTCTCTTTATAGTTTCAGCAACTACGAGCCACATGGGGTAGATTCTATCTAAACCCTCTCGTGGGGCTCCGCCCCCCTTACATTACTGTAAGTCCTCACAGCATGGACTATTCCTAGTCTCATGTCTGTGCCTTTTATTGTATATCTGTATCATTCATGAATGTGTCTATCTTTATTTGTGTACCTCTTTTTGTATGTACTCTTTATTATGAACGTTGTATCTACTGTTATCCATGTGCTGTGTATATTAAATGTTTGTCTATTAATCTTCGTCGGAGTTATTTGTATCCAAAGTATGTTGAACTTTGCACCAACCTTACACTTTTAAAAAATATATTTTCAACCTGTGGTTCATTAAAACTGGATGGTAACACATGGATTCGAAAAAAAAAAAAGACTGTCAATAAAATTCGATATATTTGTGGTATTTACTTCAAGGTTTTTTGTATCAATAATATTCGATAGGTTATAAGTTGTTGTATCGTCGAGGTAGAAATGATACATAGAAAAATGGTGTGCATAATACATTTATTCGGGACCAGCATCCAGTGCCAACGCATACATACAAACACAGAACAAATAAGTACAAACAATTAACAAGACAAAACTTACACTAAATAGAGGAGGACCAAAAGCGGTATATCCAAACGCAGTAAAGTCAGTCTGATTATTATTCAGCTTGTTAATCCACTTTAATCATAGGCTATTTTAAGGCTATGAGCCAGTCCATCTGGTAGAGTGCTGAAGGGGTGCTAGCTACTCTACAACACAAGTCAATTTTTAATCTTGTGAATACCTTTATATATATGGCTAATTAATGCCCGAAGAAGATATCAGAATATCTGAAACATGTGTCGCAAATGTAAAATAATAATAAAAAATTAAAAAAAACTTAATCCATTTTGCGGAACAATTGGAACACATGACCTTTAGGCACCCCTTTTTGATCTCGATTAAGAAAGGGCATATTTTTCATTTACACCGTCAATATCCGGTTGTTTTACCAGACGATTTTTAGATTTTAAAAAAATTACAAAATTAACCGCTAACCCTAACCCCTAACAAACAACCGGATATTGATGATGTAAATGAAAAACATGTCCTTTCTTAATCGAGATCAGAAAGGGGTGCCTAAAGGTAATATAGTAATAAAAAAACTAACTGGATAGAAATCATGAAACTGTTACAATTAACATCTGAAAACAAAAAAAACAAAACAAAAAACGCCTTATTATTCAAGAGAATTACACAAAAAAAAAAAAGAAAGAAAAAATGGCGGTTTGAAATTATTTCAAAATGGCCCAAAAGAAAAACTAAACAAAATGGCAGAAAATAAAACTAAACAAAAATATCGAAAATTATTAACGGATAAATATGTTTATACTTTTATGCTGAGAAAACTTGTAATATCTTAAAATTTGATTATCAATATGTTATAATTTCCTCATAACTAGAAAGAAATGTCATTTAAATAGACAAAGAATAAAATTTATTGATGTGAGGTAAACATCAAAGGAATTGCAAAAAAAAGGAAATAATTTTGGAATCAAACGAAGAAAAAAAGAATCAAACAGACGAATAGAATTAAAGAGAAGAAAAAAAATAACCGACAATGAAATTTAACATCATTAGTCCTAATTTTGTTTATTATTTGTGTATTTAAATTCGTTTTGTGAAGATCGAAAAGACAACTCTGCCAATTTGGGAATGTGGGAAAAAAATCCATTTCGCAAAGGAAAGTGGCGGGAAGATAGAAAACTTGTTTTTATTTTTTTATCTGCTGTGTCAGTTCAGTGTTGATTATAAAAGGAGAATGGGGACAGCCCTGTAGAAAATGTCATAGCAAATTAATATATTGAACCTTAGATACAGCATTTAATAGCATAATATCCCCGGACATATAGGACTCTCTACTTAGGCAGGAGATATTAACAAAAAATTGCTGAATGGTATCTTAAATGTTATTAGAATTTCATCCACGTTCTCAGCTCGGCCCAATTCTAATAAAAAGTCTCTATTCGGGTATTACACACACACACTCACACACACACACACACACACACAAGAGAGAGAGAGAGAGAGAGAGAGAGAGAGAGAGAGAGAGAGAGAGAGAGAGAGAGAGAGTTATATATATGTGTGTGTGGTTATGTGAAAAGTTTCTTTTCGTGCATTATATATATATATATATATATATATATATATATATATAAGTTTTGTTGAACTGTACAGACAATTCTTGTCGGACAAGTTCTTGGTTGATCCTTTCTAATTTTCGGGCCATCTTTTTGGTGTCGGGGTGTAACTGGTGTAACAGTCCACCAAAGGTTTCAAAACGAGCGCTTTCGGCAATACAGTTTGGATATTCTCTGACTCATTAGGCTTACTATTATATATATATATACATGTTCCCAATTTTCAGTCACACACACACACACACACACACATATTATATATATATATATATATATATATATATATATATATATATATATATGTGTGTGTGTGTGTGTGATTGAAAAATGCGAATATATATATATATAATAGTAAGCCTAATGAGTCAGGGACTATCTACCTAGGTTTCTCCTAATAGATCATCAGAATAATTCTGGCTTACTATTATTTATTGGCACTACTCAGTGTATTGAGCACTTTAGTATATTTAACTTAGGCAATTTTTTCAGCGTTTTTTTTCTTTCTTTTGTCCTTTATAATAGTAGCGACTGATTATTTTCAGATGCTGCATATATTTTGGTATTCTCTTTTTTTGTGTATTTTTTTTTCTCGCGGCAAAAATTTGTATTTTGTAATTACAAATTATAGATTTTTTTTTACACTTTTGTGTGTGTGTGTGTGTGTGCGCGCGCGCGTGTATCATTCCCATTTTCTGCTAAAATCGTTTTGTATCAGTAAAATACAGCGCTCTATGCAGCAATAGCACAATATTTCTAGCATGAAATAAAATAAAACAGGGTGTAAATTCACCACTATGTATTTCACGTCACCGGGTGAGCTAGTATCGTCACCTCTAAAGTCACTATGTATATTATACATACTAGCAAATATATGCACCCTCCGGGTGCAAGTATTTAAGTTTTAATATAATAAAATATCATATTAAATTAGAAAGGCTAATGAAACTGACTAAGAATGCAGATAAAAAGATCTGCAACAGAGGGGGTATAATCGAAAAATAGAACAACTTTGAAACTAACTATTCCATCATTTTCCCTTACTCCCGTTTCATTGGTAAATTTTCCTAATTTAACTATTTAGTTAAAATAGGAAGTAAAGGATAATATTACAGTTATTTCTTCTTGTAAATAAATTTCTTTTAAGATTTATATACGAGATTTTTGTTTATATTTCTTAAGATAAAACCAAACAATTAGAAATCAATAATACCAAGCACATATTATTAAAATAAAATTTTAAATATCAATATGCAAATTAGCCTTCTCGTTCAAACTGTAAATCGCTATTTTGTTGTATATATAAATACAATTGCATGTTATTAGTACGTAGATATGGTCAACAGTATTAATAATGTAAAACAATTTTTATTAATAACTGAAGGTTTAAAAGAATGAAATCATGGAGAATTTGACGTAAATAATTAAAGGAATTGTGACTTGAGTAGTAATATAGTTTCGGCTTCAGACAAAAATGCAGTCTATCTCCATTATATATAGAGATATAGATATATATTATATTATTTATAATATATTATTATAGTCATCCACAGACACGTGTTTCGACCTATCAAATCTCTTCAGTGTGGCTAGACATTTTGTGAGCTAACTACAGCCGGGGTAGAACTCCGATCGATTCAGTAGCAGTCGGACAGCTTAAACGCTCGAGCATCCTCACCCACAGAATGCGAAGGGGATTTTAACTGTTTTAATACACACATCTGTATGTAAAGGCCGCCATAGAGTGCTCCTTCACTCTTATAGGAAAGCTTTGCGTTTACGCTTTAGTTGACGGTTATCAGCGAAATACCTTTCAAAGTGCTCAACCCCATATATTATTATATATATGTTATATCTTTCTCCCGCCTCAGCCTCACACCTTCCAATGCATCCTCCTTCTCCTCTCTTTCTTCCGCCCTCCATTCCACCTTTTCACAATATATACACAACAGTTCTATTTTCAAACAAACATTTCGGATGAAACTTCGTAAATACATAGAGACGAAATATCAATTGATTGAAATTGTTTGTGTTTTACCCAATTTTTACGTCAATTTTTAATTATATATATATATATATATATATATATATATGTGTGTGTGTGTGTGTGTGTGTGTGTGTGTGTGTGTGTGTGTGTGTGTGTGTGTGTGTGTGTGTTAGTTAGTCTTTCGCGTTGTCTTGACGATAAGTGGCTAATATGCTACTTTGAAACCAATGGTAACAATCGCACATTAAATGTATCATACGCTATAATGAACACACACACATATATATATATAATGACTTTTTACATAATTTGTGTGCGTCTGCCCATTACGGATAATCGTGTAATATCTTTGTGCTCATATTTTCCGTGAGCGGTTTCCAATTTCTTAAAGTATTGGATGCTATCTCATACTGATTTATTTTAACAGTATTCAACATATTTTTTAATTTTGTTTTTACATGGAATTATCCTCAAATTTCTTCACATAATTTAATTCTGTTTCCCTTAAAGTTCTGTCATTACATATGAGAACAATTACATTTTTTTTTTTAAATTTGACGCTGTCTTTTGGTTTGTGCTCTAGAAAAAAAGAGCAAAACAAGTCTTTTTCCTTACGAAGTTGCATTTCGCACCTGAAGAAGGCCGGAAAATGTACCAGTCAAAATGTTGTGTAAACAACAAAAATGAGAAAGAAGTCAATTGTTTGAATAACTTTGGATCTAACTAATTTCATTTTTAAAAAAAGTTCGTTTCTGATTTATTCTATATAATTTTATCTTATTTTAATTTTTTCCTTTATGATTCCCACTCACATGGTTGAGCACTGTGGGGGGTCATTAATTGTAACTTCACCGTTTGGCATTAGTCGTTACCCGTCTGTTTACAGATTTGAGTTCTCTGGTGATTGTAAAAACATACCGCCGTAAAGTATGTAGCAATTAATTGTTCACCCTAGACTAACGGTCGCTGAGAGCCGCAATGATAAGGAACTTGGCAGACGAAAATTCTGTCGGGTTTCGATCCCGGCTAGAGGTAACTGTTAAAAAGTCGAGCCTCACTGATGAGAAGTAAACTTCGAAACACGTGCCAGTGGATAACTGATACATACACACACACACACACACACACACAACACACACATATATATATATATATATATATATATATATATATATATATATATATATTGACCATGTGCGTTATGTCCGCCCCTTCCCAACCTTTGTGCTGATATATTAGTAGGTAGAATTGTTGCATACTGAGGTTTTCACAGTACCAAATCGATATAATGTTGTATACGCTTTCTTACTTTTTACTTCTAGTCGTCTTCTCTTCTGACCGGCTTTGCTATTCTGATCGTCTATCATCTTGGTCTGGAATCTTCTATGGGGATTTCGGTCTGATCGTCTATGGGGATTTCTCTTTATCAGAAGCCCTGTGTCATTATTAGTTTTTAGGTAATAAACACAAGACTTCGATTTACGTTGATGTTACTTTATTTCCAAATCCCCAACCAGACATCTGCGCAGTTGAGGGACCGCGTGTATAACACGACTTACCCCTTCGAGCTCGCTGCTACCTTCTAACTGCTGAAATACTTCTATCCTTAAACCAGAAGACAGGGTCTTCTATGCCTTCCGGTTCTCACGATTTATCCCCGGAAGGCAAGGTGAGGTCAAGCGTTGTCACTCATCCTTCAAGACCGTGGGCTGCACTAATCATCATTATGTTTCTTCAATACCTTATATAAGTATTAGGGATCCAATAATTATGTAACATAATCTTTACTTTCCAGCACGGGTTTAGAAAGTACAAGACACATGGACTTTTATTTTTAAAATAATTCAATTTGAATTACATTTCATAAACTTTATAGAGTCGAAACAGGCGCTTGTTAGCACAATCTATAGTATTAAAAAAAAATTCTCTATACCTTAAAGTGTCGGATTTGATTCCATTTTTCAAACACTTACATACAATTTTATATAACTTTTAAGAGAAGAATTTTAGGAATTAATTTTGGAAATTACAGGAGCCGTTAAGCTGGAATCGAGGTTAGCGTCTAATATTTCGACGCACCACCGCTGGCGTTTCATCTATACTGATTAGATGGAGTAGAGGGGGATTTTTTAAGTTAGTCCCGCAGATCCATTACTACTGAATCATGAGTTGAATCCTCGTGGGATGCCCCATTTAAATCCCTATGTAAAAAAAATAGACCTTGCATTGATCCAGCTACTCTGAAAATAAATGTTAATGTATACTATCTAAAATATTAAATGAAAAAAAAAATCCATGCTGTTATCATTTAAATTTAATTTTTTAATTATATTCACGAATATGAATCAAATCTCCATTATTTTTGCTCAAAAACCAAGCCTTGGTGATATTTAATATGTATATATATTTACTTTGTCGTTAATTGTTTTATCTTCGAAGTTTCCTCCGGACATTCATGTACACACAACTGCCCTTTATATATGTATAGATTTCATCTGGACATACATACACACAACTGCCCTTTATTATGTATAGATTACATTTGTACATACATACACACAACTGCCCTTATATATGTATAATTTCATCGGACATACATACACACAACGCCCTTTATATATGTATAGATTTCATCTGGACATACATACACACAACTGCCCTTATATATGTATAGATTACATTTGGACATACATACACACAACTGCCCTTTATATATGTATAGATGAATCTTTCTTCGATTTAATATGGAGGAATGTTTTATTTTGTTCTTTCTTTTATTTAAAAAAAATTGAAATAGATCACTAAGTAGGACTGAGCCTATTCTAGTCGTGACCACCTCAATCTGAGATTTAAGTGGTTTGAATTCAGAGTTTTCCTTCTCCTAGACTGGTAGCCTAACCAAGGTTAAAGAGCCCAGTCTGTCTACTATTTACCCATAGCTTTGGGAGAATAGTTGGATTCATACATTTCCCAAGAGTATTAGCGCTATGTGAATTGTGGCTTCGTCCAGGATTTGAACTCGGGTCATTTCCGACGACTCTAACCAGTACACCACCCGCCCTACTAGGATTGCCATTCCGGGACTAAAAAAAAGGGGGGGGGGTGGAATCAAATGTTGATTTTTAGCGTGTGGATATCAATAACAAGATTAATCGTGTGATGC
>CM042173.1:40185884-40188384 GCA_023376005.1 Doryteuthis pealeii
CGTTTTTAGATGTAAATGTTTTTTTAATCCGGACTCATCGAGAGAGAAGCAGAAAATAATTTGAATTCAAACAAGGCTTCCGGTTTGAATTTAGATTATTTTCTGCTTCTCTCAAAAACGAACCTAATTATCATTATGCTCTGATGATGATTTTTTATAAATAGAAATATTGTTCAATATTAGCAATGACAATTATATAAAAATATATTAATTTTAACAACATTGTGTGTTTTCATACCCTTATAAATATATATAACAGAAAAATTGCAGAAACATATATATGTGTGTGTGTGTGTGTGTGTGTATTGATCAAAGCCTGAAGAAGATACCAGAATATCTGAAACACGTGTTGCGTATATAAAATAAAAAGAATAAAACATTTTTTCTGGGAACAATACATTTTGCGGACCTTCTTCTTTCTTATAAAATATTAAATTTTCTCCCGTTGGAACCAGAACAATATTATATATATATATATATATATATATATATATATATATATATATATATATATATATATATATATATATATATATATATACTAGCAAGAATATGCACACTCCGGACGTATTTAAGTTTTAATATAATGAAATATATTAAATTAGAAAGACTAACGAAATTAGATAAGAACGCATATAAAAAGATTACACTTATTTTAATTATATTTTAATTGTTTTTTAATATAAAATCATTCATAAGATTAATTTTAATATGTTGGAGAATTAAAAAAAAATAATTTAAGAGATCAATAGCACCAAGTGATTATTTATTAAACCCGTCTTTTTAAAACCAATACGCAAATTAACCACACCATATATTATGTAAATCTTTATTTCTTAGTGATATATAACACACATTGCAAGATTTTAAACAAATTAATAAAAAGGGCTGTTTTGAGGCAAATCTAACTCAGATTTTTATAGAGATGTCGTTAATAAATAAAATTTATTCTATGTATTAATGATTTTACTATTAATAAAATAATCATAGATAAACTTTCAACATTTCTGAAGGTATCGTGATGTAGTTTTGGTTACAGACACTAAATGTCAATAGTAATAATAATAATAATAATAATAATAATAATCATAATAATAATAATAATAATAATAGTAATAATATATGTAATGTAATTGGATACTCTAGTGGTGAGAGTGAAAATAATAAATCCCCATTACTATCTACTAATAAAACAATGAGACGGTAATTCAAACGTTTATATATATATATATATATATATATATATATATATATGAACTGCATATATATATATATATATATATATATATATATAATATATATACATATATATATATATATATAAGAAATTGAAATTTCACGTCCTATTATTGCAGTCATATATATATATATATATATATATATATATATAATATATATATACACACAACACAAACACACACACACACACACCACACACACACACACACATATATATATATATATATATATATTATATATATATATATATAAAACATATAAAATAAGTTAATAATATAAGTTAAGAAAAATAAGTGAAATATAAGTTAAAACTTATATGAGTTATAATACTATTAAATAATATATAAATACTAAATATTCTCAACACAATATGGTAAATGACTGTATAGCGCAGGAACGGAAGTAAGAATGAGGATGAAAAAAAGCTTTCATGATCCTGAATATTTTCATTAATATTACAATATATGTATAATACCAAAAATAAGTAAAAATTTGGTCCCAGGAAAAGGGTAAGATGTAGAAGCCACCAACCATATACATTTAAATTGCTGCATTATATAAGACTAGCAGCGGCTACCCGGCATCGCCTGGGTGGAGAGTTAGTCCCGCAGATCCCTTATTACTGAATCGTGAGTTGAATCCTCATGGAATGCCCCATTTAAATCCCTCTGTAAAAAATAGACCTTGCATTGATCCAGCTACTCTGAAAAGAAATGTTAATGTCTACTATCTAAAATATCAAATGAAAAATAAAGATCCCCTTTTTGATCTCGATTAAAAAAGGACAGGTTTTTCATTTACAATATCCGGTTGTTTTAACAGACGATTTTTTGATTGAGAAAAATTTTTTAAACTAACCCCTAACCCTAACCCCTAACAAACAACGGGATATTGACGGTGTAAATGAAAAACATGTTCTTTCTTAATCGAGATCAAAAAGGGGTGCCTAAAGGTAATATGGTCCAAATAATTTTGTGATTTTGGATAGACTTATACGAGTTGGTACTGGAAAGTTCTACAATGACCTGAAACAATTAAACCCACATGCTATTCAAGATATACATCTCATAGTTCATCGTTTCCGCAGTTACTCAAAGGAAGAAAGAAAGAAAACTGTAATAAAGATAAAGTTTTAACCCACTCCCAACAAGTTATTTCTCTTCTTGATTATGGCTCTGGCCTCGACAAAGCATCAGTTACTTCTGAATAGCGTTTATAATCCTCAGTGGATGCCCCGTAAAAATTCCCATGTAAAAAAAAA
>CM042173.1:40195884-40198384 GCA_023376005.1 Doryteuthis pealeii
AGTTAGACATTCCCCAAAATTTGAGCTTCCAATTCTAAGAATTGGCGGAGTTATGTCGATTGAAGGGAGTGGGTGACATGGCCTGGATGATTTAACATGGAATTACCCTTATACAAATAAAGATTAAAAAAAAAAATACTGAGTTTTTTTTAAGCATGAATAACTGTAAGTGTTGGTGTTTAAACTAGATTAATGTTTAAAAGATATACATGACTTACCACTCGTGTTAGAATTGGTGCTGTAAGTGATATTTAATTTGGGAGATATATAGTAATTCTTATATTGCTGTTAAAGGCAGATGTATGTCTTTTTGTAGTTAATAGATTTTTATTGGAAGGTGGCTTATGTGTTAAAAAGTATTTAAAAAATTATTCACTGAGGAGGATTACTAATGGATTTAATATTTTAACGAAAAGTAAATTGGATAATTCTTAATTTTTTTTTTTTGTATGTGGGATATTGAGGGTGGTAGGTATTATTGTGGAATTTATTTTTTTGGGTGGGTGGGGGAGGGGTGGTAATAATGTTAAGGCCCCGAAACCTCGTTCGACCCTATGGTCTTTATCTGATGAAGGATATATTGGAACGAATCCTACATAAAACACAACTTATACCTAATACTATTTGTAAATGTCTAAAAAGTTTAGGTAAAACAATTGAAACGAGCTACCTCTCCAATTAACCTGCCACCCCACATTGTGCCCAGAAGTTTAAACATGAGAATAAATTCAATAACTTGGCTCAAAATGATCGCCTGGGGCTGGTTGGGTGTTCGTTAAAACAGTAATTTTATTCTCTACATGGTGAATTTTTTTTTTCAAAAAAATATAAATTTTTGGGGTTTTGGGCCCGATTTCCTCAGTTTTGTTCCTTTGTCCACATTTTTCCACGTATTCTTTACTATATATATATAAGTAAAGAAATAACAAAAGACTTAGAGATTTAGCATTATAGTCTATTTAGCATTTATATTTAAATCTCTAAGTCTTTTGTTATTTCTTTACTTATAAATTTGCTCTGTGACTCTAACATTAAGAGCACACGTTGAGCTCTCAAACTGCGACAGGTTTTTTAAATAAAACTCTTGTGTCGTAAGGAAGATTTCTTCTCTGGACTTTTGGATTATATATATATATATATATATATATATATATATATATATATATATATATATATATATAGTGTGAGATGGTCACTGTTTCAGCTTTTGCTGGAATTGTGTACCAAAGGCAGTATTATTGGTAGAGTGCTCAATATAAAATAGAGCTGTTATATAATATAATAAGATAAATATATAAAGGTTTTACATATCTATTTATTAGGTGACAAAGGAACATTCACAACCATATTGGTTTCATGCGAGGCAATCATCAGGTGAAGATATTTAAAATGTCTTCATGTGTTTTATTTGAAACATCTTCACCTGATGATTGCATCGCATGAAACCAATATGGTTGTGAATGTTCCTTTGTCATCTAATAAATAGATATATAAAACCTCTATATATTTATCTTATTATATTATATAACAGCTCTATTTTATATTGAGCACTCTACTGATAATACTGTCTTTGGTACACCATTCCAGGAAAAGCTGAAATAGTGACCATCTCACACTACAATATATATATATATATATATATATATATATATATATATATATTATATATATATATATAAGTAAAGAAATAACAAAAGACTTAGAGATTTAGCATTATAGTCTATTTAGCATTTATATTTAAATCTCTAAGGCTTTTATTTCTTTACTTATATATTTGCTCTGTGACTCTATAAACTTTTAAAAATAAAACTCTTGTGTCGTAAGGAAGATTTCTTCTCTGGACTTTTGGATTATATATATCTTATTATAATGGAGATTGTGAGTTTGTCTGTCTGTAACCGAAACTATATTACTATACAAATCACAATTCCCTTTGTTATTTACATCACATTCTCCAACCTCAATTATTAATAAAATTGTTTTACATTATTAATACTGTTGACCATATTTACATGCTAATAACACGCAGTTGTACTTATATATACAAGAAAATAGCGGTTTACAGTGTGAATGGGAAGGCTAATTTGTATATTGATCTTAAAAATTTGATTTTAATAAATATGTGCTTAGTATTATTGATTTCTAATTGTTTGGTATTATCTTAATGAGTATGAGCAAATATCTCGGGGATAAATCTTAAAAGAAATCCATTAACAAGAATAAATAACTGTAATATTATTCTTTACTTCCTATTTTAACTAAATAGTTAAATTAGGAAAATTTACCAATGAAAGACGGGAGTAATGGAAAATGATGGAAGAGTTAGTTTCAAAGTTGTTCTATTTTTCAATCATACCCCCTCCGTTCCAAATCGTTTTATCTGCATTTTTATTCAGTTTTATTAGCCTTTCTAATTTAATATGACATTTTATTATATCAAAAGTTAAATACTTGCACCCGGAGGGTGCATATATTTACTAGTATATATATATATATATAT
>CM042173.1:40203384-40245335 GCA_023376005.1 Doryteuthis pealeii
ACCAGCTTCATTTCGATGTATGATACATGTTTCTATGTTGGTAATTATACCTGTCCTAAACAAAATGGCATTACTTTTTGACTCACCCTCGTACATGCGTAAAAGTTAGTTTAAAGTTAGTTTAAATTCTTTAGAAATGTGTCTGTATGTCCATCGACTATCCATTTTGCCTTTTCTTTCTTTCATCTTTAACTTCTGAGTGTCCATGTAAATCAACATCTTGGAACATATGACCTTTAGGCACCTCTTTTGCTTTGCTGACTCATAAGTACATTTTTTTTTCATTTACACCGTTAACATTCGATTGTTTGTTAGACGATTTTTAGAGGTTTTTAAAAATTATAAAACTAACCCTAACCCTAACCCCTAACCCTCACCCCTAACAAACAACCGTATGTTGACGGCGTAAAAGAAAAAAATATACTTATGAATCAGCAAAACAAAAGGAGTGCCTATCTGTTGTCCCTATCTATCTATCTATCTATCTATCTCAGTCTGTTTGTTTCCATCTATTTATCTATATCTGTCATTTCGTATCTATCTATCTATCTATCTATCTATCTATCAATGCAAAGATCTCACTTTTTCTATCTATCTATCTATTTATCTATCTCAGTCTGTTCATATCTATTTTTAATCAATCGGTGGATTGATCTTTTCCTCTCTCTCTCTCTCTCTCTCTCTCTCTCTCTCTCTCTCTCTCTCTCTCTCTCTCTCTCTCTCTATCTATCTATCTATCTATCTATCTATCCATCAATCAATCTCAATATGTTCATATCTATCAGCCTGTCCATCTCTCTCCCCACTATCTGTCTTTCGCAATCTACCTCTGTTTATCTATCAATCTATCTATCTATCTATCTATCTATCTATCTATTTGAATATGTTCATATCTATCCGCCTGTACATCTCTCTCGCCCCTATTGTCCCTTGGATTATTTGCCTTTTAACAAATTTATCTTCGTTTATACAATACATCAGTTTTTTTCCTGTTTTATTTTTCTTTCTTTTAGTGAATCGTATTTTTAAATTTAATCCACCATTCATCTGTTTTCTTTTGATTGTTTATTTTTTGCACTCATCGAAATAAAATTTGTTTTTCTTTTATAAGATTTTTAAAAAAAATTAAGCTATTGTTTTTTTTGGTTTTTTTCAAACAAAAATAACAGAATACTTAATGAAATTTAATTTTAATTTACGTTTCAAAATTGAGTAGCAAACCCGGAACCTTGTGGTTCCAAGGCGTATCCTCTCCTGCTTGAGCTAAACCGGGTCTAAAACGGAAGGAAAGACAAGATAGGCTCATTTACAGACACGGAAATTTTATATATATACATAATATACATACAATTTAATTTCTGTTTTGTTTTACGGCATATCAACCTCAGTGGGTCATTTGATGCCGATAAAGTTTTGAAATAAATAAATTCTTAATGGATAATACAATTTTGTTTATAAATACATTTTTCTATTTAACCCATAGATGGGACCCTAACAGGTACTACCACTCCGGGTCAGAGTGGACCTGGGAACATTAGTGATGAAGGGGTGCTCCACATTCCCCAAACCTCCAAAACTGGAACCTCACCATCAGATAGAGTTTAACAACATTCCCAGGACATGTAGACCCGCAGCCACTGCCTTCTAGCATCCATATGATAAAAAGGAGTTGGGGCTTGCCATAAGGGCAATAGGGTTGGGGCAATCATATAGGTACAAGGGCTTGACGTGACCAGCCGATTGATCGGAGGGGGCCTCTCCGACCGCCCGTCTAGCCCAAGATAGGGCCAAAGTGGAGTATTGCATGTCATGAACTGCTCATCCACCTGGGCTCTATCCTTAAGCATCACGGGTCGCCACCCACGGCCAACAGGGGGCCTCATTTGGAGGGAGGGGTCTTACCCCTCTGCAGAGGTGCAATCGGTGCATTCTAACGCTCCAGCCGACAGGGCGGATACAATTTAAGTATCCAAAAAATTATCATAGGATATTTTTAAGATCCCATCTCCTTCATCCGACGACATAAATAAAATTGGTGTGTTGTCTTCAATAGGTAGTTGCTCTTAGTCTAGTTGTCTGGTTGATGAGAATATATCTGTTTTGTATGTTGTATTGTCGACAACCGTGTTATCTTATTCGGCCATTCAGAGATGCTTATTATACTGGTACTTAAAGAAATATCAACTTTTCTCAACATTACACCAGTGCAATTCATTTTTGTTTTAACCTTTTAACATTAAACTTTTTTTTCACTTCTAAGTTCAACACCAGCGTATTATTTTTTCTCTCGTGTCTGTACGCTGCGTATACTTATATATTTTTTCTTATAATGGTTTCATTTTATTTTATTTTATTTTATTTTCCATATGATTACTAGTGTTTTTTTTTTCTTTCTGTCGTTTCTATTTCCTTGCGGCTTCATTTTTTGCATCTCTTCTTTCTGTTGTTCATCTTGATTCTATCTATTCGCTATCTTTTTTTTTACTCATTTAGGACTTTGCACGCTGTTGTGACATTGGTTAACAAAAACATAGCAAGTCACCGCATACCAAACCAACGTATATGTTGCATAACTCTTCTAATATCTGATTATATTTGGTGTCTTGTTCTTAAATTGTCGGGGATCAAATCTAGAGCCGATTTAGCTGCAGACTCAGTGTTTTGACCGTAAGCCGAAAGATCGGGAAATTTGAAATTCTTGAGGTTTTTTGTTAAATGTAAAAAGAAAAAAAAGAAAGAAAATGCACTAGAAAAGTTGAAAAAAAGAAAGACTTACAGTACCTGGAGTTTTCAAGCGGTCTCCCATCCAAGGCGTTACGCGTCTAAAATTCGAGTATCCGTAGCCGCTCGCTACAGGCCAAACATATCCTGACCCGCTTTGTTTGTGGGGACTGGGAATCAACTTGTTCATAGGGCTGCCTTTCAGTCTCGTCACACTGTGTGTGGCTTTTCTCTATTAATTCAAAGAAATTGTATTTTACCAGTTTACCGCCAATTTAAATTGCCCTGCACAACCCACCAAAAATGATAGGCTATTCCTACGTTTCTAGTTATACCTTTACCTTGTATATTGTTATACTATTGAATAGAGGAAGTTATTTCTCTTGCCCCCCTTCTCTCTCGCTCCCACCTCTTTCTCTTCTTTTTAGAATGGGCTTTTATTTATCAATATTTACCAAAATTACCTTATTACGTCACCGCCTTGTTGGCCGGGACTGTAGAATACACAAACTGCACTTCTACAGTGGAGTAACACCCCATTCATAGGCCACTTATTAGCTGTGTCTTTTGAAAGGGTCCAAAAGATTCAAGGTAATATCAATCCTTTGAAAGTCTCTCCAGCAAACGAAACGCAATTCCTTTCCCAACTGAACACGCCACTCTCACATCAAATCGCAGTCGTCAGATTTCACTTGCCGTCCAAACACTTTCTTCCTCACTCGCCCTGTCAGCGACAGTCCGTCATTATTTCTGCTCGTTCGAATGCGCTTATGCAAATTCGGATATACTTTATTTGGGTCTCTACTAACAATGCCTCAGCTACGAGGAGGTAGCGAGTTCGAATATCCGTAGCCGCTCGCTACAGGCCAAACATATCCTGACGCGCTTTGTTTGTGGGGGCTGGGAATCCGCTTGTTCATAGGGCTGCCGTTCAGTCTCGTCACACTGTGTGTGGCTTTTCTCTATTAATTCAAAGACATTGTATTTTACCAGTTTACCGCCAATTTAAATTGCCCTACACAACCTACCAAAAATGATAGGCTATTCCTATCCATTATCTAACAATATATGTAATTCTAACTAGCGGCACAAATATCGAGTGCTCACCCTTTCACGGTTCTAAATGATTCTATTGTTCGTTAATCTATTTGCTCTTTGGTATAACAACCCAGTATAGCGTTGTCCGTTTTTAGCGCCGTCTAATTTACGGCTGCCGGTTTATCTCAGTCGATAGAACGTCCGACTAGGAATCGCAAAGCTCCTGGTTCGATACCGGTCCTCGCCAACTCAGCGTATGAGTAGCACAGAGATCTGTGCAGTAAAGTAAGGGGCTGATGGTAGGTATGCCACTCCACATCAGATGACACAACAATCTCCATGGTTTTGCACTATTGAAAAGGGATCGACTACTGTTACATAATTTATTAGCAGCTTATGATTTATGTGCGTACCTGTAGTAAGACTATTTGAATCAAGGTCCGTTAGATTCAGAATAATGGGGTCCAGTGGAAAGTTACTTCGCTGGCTATTGACGGGTAATAACCTTTTTACTTGACTCCTTGAGAAACGCGTGATTAAACGGGTGAGAATTAGTTAGTCAGATGGACTAGAGATTTCAGAGCAAGTGGGCTCGAAGTCACTTGCTCTGAAGGTTGGTCTCCCCCGCGGCGGTTGAAAGATGGGCTGGGTTGTTGAAACAAAGCTTTAGAAGAAAACAACAAGTCTTGTTTGTTAAGTTAATTAAAACAAGAAATGACCAGCCCAACAAGAAAGAAGAAGATCAACCCCCAGCAGAAAGCCCTGAAAGATGGGCTGGGTTGTTGAAATAAAGCTTTAGAAGAAAACAACAAGTCTTGTTTGTTAAGTTAATTAAAACAAGAAATGACCAGCCCAACAAGAAAGAAGATCAACCCCCAGCAGAAAGCCCTGAAAGATGGGCTGGGTTGTTGAAATAAAGCTTTAGAAGAAAACAACAAGTCTTGTTTGTTAAGTTAATTAAAACAAGAAATGACCAGCCCAACAAGAAAGAAGAAGATCAACCCCCAGCAGAAAGCCCTGAAAGATGGGCTGGGTTGTTGAAATAAAGCTTTAGAAGAAACACAACAAGAAGGAAAAGCAACCCAAATGATCAGCTCGAGAAATAAGACTGAAGAACATGGCGGCTGGCTGAGTTAGTGTTTCAGTCTTATGGGCCATCCAGTAGTCTTTAAGTAAGAGCGCTTGTCCAGTGGAATTGGATCCCTGGTAATCCTCTGATAATGAATCCTTTGGTTCTTCTGGTAAAGAGTCCTGAGTATTGTAATTCCCTCCTCAATGAGTGCTAGTAGAACTATGGCCAGTATCAGTGTTTAAGTAGTGTACCAGCCACGCCGTATGGTTAGTGATTGGCGAAGGAATAAACCACGTGATCTCGGCTAGTCTATAAATACATATGGGGAATTGTATCACAAAAAATTCCAACAGTTAGAAGCAATGGAAGAAGAGTAACAAGTAATACCCTCATCCCACCCGTCTGTCTGTCTGTCTGTCTGTCTCTCTCTCTCTCTGTTTATATATATATGACATATATAGCATAATATTATTATATACTAGCAAAATAAAAAACACCCTTCGGGCGATGTAAAAATGATTTTTTGAAATATATTGCCTAGGGGTGTGGGATTTAGAAATTCATTGTCAGAGAGTTTGTACCCTAAGTAAGTAAGATCATAAAATTCATTAAAGGAGTAAAAAAATAAAACAATTTGAAATCGAAACTTTGTTCTGATAACTTAAATATATATATTAAAATAAAACAAACTATATATAAATATATAATACCGGGCATATATTTATTAAAACTTGTTTTAAAAAAAACAACAATGAGGATCGTATAATGTTGCATGCTCAAATTTTGATTGTATTTATTCTATGTTATGACGATTTTGTATCATGTGACGTAAGCAGTGACGTAGTTTTTGTTACAGACAAAGAGCAAATCTCCATTATTGATAGATATATGTTGTCTGGCTGATACCGACTTTAGGCTACCCCTACGATTTTACTTACTTTTACCTTTTTTCTGTACGTATCTTGAGCACTAACATCCGACTTTAGTTATTTATAAGTGAAATATGAAAGTTGGTAACATTCCTTGATTTGGCCTGCAAGATATTTGCAAGAGAGATTATTCCCTTTCGGCCGATTTAAAGAATTAATTATTACCATCTTTGCACAAGTAATTATTCCAGTAGGTATGTTTACATAACACACGTAATTAACGACTTTTGTTTTTGTCCCCGATAAATCACATGTTATCTTGCATAGTGGCTAAGATAGTTGTGTGTTTTTTTTTCATTGCCGGTCTCCGAACCAGGATTTTAAAAGAAAAGTAGGATTTTCCCTACTTAGTAAATTGGCACTACATTCTTCTAAAAATATTTCTCCCTATTTAACCTTTGACGTTATTTGTTGTTGGTTGTTTTTTTGTTTTTTTAACGGCATATCAACCCCTACAATTATTATTATTATTATTATTATTATTATTATTATTATTATTATTACTAGTTTTTCCCACCTGCCGTTGCTGGTGGTTCACTGAGCAAGTCTCCTCGGGTCTCCAGGACTCTTCTGAGTATTCTAGCCGATCCCAACAGTGCTGTAGTTTGGATGGTCTCGATCATTCTTCTGATTTCCAATTCACCCAAATTCTTTTCCAGAGCTTTGGGGATCGTTTCAAGAGCCTCAATTACAATTGGTACGACCTTCACCTTCATGTTCCAAAGTTTCGTCAGTTCCCTGGCAAGGTCTAGGTATTTATTTATCTTTTTGCCTTCTTTCATTTTTACTCGGTGGTCGGCCGGGACGGCAAAATCCACGAGATGACAGGTTCTCTAAGTCATTATTTTCACTCCTTTTGAGTTTTTCACATCAGCGTTAGCTGACGGTATTTCACTGGAGTCTGAGTGACAACAAGTCTCCTCAAGTCTTCAGGACTCTTATGAGTATTCTAGCCGATTGCAGCAGTGTAGTAGTCTGGATAGTCTCAATTCTTCCTCTGATTTCTAGATCTTCCAGTCTTTTTTCCAAGTTTATTGGGACCGTTCCAAGTGCACCAACTACAATTGGTATCACTTTCACTCTCATATTCCACAGCCTTTTCAATTCTCTGGCAAGGTCCAGGTATCTATCTATCTTTTCGTTTTCCTTCAGCTTCACCCTGTGATCTGCTGGGACCGCAAAAACCACCAGTTGACAAGTTATTTCTTTTTTTGTTAATCAATACTAGGTCTGGTCTTCTTGCTGGGATAAGGTGATCCGTTTTTATCTCGAAGTCCCAGAGAATTTTATGCGTTTCATTCTCAAGAACAGATTCTGGTTTATGCATATACCCTGGTATCTTCTGTTTTGTTACCTCGATCAGTATATTTTGATTGCTATGTTTTCTGGTCTTCCTCGTGTTATTTGAAATTTTAAGATGATACGTTAACATTATTTAATGAGTGATTTGAGCAATTCCGATCACAGCGTTTCTACTGTATAAATATCCATATGTTACCAAGAATGATATTCAAAGGTTTTTATTGGTCTTTTTTATGAATTATGTTGTTTTGTTTTACGGCATATCAACCTCGGTGGGTCATTTAATGCCGAAAAAGTTTTAAAATAAATTAATTCTTAATGGATACTCACTTTTTTTTAATAAACACATTTTAATATTTAACCCATCGATGGTACCCTAACAGGTACTACCACTCCGGGTCAGAGTGGACCTGGGAGCAATGGTGCTCCACATTCTCCAGACCTCTAGAACTGGAACCTCACCATCAGATAGAGTTTAACGTCATTCCAAGGACATGAAGACCCTCAGCCACCGCTTTCTAGTACATATATGATAAAAGGGTTTGGGGATTGCCATAAGGGCAACATGGTTGGGGCAATCATATAGGTGCTTGGGTTTGACGTGACCAGCCGATTGATCGGAAGGAGCCTCTCAGACCGCCCGTCTAGCCTAAGTAAGCATCACGGGTCGCAACCCACAGCCAACAGGCAGCCCCATTGGCGGTGGGTCGCAACCCACAGCCAACAGGCAGCCCCATTGGCGGTGGGTCGCAACCCACAGCCAACAGGCAGCCCCATTGGCGGGGGGGCTTACCTCTTTGCAGTCGATGTATTCTAAAACCCCAGCCGACAGGGCTGGAATTGTCTTGGTGAATATCGAGGAGATACATATCAGTGATGGTCGAAAAGTGAGTAGTGAATCATTTTGAAAAAGATACTTTTTCTGTTCCAAAGAAATGTCATTCCTAATTTTCCGGACAGATGAAGATCTTGATTGTTATCAGATACCAATTCTTTATCAACAAGTGTGCGTCTTGATTTTGGCAAAAACAGGAAATAGAATTCAAAGAGATTTAAATATTTCTTCAACTGGTTGAGATGAAGAAGAATCACTCTTTTGTTTATTTTGGTGATCATTTTACAAAAGAACATCTTGATCATAAATGAGAATAAACCTAGTTTGGCACAAGGCCGCAAATAAGGACCTCAAAACTGAAAATAGAAACATCCAGTCCATGACACGCAACACTCCAATTTAGCACTTACTTACACTAAACGGGGCGGTCGGAGAGGCCCCTCCGATCAATCGGCTAGTCACGTCAAACCCTAGCACTCTATTGACCTTATGGCAACTCCAACCCTTTTTATGATATATGTACTAGAAGACGGTGGCTGAGGGTCCTGGTATTTTTATTTTAATTTCATTATTTAATATTTCAAATTTCAATTCAGGTTCAGCTTAATAATTTAATTTCCATTCAGGTTTATATGTAATTTTTTTTTATTCTTCATTATATTGTTTGTTTTGAGAATTTTAGAAATGTAATTCTTATTCTTATCTTATTAATAATGGAGAATTGTGTGTTTTCTGTCTGTAACCGGAAACTATTTTCCTACACAAGTCACAATTCTCTTTTGTTATTGACATCACATTCTCCATGATTTTTATTTTTATTAACTTCAATTATTAATAAAATTGTCTTACATTATTAATACTGTCTACATACTTGACCAACATACAATTATGTTTATTATATACAACAAAATATGCGGTTTACAGTGTGAACGGGAAGGCTAATTTGCATATTAATATTAAAAAATCGAATTTTAATAAATATGTGCTTAGTATTAATTGATTTCTACTGTTTGGTTTTTTAGTTTAAATGCATATAAGCAAACATCTCTTCAATGAATCTTAATGAAATCCATTAACAAGATAAAATAACTGTCATTTTTATTCTTTACTTCCTCTTATAACTAAATTCTTAAATTAGAAAAAATAACAATGAAAAGACGAGAGTGATGGAAGAGTAAGTTTCAGTTGTTCCATTTTTTAATTAGTACTCCTCTGTTTCAAATCTTTTTATGTTCTTATTCTTATTTAGTTTCATTAGGCCTTTCAATTTAATACAATATTTTATAGCATTAAAATTTAAAATAGCTTGCACCCGGAGGGTGCATATATTTGCTAGTTATTATAATGGAGATTGTGTACTTGTCTGTAACCGAAACTATATATTACTCAAGTCACAATCCCTTATTAATTTACGTGCAGATTCTCCAGGATTTTATTTTTATTTAAATCTCAATTATTAATAAAATTGTTTTTGCCTTATTAATACTGTTTGATCTTATCTACATACTAGTAACATGGAATTGAATTTATGTATACAACAAATAGCGGTTACAGTGTGAATGGGAAGGATAATTTGCATATTGGATATAGAAAGTTTGATCTTAATAAATATGTGCTCAGTATTATTGATTTTTAATTGTTTGGTTTTTATCTTAATGAATATGCTGGCACAAATCTTGGGGACAAATTTTAAAATAAATCTATTAACAAGAAATAAATAACTGTAATTTTATTCTTACTAAATCTAGGAAAGTTTAAGCAAATGAAAGACGGGAGTGAAAGAAGAGTAAGTTTCAGTTGTTCTATTTTTCGATTATACCCCTTTCTGTTTTCAATTTTTTTTTTATCTGCACACCCACATTACCCATTCGTAACCTGTTAAAAGTGTGCCCAACATCAAAGTACAACTTACAACCAAGCATATCCTTCTAAATTGTAACAGACTTAAACATATCCGCGCAAATTACTATCAAGCAAGAAACCTGAGAGACATCTTTAAGAATACAAACCCTGAAAACATTTTAAATTTTATAAAAAAAACAACCTTTTCAACAAAATATAACAGAACATAACCAATTATCTCATAGAACCACACTACTTTAAAGTCTGAAATCCAAAATAACCTTTTGGCATTAAATGACCAACAGAGGTTGATATGCGTTAAACAAAACTCAACTAAACTCAAACGAATTCTTTTATTAATTTCGTTAGTTTTTCTATTTAATATAATATTTTATTACATTGTAAAATTAAATACTTGCACCCGAAGGTTGCATATATTTGGCTAGTTTTATTAATGCAATGAGTCAGGATATTTTTTAAATTGTCTTAGGCTTGAAATTAAGTTACAGTTAAACGTTAAATTATAATGTATAATTAAACTTCTTACGTTAAATACAAACATTCCCCCGGTGCATTTGCTTTAGGCGGAAAATCTATTTCAAGAATTTTGATAATCTAAACAAATTTCGTCAAATCTTTTCCATTTCCTTACTTGCATAGCAGTCTGAAGAATGGCGAGATATTAGTCTAAATAAATTCATAACTGTTATTTAAGGCTTTTCTTTGTTATCACAGTGATTTTGTTTGTATAGGTGGTGAAGGCTTGTGTTGGACCATCCACACAGTCGACAGGAAATAATTGGTGCATCAAGGGTTGCTACAAACCCAATCAACGACCGACCTCAGGATGATTTGAATTCAGAGTTATCCATTTCCTAGACTGGTTACCTACCCCAAGGCTGAAGAGCCCAGTCTGCCCTATCATTTGACCCATAGCTGGAGGAATTCGGCTGAATTTGGCTATTTGCCAGTCTGAATAAAATAAAAACGTGATCTGATGAAGCTCGGTGGGCCTCAGATATCCACGAGTGGAAATGGTCCATAATCACGATACCCCTGGTATTTAAGGCCTCTTTATTCACATATATATATATATATATAATATATATATTTGGGAGAATATGTGCTTAAATGAGTCGAACCTATTTTTTCTGAAATTGATTCATTAATAATTAATTAGGCGGGATTAAACTATTTAAATTGTAAGGCTAAACAAATCGGAGAAAATCTAATCTCTGTATGTACATTTCGGCCTATTAGCCTCATCAGCAGAGCTATAGATACGAAGACCGCCCCGTGTGTGATTCGAAACCTTGTCTGTCAATATTAGCAGGCAAGTGTCTTACCTGCCACACCAAACGGACTTAGCAAGATTTTCATCGCTTTGTTAAGTAGTAGTATTTTTATATTCTCTCTTGAGTGACCTCGTACCGAACTTACGAGACGTAAACAAACAGACGATGTGTTGTGATATGGGCTATTTTTCATGCCGACAATATTTGGGAGAAATATGTGCTTAATCTGCTGATGAGGCCTAATAGGCCGAAATGTACATACAGAGATTGATTTTTCTCGTTTTGTTTAGCCTTACATTTAATATAGTTTAATCCGCCTAATTAATTATTAATGAAATTAAATTTCAAAAAAATAGGTTCGACTTCATTTAGCACATATTCTCCCAAATATTGTCGGCTGAAAAATAGCCATATCACAAACATTCGTCTGTTTGTTTACGTCTCCGTAAGTTCGTGTAGAGGTCACTTCAAGAGGAATATAAAATACTACTACTTAACAAAGCGATGAAAATCTTGCTAAGTCCGTTTGTGTGGGAGGTAAGACACTTGCCTGCTAATTTGACAGACAGGTTTCGAATCACACACGGGGCGGTCTTCGTATTCTATAGCTCTGCTGATGAGGCCTAATAGGCCGAAATGTACATACAGAGATTGATTTTTCTCGATTTGTTTAGCCCTTACATTTAAATAGTTTATCCCGCCTAATTAATTATTAATGAATTAAATTTCAAAAAAAATAGGTTCGACTTCATTAAGCACATATTCTCCCCAAAATAGTTGTCGGCTGAAAAATAGCCATATCACAAACATCGTCTGTTTGTTACCGTCTCGTAAGTTCGTGTAGAGTCACTCAAGAGGAATATAAAATACTAACTACTTAACAAAGCGATGAAAATCTTGCTAAGTCCGTTTGGTGTGGAGGTAGACACTTGCCTGCTATATTTGACAGACAGGTTTCGAATCACACACGGGGCGGTCTTGTCGTATCTATAGCTCTGCTGAGGAGGCCTAATAGGCCGAAATGTACATACAGAGATTGATTTTTTCTCGATTTGTTTAGCCTTACATTTAACATAGTTTAATTCCCGCCTAATTAATTATTAATGAATTAAATTTCAAAAAAATAGGTTCGACTTCATTTAAGCAACATATTCTCCCAAATATTGTCGGCTGAAAAAATAGCCATATCACAAATATATATATATATATATAACTTTTGACTTAGCAGCGTTCTGTTTTGCTAACGTAAGTTTTTAATTTCTCCCGTCTATTTTTGTTGAAGACCGATCCACGTGCGGTCGATGCAAGATATTGCGAGGGTCCTCACATTTCAGTGAGGAGGGCCGGTGTTGCTTTTTTAAAAAACGTAGAAGGAAGGCCCCGAAACGGTTTGCACATTCTCTCCTGATGAGCCATGCATTTGTAAACATCCTTTGTTTTTTCAATATATCATCATCATATATATATAATATATATATATTATTATTATTATAAATATATATATATATATATATATATTGTGTGTGTGTGTGTGTGCCCTTGAGATATTTATAGTGTAAACAATTAGAATTTGCCAAAATTCTACCGTTGACTTTCAAAGATGACAAATTTTAACCATTTGGTTTCTGGTGGTGGAAAACTACATAAGACCCATTTATTTATTTTTTTTTTTTGCAATTGAAGCAAATCTTTCGCCTTTGTTTTTCATGTTGGTTTCAATTGGCGCCATAATTATAGATTCATTGTATGTTAATTGCCAATATAATCGAACCAGCATGTGATACTATTAATCGAAATAATTTACCAAAAAATAAATAATAATGATCTAAAAGGTATTTATTTTTAGTTTTTCCTTTCTTAAAAACTTCTTTATTTTCCATACTTTAATATTTGTTCCTTTCTTTCTTTCTTTCTTTCATTTTTTCTTTCTTTCTTTCTTTTGCTTTTCTTTCTTTCTCCTTTCTTTCATTGCTTCTTTCTTTCTTTTCTTTCTTTTCTTTCATTTTCTTTTCCTTTCTTTATTTTTTCTTTTTTGTTTTTTTTTCTTTCTTTCTTTCTAAGGTTTGATTTTATTTATTTATTTATCATTTTTTCTTTCTTTCTTCTTTCTTTCATTCTTCTTTTTCATTTCTTTATTTCATTTTTTTTTTTTTTCTTTCTTTCTTTCTTTTTCATTTTTTCTTTCTTACTTACTTTCTTTCATTTTTCTTTCTTTCCTTCTTCCATTTTTTGCTTTCTTTCTTTTTATTTTTCTTTATTTCTTCATTCTTCTTTCTTTCTTACTCTCTTTTTTCATTTTTCTTTCTTTCTTTCTTTCATTTTTTTCTCTTTCTTTTTTTATTTTTCTTTCTCTTTTCATTTTTCTTTCTTTCTTTCTTCTTTGCTTTTCTTTTTCTTTCTTTCTTTCTTTTACTTGCTTTCTTTCTCTTCTTCTCTCACTAAGGGTTTCTTTCTCTTTTTCCTTTTTCCTTTTCTTTCTTCATTCTCTTTCTTCTTTCTTTCATATTTTCTTTGGCTCTTTCTTCCTCTTCCTTAACTTCTCCATCCTTTCAATAATTTTTTCTCTTCTTTAATAATATTTTTTCTTTTAAATTCCTTATCAATTATGTCTTCTTCTTTTTGTTTGTTTTGTTTCCTTTTCCTTCTTGTTTTTTCTTTTGCTTAAAATATCTATTTCTTTCCCTTTCTCTTTGCTATCTTCTCTTTCTTTAATATTTTTTTTCTTTCCTTATCAATATTTGGTTTCGTTTTTTTGTTCTTTCTTTTCTTTGTTTAATTTTCCAAATATTTCACTGTCAGTTCTTCTCGACGATTCTCACTAGATACTTATCAAAACTTAGCTTAATCCGTGCGTTTATTAAAGGAAGACTGTGATGCATCAACGAAAAAAAGATAAAACTCTAATTATATTTTTTGCCAAAATTGCCAAAGATTTTTCGGCCTCAACATAAAGACAATTATACTAGCAGGGACCTGTGATTATACCACAATATGAATAATTAATTAGTACAAATTTGAAGAATTTTTACTTAAAAAACTTTGCTAAAATAATTCAAATATGTTAAACGTATAATAATTCTTGATTTTAACTTTCTCTACAAGCAGGATTGTGTGATATTAACCTCGGTAATGATTATTTAGTTAGTTAACTTTGGATAGTTTTACTTAAGAGCTATGCTAAATATTTCAATATTAAAAAGATTGTGGATATTATTACCTGGTAATGAATTATTTAAGTAGCAACTTTTGATATGTTTTACTTAGAGCTAGTTGCCTAAATAGTTCAATATGTAAAAAGATAATATATCTTGATTTGACTCTCTCTCTCTCTCTCTCTGCTCTCTCTCATCTCTCTCCTTCTCTCTCTCGTCTCTCTCTCTCTCTCTCTTCTCTCTCTCTCTCTCTCTCTCAATCTTTTTTCTTTTCTTTTCATATTTCATTACTGTTCAATTGAAAACAGAATTAGCGTTATCACTTCCGCGGCGCTCACCCCCTGCTATCTCTATCTTTCAATACTTTTTGTCGCTTTCTGTTTACTTCTTGTTCTTTTTTTTTCCTCTTCTCTTTTCCTTATCCTTCTCTTTTTTCCTTTTCTCCTCTCTTCTCTTCCTTTTTTTTATGTTTTTGTGTGGCNAAACAAGCAAGAGCAGTCAATGAAACAAGGGAAAGATTTGCTTCAATATGCAAAAAAAAATAAAAATCATGGTCTTATGTAGTTTTCCACCACCGGATGTGTGAACAAATGGTTAAAACTTCTGTCATCTTTGAGTCAACGGTAGTTTGTTGCAATATGTCTAATTTGTTTACATCTCTATATATCCTCAAGGCATCACCACACACACATATATATATGATAATTATATATATTATCGATTGATATCAGTATATATGCTTTGAATAATCTATAGTATGAAAAAACAAAGCGATTGTTTTACAAATGCATCGCCGGCTCATCAAGGAGAGAATGCTGCAATGCCGTTCCGGGCCTTCCTCCTCTACGGTTTTAAAAAGCAACACCGGCCCTCCCTGACTGAATGTGAGAACCTCGCAATATCTCGCCATCGACCGCACGTGGATTCGGTCTTCCAACAAAAATCAAGACGGACGAATGACCGTTAGCAAAACACGAACGCTGCTAGTCAACAAGTTATATAATATATAAATATATATAAATTTATATGACATAAGACGGCTTTAAATACCAGCGGGTATCAGTGATTATGGACCATTTCCAATCGTGGATATCTGAGGTACAACCCGAGCCCTCGTCAGACCCCGTTTTTATTTTCTCAGACCTGGCAAATCAGCAACATTCAGCCGAATTCCCTCCAGCTTGGGTCATAGTAGGGCAGACTGGGCTCTTCAGGCTTGGTGCGTACCAGTTCAGGAGAGGGATAACTCTGAATTCAACAATTCCTTGAGGTCGGGTCGTTGATTCGGGTTGTACGCAACCCTTGATGCACACTTCTTTCCTATCAGACTGTGCCAAAAGTTCTGGTGGCTCCACACAATGCCCTTCACCGGCACTAAGTAACACACATTCACTGTGTGAATTGTTCATTTATTGAACTCATACGATTCGATCGACGGGAGAGTCAATCATATATAATATATATATATATATATATATATATATTATATAGTCAAAGTAGCCTTAAATACAGTTATAAATTTAGTGTTTCGACTTATAATAGTTCGCCATATCTTGCAGACATGCTATGCAAGTAAGTCAATGGAAAGATTTGACGGATTTTTTAGATTATCAAATTCTTTGAAATAGATTTTCTCTATAGAAATGCAGCCGGGGAATGTTTTGTATTTACGTAAGAAGTTTAGTTATACATTATGATTTACGTTTAACTGTAACTTAATTTTTCAAAAGCCTAAGTACATTTCAAAAATATCTGACTCATTGCATTAATAAACGCTGCAAATATATATGCAACCTTCGGGTGCAAGTATTTAATTTTTAATTGTCAATAAAATATTATATTAATTTAGAAAAACTAACGAAATTAAAATAAGAATGCAGATTAAAAGATTTGAAACAAAAAGAATGTGCTGCAGTAACGAAAAATAGGACAACTGAAAACTTACTCTTGTTCTTTCCACCCCGTCCTCTTGCTAAACTTTCCTAGAATTTAGTAAGAATAAAATTACATTATTTATTCTTCGTTAATTAGATTTATTTTAAGATTTGTCCCGAGATTTGTGCACATATTCCATTAAGATATAATGCAAACATTAAAATCAATTATACTAAGCGCATATTTTTAAGAATCAAACTTTTTATATCAATATATACTCCCGTTACACTGTGAACCCTATTTTGTTGTACTTAGATTATTATATTATTAGTAGTGGATATGGTCAAACAGTATTGATAACGTAGAACAATTTTATTGATAATTGAGAGTTAAACAGAATAAAATCATGGCGAATCTGACGTAAATGTTAAGGGATTGGTGCCTTGAGTAATAATATAGTTTCGGTTACAGACAGAAGCCAAAATCTCCATTATATAATAAGAAGAATTACATTTCTAAAATTCTCAAACAACAATAATAATGAAGAATAAACAAATTACATATAACCTAATTGAATTAAATATTAAAGCTGAATTGAATTTTTGATATTAAATGAATAAATTTAAATACCCAGGAACCTCAGCCACCGCTCTATAAGTTAAAATAGTATTCATCAAAAAGGGGTTGAGTGCCATAAGGTCAATTAAGAGTGCTGGGTTTGACGTGAATAGCCGATTGATGGAGGGGCTCTCCGACCGGCCCGTTTTAGTGTAAGTAAGTGCTAAATGGGAGTGTTGCGTGTCATGGCTGGGATTTTTCTATTTTCAGTTTTGAGGTCATATTTGCGGCCTGTGCCAAACTAAGTTTTATTCTCATTATGATCAAGATGTTCTTCTTTGTAATGATCACAAATCAAACAAAAGCGTGAATCTTCTTCATTCTCACCAGCTTGAGAAGATAATATTTATTCTTTGAATTCTATTTCCTGTTTTGCCAAATCCAGACGACACTTGTTGATAAAGATGGATCTGAATAAAATTCAAAGATTCTTCCATACTGTCCGAAAATTAGGAAATGACATTTCTTTGGAACAGAAAAGTATCTTTTTCAAATGATTCACTACTCACTTTCGACCATCATGATATGTAATTCCTCGATATTCACCAACACAATTCCAGCCGCTGTCGCTGGTTTTAGAATACTCGACAGCACCTTGCAGAGGGGTTATGGCGCGTCGCCCATATGGGGCTGCCTGTCGGCTGTCCGTGGGTTGCGACCTCAGTGATGCGTGTACTTAGGTCTAGACAGGCGATCGGAGTAAAGCCGCCCTACCGATTGCTAATCGGCCATGGTCACTGTCGAAACCGCTATCAGTGAAGCCTTATATTAGTTATCTGCCCAACCGGCCCCTGACGTACTAATGCCCGTCTTTCGTGCAGGCGTCACCTCAAACCTTTCTATATCATATATGTACTAGAGAAGACGTGTGGGTCTGTACATTTGGCCCTGTATGGAGATGAGTTATGACGAACGCGAGCGAGCGCTTTAGGTGCTGAGAATGGTGAGTGTACTCGCAAGAGATAGTTCTAGGGTCTGAGGGAAGTGTGGAGCACATTGGCAGCCAGCTCCACTCTGGACCCGGAGTGGAGTGGAAGTACGCCTGATTAGGCTCACATCTCGAGATGGGTTTAAATAAGGTAAAATGTGCTTATTTAAAAAGTGTGAGATCAGCGCCATTAAAATGATAATTTCATTTGCAAAACTTCTTTACTAGTCGGTCATTCAAAAGACCCTCACACGAGGAGTCTAGATACATATGCGGGTGAAGCATAAAAGGCGATACAGTACAATCATAGAAAGAAGATGAGACTGCAATTAATAACACCTTTGAATTCATTCTTGGTAACATATTGGATTTTAGCAGTAGAACGCGCCTCCTGTGGATCAGAGATCATTTGCTATGGCCTCCAATCAGCGTACATTAGTAATGTTAGAGTTAATGCAATATTATACTTATCTAATAACGCGAGCGAGAACCGAGAACATCGCAATCACATATTATAACTGATCGGGTAACGTAGAAACAGAAGATACCGGGTATATAGTGCATAGACCGAGAATCTGTTTCTTGAGAATTAAAACGCATGAATAATTACTCTGCGGATTATTGGTGCTGTGGGATAAAAAACGGAGTCACACTTATCCGCAAGAAGACAGACTAAGTTAGGTTTAACAAAAAAAGAACTTGTCAACAGGATGGATTTTGCATAACGGGTGAAGCTTGAAGAAAATGAAAAGATGGATAAATATACCATGGACCTTAGCCAGAGAATTAAAAAGCTGTGGAAATATGAGAGTGAAAGTGATGACAATTGTAGTTTGGTGCACGGTTGGAACGGTCCTAATAAACTTGGAAAAAAGACTGGAAGGATCTAGAAATCAGAAGAATCTGAGGAGACCCATCCGACTACTGCAACTGTTGCATTCGGCAGAATACTCGATAAGAGTCCTGGAGACCTGAGGAGACTTGTTGTCACTCGAACGCAGTAATACATCCAGCTAACGCCTGATGTGAAAAAACTCAAAAGGTTGTGAAAATAATGACTGTTGAGAACCTGTTCCCATCTCGTGGATTTTTGCCGTTCAGGCCGACGCGAGTGAAAATGAAAGAAGCGGAAAAAGGTAACAAATACCTAGAGCTTGCAGCAGAACTGAGGAAACTTTGGATACCACTGAGTGAAGGTCGTACCGAAGTTGATACTATTGAGTGCCTTACCTAGATGAGAGCGGATCCCAAAGCGTCTGGGGATAGAGCATCTTGGAGGGTGAGTGAGGATTCAATACGAGATAGAATGCATCGAGAGACCATACCAAATACGAAGCAACTGTTGGGCCATCAGGCTGAGAATACCTCAGAAGGTGCTGGGAGATCCTAGGAGACGTTGTTATCGACTACAGCCCTCGGGCTAAGTAGATAACAAGGTGATTGCCCGACGCCAACAACGGCGAGTGGAGAAACAAACTCGATAGATAATTGAATAATAATATAATATGCTGAATATGAATATATGAATTCATTGGTGTTGGTGTTGATATGCTCGTTAAAAAACAAAAAACACCACAAGCGTATATGTCGCTCATAGGTTAAATTAGAGAAATAATTTTTCGAAGAAACTGTAGTGCCATTTACTAAGTGGGAAAATCCTACTTGTTCGGTTTTAAAAATTACCTTGTTCGAGACGGCAGTGAAAAAACACACACTATTCTTAAGCCACTATGCCGACAGATACATGTGATTTATCGTGGGACAAAACAAGTCGTTAATATAGCGCTGTGTTTATGTAAACATACCTTCACTTGGAGGATACGGAATTACTGTTGCAAAGATGGTATAATTAATTTCTTTAAGGATCGACACGAACGAGGGGAAATAATCTTGCTTTGCAAATATCTTTGCAGGCCAAATCAAGGAATGATTACCGAAGAAACTTTCAAATATTTGCACTTATAAATAAACTAAGTCAGGATGTTGAGATGCTACAAGATACGTAGCAGGAAAAAGGTAAAGTTAAGTAAATCGTAGGGGTAGCCTAAAGTCGGTATCAGCCAGACAACCATATCTATTAATATGGAGATTTGCTTTCATTTATTTAACAAACTACGTCACAGGCTTTACGTCAACATGATACAAAATCGTCCATAACATAGAATAAATACACTCAACATTTGAGCAATGCAACATTTAGAAGACATCCTCATTGTGTTTTTTTAAGACAAGTTTTAAATAATAATATGCCCGGTATTAATATATTTTATATATAGTTTTATTTTTATTTTAATATATTATTTAAGTTATCGAACAAAGTCCTTTCAAATTGTTTTATTTTTTTACTCCTTTAATGAATTTGAATGATGCTTACTTAATTGGTACAAACTCCCTGAGCAATGAATTTTTAAAAATTCCCACACCGTTTCAGGCAATATCTTTCAAAAATTCATTTTTACTTCGGCCCGGAGGTGTTTTTTATTTTGCTATATATAAAATATTATGGCATATATGTCTATATATATAACAGGAGAGAAAGAGAGACAGACAGACAGATCAGACTAGAGCGACAGGGTGGGATGAGGGTAATATAGCTGTTACGTACTTTCTTCCATTGCTTCTAGCTAGTTGTGAAATATTTTGTGATATAATTGTGCTACAATTCCCCAGCACCTGGATTTATAGACTAGCCGAGATCAACGTGGTTTGTTCGCTTTCGCCAATCACAGCCATAGCAGCCGTGGCTGATAACAACTACCTTAGACACTGTACTGGTCTAGATCTAGCTAGCATACTCATTGAAGGAGCGACTTAACATATCTCATTGAGACTCTTACGCAGAAGAACTAAAAGGATTCTTTATCAGGGGTTTACCAAAGGATCCACTCGACGGACAAGCACTCTTGCTTAAGGCCTGAAGGATGGGCCTATAAGACTGGAAACACTACTCGGCCAGCCCACCATGTTTTCCAGTTTAATTTCTCGAGCTGAATGACATTTAGGTTGCTTTTCTTCTTGTTGTGTTTCTTTTAAAAAAGCTTTATTTCAACACCTATGAGCCCAATCTTTCCAACCCGCCGCAGGGAGACCAAGCCTTCAGAGCGAGTGACTTCGGGTCTGCATCTGACTACCCTAATTCTCACGCGTTTTAATCACCGGTTTTTCGCGAGTCAAGTAAAAAGGTTATTACCGTCATAGCCAGCGAAGTACTTTTCACTGGACCGTTTATTCTGATCTAACAGACTTTTGATTCAAATATTCTTAACTACATTACTACATAAATCATAAGCCTGCTTATGAATTATGTAACAGTAGTCTATCCTTTTCACTAGTCGCAAAACCATGGAGATTGTTTTGTCATCTGATGTGGAAGTGGCATACCTACCAATCAGCTCCTTCTTTAATGCACAGATCTCTGTGCTATCATACACACTGAGTTGCGAGACCGGTATCGAACGCGGGAGCTTTGCGATCCTAGTCGGACGTTCTATTCACTGATTTAAATCGGCAGCCGTAAATTAGAGCGCGCTAAAAACGAACAATGCTATAACGGGGTTGTTATACAAAGAGCAAATAGATTAACAACAATAGAATCATTTAAGACCGTGAAAGGATGAGCAGTCGATATTTGTGCCGCTAGTTTAGAATTACATATACTGTTAGATAATGGATAGGAAATAGCCTATCATTTTTGGTAGGTTGTGTAGGGCAATTTAAATTGGCGGGTAAACTGGTAAAATACAATTTCTTTGAATTAATAGAGAAAAGCCACACACAGTGTGACGAGACTGAAAGGCAGCCTATGAACAAACGGATTCCAGTCCCACAAACAAAGCGTCAGGATATGTTTGGCCTGTGCGAGCGGCTACGGATACTCGAATTTTAGACGCGTAACGCCTGATTTAGAACTTGGATGGGGGACCACTTGGGAACTGCAGGTACTGTAAGTCATTTTTTTAAAACCTTTCTAGTGCTTTTTTTCTTTTCTTTTTCTTTTTTTCTCTTTAACATTTTACAAAAAACCTCAAGAATTTCAAATTTCCCGATTTTTGGCTTACGGTCAGCACGGAGTCTGCAGCTAATTCGGCTCTAGATTTAATCCCCGACAATTAAGAACAAGACACCAAATATAATCAGATATAGAATGTCATGCAACATATACGTTGTTTGGTATGCGGTGAACTTGCTATGTTTTTTGTTAACCAATGGCACAACAGCGTGGCAAGGTCCTAAATGAGTAAAAAAAAAAAATAGGAATAGATAGAATCAAGATGAACAACAGAAAGAAGAGATGCAAAAATGAAGCCGCAAGGAAATAGAAACGACAGAAGAAAAACACTAGTAATATAAATTGTAAATAAATAAAATAAAACAGAACCATTATGAGAAAAAATATATAAAGTAGTATGCAGACAGACACGAGAGAAAAATAATACGCTGGTGTTGAACTTAGAAGTGAAAAAAGTTTAATGTTAAAGGTTAAAACAAAATGATTGCACTGGTGTAATGTTGAGAAAAGTTGATATTTCTTTAAGTACAGTATAATATAGCATCTCTGAATGGCCGAATAAGATAACACAGTTATCGACAATCAACATACAAAACTGATATATTCTCATCAACCAGACATAGACTAAGAGCAACTACCTATTGAAGACAAACACACCAATTTTATTTTTGTCGTCGGATGAAGGAGATAGGATCTTAAAATATCCTATGATAAATTTTTTGGATACTTAAATTGTATCGCCCTGTCGGCTGGAGCGTTAGAATTCACCGACTGCACTCTGCAGAGGGGTAAGACCCTCCCCCCAAAATGAGGCCACCTGTTGGCCGTAGGTGGCGACCCTTGAGTTATAGGATAGAGCCCAGGTGGATGAGCAGTTCATGACATCAATACTCCACTTTGGTCCTATCTTGGCTAGACAGGCAGTCGGAGAGGCCCCCTCGCAATCAATCGCTGGTCACTCAAGCCTAGCACCTATATGATTTTCCCAACCTATTGCCCTTAATGGAAGCCCCACACCTTTTTTAATCATATGGTGCTAGAAGGCGGTGGCTGCAGGTCTACATGCTCTGGGAATGACGTTAACTCTGATGTGAGGTTCCAGTTTGGAGGTTTGGGGGAATGTGAGCACCCTTCATCACCATTTTCTCCCTGGTCCACCTGACGCCGGAGTGGTAGTACCTGTTAGGGTCCCATCTATGGGTTAAATAGAAAAATGTTTTTAAAACAAAATTGTATTATCCATTAAGAATTGATTTTTATTTCAAAACTTTATCGGCATTAAATGACCCACTGGGTTGATATGCCGTAAAAAAAACAGAAATTAAATTGTATGTATATTATGTATATTTAAATGTTTCTGTGTGTGTAAATGAGCCTAATCTTGTCTTCCTTCCGTTTTAGGCCGGTTTTGCTAAATCAGGAGAGCATGCGCCTTGGAACCACAAGGTTTCCGGGTTTGCTACTCAATTTGAAACGTAAATTAAATTAATTTCATTAAGTATTCTGTTATTTTGTTTGCAAAAAAAACAATAGCTCAATTTTAAAAAAAAATCTTATAAAAGAAAAACAAATTTTTATTTCGATGAGTGCAAAAAATAACAATTAAGAAAAACATGAATGTGGATTAAATTAAAAATACGATTCACTAAAAGGAAGAAAAATAAAACAGGAAAAAAACTGAATGTATTGTATAAACGAAGATAAATTTGTTAAAGACAAATAATCCAAGGAACAATAGGGGCGGAGAGAGATGTACAGCGGATAGATTGAACATATTCAATAGATAGATAGATAGATAGATAGATAGATAGATAAACAGAGGTAGATTGCAAAGACAGATAGTGGGGAGAGAGATGGACAGGCTGATAGATATGAACATATTCATAGATAGATAGATAGATAGATAGATAAACAGAGGTAGATTGCAAAAGACAGATAGTGGGAGAGAGATGGACAGGCTGATAGATATGAAATATTCGAAATAGATAGATAGATAGAAGATGATAGATTAGATAAACAGAGTGATTGCAAAGACAGATAGTGGGGAGAAGATGACAGGGATAGATATGAACATATTCAAATAGATAGAATAGATAGATAGAGTAGATAGATAAACAGAGGTAGATTGCAAAAGACAGATAGTGGGAGAGAGATGGACAGGCTGATAGATATGAACATATTCAAATAGATAGTATAGATAGATAGATAGGATAGATAGATAGATAACAGAGGTAGATTGCAAGACGATAGTGGGGAGAGAGATGGACAGGCTGATAGATATGAAACATATTGAGATAGATAGAGAGAGAGAGAGAAAGAGAGAGAGAGAGAGAGAGGAGAGAGAGAGAGAGAGAGTGAAAGATCAATCCACTGATTGATTAAAAATAGATATGAACAGACTGGAGATAGATAAATAGATGGATAGACAGAAAAGTGAGATCTTTGCATTGGAGATAGATGATGATAGATACGAAATGACAGATATAGATAAATAGATGGAAACAAACAGACTGAGATAGATAATAGATAGATAGATGTAGATAGATAGGGACAACAGATAGGCACTCTTTTGTTTTACTGATTCATAGTATATTATTTTTTCTTTTACGCCGTCAACATACGGGTTGTTTGTTAGGGGTGAGGGTTAGGGGTTAGGGTTAGGGTTAGGGTTAGTTTTTATCATTTTTAAAAAACCTCTAAAAATCGTCTAACAAACAATCGAATGTTAACGTTGTAATGAAAAAAAATGTACTTATGAGTCAGCAAAGCAAAAGGTGCCTAAAAGGTCAGATGTTGATTTACATGACACTCAGAGTTAAAGATGAAAGAAAGAAAAGGCAAAATGGATAGTCGTGACATACAGACACATTTCTAAGAGAATTAAACTAACTTTAAACAACTTTACGCATGTACGAGGTGAGTCAAAAGTAATGCCATTTTTGTTTAGGACAGGTATAATTACCAACATAGAACATGTATCATACATCAAAAATGAAGCTGTCCTTTGTGGATCCCATCCTACTTCTCCACAAAGGTGAGTCAAAAAGTATACCATTTTGTTTAGGACAGGTATAATTACCACATAGGCACATGTATCCGACATCAAAAATGAAGCTGGTCCTCTGTGGATCACATCTCTATTTCTCCACATAGTCACCGTTTCTATCAATAGCAATATCCACTTCGAATGAGAGCATGTACGAGTGAGTCAAAAGCAATGCCATTTTGTTTAGGACCAGGTATGATTACCAACATAGGAACATGTAATCTTACATCAAAATAAAGCTTTGATCTATTGGATTACATCCTACTTCTCACATAGTCACCGTTTCTCTCAATAGCAATGTTCTACTTCGAATGAGACATGTATAAATCCTGACCTGTAAAAATTCGTTGACTGTTCTTTGAGCCGCCATTCACTACAATATTCACTTCCTCGTCACTGAATAATGTTAGCCTCTCAAACCTCTTTCATGGGGACGAAGGGATGATAGTCTGAAGGGCGCTAATCTGGTGTGTAATGGAGGGTGCGGTAAAGTTGTCCACCCGAATAGGGCGATTTTCTCCTTGTTCTGATGTTTTGTGTGGTCGAGCATTGTCAGGCAGAAGGAGGATATTATCGATTGGCAAGTTGGGTCTTACTCGTCGGATTCTGCCCTGGGCTCGTTAGGGTCTCAATGTAGTTCTTATAAAACTTCACATGAAATAAAGAAAATGGCATTATTTCATTTTTTTATTTTTTAACTTCCTCGTACATGGACACTCAAAAGTTAAGGAGATAGAAAAAAAGGCAAAATGGACGGTCGATGGACATACAGGCCATAAGTATGAACATTTGAAGAGGATTTTGTAGCGAGAGAGAAGACATTCCTCGTGGGGCAAGCAAGCGCGAACTTGTCTCGCTTGCAGGATGAGTGGAAATGTGTGGTCGGGTAGTGTTCATTAGCATACAGACAACAAAGAAGTCGACAGGGAGAAAGGTGTCTTCTTATAGGATAGTGCAGATGCATATGGTAAGTGAGTGGACATAAAAAGACACCTTCCTCCCTTCGACTTCTTGTTTGTCTGTATGCTAATGAACACTACCCGACCACACATTTCCACTCATCCTGCAAGCGAGACAAGTTCGCGCTTGCCTTGCCCCACGAGGAATGTCTTCTCTCTCGCTACAAAATCCTCTTCAAATGTTCATACTTATGTGCCTGTATGTCCATCGACCGTCCATTTTGCCTTTTTTTTTCTATCTTCCTTAACTTTTGAGTGTCCATGTACGAGGGAAAGTTAAAAAAATAAAAAAAATGAAAATAATGCCATTTTCTTTATTTCATGTGAAGTTTTTATAAGAACTACATTGAGACCCTAACGAGGCCCAGGGCAGAATCCGACGAGTAAGACCCAACTTGCCAATCGATAATATCCTCCTTCTGCCTGACAATGCTCGACCACACAAAACATCAGAACAAGGGAGAAAATCGCCTCATTCGGGTGGACAACTTTACCGCACCCTCCATACACACCAGATTTAGCGCCTTCAGACTATCATCCCTTCGTCCCCATGAAAGAGGGTTTGAGAGGCTAACATTATTCCAGTGACGAGGAAGTGAAATATGTAGTGAAGTGGCGGCTCAAAGAACAGTCAACAGAATTTTACAGGTCAGGTATACATGCTCTCATTCGAAGGTAGAACATTGCTATTGAGAGAAACGGTGACTATGTGGAGAAGTAGGGATGTAATCCACATAGATCAAGCTTTATTTTGATGTAAGATACATGTTCCTATGTTGGTAATCATACCTGTCCTAAACAAAATGGCATTGCTTTTTGACTCACTCTCGTACATGCTCTCATTCGAAGGTGGAATATTGCTATTGATAGAAACGGTGACTATGTGGAGAAATAGAGATGTGATCCACAGAGGACCAGCTTCATTTTGATGTCGGATACATGTGCCTATGTTGGTAATTATACCTGTCCTAAACAAAATGGTATTACTTTTTGACTCACCTTTGTGGAGAAGTAGGGATGGGATCCACAAAGGACCAGCTTCATTTTGATGTATGATACATGTTTCTATGTTGGTAATTATACCTGTCCTAAACAAAATGGCATTACTTTTTGACTCACCCTCGTACATGCGTAAAAGTTAGTTTAAAGTTAGTTTAAATTCTCTAGAAATGTGTCTGTATGTCCATCGACTATCCATTTTGCCTTTTCTTTCTTTCATCTTTAACTTCTGAGTGTCCATGTAAATCAACATCTGACCTTTAGGCACCTCTTTTGCTTTGCTGACTCATAAGTACATTTTTTTTTCATTTACACCGTTAACATTCGATTGTTTGTTAGACGATTTTTAGAGGTTTTTAAAAATGATAAAACTAACCCTAACCCTAACCCTAACCCCTAACCCTCACCCCTAACAAACAACCGTATGTTGACGGCGTAAAAGAAAAAATATATACTTATGAATCAGTAAAACAAAAGGAGTGCCTATCTGTTGTCCCTATCTATCTATCTATCTATCTATCTATCTATCTATCTCAGTCTGTTTGTTTCCATCTATTTATCTATATCTGTCATTTCGTATCTATCTATCTATCTATCTCAATGCAAAGATCTCACTTTTTCTGTCTATCCATCTATTTATCTATCTCAGTCTGTTCATATCTATTTTTAATCAATCAGTGGATTGATCTTTTCCACTCTCTCTCTCTCTCTCTCTCTCTCTCTCTCTCTCTCTCTCTCTCTCTCTCTCTCTCTCTCTATCTATCTCAATATGTTCATTTATCAGCCTGTCCATCTCTCTCCCCACTATCTGTCTTTTGCAATCTACCTCTGTTTATCTATCTATCTATCTATCTATCTATCTATCTATTTGAATATGTTCATATCTATCAGCCTGTCCATCTCTCTCCCCACTATCTGTCTTTGCAATCTACCTCTGTTTATCTATCTATCTATCTATCTATCTATCTATTTGAATATGTTCATATCTATCAGCCTGTCCATCTCTCTCCCACTATCTGTCTTTTGCAATCTACCTCTGTTTATCTATCTATCTATCTATCTATCTATCTATCTATTTGAATATGTTCATATCTATCAGCCTGTCCATCTCTCTCCCCACTATCTGTCTTTTGCAATCTACCTCTGTTTATCTATCTATCTATCTATCTATCTATTTGAATATGTTCATATCTATCAGCCTGTCCATCTCTCTCCCCACTATCTGTCTTTTGCAATCTACCTCTGTTTATCTATCTATCTATCTATCTATCTATCTATCTATTTGAATATGTTCATATCTATCCGCCTGTACATCTCTCTCGCCCCTATTGTTCCTTGGATTATTTGTCTTTTAACAAATTTATCTTCGTTTATACAATACATCAGTTTTTTTCCTGTTTTATTTTTCTTCCTTTTAGTGAATCGTATTTTTAAATTTAATCCACCATTCATGTTTTCTTTTAATTGTTTATTTTTTGCACTCATCGAAATAAAATTTGTTTTTCTTTTATAAGATTTTTTTTTTAAATTGAGCTATTGTTTTTTTTTTTCAAACAAAAATAACAGAATACTTAATGAAATTTAATTTTAATTTACGTTTCAAAATTGAGTAGCAAACCCGGAACCTTGTGGTTCCAAGGCGCATGCTCTCCTGATTTAGCTAAACCGGCCCTAAAACGGAAGGAAAGACAAGATAGGCTCATTTACACACACAGAAACATTTAATATATACATAATATACATACAATTTAATTTCTGTTTTGTTTTACGGCATATCAACCCCAGTGGGTCATTTAATGCCGATAAAGTTTTGAAATAAATCAATTCTTAATGGATAATACAATTTTGTTTATAAAAACATTTTTCTATTTAACCCATAGATGGGACCCTAACAGGTACTACCACTCCGGGTCAGAGTGGACCAGGGAGAAATGGTGATGAAGGGGTGCTCCACATTCCCCAAACCTCCAAAACTGGAACCTCACCATCAGAGTTTAACGTCATTCCCAGAGCATGTAGACCTGCAGCCACCGCCTTCTAGCACCCATATGATAAAAAGGGGTTGGGGCTTGCCATAAGGGCAATAGGGTTGGGAAAATCATATAGGTGCTAGGGCTTGACGTGACCAGCCGATTGATTGGAGGGGGCCTCTCCGACTGCCTGTCTAGCCCAAGATAGGACCAAAGTGGAGTATTGCATGTCATGAACTGCTCATCCACCTGGGCTCTATCCTTAAGCATCACGGGTCGCCACCTACGGCCAACAGGTGGCCTCATTTGGGGGGAGGGGTCTTACCCCTCTGCAGAGGTGCAGTCGGTGAATTCTAACGCTCCAGCCGACAGGGCGGATACAATTTAAGTATCCAAAAAATTATCATAGGATATTTTTAAGATCCTATCTCCTTCATCCGACGACAAAAATAAAATTGGTGTGTTGTCTTCAATAGGTAGTTGCTCTTAGTCTAGTTGTCTGGTTGATGAGAATATATCAGTTTTGTATGTTGTATTGTCGATAACTGTGTTATCTTATTCGGCCATTCAGAGATGCTTATTATACTGGTACTTAAAGAAATATCAACTTTTCTCAACATTACACCAGTGCAATTCATTTTTGTTTTAACCTTTTAACATTAAACTTTTTTTTCACTTCTAAGTTCAACACCAGCGTATTATTTTTTCTCTCGTGTCTGTGTCTGCATATACTTATATATTTTTTCTCATAATGGTTCTGTTTTATTTTATTTTATTTTACATATGATTACTAGTGTTTTTTTTCTTTCTGTCGTTTCTATTTCCTTGCGGCTTCATTTTTTGCATCTCTTCTTTCTGTTGTTCATCTTGATTCTATCTATTCGCTATCTTTTTTTTTTACTCATTTAGGACCTTGCACGCTGTTGTGCCATTGGTTAACAAAAACATAGCAAGTCACCGCATACCAAACCAACGTATATGTTGCATGACACTTCTAATATCTGATTATATTTGGTGTCTTGTTCTTAAATTGTCGGGGATTAAATCTAGAGCCGAATTAGCTGCAGACTCCGTGCTTTGACCGTAAGCCGAAAAATCGGGAAATTTGAAATTCTTGAGGTTTTTTGTAAAATGTAAAGAGAAAAAAAAAAGAAAAAGAAAAGAAAAAGCACTAGAAAGGTTTTAAAAAAAATGACTTACAGTACCTGCAGTTCCCAAGTGGTCCCCCATCCAAGTTCTAATCAGGCGTTACGCGTCTAAAATTCGAGTATCCGTAGCCGCTCGCCACAGGCCAAACATATCCTGACCCGCTTTGTTTGTGGGGACTGGGAATCCGTTTGTTCATAGGGCTGCCTTTCAGTCTCGTCACACTGTGTGTGGCTTTTCTCTATTAATTCAAAGAAATTGTATTTTACCAGTTTACCGCCAATTTAAATTGCCCTACACAACCTACCAAAAATGATAGGCTATTCCTATCCATTATCTAACAGTATATGTAATTCTAACTAGCGGCACAAATATCGACTGCTCATCCTTTCACGGTTCTAAATGATTCTATTGTTTGTTAATCTATTTGCTCTTTGGTATAACAACCCCGTATAGCATTGTTCGTTTTTAGCGCCGTCTAATTTACGGCTGCCGATTTAAATCAGTGAATAGAACGTCCGACTAGGAATCGCAAAGCTCCCGGTTCGATACCGGTCCTCGCCAACTCAGTGTATGAGTAGCACAGAGATCTGTGCATTAAAGTGAGGAGCTGATGGTAGGTATGCCACTCCACATCAGATGACAAAACAATCTCCATGGTTTTGCGCTAGTGAAAAGGGATAGACTACTGTTACATAATTCATAAGCAGCTTATGATTTATGTACGTACATGTAGTAAGAATATTTGAATCAAAGTCTGTTAGATTCAGAATAACGGGGTCCAGTGAAAAGTTACTTCGCTGGCTATTGACGGGTAATAACCTTTTTACTTGACTCGCGAAAAACGCGTGATTAAACGCGTGAGAATTAGTTAGTCAGATGGACCGAAGTCACTCGCTCTGAAGGTTGGTCTCCCCTGCGGCGGTTGAAAGATGGGCTAGGTTGTTGAAATAAAGCTTTAAAAGAAACACAACAAGAAGGAAAAGCAACCTAAATGATCAGCTCGAGAAATAAGACTGAAGAACATGGTGGCTGGCCGAGTTAGTGTTTCAGTCTTATAGGCCATCCTGTAGGCCTTAAGCAAGAGTGCTTGTCCGGTGGAATTGGATCCTTGGTAAACCCCTGATAAAGAATCCTTTGGTTCTTCTGGTAAAGAGTCCTGAGTATTGTAAGTCGCTCTTCAATGAGTGCTAGTAGAACTATGACCAGTATCAGTGTTTAAGTAGTGTATCAGCCACGCTGTATGGCTAGTGATTGGCGAAGGAATAAACCACGTGATCTCGGCTAGTCTATAAATCCAGGTGGGGAATTGTAGCACACATTATATCACAAAATATTCCAACAGCTAGAAGCAATGGAAGAAGAGTAACAAGTAATACCCTCATCCCACCCGTCTGTCTGTCTGTCTGTCTGTCTGTCTCTCTTTCTCTCTGTTTATATATATATGACATATATAGCATAATATTATTATATACTAGCAAAATAAAAAACACCCTCCGGGCGATGTAAAAATGAATTTTTGAAAGATATTGCCTGAAGGTGTGGGATTTAAAAATTCATTGTCAGGGAGTTTGTACCCTAATTAAGTAAGATCATCAAATTCATTAAAGGAGTAAAAAATAAAACAATTTGAAATGGAAACTTTGTTCTGATAACTTAAATATATATTAAAATAAAATAAAAACTATATATAAATATATAATACCGGGCATATATTTATTAAAACTTGTTTAAAAAAACAACAATGAGGATCGTCTAATGTTGCATGCTCAAATTTTGAGTGTATTTATTCTATGTTATGACGATTTTGTATCATGTGACGTAAGCTGTGACGTAGTTTTTGTTACAGATAAATAAAAAGCAAATCTCCATTATTAATAGATATGTGTTGTCTGGCTGATACCGACTTTAGGCTACCCCTACGATTTTACTTACTTTTACCTTTTTTCTGTACGTATCTTGAGCACTAACATCCGACTTTAGTTATTTATAAGTGAAATATGAAAGTTGGTAACATTCCTTGATTTGGCCTGCAAGATATTTGCAAGAGAGATTATTCCCTTTCGGCCGATTTAAAGAATTAATTATTACCATCTTTGCACAAGTAATTATTCCAGTAGGTATGTTTACATAACACACGTAATTAACGACTTTTGTTTTTGTCCCCGATAAATCACATGTTATCTTGCATAGTGGCTAAGATAGTTGTGTGTTTTTTCACTGCCGGTCTCCGAACAAGGATTTTAAAAGACAAGTAGGATTTTCCCTACTTAGTAAATTGGCACTACATTCTTCGAAAAATATTTCTCCTTATTTAACCTTTGACGTTATTTGTTGTTGGTTGTTTTTTGTTTTTTTAACGGCATATCAACCCCTACAATTATTATTATTATTATTATTATTATTATTATTATTATTATTGAGTTTTTCTCACCTGCCGTTGTTGGGGGATCACTGGAGGCTGAGTGATAGCAAGTCTCCTCAGGTCTCCAGCACTCTTCTGAGTATTCTAGCCGATCCCAACAGTGCTGTAGTTTGGATGGTCTCGATCATTCTTCTGATTTCCAATTCACCCAAATTCTTTTCCAGAGCTTTGGGGACCGTTTTAAGAGCCTCAATTACAATTGGTACGACCTTCACCTTCATGTTCCAAAGTTTCCTCAGTTCTCTGGCAAGATCTAGGTATTTGTTTACCTTTTCGCTTTCTTTCATTTTCACTCGGCGGTCGGCCTGAACGGCAAAATCCACGAGATGACAGGTTCTCGAAGTCATTATTTTCACTCCTTTTGAGTTTTTCACATCAGCGTTAGCTGATGGTATTTCACTGGCGTCTGAGTGACAACAAGTCTCCTCAGGTCTCCAGGACTCTTATGAGTATTCTAGCCGATTGCAACAGTGCAGTAGTCTGGATGGTCTCAATTCTTCTGATTTCTAGATCCTCCAGTCTTTTTTCCAAGTTTATTAGGACCGTTCCAAGTGCACCAACTACAATTTGTATCACTTTCACTCTCATATTCCACAGCTTTTTTAATTCTCTGGCAAGGTCCAGGTATTTATCCATCTTTTCATTTTCCTTCAGCTTCACCCTGCAAAATCCACCTGTTGACAAGTTCTTTCTTTTTTTGTTAACTAATACTAGGTCTGGTCTTCTTGCTGGGATAAGGTGATCCGTTTTTATCTCAAAATCCCAGAGAATTTTATGCGTTTTATTCTCAAGAACAGATTCTGGTCTATGCATATACCCTGGTATCTTCTGTTTTGTTACCTCGATCAGTATATTGTGATTGCTATGTTTTCTGGTTTTCCTCGTGTTATTTGAAATTTTAATATGATACGTTAACATTATTTAATGAGTGATTTGAGCAATTCTGATCACAGCGTTTCTACTGTATAAATATCCATATGTTACCAAGAATGATATTCAAAGGTTTTTATTGGTCTTTTTTTATGAATTGTGTTGTTTTGTTTTACGGCATATCAACCTCGGTGGGTCATTTAATGCCGAAAAAGTTTTGAAATAAATTCATTTTTAATGGATTTCCACTTTTTTTAAATAAGCACATTTTACTATTTAACCCATCGATGGTATCCTAACAGGTACTACCACTCCGGGTCAGAGTGGACCTGGGAGCAATGGTGCTCCACATTCCCCAGACCTCTAGAACTGGAACCTCACCATCAGATAGAGTTTAACGTCATTCCAAGGGCATGAAGACCCTCAGCCACCGCCTTCTAGTACATATATGATAAAAAGGTTTGGGGCTTGCCATAAGGGCAATAGGGGCGGGGCAATTATATAGGTACTTGGGTTTGACGTGACCAGCCGATTGATCGGAGGGGGCTTCTCCGACCGCCTGTCTAGCCTAAGTAAGCATCACGGGTCGCAACCCACGGCCGACAGGCAGCCCCATTAGGGGGAGGCTTACCCCTCTGCAGAGGTGCTGTCGATGTATTCTAAAACCCCAGCCGACAGGGCTGGAATTGTGTTGGTGAATATCGAGGAATACATATCAGTGATGGTCGAAAGTGAGTAGTGAATCATTTGAAAAAGATACTTTTTCTGTTCCAAAGAAATGTCATTCCTAATTTTCCGGACAGATGAAGATCTTGAATTGTTATCAGATACCAATTCTTTATCAACAAGTGTGCGTCTTGATTTTGGCAAAAACAGGAAATAGAATTCAAAGATTTAAATATTTCTTCAACTGGTTGAGATGAAGAAGAATCACTCTTTTGTTTATTTGGTGATCATTTTACAAAAGAACATCTTGATCATAAATGAGAATAAACTTAGTTTGGCACAAGGCCGCAAATATGGACCTCAAAACTGAAAATAGAAACATCCAGTCCATGACACGCAACACTCCAATTTAGCACTTACTTACACTAAACGGGCGGTCGGAGAGGCCCCTCCGATCAATCGGCTAGTCACGTCAAACCCTAGCACTCTATTGACCTTATGGCAACTCCAACCCTTTTTATGATATTTTAACTAGAAGGCGGTGGCTGAGGGTCCTGGGTATTTTTAAATTTTATTTCATTATTTAATATTCAAATTTCAATTCAGCTTTAATAATTTAATTTCAATTCAGGTTTATATGTAATTTTGTTTTTATTCTTCATTATATTGTTGTTTTGAGAATTTTAGAAATGTAATTCTTCTTATTATTATAATGGAGATTGTGTGCTTGTCTGTAACCGAAACTATATTATTACTCAAGTCACAATTCCCTTAATCATTTACGTCAGATTCGCCATGATTTTATTTTGTTTAAACCTCAATTATCAATAAAATTGTTCTACGTTATCAATACTGTTTGACCATATCCACATACTAATAACATGCAAGTGTATTTATATGTACAACAAAATAGTGGTTCACAGTGTTAACGGGAGGATAATTTGCATATTGATATAAAAAGTTTGATCTTAATAAATATGCGCTTAGTATTATTGATTTTTAATTGTTTGATTATATCTTAATGAATATGTGCACAAATCTCGGGGACAAATCTTAAAATAAATCTATTAACAAGAATAAATAATTGTAATTTTATTCTTTACTAAATCTAGGAAAGTTTAGCAATGAGAGACGGGGGTGAAAGAAGAGTAAGTTTCAGTTGTTCTATTTTTCGATTCTGAGCACATTCTTTTTGTTTCAAATCTTTTAATCTGCATTCTTATTTAATTTCGTTAGTTTTTCTAATTTAATATAATATTTTATTACATTAAAAATTAAATACTTGCACCCGAAGGTTGCATATATTTGCTAGTTTTATTAATGCAATGAGTCAGGATATTTTTTGAAATGTCTTAGGCTTGAAAAATTAAGTTACAGTTAAACGTTAAATCATAATGTATAACTAAACTTCTTACGTTAAATACAAACATTCCCCGGTGCATTTGCTATAGGAGGAAAATCTATTTCAAAGAATTTTGATAATCTAAACAAATTTCGTCAAATCTTTTCCATTTCTTACTTGCATAGCAGTCTGAAGAATGCGAGATATTAGTCGAAATAAATTCATAACTGTTATTTAAGGCTTTACTTTGTTATATATATATATATATATATATATATATATATAATATATGATTGACTCTCCCCGTCGATCGACGTATGAGTGTTCACATACAATGAACATTCACACAGTGATTTGTTTATAGTGGTGAAGGCTTGTGTTGGACCATCCAAACTTTTTGGCACAGTCGATAGGAAAGAATTGGTGCATCAAGGGTTGCTACAAACCCAATCAACGACCGACCTCAGGAATTTTGAATTCAGAGTTATCCCTCTCCTAGACTGGTTACCTACCCAAGGCTGAAGAGCCCAGTCTGCCCTACTATTTGACCCATAGCTGGAGGGAATTCGGCTGAATTTGGCTATTTGCCAGTCTGAATAAAATAAAAACGTGGTCTGACGAAGCTCGGTGTACCTCAGATATCCACGAGTGGAAATGGTCCATAATCACGATACCCCTGGTATTTAAGGCCTCTTTATTCATATATATATATATATATATATATATATATATAACTTTTGACTAGCAGCGTTCTGTTTTGCTAACGGTCATTTCTTCCCGTCTTATTTTTGTTGAAGACCGATCCACGTGCGGTCGATGCAGATATTGCGAGGGTCCTCACATTCAGTGAGGAGGGCCGGTGTTGCTTTTTAAAACCGTAGAGAGGAAGGCCCCGAAACGGCTTGCACATTCTCTCCTGATGAGCCCATGCATTTGTAAACATCCTTTGTTTTTTCAATATATCATATTCATATATATATATATAATATATATATATATATATATATATATATATATGTGTGTGTGCCCTTGAGATATTTATAGTGTAAACAAATTAGAATTTGCCAAAATCTACCGTTGACTTCAAAGATGACAAATTTTAACCATTTGTTCTTGGTGGTGGAAAACTACATAAGACCCATTTTTATTTTTTTTTTTTTGCAATTGAAGCAAATCTTTCCCTTTGTTTTTCATTTGGTTTCAATTGGCGCCATAATATTAGATTCATGTTATGTTAATTGCCAATATAATCGAACCAACATGTGAACTATTATCAAATAATTTACCAAAAATAAATAATAATGATCTAAAAGGTATTATTTTTAGTTTTTCCTTTCTTAATAACTCTTTATTTCCATACTTTAATATTTGTTCCTTTCTTTCTTTCTTTCTTTCATTTTTTCTTTCTTTCTTTCTTTGCTTTTTCTTTTCTTTCTTTCTTTCATTGCTTTTCTTTCTTCTTTCTTTCTTTCTTTCTTTCTTTACTTTTCTTTCTTTCATTTTTTTCTTTTCTTTTTATCTTTTTTCTTTCTTTTCTAAGGTTTTATTTCTTTTTTTCTTTCTATCATTTTTTTTCTTTTCTTTCATTTCTTTCTTTCTTTTTTCTTTCTATTTTTTTCTTTCTTTTTCTTCATTTCTTTCTCTTCTTTTTTCTTTCTTACTTACTTTCTTTCTCCATTTTTCTTCTTTCCTTCTTCCATTTTTTCTTTCTTTCTATTTATTTTTCTTTATTTCTTTCATTCTTCTTCTTCTTACTCTCTATTTCATTTTTCTTTCTTTTTTTTCATTTTTTTTCTTTCTTTTTTTATTTCTTTCTTTTCTTTCATTTTTTTTCTTTCTTTCTTTCTTTCTTTTCTTCTTCTTTGCTTTTCTTTCTTTCTTCTTCTTTCTTTCTAAGGTTTTCTTTCTTTCTTTCTTCTTTTTTCCTTTTCTTCTTCTTCTTCTTTTTTCTTCATTATTTTCCTTGCTTTCTTTCTCTTCCTTACTTTTTCTCCATCCTTTAATAATTTTTCTCATTTTTTAATATTTTTTTCTTTTTAAAATTCCTTATCAATTATGTCTTTCTTTTGTTTCTTTCTTTCCATCTTTCTTTCTTTCTTTGCTTAAATATCTATTTCTTTCTTTCTTTGCTATCTTCCTTTCTTTAATAATTCTTTTTCCTTTCCTTATCAATTATTTGTTCGTTTGTTTGTTGTTGTTTTCTTCTTTGTTTAATTGTTCCAAATATTCCTGTTGTCAGTTTCTTTTTCTCGACGAATTCTCAGGCTAAGGAAGATACTTATCAAAACTTAGCTTTCCGTGCGTATATTAATAGGAAAAGACTGTGATTGCATCAAACGAAAAAAAGATCAAAACCTCTAATTAATTTTTTTGCAAATTGCCAAAGATTTTCAGTGCCCTCAAACATAAAACAAATTATAACTAGCAGGACTGTGGATATATCACCAATATGATAATAATTTAATTAGTACAAAATTTTGATATTATTTACTAAAGAAACATTGCCTAAAATAATTCAATATGTTAAAACGTTATTAATTAATCTTGAATTTTAAACTCTCCTCTACCAAGCAGGACTTGTGGATATTACCTCGGTTATGATTATTTAGTTAGTTTTAACTTTGGATTATTAGTTTTTTTTACTTAAGAGCTATTGCTAAATAGTTCAATATGTAAAAGATTTGTGGATTATTTACCTCGGTATAGAATTATTTGTTAGCTCAACTTTTATATGTTACTTCTTTAAAAGAAGCTATTGCTAAATAGTTTCAATATGTAAAAAAAGTATAATAATAATCTTGATTTGTTCGTCTCTCTCTTCTCTCTCTCTCTCTCTCTCTCTCTCGCTTTCTCTGCTCTCTCTCCTCTCTCTCTCTCTTAATCTTTTTTTCATTTCCTTTTCATTATGTTCAATGAACAGATTAGCGTTTTTATCACTTCTGCGTTTGCCCACCCACTCTCTCTATCTTTCCAATACCTCCTTTCTATCTTCTTTCTTCTTTATTTATTTCTTATTTGTTTGTTTTTGTGTTCTTTGTAGCATAACCATTTTCTTTCCCCTTCCTTCTTCTTTCATATATAAATATGGATTGGTCCATTATTTAGCTGAGGGTGGACGACCACTCATAGGAAAATAAGAATTTTTGGAATAAGCAACAAATTGATAATTAAGAATTTACATCTTTTGAATTTTTATCTCGGATGATTTGACTCTCATTTTTTTAGCATTAGGGTGTGCAAGAGGGATAAAACGGTCAGATAAGATTTAAGGAACAAGAAATAGCTGACTTGTCCAGTCTTCTGCCAAAATGTTTTGCAAATGTCTATGTATTCAGTCTTTAATTGATTTCGACTTTTCCCGTCCTGCTCAGTGGGAAAAGGAAGATCGTGGGTGTCTGCACAAATAAACGAAACATTTTTTATACCATTGGTTGCCAAAATAAATCGCCCAAACAACTGAAATTTTATATTTTAACACATTTGTCTTTCCTTTTATCTTATCCCTTCTTCCTCAACTTCTCCTCTTTCATCCCTCTCTCTACCCCCTCTCTCTCTTCTACATCCTCTCTCTTCTATATATATATATATATATATATATATAATATGGTGTTGTGTGTGTGTGTGTGTGGGGTGTGTATGTGGTGTATGCGTTGGAATCCTTCGTCTACTAAAGACGAGTGGCGTAGTAGTGCCCACTTTTTAAAAATCTGCAGCTGCGCGAGGCTTGAACAAACCAATTTTTGAATGGCAATCCTCTGGTGATGCTTGGTGGAGATGCTGTTGTTCTCTCTTTCTTATGGCTCTTCTTTTCTGTGGTGTTTTCTTTCCTCTCTTTTTCACTCCCTTTCATTTCCTGTTGACGACGGGGGAAGGCGCCAGAATCTTACGGTCCTTTTGCATAAGCCTCCCTGTGTTTATGTCGATGTGGCATGTCTTCATCGTCCCTTTTGCAGGACACACACACACACACACAACCACACACATATATATATATAATATATATATATATAATATATATAATATATACTAGCCAAAACCCGTAAGCTGTTGGCGTCACCCATTTCAGCTCTGGGTTAGATAAAGTGAGATTAGTGCGAAAGGGAGTTACAAAGCGAATAAATTTAAAAAAACACAAAAAAAACGGCCGGACGAAACCTTCAAAAATCATTTTGTAAGCTTTCTAAGAAAAGGGAATGTTTGACCTCATTTAAGCTACAGGTTGCTGGTTGTGAATTAATTTAACATAGAGAAAATACATCCTTTCAAATTCTCATCCCCTCTCCCCCCCCCCCCGAGAAGAGAAAAACTAAACATTATATAACGGAGGAGGTTAGTCAAAGTGAGATCCCACTAGAGGGGAAGAAAAGTAATAGACAGAGAGTTTTAAAAGTAAGGAGAGAGATTTTGGTCGGTTTTTTTTTTTTACCTTAATGCAAATTACCACTAATAGAACCAATCCTAAAAATTAGAATTTTTTTTCAAACATAATTCAATTCCTAAAAGTAAGGAATATAATTTAGTATAATTTTCGTGTCATTAAACTAAACCCGATAAAAAATAAGGCCCTCTAGGAAGCAAAAAGTTTGATTAACTCAGCTTTAGGTAATAATAAAAATAATAATTAATAATAAAATAATAATAATAATAATAATATATATATATATATATTATATTATATATACAATATCACTACTCATTTATATATGTATAATCACTTTCCCATGTACCTCCCTTTCGTCTCTTCTCTCACTTGCTCTTTCGTCTTTCAATCTTTTTCATCTCTTCTCTCTCTTCTCCTCCTTCTCTCTCTCTCTCTCTCTCTCTCCTCTCTACTCTACTCCTCTCTCTCCTCTGGAGATTTGAATAATGTCCCAGAATTTTTGAATCTACAAGTCAAGTGCACACTTGTACATATTCACATAAAGATTTACGGACAACAGATACGAAGCGGAACACCGCGGGGATGAAAATAGACAGTATACTTACCTGTTATTTTCGGGTCAGCATATTAACTAAGATTTTGTTTTAATAGTTTTGCATTACAATAAATATAAGAATATTAATGAAAGAGAATATGAGGAACAAGAAGAAAAAAAGGTCATGCTGTTTATGTTATGAAATTGATGAGCGTTGTGATGAAAAAGATAGATAGATTAGATAGATAGATAGGAGAGAGAGAGAGAGAGAGACGAGAGGGGGCGAGAGCGAGAGAGAGAGAGAGAGGAGCATTAATAGTTAATCCAAAAAAGTCTCAATATATTATCGTAAAGATATCAGAGTAATTATAGTTTTTGCTAGAAAAAAGTTTCTTAATATATTTATCTATCGCTAAGAGAGAAGAGAGAGGAGAGGAGAGGAGACGAGAGAGAGAACGATTGAGAGAGAGAGAGAGAGAAATAAAAAGTGAGATGGGTAACAGAAGGTGAAATATGAAGGTAAAAGAAAGAAAAAACAGAGCAAAGGAGAAAAGGGACAGAGAAGAGGGGGGAATAAGGAATTAAGGAAAAAAAAAAAAAAAAGAAAAAAAAGAGGAAGAAAAGAAAAAGTAAGAGGACAAAGAAAGGAAAAAAGAAAGAAAGTGGAGAGAAGGAAAGGGGGAAGTAGTAAGAAAGAAGGAAAAAAAAAAAAAAAAGAAAAGGGGGAAAGTAAGAAAGGAAAAGAAAAAAAAGAAAAAAAAGAAAAGGAAAAAAGACGAAATAATGGAGGGAATAAAGAAGAAAGGCGCAGTAAAAGAAAAAGAAAGAAAGAAAAAAGACACCGAAAAATATAGGCGGAATAAAGAAAGGGAGTTAAATGTGAAAGGAAAGAAAGAAAGAAAAAAAGAGGAAAGAAAAGGAAGAAAGACGAAATATAGGAATAAAGAAAGGGAGTTAAATTTGAAAGAAAGAAAGAAAAAGAAAGAAAGAAAGAAAGACGAAAAATATAGGGAATAAAGAAAGGGAGTTAAATTCCCAAAGAAAGAAAGAAAGAAAGAAGAAAGAAATTAAAAGAAAAGAAAGACGAATATTAGGGAATAAAGAAAGGAGATGAATTGAAAGAAAGAAAGAACAAAGAAGAAAGAAAGAAAGAAAGGTGAAAATATTAGGAATCAAAGAAAGGGATTAAATTGAAGAAAGAAAGAAAAAGAAAGAAAAAGAAAGGAAAGAAGACCGAAATATAGGGAATAAAGAAAGGCGAGTTAAATTGAAAGAAAGAAAGAAAGAAAAAAGAAAAAAAAAAGAAAGAAAAAAAGGAAAGAAAGAAAAAAGAAAGAAAGAAAGAAAAGAAAGAGTAACAAATGAACAAAATAAACAGAAAAGAGAAAGAAGAAGAAAATAAAAAATGAAAAAATAAGAAGATAAAAAAACAGAATGAAAAAAAAAATCCACTAAAAATAACCTCATGAATATAATATACAAAGAATAAATACACACAGAAACTCCAGGTTGTTTCCTTCTTCCAGCAAGATCGACTGACTGACTCGTTTCTAAAGTCCTGATATATATCGCTAATACCTGAAATAAAAATATACTCGATATTTCAGGTCGCGGTAAGTATGGAAACGTGTAGATATACGCTTATATAATAAAGATAATCTGCAGGAATATTTAGTTCATGGTATATTGAGATGTGAAAGAGTAAGAAAGATGAATGTTATAACGAAATACCATTTGGCTGAAAAAAGGAAGAAACAGAAACGATTGAGACAATATGCATTGGTCCAGAGTAGCAGAATCTGATATAGAGATCATCTCCAAGACAATCGAAACATCAGTTGACCAACACCCGGTTTTAAACACTAAGAACGAGAACTCGAGGTTACGGAGCCTGATGTGTTTATTCGCGGATCTAACTAAACAATGTATGTCAGGTTAAATATCTCGACTGGATCGTCTAACGTCAGATTACGTCATAATACTAGCACTAACGAAT
>CM042173.1:40245435-40257935 GCA_023376005.1 Doryteuthis pealeii
GCTCCCAGGAAATTTTGACTACACAGTAAAGTGCCACTTGTACATATTTCACATACAAGCATACGGGACAACAGATACCGACAGCGGCGGAATGGACAAAATAGACCAGCTTAACTTTACCTGTTATTTTTTCTGCCTGGTCAGCATATTAACTAAAGTTTTGTTTAATAGGTTTTGCATTTACAACAACTAATTTTATAATAAGAAATATTAATGAAGTATAAGAGGGAATATGACTGGTCGGAAAAAAGGACGACAAATACGACCGCCGTGTGATGACAAAAAGAATAGCATAGATAGATACATAGAAGAGAGAAGAGACGAGAGAGGCGAGAAGCCAGAGAGAGAGAAGAGAGAGAGAGAGAGAGCATTAATGTTAATCACAAAAAGTGACCTCAAATATATTTCTAAAGCTATAGAGTATTATACGTTTGTAGAAAAAGTTTCTTAATTATATTTTATCTATCCTCTAAGATCGACAGAGACGAGACGGAGAGGATCGAGAGAGACGCCAAGAGAGAGAGAGAGAGACCGATGAGAGAGAGCAGAAAATAAAAAATGTCGGTAGATGGGTAACAGAAGACCGTGAAATATGAGTGTAAAGAAAGAGAAAAACAGAAAAGGAATTAAGAAAACGAAGAAATGTAAGAAAGACAAAAAAGAAAAAATAAAGAAAGAAAAAGAAAGAAAGACAAATATAGGAATAAGAAAGGCAGTTTAAAAAAAGAAAAAAGAAAGAGAAATAAGTGAAAAATGTAAGTAGGTTAAAGAAAAAAAAAAAAATGAAAAAAGAAAGAAAGAAAGAAAGACCGAAACCTATATGGAATACAAGACAGGAGTAAAGAAAAAAAAAGAAGAAAAGAAAGAAGCAAAGAAAACGAAATATAGGAAAATAAAGGGAGTCTTAAATTCGGAAAGAAAGACAGAAAGAAAGAAGCAAAAGAAATTAAGAAAGAAAAAAGGCGGACGGGAAAAATATAGGGGGGCAAAAGGGAAATAAAAGGGAAGAAAGAAGGGAGATGAATTGAAAAGAAGAAAGAAAAAAGAAAAGAAAGAAAGAAAGGTGAATATAGGGAATAAAGAAAGGGGATTAAATGAAAGAAAAGAAAGAAAAAGAAAGAAAGAAAAAAAAGAAAGACGAAATATAGGGAATTAAAGAAAGGGAGTTAAATTGAAAGAAAGAAAGGAAGAAAAAAGAAAAAAAGAAAGAAAAAAGAAAGAAAGAAAAAAGAAAGAAAGAAAGAAAAGAAAGAGTAACAAATGAACAAAATAAAAGAAAAAGAGAAAGAAGAAGAAAATAAATAAATGAAAAAATAAAGAAGATAAAAAAAACAGATGAAAGAAAAAATCCACTAAAAATAACTATGTATAAAAAAATGTTCCCATTTTTCCTTCTTCCAGCAGACGAGATCTCGTTTTCGGTCTGATTCCTTTAATCTGGTCAAACCATTTTGCAGCCGATGGCGTATCGCTTGTAAATATCTCGTTTTCTTGTTGGAGAGTAAGAGATGAATGTTATCAATTTTGGCAAAGAAACGTTGAATTCTTTCTGCAGAATCTGATGATTCCAACCTATGACGTTTACAAAATGAACATGTGTTTATTCGGGATCTAACTAAACAATTATGTCAGGTAAAACAATCTCGACTGGATCGTCTAACGTCAGGATTACGTCTAACGTCTGGATCTTCAGAAAAGATCATTCTAATATTGCCTGACTAATCACTTCATTTTTTTGTTTAAGTATTTATTTTGACTAGCAGGACCTGTGGATATACCACAGTATGATAATCTAATTATTACAACGTTTGATATGTTTACTTAAGAGCTATTGCTTAATAGTTCAGTACTAGCAGGACCTGTGGATATACCACAGTATGGTAATTTAATTATTACAACGTTTGATATGTTTACTTAAGAGCTATTGGTTAATAGTTCAGTACTAGCAGGACCTGTGGATATACCACATATGTAATTTAATTATTACAACGTTTGATATGTTTACTTAAGAGCCACAGTACTAGCAGGATAGTGGATATACCACAGTATGATAATTTGATTATTACAAGGTCTGATATGTTTACTTAAGGGCTATTTCAAAATAGCCCAATATGTAAAAAATATAATAATTTTGAGTTAACTCTCTCTCTCTCTCTCTCTCTCTCTCTCTCTCTCTCTCTCTCTCTCTCTCTATCTATCTATCTATCTCTGTATATCTCTCTCTCTCTCTCTCTCTCTCATCCTTTCTTTTCTTTTTTAACTTCCTTTCATCTTTTCATTATGTTCAATTGAAACATATTAGCGTCATCGCTTCCGCGCGCTCATCTCCTATATTTATCTTTCCCCTACTCTTTCTTTCTTTCTTATATTTTCTAGTATCGCATGAAGTGACGACACTCATAAGAAATAAGAATTCGTCAGACAAGCGGCACCAGATAATTATGATTTTAGAAAGTGTGTTCAAGATTAAGAACAAGATATTAAGAAAAATATATTATTGTATAGATGGAAAATGAATAGACAGCTTCGAACAGTTTAGTATTAGCTTTTAATTATTAATTAATAATAATAATTAATAATAATAATTAATAATAATAATTTAATTAATTAATTAATAATATATTAATTATTTAATTTGTAACGTATTTTCCACTGATAACATGAACATTAAAATGAAAGAAAAAGTTTGGGTAAAAAACAATGATGAAACTTCTCTGGGTTTAAGTGTGAATTTGATATTTTTGCGAATCGATATATATTTTTTTAATCAAAGAAAAATTATATTTGTATTCAATCAAAAAGTTGGTTGGTTGGATTTTAAGGCATGTCAACCCTTGTTGGGTCATTTTATACCGAAGACATTTTTAAACTCATTTTTTTTCTATTTAACCTATAGATGGGACCCTAACAGGTACTACTACTCCGGATCAGAGTGGACCTGGGAGTAATGGTGATGAAGGAGTACTCTACTTTCTCCGAGCTCCAGAACTGGAACTTCACCATCAGATAGAGTTTAACGTCATACCCAGGATAATAAGACCCTCAGCCACAGCCTTCAAGCATCAATCAAAAAGGACATTTTCCAGGAATTTATCAGATTGACAGGAATTGTCATTAACGGCCATAACCACAAAATACACGCGTACAATCGGCTGCAATTAATCAATATCTTGATTAATTTAGTGGATTTAACCCTGAAGATCCTTATGGTGAAACTCGAGTAGGTTATTCCTGTGTATACCATTATAATATATGTATATATATATATATATATATATTTGGAGGATATGCGCTTAATTGAAGTCATGCCTAATTTTGAAAATTAATTAGTTAATAATTAATGAATTTTAGGCGGGCATATATGTTCAAATGTAAGGCTAAACGAATCGAGAAAAATGTTAATCCCTGAATGTACATTTCGACCTATTAGGTCTCATCAGCAAGGTTATAGACATGGGAGACTGCTCCGTGTGTGACTCGAAACCTCGACTGTCAAGCTGACAGGCGAAGTCTCTAACCGTTACACTAGCTTGCAATTCCACATTCTTCGTTCGTTTTGAAACTTATTATTCATTAAAATTGTCGGCTTAAAGCCATATAAAAAGAAACACACTTGTTTGTTTACTTAACCTCATATATAATATATATATATATATATATATATATATATATATACTGAGTCAGACGAACCTACTATTAGTTTCGCTTAATGCTCTTCAGGGCTAAGATCTGACTCAGATCTTAGCCCTGAAGAGCATTAAGCGGAACTAATAGTAGGCTCGTCTGACTCAGTAGATTTATCTTTATTATTAGCTCTAGTTAGGTATTGAGCACTTTTTACTTATTAGCTATACTCCTAGCGGTTATATGAATATATATATATCTTATATACATATATATATATACATATAAATTGTTTTTTCTTTTGGCCAAATACTGTACCAATAGATTATTTTTTTGTTGGTACGACTATCTTGGTCTTTTCTTTTTTTCAAAAATTTTTTTCTCCCCGGTTGATGTTTGGTAGTATATTTTTACAATCAAACTATTTGCTGGTTTTTTCTCACCGCGAGGATTTACCAACACGATTGGTATATTAAATTATATATATATATATATATATATATCTGTTAAAGGATGTCTGTAAGATGTGTGTACAGAAATCCTCCCCGTATCTATGTGTTTCTGTTTTGGGATTATCTCTTACGAACCTCATGGTTACACTTAGTAGGGAAGGTGTTTTCAATAATTAAAAACAATTTCGAAGCGAACTGAAAGAAAAGAGAAACTTTATTTTTCCTCAAGTTATCTCTTACTATTCACAGCCTGAGATTTGTTTATAAAAATGTTAAAAATAAATAAAACTAACAATCCAATTATCACCTTGGTTCAGAAAACAAAGAAAATCCTAACGGGAGATTGTCACCGGATTTTTTGCTCATTCTATGTTTTGTGTGTACTAGCACACGTACCCGTAAAAAATGACGTGATTATTTGCATATTGATCAGCACTTCTGAATTGCATCTGTGCATTCTGCCTAAAACCAATGTGTTCGCTTCCTGTCATTTCTTCCAAGGAGAAATGTGAAGTATCTGTTCTCTTTATAAAATGTCAAATACACACACACACACACACACACACACACACACACATATATATATATATATATATATATATATATATATAAAGTCGTCGGGTGACCTAAAGTCGGTATCAGCCAGACAGCGAGAGAGTCTATCCTCTTTTCAGTAGCGCTAGACCAAGGAGATTGTTTGGGCGTCTGAGGTGGAGCGCCACTCCTACCATCAGCTCCCCACTTTACCGCACATATCCATGTGCTACTAATACGCTGAGTTGGCGAGGGCCGGAATCGAACCAGGAACCTATTATTTCTAAACTCAACCGGTGTTGAAAAAACTCAGTTTTCAAAATTCAAAAAATTCAAACTGATATCTGGGGTGGGAGGTGGGGAGATTAAAAATGAAAAGACCAACACACCCGTACTTTCTGAAAATAATCATCAGTATCGTATGTAGTTATCCTGAAGAAACATTTGGATTAAATATATATATAGTAAAGTCGTCGGGGCGGCCTAAGGTCGGTATCAGCCAGTCAGCGAGGGAGTCTATCCCCTTTTCAATAACGCTAAACCAAGGAGATTTGTTTTTAGCATCTGAGGTGGAGCGCCACACCTTCCATCAGCTCCTTACTTTACCGCACAGATCCTGTGCTACTCATACGCTGAGTTGGCGGGGATCTGTATCGAACTAGGAACCTTGTGGTTTCTAGCCAAACGCTCTACCGACTGAGCTAACCCGGCCCCTATAGTATTGCAGAATTGATAATAAAGTGCTCGATTACGGATGTAAGAGTTGTATTTGTTTGTTAACGGTACAATACCCTTAAGGAGTGATTGTTACCATTGGTTTCAAAGCAGCGTACTAGCCACCTATCATTAAGACAACACTCCTTTGAAAGACAATACAACGAGCTTCAATTTAGTTATATATGTGTTGAACTGTTCCTGTATTCAACCGCTCAAGCTCTTCCTTTGGTCTCAGGTCTTGGAAATAGTAGTCCATCGTTTGCATCTACGTGTATATGCGTGTCCTTGTTTTTTTGGGGGAGGGGGTTACTAAATAAAGGCTTCCAGTCGAGCACCCCAGTTTCATGTCTGGCTGGCGTTTATTTGGTATAACCTTGATTTTGAGATAGGTAAATAAATAGATAGATCCTTGGCGACATTTTAGTCATGCTGGCAAAAAATTAATAAAAGATTTGAAAACGAAATGTATTTCTGCAAAATGTGTGACTCATTTGTTCACAGGAGATTAAAATAAACATTTTAATGTGTGCCACAATTTGAGGGAATAAAATTGTAAAACCTATCAAAAAGCTTCTTTTTTTTTTTCTAAAACGTTTTTTAAAAATAGTTCCGGTTATTTTTAGGTGACCACTTGTATATATAATTGTGTCTACATATTCCACAGAGATTGCCAAATGCAATACATTAGGTTCCAAATTTGAACTTTTTACTAAGTGACCTACCAAATTCCGATAGTAATTCGTGTATTATTTTTATACCTTATTAAAGTGATAAAATACTTTTTTATGGAAAGCGTGGAGAAGATTAAAAACTAAATTGGTTTTTACATGTGCTACTCTTTAAGGAAGGTTTCTGGCCAACTTTGATTATTTGTTCATTACAAACAGATGCCTAAAGCTAACAAAGTCTTGGATTCCAGAAAAAGAAATCCCTAAAGAGGAAATCCAGGCACTTCTCAAAATTACATCAAAATGTCGGTCAGGTTCAGCTAAGTCTCGCCGACGAGATTTGTATCATTATGATGAGCAAAATAATCATACATAACTAAATAGTTTTTTTCTATTTTTTGAAGTCGTAAAAAAATAATATCTAGCGAGAGCAAATTACTTACGCGAGAGCTCAAAGCGAGCACGAATGTGTCTGGTGTGCAAAATAAGGAGATCAGGGAGGGGGGAGTGTCACAGGTGACAACAGAGACTGAACTCGCAACCTCCTGATCGTGAGTCGTGACTCGAAGTCAGACTACTCATCCTCGTTCGTGCGTATGCAAATTTCTACCTCGCGATCGGCAGCGCTGGGGGTGATTGGCCCGGATGTGGGATCTTGGTCAGGGCAGTTAATTATTATTTAAGGCCTACCTTCCCACACCGAGGGGCAGTTGTGCATGATTTTGCTAACGAGAAACGAGTAAACTTTGGCGGATTACTCGAAGACTGCTGTAATATTGTTGAAGGCGAAAATACTTTGTCAGTGGACTTTTGCAGTTGGTTTGTTTGTTTATTGGTTTTAAACGTCTGGGGTTATGTCATGCCTAACGGTTTGGAAGTTATACATATCATGTATTTATATTTATACTTTTTAGTAATTGTTTTTTTAACAATGTGTTAGCATTATTGGGGATTATGTTGTATGGTATTGATTTGTTTCATGTCTATATTCTATGGTATAATTTTATTTCCCTAAAAAAAAAGAGAGAATATCCTCCATGTTGACATTTTCAAACAGATCCTTCATATTGTTTGCTTTAAAATAACGGTTTCTGATGTGAACAAAAAACCTACATTCCATGACCGTGGTTAATTTCAAATAATTGCTTACAAAACGATTTTTCATAATTATAATAATTTCTTAAAATAAAAAATGAAAACAGAAAATCAGGAAAATAAATTTCATTGGCCCACCTAGTGTCTCGTGTGGCCTGCTTCCCGAAAAACGTTACCCATGCCTGTTATAGACAAATAAAAGCAATGGAACGTTGAAATATATAATTATGAATGCAATCAAACATTTTTACATGAATCAAATTTTGGCATTAAATAACCCATGTGGAATTAACAGAAAACAAACGAGGTAATTTTCACCTTTAGTTGTCAAAATTCCTAGCAAATAAGGCAATTAGAGTAACCTCCCTTGACTTTCACTTTGAACTAAGCCGGTAGCTATTTTGAAAGTGTCCGTGCGAAATAAACAAATCTTAGAAACTTTTTCGAAAACAATACAACTGCATGCTTTAACACAAAAATATCATAAAATGTGTTCTTAATAACAATTAAGTTCATTTCAGATAATGTGCACGCACAATTTTATGCTAGGAATTTTAACAACTAAAGGTGAAAATTACCCCAAATGAAAATAGAACCAAACAAATAGTGTGCTTCATTCACGAATCATAACTTTGCCAAAATTAGTGAAATAACTTTTTGAATAGTTGATTCCTCTCAATAATTTTATCCGAAGTTATTAATTTCTATTTTGTAGATATCGAAACTGGAGAAACAACTTCTGTATCTTATTCTATCATGGGCCAGTTAAAGAATTTAGGAGCGATTTTGGGTAGCTGAATAATATAAGTAAGACTGACGGGTGATGGAAAAGGGCTTTTCGATATTCGTTTTCTATTGTTGACATCTATAATCATCCGAAAAGTTAACCAACTTCACGCGAACACCCATAGCAAAACTGACGAAACACAAAGACAACGGGGTTTCCTTCATATTCTGCTAATCTCGCGAGAACAATTCAGATCTCGCTGTGCCCCCGAGAAGAGCTGCGTTTGACACGGACGAACAAAAGATGGTTCTGTGCGATTTTTCCTCTGGTTCTCTTATCTCTCTCTGACTTGGACCTCGTTATTTGTATTCGTTTTGCTGGTGTGCTTATCTCACAGATAACATTATGGCCGGCTTACGATGACACACTCTATGAGTAGTGAAGGGTGAAGGGTGAGGATTGTTGTAAGGTGGGATGATTTTAATAGATTTATTGTTGTCAACTTACATTGTCACGAGAACGTGACCAAGCAGACTGCTGTAATTCAAAACGAAACATATCTAACGATGGGTCCACACACACACACACACACACACACACACACATATATATATATATATATATATATGTGTATATATATATATGTGTGTGTGTGTGTGTGTGAGACTTTTTCTGTGCACAATTTCCAATCCAATGACATATAGATTAAAATACGTAAGCATGCATGTATCCATTCATACACACACACACACACACACACACACACACACACACACACACACACACACACACACACAATATATATATAGGTATATATATGCGTGTGCGTATGTGTGTGCGTTGTGTGTGTAGGAGTGGATTAATGCATGCTAACGTATTCTAATCTCAATGTAAGTAGATTGGAAAATCTGTATAGAAAAAATTATATCATTATATATGTACTTGTATATAATTATATATATATATATGTTTGTGTGTGTGTGTGTGTGTGTGTGTAAAATACAAAAGTGCACGTATGTTTTGACATCTATTATCCAAATACACTAGATAACGTTGCCGGTTATTTCCTATAACTCCAACCTAAAAAAGGGGAATCACTCTAAATGAATTGTATCTGTTAATTAATCTACCCATTATTTTCCCATTAAACTAACCCTAAACCCTAACCCTAACCCTAACCCCGTCTTCTTTTTTCCCAGTAGATCAATAAATAAATAAATAATTCATCAGTCAGAGTGGTTCCCCTTTTTTAGGTTGGAGTTATAGGAAATAACCACGTTGCCTTATATAGATGTGTGTGTGTGTGTGAACACATAAATTGACACATGCATATTTATAGATAAGTTTTATTAATTTATTATTAGTTCCAGCCGGTTTTTAATATTGAAGAGTCGGTTTTCGGGTTTATGAAAATCGAATGTTTACCGATTTTTGGACCATATGACCTTTAGGCACCCCTTTTTGATCTCGATTAAGAAAGGACTTGTTTTTCATTTACACCGTCAATATCCGATTGTTTTAACAAACAATTTTTAGATTTTTAAAAATTATAAAACTAACCCCTAACCCCTAACCCTAACCCTAACCCCTAACAAACAACCGGATATTGACGGTGTAAATGAAAAATATGTCCTTTCTTAATCGAGATCAAAAGGGAGTGCCTAAAGGTAATATGGTCCCGATTTTTATTTGATAATAAGATCGTTTCGAAATATTTTGAAATTTAAAAAAAAATTTTTTATCGTTTCCATTTTTTCCCAAAAAAAACACCCTCCGAGCGGTGTAATAATAAATTCCGGAAGATATTGCCTGAATTGTTAGTTGGTTGTTTGGTTGGATTTTACGGCATTTCAACCCATTTGGGTCATTTTATGCTTTTCCTTTAATAATTCCTGACAGGTACTCATTTTGTTAAACATGTTTTTTAAAAACTCATTTTCTCCTACTTAAGCAATAGATGGGACCCTAACAGGTACTATCACTCTGGGTCAGAGTGGACCTTGGAGTAATGGTGATGAAGCAGTACTCCAGAGCTCGAGAACTCGAACTTCACCATCAGATAGAGTTTAACATCATTCCAGGACATGAAGACTCTCAGCCACCGCATTTTTATATTAAATAATTTCCAATGACTTTTTATAGCATATCATTTTGTTTGTTTGTTTGTTTGTTTTTATACGGCATATCAACCTTGGTGGGTCATGTAATGCCGATAAAGTTTTGAAATAAATTCATTCTTGATGTGTACTCAATTTTTTTATAAATACATTTTTCTATTTAACCCATAGATAGGACCCTAGCAGGTACTACCACTCCGGGTGAGAGTAGACCCGGAAGCAATGGTGATAAAGTGGTGCACCACATTCCCCAACCTCGAGAAATGGAACCTCACCATCAGATAGAGTTTAATGTCATATCCAGGAGATGAATACCCTCAGCCACCGCCTTCTAGCACATATATGATAAAAAGGTTTGGGGCTTGTCACAAGGGCAATAGGTTTGGGACAATCATATACGTGCAAAGGTTTGACCTGACTAGCCGATTGATCGGAAGAGGCCTCTCCGACCGCTCGTCTAGCCTTTGTAAGGGTCAAAGTGGAGTGTTGCATGTCATGGACTGCTCAGCCACCAGGGTTCTATCCTTAAGTATCCTGGGTCGCCGCCAACAGGCGGCCACATTGGGAGGGGATGGGTCCTACCCTTCCGCAGAGGTGCTGTCGGTGTATGGTCTGAGAGGGTGGGAGTTAAACATTTAATGTCAGAGGGTTTGTACCATAAGTAAATAAAATCATCAAATTTCTTAAAGGAGTAAAAAAATGAAACAATTTGAAATAGAAACTTAGTTCTGTCCCCCTCAAACAAAATGTTGCATGCATCTATTAATTATTAAGCATATAATTATTTTAAATATTTTGCACATAAATTTTACATAAAATCGTAAGTATTTATTCATTTGTAAACTTTTTAGTTAACTTCTTGTTACTAGAAAAAGAGGGAGAATAAAAAATAATTTTAAAGGTTGACTCGATATTTCACAAATAATTTTTCCATTTAAAGTAATAAAATAATACAATTTTTAAATCCCAATGGAAAGGATTCAAATGTTGAATTATAAGGAACAGCTTTATTTATTTTATTAAATATTAATATTGACTATTTAAAAAAGGTTAAATTTTAAAAGATTAATTACTTACTTAAAAGACATTCATTGTTTGTTTTCTTTAAAATTGAGCAGATATTTTAATTCTGTCCCCTCAAACAAAATGTTGCGTGCATCTATTAATTATTAAGCAAATAATTATCTTAAATATTTTGCACATAAAATCATAAGTATTTATTCATTTGTAAACTTTTTAGTTAACTTCTTGTTACTGAAAAAAGGACGAGAGTAAAAACAATTTTAAAAATTGCTTACTCACATTTTGAGTGTATATAACATAAGAATATTGCGACGTAAGCATAATAGTAATTATAGTAACTAGCAAAAAAAAAACACTCTCCGGGCGTTGTAAAAATTAATTTTTGAAAGATATTGTCTGATAGGGGTGGCAGTTAAAAATTCAATGCCAGAGGTTTTGTATCATAATTAAGTAAAATCATCAAATTTATTAAAGGAGTAAAAAAATAAAACAATTTGAAATGGAAACTTAGTCTTGTCCCCCTCAAATAAAATGTTGCGTGCATTTATTAAGTATTAGTTAGATAATTATTTTGAATATTTTACACATAAATTTTACACAAAATTGTAGGTATTTATCTATTTGTAAAACTTTAGTTCACTTCTTGTTACTGAAAAAAGAGGGAGAATAAAAAATAATTTTAAAAATTGACTCGATATTTCACAAATAATTTTTCCATTTAAAGTAATAATACAATTTTTAAATCCCAATGGAAAGGATTCAAATGTTGAATTATAAGGAATAGCTTTATTTATTTTATTAAATATTAATATTGAATATTTAAAAAAGATTAATTTTTAAAAGATTAATTACTTACTTAAAAGGCATTCATTGTTTGTTTTCTTTACAAAATGTTATTAAAATTGAACAGATATTTTAATTCTAGTGGAAAATATATATATACTTTTTGAAAAATTTTATCTCGATTTTATCGACGTTCAAATTTACGTAAAAGGGTTTTTTCGCCCCGTAAAAAAATGTAAACAGATCTTTGAAATCTTATATTTTCTTAAGAATGGACATAAAAAAGATTTGCGGTCAAAATTCAAATAAATGTTTTCTTTCTGATAAAACTAAGTTTCTAAAAGTTACATTCAAATTGATTCAAATATCAATTTGGCTTTACGAATAAACAATAAAACAAATAAACAACATCGTTTCCGATGGCTAAGAGCGGCGGCTAAATAACTTCTACCTTCGCTGCCTTAGACGTATACTGGGCATCACCTGGAGTGACAGGATCACTAACACAGCAGTTCTAGAGAGAGCTCAACTCCCAAGCTTGTGTTCTCTACTGAGACAACGTCTGGGTCATGTACGTCGGATGGATGATGGACGAATCCCGAAAGACATCCTCTACGCAGAGCTTTCGTCTGGTAAGAGACAGATTGGTCACCCCCATCTACGATTCAAGGATATCTGCAAGAATGATCTCCGGTGCTTTGGCATTGCTCCTTTCAGCTGGGAAAATTTGGCTCTGGACAGCCCTCGGTGGCGGCAGACT
>CM042173.1:40262935-40268341 GCA_023376005.1 Doryteuthis pealeii
TTTTTTTAAACTGGAATACATCACCCTGATGATGGCATTCGAAGTTGCCGAAAGTACTCGGGAAACTGAACTTTGGTGGACTTATCCACCAATTCCACCCAAACATTAAAAAAAGTTGACCAGAAAATTAGAAAAGATAAAAATAAAATTGTTAAAAGGAGATGTGCCTTTTGTTTATCTCTACATGTATAATGAAAGGATGCTGCCCAAATACACACCACATATGTATATATATTTTGTCGGCTTAAAGCCATATAAAAAATAAATAATGAATAAAATAAAACATTTGTTTGTTACTTAACCTCAATATTATATATATATATATATATATATTATATATATATATATATAATATTAAGTAAAAAGTCGACGGAGTGGCTTATTGTCGGTATCATCCAGTTAGCGAGGAAGTCTGTCCCCTTTTAATAGCGTTAGACCATGGAGATTGTTTTTGCATCTGATGTGGATCGCCACACCTAAAATAGCTCCTCGCCTTACCGCACAGATCCCTGTGGCTACCAATACGCTGAGTTGGTGAGAGCTGGTATCGAACCCGGAACCTTTGGTTCCGCGAGCCCGATGCTCTACCTACTAAGCTAAATCGGCATAATAAGTCTTAAAAAACTGTTAACCTCACTTCACCAATCTCTTTATCTAACTCTAATCTCTCTCTCTCTGTCTATCTTCCCCCCCTCTCTCTCTCTCCTCTCTCTCTATATATATATATATATAATATATATATAATATATTAAATCGTAGAGATAAATTAATACGACATTGTTGAATTCTAAAATCAGTACAGGAAATTTGTTTGAAAAGAATTTGATTGAAGACAGTCTTTCAGCATGCTGACATTTCCCACATTTTACAAATTCATGAAGAATTCCCTCTAAAAAAAGAATCTACCATTGCCCCCCCACAAACACACACACACACGCACGCGCACGCAAAACACACTAGAATCCACAAGAAGAGAAAGAATCTATTTCTCTTAATTTTTTTAGATGAGGCTTGATTATTTGTATCATTTGGGCCGGATAGCACATCGGCCGAAACTTTGTGTAGATAACAATAAAGATAGAGACAATAGTCCGATTAATTTCAAAATTATAGAATATAAAGAAGATAGTATTATCTGCGTTATTCGGACTATTGTCCTCATCTTTATTGGTATCTGTACAACAATTGGACAGATGCCTAGTGGATAAGGTAGTTAGGTTAAGACAGTTCTAAGTGACAATTATCTCTGGATTCGGGTTCAATCCCTGAGCGGCGGCAGTAACATAGAAAAATAATTAACACAAACTCCTAGCGGAATGAAAACAGGATACCCCCGTAGACTGAATAAAGGGTTAGGTTCAAAGTTCCGTGATGGCTCCCGATTACGACAAGAAGTTCCCGACTACGACAAAGAAGTCCCGAGTTCGAAAAGAAGGTTCATGAGTCCGAAAAAGAAGATTCCGAGTCCGACAAGAAGGCCGGAGGGCATACGCCGAAACGTTGTACAGATAACATAAAATGAGGAACAATAGTCCGATAACGCAGATAATACTAATCATCAAGCCTCATCTCAAACATTCAGAAAAAATATAAAGAAGATGTTAATCAATGGACAGACAGATAGACTGACAAACAGACAGACAGGGAAACTGCAATTGCAGTTATTTCGTGTGCAACATGGCATTATTCATCAATGAAAGTTATCACTTTTTACACATTCGGCGGTTTGAGTATAAATGAGGAGATTATTTTTAAAAATATTACCTAAGACCCTGCTGTGTTCTTGAAAGGGATATGCATGTTTCGTCTTTTGTGTTAAATATATTCTTTCATGACATCTCTCTGCTTACGGTCAAGTCACGTTGAAAAGCTCCAGTCCCCGCTAGATCACCAAACTTAAGCATCGATGTGCCGGTTCAATACTTAGATGGGTGACCATTTAAGCAACAACAGGTACTATAAGCAACCTAATATCAAAATGACTTGATTTGGCATTAAGTGACCCAAAATGGGTTGATATGCCGTAAAACAACCAACCTTCGTAACATCTTCTGAAGAATGGGTGTTAGCGATACCCATCTCCTCTCCAATTAACATGCGGATGTTTGTACTAAGTTAAACGGTAAATCGACAAGAATAATCATACATTATACAAGGACAGTTGTGTGTATATATATGCCGGAGGAAACTCAAAAATAAAAACAATTAACGACAAAGTAAATATATTACACATTAAATATCAACAGGGCTTGGGTTTTGAGCAAAAATAATAGAGATATTGATTATATTCGTGAAGATAATTAAAAAATAAAATTCAAATGATAACAGCTTGGCTTTTTTTTCCTTTAATATTTTAGATAGTAGACATTAATATTTCTTTTCAGTACTCTGGATCAATGCAAGGTCTATTTTTACATAGGGATTAAATGGGCATCCCACGAGAAATCAACTCACGATTCAGTAGTAATGGATCTGCGGGACTAACTAACCCCCCTCTACCCAAGCGATGCCGGGTAGCCGCTGCTTGTATAATTTGAAAGGGATGTCATCTAATTCAAAGTTATAGATGAATCATTTCTATTTAAGTCAACGTTGTTTCAACCCCCCCCTCCTCCTTCTCTTCTCTCTCTCTTCTCTCCTCTCTCTCTTTCTCTCTCTCTCTCTCCATTAAAAGAGATCAAACTGTTTGCTTTTAACATAACGCTAATACCTTGGTAAAGGTATGAATCCAATTCTCTCTCTCTCTCTCTCTCTCTCTCTCCCTCTCTCTCTCTCTCTCTAGATTGGGCTCTTTATTAACCAGGCTAGGAGAAGGAAAACTCCGAATTCGAACTTGTTAAACTCCGCTTAAGAAATTGACCTTTGTATCACATCCTGCTCGTGAGGAGGGGTGTGGTAAATATATATATTAAAAAGTCGTCGGGGTGGCCTAAATCGTTATGAGGCAATCAGCGAGGAGTCTATTCCCTTTCACTAGTGCCAGACAAAGGAGATTGTATTTTGCGTTTGAGGTGGAGCGCCCCACCTCCACCTCAGCTCCTTACTTTCCGCACAGATCTCTGTGCCTACCTCATACGCTGAGTTAGCGAGAGCCGGTATCGAACTAGGAGCCTTGTGGCTCTCTCGCCTCCGACTGAGCAACCCGCCTTCTATCTATCTCTATTGTAATGGAGATTCACTTCGGTTTGTCTGTAACAAAAATGACGTCACTGCTGATGTCACATTACAAAAATCGTCAAACAGAATAAATACACTCAAAATTTGAACATGCAACATTAGACAGTCCTCTGTTTTTTAAAACAAGTTTTAATCAATACGATGATGGTTTATAATCGATATATAGTTTGTTTTATTTTAATACATATTAAAGGTTTACATTTCAAATTGTTTATTTTTTAATCTTTAATGAATTTGATGATTTACTTACTTAGGGTACAAACTCGCTGACATTGAATTTTTACTCCCACTCCTCGGCAATATGTTTCAAAAATATATTACATCGCCCGGAGGGGTTGTTTTCATTTTACTAGTATTGTAATTGGTTTATGATATGCAGAAAGGATACCAACTGTTGTAGTTTAAACTTCAAAGACTTTTTAAAAAAAAATATATCTTTCTATTTAAGACCATGTCATCAGAGATAAAAAATTATCTGTGTAAACCAACAGGAGATAGAAGAGCTTTTAATCAGCAAATGATTGATACGAATTTGTGTCAACCAATCGCGGACAACCAATCTGTTCGCCGAGAGAATTGTGATTGAAAACGTGTAAAAAATACAGTGATCGAAATCATCAACTTTATATGTTTTTGATGTGTACGGATAATTGTATAATGATCAATCCAAGGTAAGGTTATTGGAAAATTAACAAAGATTTATAACACAGAGTAGAAATGCTTTTGACGACATTCCAACTAGAGGACGCTGCGTTCTCAACATTCGAATGTAAACAAAACAAAGGGAAGCACTTATTAGTCAGTCTATTAGGTTAGGTGACCCTAACACCTATGCTTCCAATACATACTTATTGTTCGTGTAGTATATCTATATTCCTTTATGTATACAGTAGATAATGAGACCTGTGAGCAAATATTTGTCATTAGATAAGGAAAACTTGAAATAAGTGAATGATTATTTTTTTTAATGTCATGGAAAATTCGAAAATATATTTATGATTTACAAGTAAACATTTCCAAACGAATTCCCAACGCGCATTAAAGGACTATGGTGGGGGAGTAGTTTGGATGTGATATATATATTAATAATGAGAGATTGCGCTTCCGGTTTTTCGTCTGTAACAAAACCTACCGTCACTGCTTATGTCACATTACCCCCAAATCGTCATAACATGATAAATACACTCAAAATTTGAGCATGCAACATTAGACAGTCCTCATTGGTTTAAACAAGTTTTAATAAATAATGACCCTGTATTGTACTTATATGTTTGTTTTATTTTAAATAATATCAAGTTCTCATTGCAAATTGTTTTATTTTTTAATCCTTAATGAATTGATGATATTCTGATTAGGGTAAAACTCGCTTGACATTGAATTTTACTCCCACCCCTCAGGCACGTTTAAAAAATCTACATCATAAGGTACACGCCGCAGGCAGGAAAAACCAAAAGAACTCGCCAACATTTAACAAATAAAATGTTGTATTGAAACAAAAAAATACAATAATCAAATACTGATCTAATCCTGCAAAAATGCTTTGTAAATGTTTATGTATAGATAATAAAAAAGTTGTTGGAGTTGACTCCAGACTTAGAAAGGAAGGGTTTTTGTTCAAAATCAAAATCAGCAGTCAAGTTTATTTAGAGAGAGGAGGAGAGAGAAGAGAAGAGAGAGATGAGGAGAGAAGCACAGTCTATCTCTCTCTCTCATGGAAATATTTCTTTAAAATGAGAGCGTGGGAGTATTCAGCCAATGTCTTCTCTGTTCTTGCTTAGAAAAACCTTCTCTTTATAAAGGATTAGATAGGCTCCAAATAAGGGTTCTTTTTTCGGCGCGACACCGCTTCTGAGGTTCGTTTGAAATTATCATTTTTAATTTCTATTTTCTCTCTATCTGCCCGATCCCCATGCACAAAGCGTTATATTTTCTTCATTTTATTTTTGCTTTCAGAATGTGTTAACTTCCGGTCATACGTTATAAGGAGTTAAATTATGTGGCGGAGGGGTTGGGTTAAGATATATACCCCAAAATTGAATTTTAATTTTATCAGACTTTTTTTTCCCTAGCACCCCTTAACGGTTTTTTAAAAAAAAATTTTATTTTTTCGAATGTCTTCCTTTCATACGGGTTGGATTTTCTGCGGGTTATTCCAGGAAAAAAGAAGAACCAAAACGAGGCATTTTTTACTTTTTCTCGCTGTTCACCAAAGTTAAACTTTTGGGAATT
>CM042173.1:40275941-40365941 GCA_023376005.1 Doryteuthis pealeii
AAGGTCTATTTTTTTTACATAGGGATTTAAATGGAGCATCCCAGGAGGATTCAACTTACGATTCAGTAATAATGGATCTGTGGGACTAATTTTTAAAAAATCCTCTCTACCCAGGCGACGCCGGGTAGCTGTTGATAGTATAATTTGAAAGGGATGTCATCTAATTCAAATTTATAGATGAATACATTTCTATTATGTCAACGTTGTTTCAATCTCTCTCTCTCTCTCTCTCTCTCTCTCTCTCTCTCTCTCTCTCTCTCTCTCTCTCTCTCTCCATAAAAAGATCAAACTGTTTGCTTTTCACATAACGCTAATACCCTTGGTAAAGGTATGAATCCAACTTCTCTCTCTCTCTCTCTCTCTCTCTCTCTCTCTCTCTCTCTCTCTAGATGGGCTCTTTATTAACCATGGCTAGGAGAAGGAAAACTCCGAATTCCAACTTATTAAACTCCGCTTAAGAAATTGACCTTGTATCACATCCTGCTCGTGTGGAGGGTGGGTAAATATATATATAAAAAATCGTCGGGGTGGCCTAAAGTCGGTAGGAGCCAACCAGCGAGGGAGTCTATCCCCTTTCACTAGCGCCAGACGAAGGAGATTGTATTTTGCGTCTGAGGTGGAGCGCCACACCTATTATCAGCTCCTTACTTTACCGCACAGATCTCTGTGCTACTTATACGCTGAGTTGGCGTGGACCGGTATCGAACTAGGAGCCTTGTGGTTTCTAGCCGAACGCTCTACTGACTGAGCTAACCCGGCCTTATATAAACAGATATCTCTATTAATAATGAAGATTCGCTTCCGGTTTTTGTCTGTAACAAAAATTACGTCACTGCTTACGTCACATTACCCAAAATCGTCATAACAGAATAAATACACTCAAAATTTGAACATGCAACATTAGACAGTCCTCATTGTTTTTTAAAACAAGTTTTAATAAATACATGACTGGTATTATATATCTATATATAGTTTGTTTTATTTTAATACATATTTAAAGTTTACATTTCAAATTGTTTATTTTTTAATCTTTTAATGAATTTGATGATTTTACTTACTTAGGGTACAAACTCGCCGACATTGAATTTTTTACTCCCACCCAATATGGGCAATAAGTTTCAAAAATCTATTTTTACATCGCCCGGAGGGTGTTTTTTTATTTTGTACTAGTATTGTTAATTGCTATATCGATATGCAGAAAGATACCAACTGTTGTAGTTTAAACTTCAAAGACTTTTTTTTTAAAATAGATCTTTCTATTTAAAGAACCATGTTTATCAGAGATAAAAATAATTATCTGTGTAAACTAACAGGAAGATAGAAGAGCTTTTAATCAGCAAATGATTGATACGAATTTGTGTCAACCAATCGCGGACAACCAATCTGTTCGGCGAGAGAATTGTGATTGAAAACGTGTAAAAAATACAGTGATCGAAAATCATCAACTTTTATTAATGTTTTTGATGTGTACGGATTAAATTGTATAGAATAATCAATCCAAGGTAAGGTTATTTGAAAATTAACAAAAGGATTTATTAAACATAGAGTAGAAAAAATGCTTTCTGACGACATTCCAGTGACTGAGAGGACGCTGCGTTCTCAAACATTCGAATGTAAACAAAACAAAGGGAAGCAACTCTATTTTAGTTCAAGTCTATTTAGGTTAGGTGACCCTAACACTTATGCTTCCAATATCGATTACTTATTGTCGTAGTAGAATATCGATTGGCGTCGTGCAGCATTTTGAAACTATATGATCGATCCTTTATGTATACAGTAGAAATGAGACCTGTGAGCAAATTATTTGTATTAGATAAGAAAAACTGAAATAAGTGATGATATTTTTTTTAAATGTCATGGAAAATTGAAAATATATTTATGATTACAATCAAACATTTCCAAACGAATCCAATTTCGGCATTAAAGGATCTATGGTGGGGGAGTAGTTTGGAGTTATATATATATTAATAATGGAGATTCGCTTCCGGTTTTTGTATGTAACAAAACCTACGTCACTGCTTATGTCACATTACCCCAAATCGTCATAACATAGAATAAATACACTCAAAATTTGAGCCTGCAACATTAGACAGTCCTCATTGGTTTTTAAACAAGTTTTAATAAATACATACCTGGTATTATCTATCTATATATAGTTTGTTTTATTTTAATACATATTCAAAGTTTACATTTCAAATTGTTTTATTTTTTAATCCTTTAATGAATTTGATGATTTTACTTACTTAGGGTACAAACTCGCTGACATTGAATTTTTTACTCCCACCCCTCAGGCAATATGTTTAAAAAATCTACATCATAAGGACACACGAAGGCAGAAAAACAAAGAACTCGCACATTTAACAAATAAAATGTGTATTGAAACAAAAATTACAATAATCAAAAATACTGATCAAAGTCCTGCAAAAATGCTTTTTTAAATGTTCATGTAATAAGATAATAAAAAGTTGTTGAGTTGACTCCAACTTAGAAAGGAAGGGTTTTTGTTCAAAATCAAATCAGCAGTCAAGTTATTTAGAGAGAGAGAGAGAGAGAGAGAGAGAGAGAGAGAGAGAGAGAGAGAGAGCTTATAATACCTTCTACAGTTATGGAAATATTTCTTTAAAATGAGAAGCGTGGAGTATTCAGGCAAGTTGGTTCTTTCTCTGTTCTTCTTAGAAAAACCTTCTCTTATAAGGATCTAGATAGACTCCAAAAAGGGGTCTTTTTTGGCGCAAACGCTTCTGATTCGTTGAAAATTATCATTTTTAATATTTCTATTTTTCTCTGCGCCGATCCCCATGCGCAAAGCGTTTATTTTCGTCATTTTATTTTTGCTTTCAGAATGTTAACTTCCGGCTCACTACAGATCTATAAGGAGTTAAGATTATGTGGCGGAGGGGTTGGGTAAATATATACCCCCAAATTTTGAATTTAAAATTTTATCCCAGACTTTTATCCCTAGCACCCTTAACGGGTTTTTTAAAAAAAATTTATTTTTTCGAATGTCTTCCTTTCATAACGGGTGGATTTCTTCTCGGGTTATTCAGAAAAAAAGAAAACCAAAACGAGGCCATTTTTCTTTTTCTCGACTGTTCACCAAAAAGTAAACTTTTGGGAATTCATATCATTTAGTTTATTCTCAGTCATTCAGTTAAATGTCTTAACGCTTGAAAAAGCTACTTTCACTTACTGAAGTAAAAAAAAAAAAAAGGGATAAGATTAATATGAATGTGTTGCATAATTATTTTTTTTTTGTCAAAACAAGACCACTTTTATTTTTCTCGACTCGCATCTCACTTCTCTCATAAATATTATCCATGACAAAAAAAAAAAAAATGAATATAAAAAAATCGAGCTTACTAACAAATTTTCTAGCTCCTAATAGTAACTGGCCTACTTCCGGTAGATATCGTTAACTCATTAGAAGGAATCACGTGATTTGGTGAATTCTAATTCTGTCACCGTGTCACTTCCGTTGTATGAGAAACACTTAAAATATCATCAAGGTTAGACATATAGACCAAACATAAGTAAAATGTGTGAGAAAAGAGTGAACAAAAATTTATAGATTTATGTCGGGTTTATCAAATTGTAGTTTTGAGCTGGGAAGACTTAGGAGATTCTTACTTGGGGTTGTCGTCTCTGGACATCATAGCACGATTGGTATTTACATATTTTGAATATGTGCTTAATTGAAGTCATACCTAATTTTTGAAAATTAATTAGTTAATAATTAAAGAATTTAGGCGGGCATATATGTTCAAATGAAAGGCTAAACAAATATTTGAACATATATGCCCGCCTAAATTCAATAATTATTAACTAATTAATTTTCAAAAATTAGGTATGACTTCAATTAAGCACATATCCTCCAAAATTGTCGGCTAAAAAGGCCATATCAAATAAACACAGTGTTTATTTACGTACTCTCATATTTTGAATAGTATTTGATAATTTGCTTTGAAGCATTGTTAAGTAAAGTATATTATTATTTATATTTTAAAGGCAATTACAATGCGTATAACGTATATGTGTATCCACAACATTTACATAGAGATAATTTGTTAATTATAATTGAAATAATCACGAAAGCAAACTCGGCGAATACCACGTGTGACGTGTGGAACACTGTACAGCTGTTTCAACCGTAGTTCGGTATAGTAGTGGCGCATTTATCATTGACAAGTTGATTTGGCGAGTTTCGGTGTGGCGTGCCGGTGGCCTAGGGGTAGAGTCTCTGGCTCTCCGTCCTGGGTTTACCGGTTGGATCTCTGTCGGGGGAGATCGTAAGTACATACTGATGATGAGACTTAATAAGGTTGAAACAGCTGTACAGTGTCGCACGCGGTATTCGCCGACTTTGCTTGTCGTGATTATTATAATTATCAAATTCTATGAATGTATATGTTGTGGATACAGCTATACGTTATACGCATTGTGATTGCCTTTAAAATATGAATAATAATATTTTGAATAATTTTTGGAACAAGAATAAAACTGCAAAAAACATTGATGAATTTAAACTAATCAAGGATATTTGTGAAGAGATGAGTTGAAATATTATTTGTTGTATAACAATATTTCTGGGTATAGACCTCTTATCACATATTGACGTATTTATATTATGCTATCAGAGTTATCCGTGGTTGTGTCTCTCATATTTAATCTTTTCTTCATCTGTACTTACTCCTTACTTGAGAGTAGAACATCATGAGTCACCATCCACAGCCAACAGGTATCCCCATTGGTGGGGTCATACCCATCTGCAGAGGTGCAGTTGATATTTTTCTAAAGGTCCAGCCGACGGGGCTAATAACTGCTGTTACTAAGTGGACTAATATATGAACGTTCTGGCTTCATGAAATATAAAGTAAAGTAAAAGTAAAGTCGTCGGGGCGACCTAATGTCGGTATCAGCCAGACAGCGAGGGAGTCTATCCCCTTTTCACTAGCGCTAGACCAAGGATATTGTTTTAGCATCTGAAGTGGAGCGCCACACCGACCATCAGCTCCCCACTTTACCGCACAGATCCCTGTGCTACTCATACGCTGAGTTAGCGATGGTCGGTATCGAACCAAGAACCTTGTGATTTCCTAGCCGAACACTCTACCGACTGAGCTAAAAGAGAGAAAGAGAAAGAAAGAGTGAGAGAGAAAGAGAGAGAGAGAGAGAGAAAGAGTGAGAGAACGAGAGAGTGTGTGTGTGTGTGAGAGAGAGATAGATAGAGAGTGTGTTTGTGTTTTGTGAGAGAGAGAGAGCGAGAGAGAGAGAGAGAAAGAGAGAGAGAGAGTGTGTGTGTGTGTGAGAGAGAGAGAGAGAGAGAGTAAAGTGAGATATATAATATTCACCATTTCAACCTTAAAAAAATAGATTGAATTATTTGAATTAATGGTATAATTTTTCTCAACCCATTAATTTAAATAAAAACACAATGTTGAGGAGAATGGACTTGTAATTTATATTCCTAAAACAAATACCATCAAAAGTCTAGATGTTCAAATGGAAGTATGTGGTGTAATAGTTAGAGTCGTAGGAAATGGACTCGTCGACTCGATTTCAAATCCCGTACGAGGTTGTTTTGCATTTCACATAGCGCTAATACCCTTGGGAAAGGTATGCATCCAGCTATCGGTAAATATTAGTGCTGACTAGGCTCTTTAACCGTGGTTAGGCAACCAATCTAGGAGAAGAAAAACTCTGTTAAAATCCGCTTAAAAAATTGACTCTGTGTCACATCCTACTCGTCCGGAGGGGTTGGTAAATATGAAATCAAATTTATAAAATTTTTTGAATGAATGATCTTCGCTAATAATAGGGTTATTTCCTACTTATTTATTTCCAACATAAATAAAGGGGAACCACTCTTGACTGATACATTATTATTTTATTTATTTATTCATCTACCAGGAAAAAAGAAGACGGGGTTAGGGTTAGGGTTAGGGTTTAGGATTAGTTTAATGGGAAAATAAATAAATAAATAAATTTTATCAGTCAAGAGTGGTTCCCCCTTTTTATGTTGGAATTATAGGAAATAACTAATAATAGTGCACCTAAAAACACGATTCCGCCCTGTAGGCTGGGGCGTTAGAATGCACCGACTGCACCTCTGCAGAGGGGTAAGACTCCCCCAATGGGGCCACCTGTTGGCCGTGGGTGGAGACCCGTGATGCTTAAGGATAGAGTCCAGGTGGATGAGCAGTTCATGACATGCAATACTCCACTTTGGTCTATCTGATGGTGAGGTTCCAGTTTTGGAAGTTTGGGGAATGTGGAGCACCCCTTCATCACCATTGCTCCCTGGTCCACTTTGACCCGGAGTGGTAGTACCTGTTAGGGTCCCATCTATGGGTAAAATAGAAAAATGTATTTATAAAAAAATTGTATTATCCATTAAGAATTGATTTATTTCAAAACTTTATCGGCATTAAATGACCCACTGAGGTTGATATGCCGTAAAAAAACAAAACAAACCAAACAAACCAAAAACACGATTATGTATAACTAATGTTGTGTATCAATTCTCTTGCCCATTTAGGAGATTACATCGCCAACACTAATGATGATACTAAAATACTTGAGGTTAAATCAAACTTAACGGACCTAAATTCCACCATAGTATGTCACCCCGCCGAAAGAAAAGAAATGCCAAAAAATCAAGGAATTAACCGAATTTAATGAAATTTTCAGTGTTGATATATTTAATAAAAGAGATATAATGCACCAGTTATTTTATTTAAAAACTCTTACAATTTTTCAGGTCAGTCAACTTTGAACCATGTATCTTTGAGAATCTGTGTTACGCCCCAGAGATACGTGGTTCAAAGTTAACTGAACTGAAAAAATGTAAGTTTTTAAATAAAATAACTGGTACATTATATCTTTTATTCATTAATATATCAACACTGAAAATTTAATTAAATTCGGTTATTTTGGTATTTTTTTTTCTTTCGGCGAGGTGAAATACGATGGTGGATTTTAGGTCCGTTAAGTTCGATTTAACCATACTTGATTATAATTATGACACAAGCCCCCGCCCAACCCCCACTTCATCAGCAGACTAATTTGTTATTTATCTAATTTTGTTAGATAATGGATAAACATAATCTGTTTCTTTTTTTTGGCGGGGGGTGGGGGCAGGACGTGTAAGCAATATAAAGTAACAGTAAAACGGTGGGAAAATAACCGAGACTCGTTTAGCTTAACTGATAATACTTCACCCCGGAGTCGATTAGAACGAGGCTTCTCATATGACAGAAGTCACCTGACCAGAAGACGCGACCCTTTTTCGCGACCCCCTCAAATTGGAGAGCTAAAAATCGACATAACTCAGTTTTTGCAATTGTAAGCTCAAATTTTGGAGATTGTCTAACGTTAACATAGTCCACGCCTGGAAAAAAAAAGAAAAATTGAAGGGGGTGGGTGACATGGCCTGGATGATTTGACACGGAATTACCCTCTTATATGTTTTCAAGTATTTCTATCTAATACTAATATTTTTTTTAAAGGTCTATTTGACCTATAGATGATGTCCTAACAGTTAATACTACACCGTATATTTAATATTAAAAAAAAACACGCTACAAAAATGATTTTTGAGTTTTAAGAAAATGATTTTTAAATTGTCAAATAACTTTTTTCGGGCAATATTCTTTATTTTATTTTATTTTATTTATTTATTTATTTATTTTTATGTGGCCTTCAGAAATTTCAGACAACATCTAGAAATGTAAAAATTAGAGACTGAATTTTTTTTATTCAAATGACGAAAAATTAACCTCCCACCATAATCTGAATTGATAAAAAACATTTTTTCAATTGTTTTTTTTTAATAAAATAAGCTATTCATTATAAAATTAAGTCATTAATGAATTAAGTGGTGAAATTTTCATTAAAGTCGAACAATTCCCTGATTTTTGGTAAGAATTTAAAATAAAAAAAATTTTTTTCCATTATCTCCCCTTAAAATACCTAGTTTTATAATATTCTTAATATCATACCAAAAAGCCCCCTTTTAGTGGGGTGGGTCTTACCTCTCTGCCGGTGATGCAGTCGCCGTATTCTAGCCCCCCACCCGAACAAAATTGTACGAAGATCAACACAAATCAGAAATACTTGAAACCTATTTTTTTGTATACGAGATTGACCTCCGAGGTCATCTCGGGTTATTGAAATTCATCAGGTTGCTAAATATGGTCAGAGTGAGATAGAGAATTTGGTGTGAAGTATAAAAATATGTTTTGACGTCATGAACGATGGAACGGACTTGCTCAGTTTTTTTTTTACATGGCCTGCTGTATGTTAGATGTTCAAGAATCAGTAGTAAACCAAGAACTCTGCATGTTTGCAAAGCATACAAGAAAAATTGGGCAGAAAAAAAAGACTCTCGAATAATAAGTTTTAGCAATATATATATATATATATTATATATATAATATATATATATATATATATGTGTGTGTGTGTGTGTGTGTATATATATATATATATGTATGTATTTGTGTATATGTATATATGTGTTTGTGTATCTGTATGTATAAAGCAAAGCATGAAACAAGAAAAATTGGGCAGAAAAAAAAGACTCTCGAATAATAAGTTTTAGGATATATATATATATATATATATATATATATATATATATATATAGTGTGCCCACATCCAGACATGCAAAAAAAATATACACACATACACACACAAACACAAACGCTCGCACGTAAGCATTGATCAAATGTCACACATTCACAGAACAATGTATTATGTGTGTGACCAGTTACCCCGCGTACGCAACCTTTATGCTGTCCATAAACACTTTCAAACATTCAATTTACCATCACATACATACGCACATCATTTTATCCAATCGTACACATCCCATGTCTATTGAATTTTCTGAAATTTTTTGAAATTTTTTCGATTTTCCTTGCATTTGAAACATCTTCACCTGATGATTGCATCACATGAAACCAATATGGTCGTGAATGTTCCTTTGTCACCTAATAAATAGATATGTAAAACCTTTATATATTTATTATATTATATATATATATACATATGTGTGTGTGTATGTATGTATGTATGTATTTGTGTATATGTATATATGTGTTTGTGTATCTGTATGTATATATGTGTTTGTGTATCTGTATGTATATGTATATATATACATGTATGTGTATGTGTACGTATATATATATATATATATATATATATATATATGTATTTGTTTAAATTATTTTTGTTTTATATTTATGACATGATCACATTTCTATATTCACAGAATATCGTTGAAATATAATAATTTTCCTTTCTACAGAGACGTATAAAAATCAAAAAAGTTATAAATATAGTTAGGGACGGTTTAGCTCAGTATGTAGAGCGTCTGCCTAGAAACCACAACGTTCCTGGTTCGATAACGGCCCTTGCCAGTTCAGCGTATGAGTAGCACAAAGATCCTGTGCAGTAAAGTAAAGAGCTGATGGTAGGTGGGGTGCTCCATTTCAGACACTAAAAACAATCTTCTTGGTCTAGCGCTAGTTAAAAGGGGATACACTCCCTCGCTATCTGGCTGATGCCGACTTCAGGCCACCCCGATGTGTTTACTTTTACTTATTAAGCTTAGTTTAGATGTGGCGCAAGGCCAGAAGTATGGGGCGCCCAGTGAGAATCGAATTAACTACCAATGGTTTACGAATCTAGCTTGCTAACCATTATACCACGTGAGGTGCCCAAGTAGTAATGAATATGTATTTATAAAAGCACTAAAATACAGGAGGAAACAGTTTTTTTTATAAATTGAAATTGATCACTAAGTAGGCATGAGCCTGTTCTAGTATAACCACGAGGATTCAATTCACGATTCAGTAATAACGGATCTGCGGACTAACTTTAAAAAATCCCCCTCTACCGACGCCGGGTAGCCGCTGCTAGTATTATAATGAATATCTCTTCGGTTTAATATGGAGGACTAGTAGTGACCACTTCAATTGGAGATTTAAGAGGTTCGAATTCCGAATTTTCCTTCTCCTAGACTGGTTGCCTAAACAAAGATTAAAGAGCCCTGTCTGCCCTATTATTTACCCATAGTTGGATAATAGTTGGATTCATACCTTTCCCACGAGTATTAGCGCTATATGAACTCTGGTCGACGAGTCCATTTCCTGCGACTCTAACCAGTACACCACTACGCTTCCCCTTTGAAACTGCTCTTTATTTAACAACAACAAACAAAATCCGATTCCATAGCAGAGTTGGCCATTCTTCGTGTAACAAATATTTTCCTAAAAGACTTCGTCTTCTACAAATTCTGATAACAAATACCATTGCATTGAGATTTGGAGGGGGTGATGTTTGGCACCAAAAGTCAGGAAACCAAATCAAAGATAGGAACAAATAAATCTTTTTTCGCACAATCGCAGACCGAAAAAAAAAAACATTAAAGAGGTTGACGCTTTCGAGTAGGTAGACGGGGAGTTAAGTGGGTCTGTGTTATCAGGAGGTTGGAGAATTGATCGGTCAACCCACACACGCGCATGGACCCCACACGAACCTCCCCCCCCCATATATATATATATATATATATATATATATATATATATATATATATTCGTGTGTATATATACATATTCCTATTTTCATATTAGGATCTGATCCCCCATCTCTCTTTCTTTCTTTTTTCTTTCTTTCTTTCTTATATATATATATATATATATATATATATATTCGTAGGTGGTTTACCTAGTAAGTATGTATTAGGATGATTCTAAGCTGGGCCTTTCTTTCTATAGTGTCGTCATGCTTGCGACCCAAAACTCGTCATGATGGCGGTCCAAATCTCGCCATGTCTGTGATCCAAGTCTCGTCATTTCTGCTGTCCTAATGTCGCCATATTTGCGATCCAAATCTCCTCATGATACTCATCAAAATCTCGCCATGTCTGCTGTCCTAATGATGTCATATTTGCGATCCAAATCTCGTCATGATGTCCATCCAAATCACGCCATGTCTGTGATCCAAGTCTCGTCATTTCTGCTATACTAATGTCGCCATGTTTGCGACACAAATCTCGTCATGATGTCCATCCAAATCTCGCCATGTCTGTGATCCAAATCTCGTAATTTCTGCTATCCTAATGTCACCATGTATAACACTTTAGCCTGGGGCACGGTCTCAAGGTATGTATGTATGTATGGGAACGATGCTCCGGCTCAGTATTACAGTCGTCGAAACTGCCCGTTCCAACCTCCCGTTCTTATGTTGTCTGTTGATTTACAGGAAGGCTGAAAAAGAGCTGGTTTCGTTCCTTTTACCAACTCGGCTGCGATCCAAATTTCGTTATGATGCCCATCCAAATCTCGCCATGTGTGTGATCCAAGTCTCATCATTTCTGCTGTCCTAACGTCGCCATGTTTGCGATCCAAATCTCGTCATGATGGCGATCCAAATCTCGATATATCTCTGATCCAAAACTCGTAATTTCTGCTATCCTAATGTCGCCATGTTTGCGATTTAAATCTCGACATGACGGCGATCCAAATCTCGCCATGTCTGTGATCCAAGTCTCGTCATTTCTGCTGTCGCCATGTTTGCGATCCAAATCTCGTCATGATGGTGATCCAAATCTCGTCATATCTCTGATCCAAATCTCGTAATTTCTGCTGTCCTAATGTCGCCATGTTTGCGATTTAAATCTCGACATGACGGCGATCCAAATCTCGCCATGTCTGTGATCCAAGTCTCGTCATTTCTGCTATCCTAATGTCGCCATGTTTGCGACCCAAATCTCGTCATGATGCCCTTCCAAATCTCGCCATGTCTGTGACCCAAGTGTCGTCATTTCTGCTATCCTAATGTCACAATGTTTGCGATCCAAATCTCGTCATGATGCCCATCCAAATCTCGTCATATCTCGGGTCCAAATCTCATAATATCTGCTATCCTAATGTCACAATGTTTGCGATCCAAATCTCGTCATGATGCCCATTCAAATCTCGTCATATATCTGATCCAAATCTCGTCATTTCTGCATTCCTAATGTCACCATGTTTGCGATCCAAATCTCGTCATGTCTGTGATCAAAGTCTCGTCATGTCGGCTCTCCTTATGTTGTCATATGTGCGATCGAAATCTGGTCAACCGTGTAAAATTGGGTTCGTTTGTTTCTTTTTTGTGGATCTGACTCGTTTTTCGACCAAAACTTACAGACAAACACAAAGCTGGTTGTGATCGTTTTGCAGACAAACCACTGTGTAATCCACGAAAATTACTGCCATTACGCACACTCGATGATGGAGGTAGGTATATAGTTACAATGGTATTCGTATATAGATAAGATATATCGTGAAAGAAGGGTTTATTTTTGCGACACATTAAATTATATTTTTGTCTTACTTTTTAATATTGTTACCAGATGATGTCTTTTATTTTGCATCTTTGTAAAAACTTTCTTTTTTGAAATTCTCTCCAACAAAACTAAAAAGTTGATAAGGCCAATTTCTTTCTTTCTTCTTTCTTTCTTTCTTTCTTTCTTCAGTTCGTATTCCTTAGCGATTAGAAAAAAAGTTTCCATCTTTTCTTTTTAACCAACATTTCTCGACGACATGAAAAGAAATCGTTAAAACGAAACATAAAAGTAATGTAAAAAAGTTCGTTTTAAAAAGAGCACTTTTTTTAATGTATTTACAAAATAAAAGTTTGAAATTTATCAGTTGTGGTTGTTGTTGTTACTGTTGCTGTTGTTGTTGTAGTTGTTGTTGTTGTTGTTCTTCTTCTTCTTTTTCTTCTTCTTCTTGCTCTTCTACTCCCTCTTCTACTCACCCTTTTCTTCTTCTTCTTCTTCTTCTTCTTCTTCTTCTTCTTCTTCTTCTTCTTCTTCTTCTCTTCTTCTTCTTCTTCTTCTTCTTCTTCTTCTTCTTCTTTCTTCTTCTTCTTCTTCTTCTTCTTCTTCTTCTTCTTCTTCTTCTTCTTCTTCTCACCCTTCTTCTTCTTCTTCTTCTTCTTCTTCTTCTTCTTCTTCTTCTTCTTCTTTCTTTCTTTCTTTCTTTCTTTTCCTCTTCGTAGTATTTCCAGATGAGGGCATCGTCCCATACATTCCATACTTTGGGCCCGTCGAGATCACTCAAGTTCATCGGGGTTAATAAACAAGTGCTTAGAGAAATTATTAATATTATATTTTGGGTCGTTTATCCGACATAAATCTTTTAAGGGGCAAATGGTTTCCGTTAAAAAAAAACCCTAACGGAAAAAATAAATAAACCTGAGATAATTAAAGATAAAAATAACAATTTATCTTCATGATAGTTTTGTAGATTATTCCTATCAGATTTTAACTGAAAAATAAAGTGATCCCGTGAAACATCATCGAAAAGGATGAGTGAGCAAAATTGAATGGATGTCTGTTTGTCTGTCCGTTAGGGTAGATCGCTTTAAAACTGCAACGTCTCCCATGTGGCAAATATTGCAAATCAACATGGAAAATAAATTCACAAAATATTTGTCCTCAAAATTTTGCCTTCAATTGAGGAAATAGATTTTAATATTTTAAAATGTTATCCCTTAATTAATGAGGTAAAAAGCAGCAAATCGGAGGTATCGGTGATGATAGGGAAATATTTTCAATTTTAATTCTAGTTATAATACCTTATTTGTTTCATGTTAGTAAAATAAATTTATGTTTTGAATACTGAAATTGCTGAGTTTTCTAACCAATTTCTAGGCTAAATATGGCGAAAACGAGGATCTTTTAGTGCCTTTTAACTGACGATCTTTGATGCTACTTCCTCAAACATTGATACTAGTAATTGATACTAGTTTTGATGGTATTGACATTCTGTTTGGAATATAATTTTTTTAAATGTTTAACTTTGATGCTATTTCCTCAAACAATGGTGCAAGTAAGAAATCTATTTTTTTGTATCAGTATTTATTATACCAACATACAACTTTTACTGTTGGAGAGAATTTGATATTTTTTTAAAGTGAAAAATCAACCTACCCTACTGTCCGCGGATACAATTCAAAACAAAGCCCAGTACCATGATCAAACAAAACTTTTCTAGAATAGGATTTTACGAGGAATCTAATAATGGTATTCATACTAACCCCTGAATTCATTTGTTGGAGAGAATTTGATATTTTTTAAAAAGTGAAAATTATAATTACAAGAATTATATATTAGCATGGGGGGACTTAAGGATTTTTAAGGTGATTAGGTGGGGCATGGCAAAAAAGGTTGGGAACCACAGTCGTACGCTATAAAAAAATCTTATCACAAAACCAAAACAGCAAAGAAGCCTTAATATGGCACCTTTTAAAAGCACTGTTTATAGCCAATAAATGTTTAAAAATCAAAAAGCTTTTCAAGATACGAGGGTGAGTCAAAAAGTAATGCCATTTTCTTTATTTCATGCGTTTTCGTTTTTTTTAAACTAAGGAATCTAATATTGGTATTCATACTAACCCCTGAATTCATTTGGGATCGCTAGGGACCAAATTACCAGCTTTGGTATGAGAAAACAGGAAAAATTAAATAGGGAATAACTCACATTAGGATCACTAGCATTGATGATACCATTGTTTATATTGCGTCTCAAAAAGTAGTATCATGTAGAGATTTCCGTTGTAATATTTTTACAATAAGCACATCGAGCGATAGATGGTGCTATCCAATGGTGATCAATATGTGATTCTGTTATATAGTAAGGTCACGTGAGCATTAGAAGGAGAGCCCGTCGTCTAAGTACTTCAAGTGAGTTCTGCACAGAGTAATATGTGTGTTCTTAAATAGTGGCTAGAACCATCACCACTGCTGGAGGTACGGGGAAGATGGGTCATTCCATTATATCAGATTCAAAAAGAGCATACTTAAATTTAGTCCGATACTATATAACCCAAGCAAGGCCGGGTACATACAGATAGTTTTTTCCGCTTCAAACATGAATTCAATTTCAGAACCATAAACCAAGAGTCTATTTGATTCATTTAGAAATGGTTCATTGTATTTTATTTTTTAAATCTATAAATATTTATTTGCCTACAGTTATGATATCCTGCATTTCTGTATAATACGAATAATTTCCACATGGCTGTATGGTTTAGATTAACTATTGCTTACCTAATCATCTGAACCTCGTAATCCGTACGAAAAAAAGTGTTTCTGGCTACGTATCCCATTTAAATATGAGGTACCGCGCATCTGATTGGCTGTTACTAACAACCAATCAGATGCGCGGTGCTTTGTATTTAAATGAGTTAGAGTTCTACAACCGTAAAAAAATGTCTTCATTGTCAAAAGTCTCTTAGCGGCTATTGTTGGTGGTTGTACCAGAGCTTGATCACCTCTGATAGGGTCAGCAGGGCGAGGGAAGTCTGATGCTGGAAGACCCGAAACTTTCCAATGAACCTTGCGGATTACATCACTGACGACAATCACCAGCGCTCCAAATGTAGGAGCGTATGTTAAAAGTAATAATTTGTTTGCACAAATATTTCAAGTATTTCACGGGAGTTGTATAGTTTCGAGTAGCTAATAATAATTCTTAGTAAGCAATTATAACTTCATGTAACTATTCTTAATTTAAATAATCTGCACTGTTATTTAGTATCAATAATCCTATCTAATACAAATAATTTTCCCACAAATTCAAAAATTCTGAGTTCTAATACAAATAATTTTCCCACAAATTCAAAAATTCTGAGTTCTAATACAAATAATTTTCCCACAAATTCAAAAATTCTGAGTTCTAGTACAAATAATTTTCCCACAAATTCAAAAATTCTGAGTTCTAATACAAATAATTTTTCCATTTTCAGAGTGGACCTGGAAGTAATGGCAACGAAAGAGTACTTCACACTTCCCAGGCGCAATTTAGTGCCATACTATATATTTAGTGGATAACAGAACTCTAGAAATTGCTTTAGTATTCACCTTAGATTTATAAGTAGTAGTAGTAGTAATAGTAGAAGTAGTAGTAGTAATAGTAGTAAGATTATTTGTAACCTAGAAATTGAAATGGATTTTCCTAACTCCTCATAATGTCGGAATGGATAAACATACATTCAACAAGACACTGCGTACCTACAAAACCACCTTCGTCGCAGCCGACTCCCACAAGAACAAGAGTGTATTGATGAAATGGTAATACCTAAATGCATGTTGAAATCCTATCACTCAGTACTCCCCCCTCCCTCCTCATCTTTAACTTTTCAATATAAAAGTAGACTGTAAAAATCATTTGGTCTTCATAATAAATTTTGACAAAGCTTCGTTAAATACCGAGGCGAAATATCAATTGGATTTAGTTGTTGTGTTGTTTTATCCACCTTTTGCTCTATTTTCAACCACATATTGTCGGATTTACTCAATCCTTTACTTCTCATACTTACCTAGATATTTTGTCTGGTTTTCCGTATTATAAACAAATGTGACACTATGATTATGTGAGAACATGGTCAGAAAAAAAAAAAAAGAATATGTTCAGCCCAGGCATATGTATATCGGCAGGTGATTGTCCTATAGTGACACAAAAGTTTGGGCAGCAAAGTTTAAGAGAATTGAACGTCCACCATCAAATTAAGCTAGTTAGAGATAATGTCTTTAGGTATCTATGTTTTAACAGAAAAAGCTGTTTTTATGAGAAACTCTCTTTTGAGAGAATTAATGGTCTGAATAGTGAGGACGTTTAGACTGAAAAAAAAATAATTGCTTTAATTTTAAGGGAAATCGCAGACAAAAAGTCTGAGATTAAAACTAAGTACCGAGCATCTGGGTGGTCGAATCCATGGGGATGTGTAGGGGTGGAATTTACATATATTCAGCCAAGCTCCAGCCCTTGAGTGAGTTTTAGACCGGCAGTCGGGTGATAGTGTCATCTCAATAGCAGCAGAGATAGAAAATAGCCAGGGACCAACATCAATGAAGCCAGTAATCGACTTAGAGTTAAAACAACTTTCTTGCCAGCTGACATAGACCTAAGTGTACACTACTCCTCCACAAACTGCACAAAGTGTTACACCTTCCTTTTCTGTTATCAGACTTTGTATTTTTTTTAAATTCTTGTGAACCTGTCTCTGACTCGTGCCCTTTGAATCGGCCAGCACAGAATATTACAACGTTGGGGTCATAGACATTGTGCAACCGGGTATTATCCCACAAAACTGTTCTTGGCTGAACTTGCAAATCGGTCGGAAAATTAAAACATATTACAGGGTGACCCAGAAAAAACAGAACCCAAGTTATTTATTTATTTTCCCATTAAACTAACCCTAAACCCAAACCCTAAACCTAAAACTAAACCCTAAACCTAACCCTAAATCCCCCTAGTTAAAATTAACAGTTTTATAACAAAATGTGTGGGTTCTGTTTTTTTCTGGGTCACCCTGTATACATAGTGACCCAGAAAAAACAGAACCCAAATTCTTTATTTATTTTCCTATTAAACTAATCCTAAACCCCAACCCCAACCTCAACCCTAACCCTAACCCCCCCTAACCTTACCCCCCCCCCAGTTGAGTAATATAATATTACAGGGTGATCCAGAAAAAACAGAACCCATGAATTTTGTAATAAAACTGTTAATTTTAATTTTTTCTTGAAGTCCAATAAGGGTTAGGGTTAGGATTTGGGGTTAGGGTTAGGTTTGGTGTTTAGGGTTAGTTTACAACATTTGTGGGTTCTGTTTTTTCTGGGTCACCCTAATCTTCCGACCGATTTGCAAGTTTAGCCCTGTTCTTTTGCATTTTGAGAATACACAATCTTCACAAACATTTATGGCAATAATAATGGCAACAGAAAATTGCATTAGAAATGATAATTATTTATTTCAGTAAACAATAAACCCAAAATCCCCCAAATACAATCAACGATGAACTTTCTGGCCGCCAGGAGTCTGCAAGGACTTCCGCCATATTTAAATTGACTGGCACTTGACCGCCTGAAATAAACAAAAACAACAACAACAAAACATTAAAAAATTGGTCAAATAACGTAATTAAGAAAAAGTATTAAATGGATTTTAAAATACTAAAAATAATTTTGAAAGTAAAATTGAAAGAAAAACAAGAATATATTCATTATTTATTGGAACATACACAAAGTTTGATCTACTAAAACCCAATGAAATAATTAATCAATGCTTAATATTCTAAGGTATTATTATCATTTTTATACTTTCCCATCAAGGCTCATTGAGCCCTCTAGTGATCGTAACACACACACACACACACACATTGAATATGGGCGAGGGATTAAGGAATTGGATTGAGGAAAAGTCAGTCGGGTTTCGCTCCTGGCTAGAAGTAGTTGCTAAGTCTAGCCACACTGAAACACGGTGTGTGTGGATGACTAATTATATATATATATATATATATATATATATATATGTGTGTGTGTGTGTGTGTGTGTGTGTGTGTGTCTGTGTGTGTGTGAGTGTGTGTATGTATGAGAGGGAGGTAGATATATATATATATATATATATATATATATAGAGAGAGAGAGAGAGAGAGAGAGAGAGAGAGACTGCTATATTCATAAGTAAAGAGTACTTAATATTATTGATAGACCATGTATGTATAAATTAGGGTAGCGAAGACATAAAGTCATGGGCACTTGGTAACTGCTAGTTTCACGCTTATGCATTTTTCAAATCAAGTTTGACAATCTCATAGGTGAGAAACTGACAGTTCCAAAGCGCCATTGATTTTATATATATATATATATATATATATATATATATATATATATACACACGAGCAGCGGCTACCCGGCGTCGCCTGGGTAGAGAGGGATTTTTTAAAGTTAGTCCCGCAGATCCATTATTACTGAATCGGGAGTTGAATCCTTGTGGGATGCCCCATTTAAATCTCTATGTAAAAAAATAGACCTTGCATTGATCCAGCTACTCTGAAAAGAAATGTTACATTCGGACGTACATACACACAACTGCCCTTTATATATGTATAGAACACATTCGGACATACATACACACAACTGCCCTTTATATATGTATAGATTACATTCGGACATACATTCACACAACTGCCCTTTATATATGTATAGATTACATTCGGACATACATACACACAACTGCCCTTTATATATGTATAGATTACATTCGGACATACATACACACAACTGCCCTTTATATATGTATAGATTACATTCGGACATACATACACATAACTGCCCTTTATATATGTATAGATTAGATTTTGCTTTCTGTAACTACTGGTTATCTCATAATTTAAATCACGACAATGAATGGGATTTTAAAAAAAACGCTGCTAAAAAACTTTGTAGAATATTTTTGCAAATTTAAAGAGTGTTAAGTTTCTGACCGCCACCCTTGGCCAGTTGAAAAGGACTTAAAGTAAGTAAGTCCTGAACTATAGAATCCTTTGGTAAGTGAATCTAATCAGTGTGTGTGTGGGGGGGGGGGGATCACAGTCAAGTCTGACGCAAGGTTCCGATCGACAGTCTAAACACTCCCAACTGTATCACGCTCCAAAATCCAATGTCCAAAATTATTTCTTTGTCCCGCTCGTCTCGACAACAAAATACTACTGCAGTCGTTCTCCCTGGTCTGTGAGAATAAGTCCTTTAAATACACCTCAATTTCACCACATCAGGCTCCTCACTCATAATTGTCCGTGCAGCACGTGCGACACTCGTCAGCACGGCGCGACCACCTACATCCAGGCCACTATGCTATTTCTTATTTCACTGATCGTCCACAGCTCTCACATTCTGAAGGAAGCTGGTTCGACTCTAGGTCAGTCCTACACGCCAGGCAAAGCCTAGTCCGCTTCCTTCGAGAATATGGCAAGTCTTCACGCCCGCCACTCTCTCTGTCACACCGTGTTGCACAAGGTAGGTCTCCTCTCTCACTACAGTGAATAAGTCCTGGGCTATAGAATCCTTTGGTAAGTGAATTAATCCTAAGTTTTGGAATCCTACGTAGTGTCAAAGGTCCAGTGATATAATCCTATGTTCCGTTGTCCACGAAGGTTCAAAGGCAATTGAGTGGCTAAGATCAAAACAGCCAGTATGAATAATAATATCAGCAGCAGAGCACTACCAGTGATTGGCCAATAGGTTGGTCACATGATTATCGCAGAGTCTATAAATAAGAGTAGGCATCTAAGACACACCTTATATCCAGAAAATACAACATTTGCTTGAGTTCCCAAGGTAGGTTATAGTTTATTATTGCATTGGCTGTATCATAGCAGGAAGTACTTTGTATAGATATGTATGTACCTGTTAGTATTAACTAAGTTGGGTACAAAACTATAGTACTTAGTCAAGACTAACAAGCGAATATGCTAAGAGACTATCTTGCGAACCATTGCTCTACGGAAGACGTCCAATGTAGATATGTAGCGTAGTCACGGTGCCATAAAAGGCTTATGTAGTATTGTGTGTAAGCCGGTCAACTAATAGTTCCCGAGCAACATTCAACAAAGGTAGTGGGTTCCAAAAAATAACATACGAAAGAATAGTGGGTTGCAGATAGGCATAAGGGGTTGTTTCTTTCTCGCTCGTTTAGTGTGTGGGCTTTTCAATGAAAATTTCTATTCATTAATACTATCAAATTTAATTCATTAATACTATCTAGCAACTTACGAGGCTAGTTAAAACACCCATCCCCATAACGGAGCACGAAACGTTGACGTGCATTTCCTTATGAGACACCCAGCAAAAGAGAATGAGTCCCCTTACTCCCGCTTGTTGTCCTGGGATGGGGAAAAGGACATATCCGTTTCCGCTCTTCTGCAGAAAATTCGGAGCTTCCGTTTTTTAACTAGTTCAGGGGTCATTGACCGGTGACATATATTAAGTGCTTTTAGAATCTCAAAGTAAGTAAGTAAAGTCGTCGGGGTGGCCTAAAATCGGTATCAGCCAATCAGCGAGGGAGTCTATCCTCTTTTCACTAGCGCTAGACCAAGGAGATTGTATTATTATACAGATCAGTATTCATTTTGTTTTAAAAAGGATTTGGTTTATTTACAAAAGTTCGAGATCAAATAAGAAAAAAAATAAAAACAAAACAAAAAGCAAAACAAAAAACAATTCAACAATGTCTAAAAAATTGTTTATGATATTCAATTAATTTGTATTATTAGTCATTTTCAATTATCGTTGTCGGAAATCACGCATGGGCGTGGTTAGTGGTAAGAAGTGAAGACGTTGGTCAAGTCTTGCCAAACGAGATAAGTTTCTATTTCTCGTTAGTAAATCTCGTTTCCAGTCTCGTTCTCGAAGAAACTGCCAACAGATAACCGTAAGTCAAGCGAGGCACTTAGCGAAATCAAAGAAGATGAATATGTGTAATTGGCACCGCTTCTGATTCTGCAATGGAAATCAGATACCCCAGAACACCTGGAAGTTTCTAGAACTCTCTTGGAATATCTACTGAAATTGTTACTTCATAAGCAAATACACTAAAATGGGCGCGTATATCCAAATATAAACGCCTGCTGCGGAACTATGATTACGACCCCCCCCCCCATGTGGCATGTGTATGCTCCTCACTGAGCGCTCCTCACTGCTAACAACTTTCCTCACATACATATCTGTAACGTAATTAAATGGTTTGTAGAAAATTTAAATTGAAGAAAAAAAACGGTAATCAAATTTCTGAGTAAAGGGTAAGAAAAAAAAAAGAAAAAAAGAAAGTTTTAAGCGGACTTCTCAATCGGTAGAGCGTTAGGCTAGAAACCACAAGGTTACTAGTTCGATACCGGCCCTCGCCAACTCAGTGTATGAGTAGCACAGGGATCTGTGCGGCAAAGTCAGGAGCTGATGGCAGGTGTGGTGCTCCGCTTCAGACGCCAAAACAATCTCCTTGGTCTAGCGCTAATTAAAAGGGGATAGACTCCATCGCTGCCTGGCTGATACCGACTTTAGGCCACTCCGACTTTTATTCTCATCTAATACAAATAATTTACACACAGATATATAGTTTCAAATATTTCAAGCAAGTATATGATTTCACTTGTTTGTTTATTGATTTTAACGGCATATCAACCCGTCTGGGGTTATGCCATGCCTAACGGTTAGGAAGTTATACATATCGTGTATTTATATTTATATTTTTTAGTAATTGGTTTTTAACAATGTGTTAGCATTATTGGGGATTATGTTGTATGGTATTGATTTGTTTCATGTCTATATTCTATGGTATAATTTTATTCCCTTTATAATGGCATATCAACCTGTTTGGGGTTATGTCATGCCTACGGGTAGAAAGTAATATATGTTGTGTATTTATATTTATACTTTTTAGTAATTGGTTTTAACAATGTGTTAGCATTATTGGGGATTATGTTGTATGGTATTGATTTGTTTCATGTCTATATTCTATGGTATAATTTTATTTCCCTCAAAAAAGAGAGAATATCCTCCATGTTGACATTTTCAAACAGATCTTTCATATTGTTTGCTTTAAAATAACGGTTTTTTTCAAACACCTTTGACAGTTAAACATTTATTCATTGTATGCAGGTTTTCTGCTCACAATGAATAAATGTTTAACTGTCAAAGGTGTTTGACATGTACCACATTGTGGTTATTGTTCTTGTTTGAGTATATAGGAGTGCGTTAGTCTTGTATGACCAATGCGTAATCGGGACACAATGACTCGTGCCTTGCTAGTCTTTCTTAAAGCTGGTCTCCAGCCTCCCAAAGTGGGTTTGATTAGGAAGAGTTTATTGTGGATGTTGTTATTCCAGTGTTGTTGCCATTTTGTATGAAGGAATCTATTAATTTTATTTATTTATTATTAATTTTAATCATGTTGATTTCAAGTATTCCTATCTAATATTAATCACTTTCCAACAAATGCATGTGGCGCATAAATGGGTTCCTAACAATTGCAACCATTCTGAGAGTATTAACGAAAGGGTATTAAACCCTCCTCAGAGCTCCAAAAGTGAAGCCTCACCGCCAGATGTAAGATTAGTGCCATACCAAAGACACTCCTTGTGGGTGGGGGAAGGTCTTAATCTTTTAATAGGAAATGCAGCCCGCATATTTTAAGCCCTGCCAAAAGGGCGGGAAGTTTACTTTGGCACAAACCCATAGTGTAATTGTTACAAAGTTAATCTACCAGATCATTGTATCTACACTTCACATTTTTGCTCTTGTACCAGACTAGATAAAATATTCGGTACTATTCGCAGAGATCCGTCCCGGCCTCCTGACTTAAAAAACGCTTGGTGGTGATAGCTAAAAAAAAACAAAAAAACCTACCTATGAATGAAGTCCCTAGCTGAAGCGGTGCTTGCTGTATATGAAAAAATAATCTGTCGATTGAAGGCGTTTTTATCGACAAATTATTTTTTAGTGGTTTGAAAGCGTTAAAAGTAAGCCATATTTTTGAAAATATTGAAAAAAAAAACAACAAAAAACAGCAACAACCAACGCTTAAGGTGTTTTTCCCAAAAAGTGAATCCGATATTTTACCACCAGTCTTTTTTCGACAAGTAAATGTAAATATTTTAACCTTTTAAAAATATTGCTTACTTTTAATGACTTCAAACCACAAAAAAAAATTGTCGATAAAAACGCCTTCAATCGACAAATTTTTTTTTTTCATATACAGCAGGCACCGCTTCAGCTAGGGACTTCATTCATAGGCGGGTTTGTTTTTTGAGCTATCACCAACTAGCTGCATTAACCGGAAAAATTGGGGCTATTCACAGTTCCTGTATTGTATCTGAAAATGCTAGCAAACCTGGGTGCCCATACTGGATTTTCAATAGCAACCTTTGATAGGTTTGTGTTTATGGCAGATCAATTTTTTGTGTGGTACTATCAATAGCTGTTTAAGTCTTAAGTCCTTCATCCATCCAGATTTATTCATTCAGAATAAATAAGCCGGGAAAGTTTGAGCTTGAAGAGTAACAAACTTATTCAACAAACTTATGTATAAGAACAGCAAAATTACTGCTTTAGCGGTTAAGAACACAGAAAAATTGAGAAAGTCATCGCAATTATTGAAGAAATTATAACCGAGCGAATCCAGCACATGGACATGCTAGTGTTGGTCTTCTAGCAAGGAAATACACAGACCAGCTCTGTGCAGATACTGGATGCTGCGCGGAGGACCTACCAGGGACAATGAGTGAGAGGGACAGTTGGTGAGAGGCTGTCATAGATATCCGTGCCGCCGACACGACATGATGATGATGATGATGATGATGATGATGACAGACAAGTTTGAAAATAGCCAATGTTTGAATAAGAGTTGTACGTAGTTTTGATTTTCATTCATAATTTTCTGATTATGTTGTTCATAAATTCTTAAACGTCTCTTATTTGTTAATCGAATATTGTTAAATTATCATCATCATCATCATGTCGCGTAGTTAGCATGGATATCCATGACAATCTCTCGCCAACCTTCCCTATCATTCATCGTCACAGGGAGGTCCTCTGCACAGCATCCAACATCCTCGCATATTTGGTCAATGTAGGTCCTTGGTGGGTGGCCCACACTAGCACGTCCATGTGTTGGCTTCCACTGAAGAACGTCACTTATGAGTTCGTCCTTGCTTCTCCACCAGTGTCCAGCATGCCTTTTCCTCCTCACTCGGATGGTTTGTGAGATGGGGCAGGTGGCCATATAGCTGTTTCAATGTGGGGTGCTGTTTCCACGATTTGTTCAAGACAGCACGCAGCATTCTTGTGCAGCTCCCATCTAGCTTATTCTCAAGGCACCTCGTTAGGGTCCAGGTGGTGCAGCCATACAGCAGCACTGATATAACCACAGCCTGGAAGAATTGTCGCTTTAACTTTTCAGTGAGATCGGATTTCCATATGATTGATAATTTGTTTGTGGACGACCATGCCTTTTCTATTCGTGTATTGAACATCACTTTCCTATAGGATTGCAGATATACTTACCGTAGTGAATTGTTCTACTGCTTCTAAAGCCGAGTAGAACAATTCACAGGTAGTAATATACGGCTCTCCGTTGAGTGTAGAGATGGGATTTGTAATTAATAGTTTATTTTTTATCAAACCCTATTGCCCTTAATGGCAAGCCCCACCCCTTTTTATCATATGGGTGCTAGAAGCGTGGCTGGGGGTCTACGAGTCCTGGGAATGACGTTAAACTCTATCTGATGTGAGGTTCCAGTTTTGGAGGTTTGGGGAATGTGGAGCACCCCTTCATCACATTGCTCCCTGTTCCACTCTGACCCGGAGTGGCAGTACATGTTCTATGGGTTAAATAGAAAAATGTATTTATAAAGAAATTGTATTATCCATTAAGAATTGATTTATTTCAAAACTTTATCGGCATTAAATGACCCACTGAGGTTGATATGCCGTAAAACAAAACAAACCAAACAAACCAATATATTCTTTTATCAAGATAACGGTCGTTGTTTTTTAATAAAAAAAAAAAGAAATTATTAAATTTCTCGAAAAATAGACGAGTTATTAATAATGTTTTATTAAAAAGAATACATTTTCAAGATGAAATTGAATTTCCAACTGACAAAATCTAGTTTGTCTTTTTGTCCAAATGCAAAATCAATAAAAAGAAAACAAAGTAAACATTGTCATTGAATTCTAAACTGGCAGCTGTTTTGACCCAGGCTTAGAGAAAAAAACTCAAATAAATATAAATGTTATCTCTATCAGTTCGGCAAGATTACACACACACACACACACAAAAAAAAACAAAAAAAAACAAAAACAAACCGAAGGCATGCACACAACACACACAAATATATATATATATATATATATATATATATATATAAAATATATATAAGTTAAAAGAAAGGAAATGAATCCGACAATATGAGTAAGAAAAGGTGGAATGAAAACATCACAAATGCTGTTAAAGAAGAAAACAATTTATATATATAATCATAGCTGATACTGATCAATATTTCGATTTTACAAAAATCATCATCAGAGCTCATTCACTCCGTAGTTGTTTGGGTCGAGAGGAAAGTAAAAAAAAAATTTTTTTTTTTTTTACTTTAATATATCTCCGTTTCTAGCTTAAAATAGTGTTAAATAATTACTAAATACCAGGTCTCATTTAATTATTTTTATTTAGTTATCATTCTCACTTTATTCCTTTTGTTTCTCTTAAAAATATATCAGTCCATTAATACTTTTTCTCGTCTTTTGCATTTCTTCGAGTTGCGTCACGCGTCAAGACATCTTCGTGTGCGTGGAAAAGCGACTTGCCTTTCAAAAATATAACGCTGATCAAATACAGTTTACACAACTAAAAAGATTTTCATCTCCTGTCATATATATAAAACATCCATCATTTTCTTCACCCTCAAAGAGACATCCTGATGAAGTTAAATGAAACCGAAATGTTTAAACATCGATAATTAAATTCATCCATTTTCGGAAACACTTGTTTTTTTCAAATTTTTCTTTATATTGTCGGATTTATTTCCATATTTACTTCCCATTAATATATATATATATATAATATATATATAATATATATATATATATATAGTATCCAATGCCGCTTAACTTTTTCGGTTGTAGTGCATCAGTAATAATCCAAAAGTGCTCAATAATATAAAAACATAGAGCGGTAATATACTAATTAATATTTATTATTAGGAAAATAAAGGGTCTACCGTTGGTTTCAATCAAATTGAAATGATTTTTTCATGACCCTACCCTACTATAACTAAGTCGATGTAATTACTTAGTTAAATCTTTATATCTTTAATTTAACTAAGGAATTACATCGACTTAGTTAATGTAGGGTAGGGTCTGAAGAAATCATTTCAATTTGATTGAAACATGGTGACCCTTTATTTTTCCCTCTAATTATAATACTAGTAGTATTATATATATAATATATATATATATTATATATATATATATATGATATATAAATGCGTGTTATTGGCTAGCTGTGTGATGTATACTATATTACCAACTCCTCCGACCGAGCAGGATGTGACACAAAGTCAATTTCTTAAGCTGGAGTTCAACAGGTTGAATTCAAAGTTTTCTCTTCTCCTAGACCAGTTTGCCTAACCAAGGTTAAAGAGCCCGGTCTGCCTCTACTATTTATCCATAGCTGGAGGGAGATTAGGATTCATACCTTCCCAAGGGTATTAGCGCTAGATGAAATTCAATTACCACATCCAGGATTTGAACTCGGGGTGACAAGTCAATTTCCCATGACTTTAACCATTTACAACCACGCACTTCCATGTGAGTATGTATATGTTATATTATTTGTATCATTCTAAAACAAAATTATACACCTAACATACAACATAGGTCCGGTTTAGCCCAGTCGGTAGAGTGTTCGACTGGGAACCTCAATGTTCCTGGTTCAATAACGACCCTCACCAACAGTGTATGAGTAGCACATGTGCGGTAAAGTGAGGATCTGATGGTAGGTGTGGCGCCCTTGCCTCAGTCGCCAAAAAAACATCTCTTTGTCTAGCGCTAGTGAAAAGGGGATAAACTCCCCCGCTGTCTGGCTGATACCAGTTAGGCCTCCGACTATATTTAATTCAACATTTTTTTAAAAGACTGACCGACAGGCAAAAGAGTCTCGCAGATTTCTTATTTTCTGTGATACGTTTATTTTTCCTCAAACTAACGAAAGCCCGATGAAGATCTATTGAAACAGGTCGAAACACTGCAGCGTAGGCGAAATAAACATCACTCGTTTATGAACTTTGTGTTTTTTCAATTTTTCATAATATTACATACTGTAATTTCACTTCCACTTTTTTCTTCATATATATATATATATATATATATATATATATGTTGGTGTGTGTGTGTGTGTGTGTGTGTGTGTGTGTGTGCGCGCGTGTGTGTGTGTGTGGTCTGGAGCCAGATAGATGATTTAAAAATTTTAAAGTTTGTCGAATGTCGCAAAATCGTTTTTTTTAACTGAATTTACTTTCAATATGATGTTTTAATTGTATTGTTTTTGACTTTGTATGAGTAATATGCGCACCTGCATAAATATAGGTTGTCTACAAAAGATATAAACGCTTCAAATTTTATTTTTATTTTAAAATACAGACACTCAAGTTAGATGGCATTATAGGGAAACACATGTTAGTTATTTCCTATAACTCCAACATAAACAAGAGAGAACCACTCTTGACATAAATTATTTATTTATTTATTGATCTACTAAGAAAACAGAAGACGGGTTTAGGGTTAGGGGTTTAGGGGTAGAGTTTAGGGTTAGGGTTAGGGTTTAGAGTTATTTTAATGGAAAATAATAATTTATCAGTCAAGAGTGGTTCCCCTTTTGTTTATGTTGGAATTATAGGAAATAATCCACTGTTTATTATTCAGGTTTTCAGCCGTTGCTGTTGATTTTTTACGGTGTATCAACCATTTTCGGGTTATTTAATGCCGAATCAAGCCATTTTAATAAAGTTTAAATTTTTTAATATCTTCAAATATTTATTTGTGGTGTACATTTATTTTATTTCATTTCAGATATTGATTTGTTTTATATATTTTGTATTTTATTTATTTTTTATCATATATTTTACTATTTATTATATTTATTTTATATTATTATATTATACTATTTATTATATATTTTACTTATATATGTTTACTAGCAAATAATGCACCCTACGGGTGCAAGTATTTAAGTTTTAATGCAATAAAATATTAATATTAAATTAGAAAGGCTAATTAAACTAAATAGAATGCAGATAAAAAGATTTGTGTTATTTCTATAATTCTAACATAAACAAAGGGGAACAACTCTTGACTGATAAATTATTTATTTATTTATTATGTGCTACTACGAAAAAAGAAACGGTTTAGGGTTACGGTTAGTGGTTTAGGGTTTGGATTAGGGTTCGGGTTAGGGTTTAGGGTAGTTTAATGGGAAAATAAATAAATAATTTATCAGTCAAGAGTTGTTCCCCTTGATCATGTTAGACTTATAGGAATAACCAATATTTGAAAACAGAGGGGGGTAAAATAAAGAGATAAAATAACTAAAACTTAATTTTCCCATCTCTTCGTCTTTCAATGCTAAATAATTTCTCATAATTCCGCTATTTATTTAAAATAGGAAGTAAAGAATAAAATTATAGTTATTTCTTCTTGCATGAAATAACAATGGGGAGTTTCTGATATTTGCAGACGATCGGAGTGTAGGTGTAAAAAAAATACATAAATTATCTACATCTGCGCAAGTGACTGTGCAGGCCAATTCTGAGTGACAGTCTTGTGGCACTGATTGCACACAAACTGTGATGCTTCTGGGCTGCTGTCTTTCTCCCTCATTCCGGCTCTCTTTGATGTCGAGGCTGACTCTCCTCTCTCATGTCACCGCTCTTCATGTTGTTAGCATCTGCAGATAGATTCTCACTGAAATGTTTTAAAGGTTCCAATGCCAGCAAACTGGCACATAAGGGAAGACTAGGCACTACTGAGTGGGAAAGGGGGATCCACTGGGAATTGTGCAAGAAATTAAACTTTGATCAATACTGGCAAATGGTATTGTGCACAACCAGAATCAGTCTTAGAGAACGAGACTCAGAAAAATTCTCTTGGGAATTTGAGATACAAACGGATCACATAATCCCGTTAGAAGACCAGACCTAGTTTTTAATTAACAAATCGACAATCTCCGAGAATGTTGCCATTCTAACGGACCACAAAGTAAAAATGAAAGAAAACTAAAAAGACTTGTGCTAGAGAATTGAAAACAATATGGAACATGTAGTTGGTTCTCCAAGAGTTTGGCACAATACTAAATACTTATATAGAGCACACACCACACACACACAAACACACACACAGACACACACACAATATATTATATTTATATATATATATATGTTGTGTGTGTGTGCGGTGTGTGTGTGTGTGTGTGTGGTGTGTGGCGTGTAATGTGCGTGTGTGTATGTGTGCAAAACAATATGGAACATGTAGTTAGGTTCTTCAAGAACTTGGCACAATACTAAATACTTATACAGCACACACACACACACACACACAATATATATATAATATATATTTATGTGTGTGTGTGTGTGTGTGTGGCGTGTGCGTGTATGTGCGTGTGTGTATGTGTGCAATATATATATATATATTATATATATATATATTATTTTCCCAATATGTTGAAGATATTCTTTTCAGCTTAATATCCAAGGGGAATATCAAGTTTTTGTCGAAGGTGTTTTTCATATGAGGTGGTTAAAAAAACTTCTATTTGTTTTCTGTTTTTCAGCCGGGTTGCGTGTCGGCGCCCAAGCAACAAAAGAAAAGAAAAAAAGAAAGAAAATGTCCACACAAGATTTAAAATAAGGAAGAATCAAAAGAAGGGAGACACTGCGGAGAAATAAAAAAAGAAAGAGAAGAAGAGATATAGAAAGAAAGAAGAAAGATAGAAAGAAAACCTTAGAAAGAAAGCAAAAGAAAGAAAAGCAAAGAAGAAAAGCAAAGAAAAGAAGAGAAAGAGAGAAAGAAATAAACCTTAAAAATAAATAAATAATAAAACCTTATAAGAAAGAAAAAAGAAAAAGAAAAAAGAAAGAAAGACAGAGGGAAAGAAAGAAAGAAAGAAAGAAAGAAAGAAAGAAAGAAAGAAAGAAAAGAAACCTTAGAAGAAAAAGCAAAGAAAGAAAGAAAGAGAGAACGAAATACATACCTTAGAAATAATAAAATAAATAAAACCTTATAAAGAAAGAAAAAAAGAAAAGAAAAGAAAAAAAAAGAAAGAAAGAAAGAAAGAAAGAAAGAAAATCTTAAAGAAAGAAAGCAAAGAAAGAAGAAAGAGAGAAATAAATAAAACCTTGAAAATGAATAAATAAATAAACCTTATAAAGAAAGAAAAAAGAAAAAAGAAGAAGAAGAAGAAAGAGGGAAAAGAAAGAAAAAGAAAGAAAGAAACCTTAGAAAGAAAAGCAAAGAAAGAAAGAAAGAGAGAAATAAATAAAACCTTGAAAATGAATAAATAAATAAAACCTTATAAAGAAGAAAAAAGAAAAAAAGAAAGAAAGAAAGAAAGAAGAGGAAAGAAGAAAGAAAAAAGAAAGAAAACCTGTAGAAAGAAAAGCAAGAAAGAAAAGAAAGAGAGAAATAAATAAAACCTTGAAAATGAATAAATAATATAACCTTATAAAGAAAGAAAAAAGAAAAAGAAGAAAGAAAGAAAGAAAGAGGGAAGAAAGAAAGAAAGAAAGAAGAAAACCTTAGAAAGAAAAGCAAAGAAAAAAGAAAGAGAGAAATAAATAAAACTTGAAAATGAATAAATAAATAAAACCTTATAAGAAAGAAAAAAGAAAAAGAAAAAGAAAGAAAGAAAGAAAGACAAAGGGAAAGAAAGAAAGAAAGAAAGAAAGAAAAGACAAAGGGAAAGAAAGAAAGAAGAAAGAAAGAAAGAAAAGCAAGAAAGAAAGAGAGAAAGAAATAAAAACCTTTTACATTGAATAAATAAATAAAACTTATAAAGAAAGAAAAGAAAAAAGAAAGAAGGAAAGAAAGAAAGAAAGAGAGACAGAGGGAAAGAAAGAAAGAAATAAAGAAAGAGAAACCTTAGAAAGAAAAGCAAAGAAAGAAAGAACGAAAAGAGAGAAGAAATGAAACCTTAGAAAGATAGATAAATAAATAAAACCTATATAAGAAATAAAAAGAAAAAGAAAGAAAGAAGAAAGAAAGAAAATCTAAAGAAAAGCAAAGAAAGAAAGAAAGAGGAAATAAATAAAACCTTGAAAATGAATAAATAAATAAAACCTTATAAGAAAGAAAAAGAAAAAGAAAAAGAATGAAAGAAAGAAAGACAAAGGGAAAGAAGAAAGAAAGAAAGAAAGAAAAGAAGAAAGAAAAAAAAAGAAGGAAGAAAAGCAAAGAAAGAAAAGCAGAAGCAAAGAAAAGCAAAGAAAGAAATAAAACCTTTAAAATGAATAAATAAATAAAACCTTATAAAGAAAGAAAAAAGAAAAAAGAAAGAAAGAAAGAAGAAAAAGAAGGGAAAGAAAGAAAGAAAGAAAGAAATAAAACCTTAGAAAGAAAAGCAAAGAAAAAAAAGAAAGAGAGAAAGAAATAAAACCTTAGAAATAGATAAATATAATAAAACCTTATAAAGAAAAGAAAAAAGAAAAAGAAAGAAAGAAAGAAAGAAAAAGAGGAAAGTAAAGAAAAGAAAGAAGAAAGAAAGAAAAGAAAGAAAGAAAACTTAGAAAGAAAAGCAAAGAAAGAGAAAGAGAGAAAGAAATAAAACCTTAGAAATAGATAAATAAATATAAACCTTTAATAAGAATAAGGAAAAAGAAAAGAAAAAAAGAAGAAAGAAAGAAAGAAGGGAAAGAAAGAAAGAAAAAAAAGTTAAAGAAAGAAAAACATGCAAAGAAAAAATAAATAAAAGAAGATAACTGTTTTAAAACAATAAGGGTTTTTTTTTTCGCTTTGCGTTTCGTTCTAACTGGGGAAAAATCTTTACCTTTGTTACGTCACTCGATCCATACGTGAACGACTTTATGGAATATCTACGCTTGTGATTGAAGATTATTATATAGTATACTTAATATAGTATATATATCTATATATATATATATATGACAGAATAAGAACAGTAGACATACACTGCATTGTTTTCTCAGTGAACTAGCAAGGGTTACCAGGTGTTCGCTCGTGTTAAACCGAAACAAACAATATAAAACTTACCACATCCAAAATATTAGTACAACATCAAACGTTGTTGGTTGCGTAATTCTGTGCCCAATGGCATGACTTTCTGATATGAAACAAACGATTCATGTTGACCTTGTCTAATGGAAACAGCCGTACTAAAGAACGTCAATAATATATATATATATATATATATATATATATTATATATTATATTTTCACAACTATTATTGTTCCAGAAAGTTATTTATTATTTTTCCGCATCCCTCGGATGTATTTCTATTCTTTCTAACATATACAACACATCACAAAACTACACACTCACACATATAATTACACATACTATAAGTATAAATATCGATTATATAATTATATGCATGCTAGTATGTATCGACCACTGCACTAACTACATACATGTATTGTATACGCAATGTATTGTATAACACACTAACACATTATTATTATTGTATTATTATGTATATTATATTATTTAATTATTTGTGTTTTAAAGGCAATTTGCAATGCTATAAGAAATAAATAGTTGTCCAATGTCTAATCATTTCGAAGATTCTTCATTTTCAGAGCGTTTTTGTGAAATCAAGGTTTTGTGTGTTTATATTATATAATATATGATATATAGGTAATATATATATATATATATATATATATATAATATATAGAGAGAGAAGAGAGAGAGAGAGAGAGGAGAGAGAAAGAAGAGAGAGAGAGATAGATAAATCAATTTGAGGTTAAAAGCCTTTTTAATGATTTCAAGAAAAATTATGCAAAAAAGTCTAGACATTTTTTTTAAGTGTTTATTTATATAATATAATATACTAATTAATAATAGTATAATTAGATGAGTTTTAATTTTATTTTTATGTTGTTTTTATTTTCCTATGAGGAAGTTCAGTTGAACAGGAAAATCTAAGATAATATTGTCTTGTTTGTTTAGGCTGAGAATGTACTTAACTTTAATCCTTGCTTTGTCATACATTTTTGTTGATAATGAGGAGATTTTTTTTCTGGTAATGATAGACTATCCTTTTTCAGAGAACCCCATTATTTGGTAAAACCCGTCTGTGAGACTGGGGCGTCTTAATAATTTTCCTAATTTTTAAAATTCTCAAATTTTTTTGAATTTCTGGTTGAAATAATGATTACGGAGATGACACGATTTCTGCTTATGTTTTTCCTCCTTCTTTGAAGTTATATAGATAGATAGATAGATAGATATAGATAGAGAGTGGATCAGATATCAAAGATGTATATTAGAGTGTAGTAATTATGGTAACGATTGTTACTTCGATCTTTTTTTGTTTTTTTGTTATTTTTGTTTTTAGTTTTTATCGATGCTGAACGCATCTTCGGGCGAGTTGAAAATATCGATGTTATTTTCACTGAAAATTATAAGTGAAATAAATAAACGAAAATAATCTTTGTTTCATTTTATTTTCATTTTGAAAAAATTTGTTGGATAAAGCAATTCAGTATACTATATATATACGTATATAATATATATATTATAGTATATATATATATAAAGTAAAGTCGTCGTGGGGGGGTGCTAATGTCGGATATCAGGCCATGCAGCAAGGGAGTCTATCCCTTTTTTACTCAGCGCTAGACTAAGAGATTATTTTTAGCGTCTGAGGTGGAGCGGACACACCTAATCTCAGCTCCTTAGCTTTACCCTGGGAGCACACTCCTGCTGCTAACTGCATCACGGGCGCTGAGTTGACGAGGGCGGGTACGACGAAGGAGAACCGTTTGTGGTTTCCTGAGCCGAAGAAGAAAAATGAGAAGTGTATCCGACGGGTATGTAGCATAGTTGAAAATTTCGAAAAAAAACAATCACAGGTTTTAAATAAAATAACTTACCACCTTTTTTTTTTCAATATTAGTCTCAGCTATAATATACATACACATAGCACACAAGCAGACACAACATTATACACAATTGTATATATATATAGAGTATTAATGATACTAATAGGTATATATATATATATATATTAACAGAAAAAAGTCCTTAAATACCGGGATATAGTGAAATTATGGTCCATTTCCACCCTTGTGCGGTGAGGCAACATACTATGGAGAAAGGACCAGCTTATGAATCATCGCCTAATACTGAAGAACTGGTACCCCAAAAGTATATTATATCATATCTATATAAGTTAATAAGTCTCATCCACACAGACACGTGTTTCCGGCATATCATGGCCTTTCAGTCTATTCGACAGTGTCGAGCAAGCCGGACCGCATGGTAGTGCACGAATTCTTGATCCCTCTGCCACAGATATATATAGTCGTAAAGTGAAAAGGGGCTTTAAACAGTACCATTTTTCGTTATAGATCTATTTCTACCACGACAAGTATCTGGTGTACTGACATATGACTGTATGCATCAAACCGCTGACTGTTTATTGAAAATGGCTAAATGAAAATTAATGGTTGCTCGTGAAGAAGATAATTAATCGAGGATTGTGGGAGGTCGAAGACGAGGATCTCTGTCAGCGAAATTCATAACATAACATCGTAATTTTGTTTGTTTCAAAATGTTAACATTTCAGTATCTGTCGGATTGTAATTCTTCCAGTCTATTTTTTCATATATTATATATATATATGGATATATAGTATGGTATATATATATATGGAAGGAATGCTGAGATGGATGAGGAATAGAATTGATTTATGTTTTAGTGTTTTTTAGAAACTGACACGTGTTTCGGCCACAGGAGTTTGATCCTAGGTACATATGTACTCGTATCATAGTTATTATTTTAGATTAACACAAAATAGGACAAATAGACATTTTTCCGAACATTTCAAAATTTCTTCCGTATTTTAACACGCTTTGATTAAACAACCTAAGAATTTACTCTGAACGAAGGCCCGTTATTTCTAGTATATGCGGGTAGAATTTTTTTGAGTTTTTTTCTATTATTGTTATTTGCTATTTATGGTATTAAATAATAACAACAAGATGTGCAGTATGTACATTGGATAATACCTCTCCTGGCCGAAACAGTGTCTGTAAAAATAAAATAAAATAAAATCTATTTTATTCATTGTCAAGTGCATGTTTCTTTCATTTATTATTTTTAAATTTCAACATCCGTCGAATTCCTTCCGCTCATTTTCCGAAGCTTATATACGTAAGCTATAATATATGATTATATAGTATATATATATAGATTATATAATTATATAATATGCCAAATTCACCGTATGTGCGTGTCAGGCTAAGACTGGAACTTTGTTTACAAAGTTTGATACCTTCAGGGTGAATTCATTTCCGCTTGAGAATGCAGCGATTAAATAGCCTGCTATAGTCTTGGTCAGCTACCTGGGGTGGCCGGTATGTAGTATAAAGGTTTGGCGAAGCGTTAGTATCGTTGCGGTCCTCGAACTGCCGGCCAGAGGTACTGCTAAACAAGGTATAAAACTGCAGCTGATGAGACCGTGATTACCTCGAAACATGGTCTGTGGTTACTAAGACGATAGTTTGTATATATAGTATTATAATATATATAGTATATATATTATATATATATAAACATCTGCTTTTAATTGGATTTAAATTTAAATGCTGTTTTAATGAGAATATCTCAAAGATGCTTAAATTCATAGGACGGTTTATCAACGAATAATTGAGGGCCATGCAGAATAATCTTACTGCTCCATAATCGTAACGCTCAGCAAATTAATGCCCCTGCGAAGTGATAAGGCAATGAGACACAAAGACGCTAAAAGTGTATTGTTCTTTTGTAGAAAATTTTCTGTTCAGTTTTTAAGGTTACTATTGGTGTCAGCTCTTAGTTGCAACTCTCAATGCGGAGATTCGCTGTTGACACACCCATACGGAATCCATGTTGGGTGGTGGAAAGAAAACAACAATGCAACAACAAATAAAAATAAATGTTAATGTAGCTTTTCAACAGTTAAACAGTTTTCTTGGCCTTTCCTCTTTGAGGAGTTGATGGTTTTTCTTTTCGTTACAAAGTTACACAGATTTTCTGATGTTTCTAGTTTAAAACACAGATCGTTGAAAACTGAGGAAACGAAGAAAGAGAAAAAACCTTGGAAAATGATTTCCCTGTTGGCCTGGCTAAGATATTTGAGTTCATCGTCCCTGGATTTTTGCTGGGGTGTGTCATTGTGCCAGAATCCAAAAGACGCAAAACTTAAATAGCTCTGGGATCAAGATATACGGATATTATATATGAATAGTGGATATGCGATATATATGTTATTATACTGATATGAATTATATTAATACTAAAGCTGAGCGAAGTCAAGTTTTGTCACCTAACAGGCTTTTTTTACTGTTTAGTTTAATTTTTTAGTTTTTTTTAAGTTTATCTAATTTTTAAAATAATAAACAATTTTTATAATAATTAAATAGTTTTTTTATCTTAGTTTAGAAAGTTTTTTATAGTTAAATATTTTTGTTTAGTTTTTAATTAACATCGAAAGTTTTAGTAGAAGAAATTTTATAGAGGTTATTTTTATGTTTTTACGTCTATAAAATAGCATATTATACTAAAGCTGAAGCGAAATCAAGTTTTTGTCTCTAGAGGCTTTTTACTGTTTAGTTTAATTTACAGCAAAGTGTATACTAAAATTATTCCTTAGTTTTAGGAGTTGAGTTTTTGTTTGGGAAAGAAACCATTTTAATTATATTAACTAATTAGTTGTAATTTGGCAAATTAAGTAATACAAAGACGCCGTCTCTCACTTTGACAATTCTTCTTGTCACGTTTCCTCCTCTCTATGTATATCTCGCCCTTTGTCTACTAAATATAGAAAGTTCATCGCTCTGATCCTTTGCTGGGTGTGTCATTCAAAATCCAATAAACCAAACTTAAGGATAGTGTCTGGGATCAGATATATCGGCATATACTATATAATATAGCGGAATATTATCGGATATATATGTATTATACGGATATATTTATTATTGATATCTAAAAGCCCTGAGCGAATCCCAGTGTTTGTCACCTAAATAGGCTTTTTTAATCTGTTTAGTTTAAATTTTTTTTTTTTTAGTTTTAATTTTTTTTAAATAAATAACATTTTTTATAAATAATATAAATTAGTTAATTATTTTTTAGTTTTAAAGTTTTTTTTAGTTTTAAAAGAATATTTTGTCTAGTTAATTACACGAAAGTTTAAATAGAAAATGTTATAGAGGTTATTTCATGTTTTTACGTATAATAAAGATACGGATAATATATTATTATACTAAAGCTGAAGGCGAAATCAATGTTTCGTAAGACCTAAAGGCTTTGTTACTGTTAGTTTAATTACGTCAAAAGTTATACTAAAATACTTCTTAGTTTTAGAATTGAGCTTTTGTTTTAAAAAAATTCTATTTTAATTTATTCTAATTAGTTNAGAAGAGAAAGTAAACAAATGCTCCAATTTGTATTATTTCATAGATTATTATTACTAGCAAAAATATGCGCCCTCATTATATTGAATTAAAAAGACTAATGAAATTAAATAAGAACACAAACAAGATTACACAGATTTTTACTTTATTCTAATTAATTTCAATATAAAATTGTACATTGGATTGCTTTTAATAAGTTTGAGAACAAAACAATAATATTAGAAAACAATAACACCAAGTAATTATTTATCAAACAAGGTTTTTGTTGAAACCGGTATGCAAATTATTCCCTCAATATTCTATGTAAATATTTATTCTAAATGATATATAACACATCGCAGAATTTTAAACACATTAATAATATAAGATACCATATATATATATATATATATATATATATATATATATATATATATATATATATATATACTATATATATAATAATCATATCAAATACGAATATACCGTGTTTTATCCTTGACTATCGTGCAAATTTATGACAAGATTAATACATTAAAAGATGAATGAAATTTCACTCACCCATTTTTATCACGGGTATCTTTATAAACGAAAATGTCTCTCAAAACAAGATACAACTCTTCCTTCTTATCATCTTTTATTCCTTTTAACAATTTTAAATGCTTATCTGATTTTATTTGTTTTAGTGAATCAAACTGAAAGAAAATTGTCTGCATTCCTTTACCTTCTAAAGAACATGGAGATGATTTGTTAAAACTGTCAAAATAAATTTTCCTTTTTTTTCTTTTCTTTTTTGGAGTGAACTTTGAAGTTGAAAATTTTAAAAATTTTCGTCTTTTTAAAATTTTCATTTTTTTTCCGAAATATGAATTTGCTTTCACAGCGAATTTATGCAAATGTAAAAAATGGAATGCTGAAATATATAGTGGGAATAAAAGTGATATTTGTAGAAAGAAGAAAAGAAAGAAAAGAAAGAAAGTAAAGAAAGAAAGAAGAATGGAAGAAAAATGAAAGAAGAAAAGAATGAAAGCGAGTAAGAAAGAAATAAGAAAGTAAGAAAGAAAGAAAGAAAACAAACAAAGAATGAATGAAAGAAGAATGGAAGAAAGAAATAAAAAAAGAAGAAAGAGAAAAAGAAAAAACAAACAAACAAACAAACAAACAAAAAATGGAAAGAAAGAATGAAAGAAAGAAGAATGGAAGAAAGAAGAAAGGAAGAAGAAAGATACAAAGAAAATCGAAGAAAGATAAGAAAGATACAAAGAAAGAAGAATGGAAGAAAGGAAGAAAGAATGAAAGAAAGAAAGGAAGGAAGGAGGAAAGGAATAAGAAAGTAAGAAAGAAAGAAAGAAAGAAAAAAAGAAGAATGGGGAGAAAGAATGAAGGTATTTCCTATAACTCCAACATAAACAAAGGGAACCACTCGACTGATGAATTATTTATCTATTTATGATCTACTAGGAAAAATAAGAAGGGGTTAGGGTTAGGATTAGGGTTTAGGGTTAGGTTAGGGTTTAAGGTTAGTTTAATGGGAAAATAAATAATTTATCAGTCAAGAGTGTTCCCCTTTGTTTATGTTGGGTGTATAGAAATAACAAGGGTTGGTTGGCTGGTTGGATGGTTGTTTGGGTTTTACGGCATTTCAACCCTTGTTGGGTCATTTTATACGAAGACGTTGTTTTATTCATTCCTTGATGGGTACTCAATTTATTAAAACACATTTTCTATTCAACCCATAGATTGAACCCTAACAAGTACTATTGCTTCGGGTTAGAGTAGACCTAGAAGTAATTAGTGATGAAGGTGTACTCTACATTCCCCAGACCTCAAGAATTGAAACCTCACCTTTAGAAAGAGTTTAACGTTATTCCCAGAACACGAAGAACCTCAGCCACCGCCTTCTAGCACATATATGATAAAAGGGTTGGGACTTGTCATAAGAGCAATAGGGTTGGGACAATCATATAGGTGATAGGGTTTGACGATACCAGCCGATTGATCGGAGGGCCTTTCTGACCAACTGTCTGCCACAGTAAGGACCAAAGTTGAGGTTGGATTCATACCTTTACCAAGGTATTAGCGTCATGTGAAAAGCAAACTGTTTGATCTCTTTTTTAGGAGAGAGAGAGAGAGAGAGAGAGAGGAAGAGAGGATGGGAGAGAGAGAGGAGGGGAGAGAGAGAGAAGAGAGAGAGAGAGAGAGAGAGAGAGAGAGAACAAAGTTGACATAATAGAAATGTATTCATCTATAAATTTGAATTAGATGACATCCCTTTCTAATTATACTAGCAGCGGCCTACCCGGCATCGCCTGGATAGAGGGGGTTAAGTTAGTCCCGCAGATCCATTATTACTGAATCGTGAGTTGAATCCTCGTGGGATGCCACATTTAAATCCCTATGTAAAAAAATAGACCTTGCATTGATCCAGCCACTCTGAAAAGAAATGTTAATGTCTACTATCTAAAATATCAAATGGAGAAAAAAATCCATACTGTTATCATTTAAATTTTATTTTCTAATTATCTTCATGAATATAAATCAAATCTCTATTATTTTTGCTCAAAAACCAAGCCCTGGTGATATTTAATGTGTATATATATTTACTTTGTCGCTAATTGTTTTATTTTCGAAGTTTCCTCCGGACATATATATACACACAACTGCCTTTTATATATGTATAGATTATTCTTGTCGATATTACCGTTTAACTTAGTACAAACACCTGCATGTTAATTGGAGAGGAGATGGGTATCGCTAACACCCATTCTTCAGAGAGATGTTATGAAGGTTGGTTGTTTTACGACATATCAACCCAGATGCGGTGAGAGCTTCATCCTGGATCTTTTTGATGTATTTCTTCTTGTCTGGTGGGGAAAGTCCAAGTTTAGACAAAAATGCCAAGATTGAGTTGATACTATGTCTTATTGATTTATATATTATGTCTTATTCGTAGATTTAAGGTCGAATATCAACATAATGAATAGCCGATAAACCATAATTACAAGGAAAATTAATCTCTTATGATACGTTTATAGTAATTTTTAATTAAATCAAATATATTGAGGCTAAATACAATTAAATGGAATGGGCATTCTAAGAAAAGTCCAAATTTATCAAATATTTGTAAAGTGCGTAAAATTCAATTTTAAATCTGACAATTAACATTGTGCTATAAAATATGCAGTAAAAATTATATATATATATATATATATATATATATATATATTATATATAGAGAGAGAGAGAGAGAGAGAGAGAGAAAGAGAGGGGTATAAAAAAGACAGACCGAGTGAAAGAAGAATTAGAAAGAAAAAAAGAATGAAATGTGGACAAAAAGAAAAAACAAGAATATGGAAAAAATGTAATATTGGGAAAGATAGAATGAATGAAAAAAAGCGCATCGGAAGGAAAATGAAAATAGAAAGAAGATAAAGAAGGAAAGAATAAATAAAGAAGAATGGGAAAGAAGAAAAATAAAACAATTGACGACAAAGTAAATATATATACACATTATATATCACCAGGGCTTGGTTTTTGAGCAAAAATAAGAGATTTGATTTATATTCATGAAGATAATTAAAAAATAAAATTTAAATGATAACAGCATGGATCTTTCTATAATTGGTCTAATGTCCTACTTTCCTTCCGTCCTGGAAGGAAAGAAGGAAATTAGACCAATTATGGTAGATGCAGCACTCCACCTCAGACTCTAAAAAAGCAATCTCCTTGGTTTAGCGCTAGTGAAAAGGGGATATTCTCCCTCACTGTCTGGCTGATACCGACTTTAGGCCATCCTGACGTCTTTACTTACTTATTTAGGTCATTTGCAGTGGTGTGCAGCAATATGAATCTATGTTCAGAGTGGATGAAAATTTGTTTGGCTTTGAAAAATGTTGCAACATCCGTAATTGCATCAAATATTTTATTACGCCCGGACACTGTCGATTAGTTGCCCTACGGCCATTGTCTGCGATGGACATTACTCCAAAGAAGTGTACGAAAATTGCAACGCTGCACGAACACACTGACAAGCCTTACAAAGAGATCACGGGTATTATTATAATAATGGAATTATTCGTTTTGTTTCCATTGATTTTAACAAGGGTGTATATAGTTGAACCGGAGTTGTTTGCAAAATTCCCAGTGGTTGTCGTTTCCACCCAGTCAGGTATAATTATCGTTATTCTACGCTTAAAAGTACAGAAAATGTCTTACAGACGAAAATATAAATTCCTTGACATGTAGTAGAGAAAGAATTTGAAAAATTTCGGTATGCGACTAAAATTTGTCTTACTCACCAGTCGATAAGAAAAAAATCTTTTCAAAGTCTAACAAAATGGTATTTTGTGGTTTCTTTTTTGGCCAGGCATTTTCGGGATAACTGAGGATTTTTTTTCTCGAGATTTGAGAAAATTTCTACCTCAGCACAAGAACGACTGACTCATTAGTAATTTACTTTGAAAAAACAATGTGGTAACTGGTTTTCGCGTACACACACACACACACACACACACCACACACACCACACATATATATATATATATATATATATATATATATTATATATATATATAACGTAGATGCACATATATTTTTTAAATTATAAAGCAGATAGTTAATTCATTTCTTATACCTTTTGAAAAACAATGTTGTAATTGGTTTTTACACACACATACACCCCACACACACACACGCAAACACACACACACACTCATACACATACACAAACACACACACACGCGCACACACACACACGTACGTAGATACACATAATTTTTTTCTTATAAAGCATATACTTAATTTATTTCTTATGCATACATACATACATACATACATACATACATATATATGTGTATATTTGTAAAATCTCATACTTCCAAAGGATAAATATATTTAAAAAAAGTGTCATAATATCATTAATGATGATATATGTCACACACACACACACACACACACACACACACACACACACACACACACACACACACACGTAGATACGCATATAATTAATTTCTTATAAAGCAGATAGTTAATTTATTTCTTATACATACATACATAGGTGTGTCTTTGTAAGAACTCATACTTCCAAAGGATACATTTATTTAAAAAAGTGTCATAAATATCATTAATGATGATATATGTCACACACACACACACACACACACACACACACACACACACACACACGCGCGCACGTAGATACGCATATAATTAATTTCTTATAAAGCAGATAGTTAATTTATTTCTTATACATACATACATACATACATAGGTGTGTCTTTGTAAGAACTCATACTCACGAAGGATACATTTAGAAAAAAAAGTTTCATAAGATAAATAATTCTCTGAATTTTTGATGAAACTTGATAATTTGGACTATTTGGATTATTCGGACTATTGTCCTCATCTTTATCTACACAACGTTTCGGTCGATATGCCCTCCAGCCTTCTCCGGGTGTTTCTTGTCGGACTCGGGAACCTTCTCGAACTCGGTGACCTTCAAACTAGGGAAACTTCTTGTCGAACTCAGGAGCCTTAATGTCGTAATCAGGAGCCGTCACGGAACTTCGAACCGAACCCTTTATTCAATCCACGGGGTTAGACTGTTCTCATTCTGTTAACTATGACCGGGTACAAGTATTAAGCTGTATTAATTATTATCCTATGTTATTATCGTTAAGGGTGATAATAAAGAGGATAACAATAAAGTTAAGGACAATAGTCCGAAAAATCCAAATAATCCAAAATAAAATCAATAATGATATGTCTGAACATATAAGAAATGCTTGGAAGTTTATATATATATATATATATATATATATATATATATATATATATTATTATTATTATATAATGGAGATTGTGAGTTTTTCTGTCTGTAACCGAAACTATATTACTATTCAAGTCACAATTCCCTTTGTTATTTACATCACATTCTCCATGATTTCATTTTTATTTAAACCTCAATTATTAATAAAATTGTTTTACATCATTAATACCGTTGACCATATATACATACTAATAACATGCAATTGTATTTATATATACAACAAAATAGCGGTTTACAGTGTGAATTGGAAAGCTAATTTGCATATTGATATTAAAAAATTTGATTTTAATAAATCTGTGCTTAGTATTATTGATTTCTAATTGTTTGGTTTTATCTTAATGAATATGAGCAAAAATCTCGGGGATAAATCTTAAAAGAAATCCATTAACAAGAAGAAATAACTGTAATATTATTCTTTACTTCCCATTTGAACTAAATAGTTAAATTAGGAAAATTTACCAATGACAGACGGGAGTAATGGAAAATGATGGAAGAGTTAGTTTCAAAGTTGTTCTATTTTTCAATCATACCCCCTCTGTTCCAAATCTTCTAATCTGCATTCTTATTCAGTTTCATTAGCCTTTCAAATTTAACATGATATTTTATTATATTAAAACTTAAATACTTGCACCCGGAGGGTGCATATATTTGCTAGTATATATATATATATTATAGTCATCCACAGACACCGTATTTCGACGTATCACGTTTCCTCAGTGTGGTTAGACTTAGCAGACTACCTCCACCCGGGAGCGAAACCCTACTTTTTTCACCAGTCAGAGCTGCTAACCCCTTGGCCATCAGCACCTACAGGTGAAAAGCAGAGTTTCAGCTAATGAATACATGCATAGGTATATATGTCATGTTCCTTAGAGAGTTCATGTCCATTAATAAGAGACTTGCTTAAGCGAATGCGGGGACCGTCAGCTAAATTTCCTTCTAAAGAACTCTACCGGGTTTGGGAGTATATATTATAGTCACACACACACACACACATACACAAACACACACACACACACACACACACACTCACACATTCTTATAGTAAAGTACACCCTCACTTTCCATCTGTCTTGAAAAAAATGTCAAGCTGTAAATTTAAAATTCTTTCCCTCGGAGATAATTCTTTTATTTTTATGTATTACAAAAAAAAAAGACTCAATTTTGAATTATTTGCATTTTTCGGGCTATTGTCCTCGTCTTTATTGTTATATACACAACATTTCGGCCGATATACCCTCTGGTCTTCTTTAGGTGTTTCTGCACTTCACTGTTTCTGCACTATATTTCAGATAGCGCTAATAGCCCTGGGAAAGGTATGCATCCAACTACTCTTCCTCCAGCTATGGATATATATATATATATATATATATATATATATATATATATATATATATCCTATTTACAGTTCCTCCAGTCTTTTTTCCAAGCTCTTTTGGACCATTCCTAGTGCACCAACTACAATTGGTATCACTTTGACCCTTATATTCCACAGCATTTCCAATTCTCTGGTGAGGTCCAAGTATTTGTCTATATTTTCGTTTTCCTTCATCTTCACCCTGTGATCTGATGGAATTGCAAAATCTACCAGTTAGCACATTCTCTTTTTTTAATCAATACAAGGTCTGGTCTTCTGGCTGGGATAATGTAATCCGTATTATTATTATTATTTACCCCTTTTGTGTTTTCACATCAGCATTAGCTGATGGTCTTTCACTGGAGTCTGAGTGACAGCAAGTCTCCTCAGGTCTCCAGGACTCTTCTGAGTATTCTGGCAGATTGCAGCAGTGCAGTGTTTTGGATGGTATCAATCCTTCCTCTGATTTACAGACTTTCCAAACCCTTTTCCAATCCTTTTGGGACCGTTCCAAGTGCACCAACTACAATTGGTATCACTTTGACTTTCATATTCCATAGCCTTTTCAGTTCTCTGGCAAGGTCCAGGTATTTGTCCATTTTATTTTTATTTACTCCTTTTGAGTTTTCACATCAGCATTAGCTGATGGTCTTTCACTGGAGTGAGTGACAGCAAGTCTCCTCAGGTCTCCAGGACTCTTCTGATTATTCTGACAGATTGCAGCAGTGCAGTGTTCTGAATGATTTCAATCCTTCCTCTGATTTCCAAACTTTCCAAACCCTTTTTTGTTTTTGGAGTTATTGTGATATAAGATGTGCTCTAATTACTCACCTAGATTTATAGACTAGCCGAGGTCACGTGAGTTATTCTTGCAACCAATCACTAGCAATACTACAGGCCTGATAGAATACTTACCCCACACACACATTGGTCATAATTACAAATGCACGCTTTGAGGACGGAGATAGGATTGCCGGATCTTTACCAATACTCAAGAAGGACTTATACGATTACCAGAGTAACCAAAGGATTCATTATCGAAGGACTCTTTACCAGTAACTGAGAACACTTTAGTAACCAAAAGGATTCATTATCGAGGAACTCTCTATCAAGGATAAGCGCTTTTTCTTTAAGGTCAAGGAATGGCCCTTAAAAACGTAACAATTATTATTATTCACTCCTTTTGAGTTTTCATACCAGCGTTAGCTGATGGTCTTTCACTGGAGTCTGAGTGACAGCAAGTCTCCTCAGGTCTCCAGGACTCTTCTAAGTATTCTCGCAGATTGTAGCAGTGCAGTATTCTGGATGGTCTCAATCTTTCCTCTGATGTCCAGATTTTCCAATCCCTTTGGGACCGTTCCAAATGCACCAACTACGATTGGTATCACTTTCACTTTTTTTCATTTTCCTTCAGCTTCACCCTGTGATCTGCTGGCACTGCAAAATCCACCAGTTGACAAGTTCTTTCTTTTTTGTTTATCAACACTAGGTCTGGTCTTCTTGTTGGGATAAGGTGATCCATTTTTATTTCAAAGTCCCAGAGAATTTTATGCGTTTCGTTCTCAAGAACAGATTCTGGTTTATGCATATACCATTTTGTTGTATGGTCAAAATTTAATTTTTTGCATAATCCCCAGTGGATCACCTTCCCAACCTAGTCGTGTCTAGTTTTGTATTTTCGTTGTGCTAGTTTGCTACATTCGCAGAGTATATGGTTTACAATCTCATCTCTATTACCACAAAGTCTACATTTACTATTTTGTTGGGTCTTATTATTATTATTATTATTATTATTATTATTATTATTATTATATGTTTAACTGTACACTGATTTGTATTCATAGACTTCTACTGATATTTGTTTTAGGAATTTCATTTTCAAGATTATCCCATAATTCTTTTTTCTCAACATTGCCTGATTCGATAATATTTGCTTGAAAAACTACTATAATATAATGTTAAACTATTTAAATAATCTAATTTTTTTTCCAGATTTTCTATTGGGGAATGAAGGAGAATTTTAGCGAGGCTAAAGTTTTGACGGTGGACCGCAACACGAACCAAGGAATAATCGAAGACATAAAAAAGGGCGTTCTCTATAAAGCCCGGGTTCGAGGTTACAGTAAAGGCGGAGATGGAAAGTTAAGTGCCATGATTTACTTCACATTGGGTAAGTAAAGAAAATTCATGACTATTATTTAATCTGTTTGTATTTCACATAGCGCTAATACCCTTGGGAAAGGTATGAATCCAACTACTCTCCTTCCAGCTATGGATAAATAGTAGGACAGGCTTGACTCTTTAACCTTGACTAGGTAACCAGTTTAGGAGAAGAAAAATTCTGAATTCAAACCTGTTAAATTCCGCTAAAGAAATTGACCTTGTGTCACATCCTGCTTGTACGGAGGAGTTGGTAAATATATATATTTACCAACCCCTCCGCATGAGCAGGATGCGACACAAGGTCAATTTCTTAAGCGGAGTAACAGGTTTGAATTCAGAGTTTCCCTTCTTCTAGACTGGTTGTCTAGCCAAGGTTAAAGAGACCAGTCTACCCTACTATTTATCCATAGCTGGAAGGAGAGTAGTTGGATTCATACCTTTCCCAAAGGTATTAGCGCCATGTGAAATGCCAACAGCTTCGTCCAGGAATTGAACTCGCGTTGACGAGTCCATTTCCTACGACTCTAACCATTAGACCACGCGCCGTCACAATATATATACAACTACAAAACTTCACCAATTTGTCCCATTATTTAGGCGTAAGTTAGTAATGCTGTGTAGAAGACTAGAATTTGCTGACGCAACAAGTTCTTCCCCTCAACACAACTGTCTTGAGTTGATTTCTTTCTCCTTTGAATTCCTTCTGACCATATTTTTCTGTGTCACTGTTAGTCCATTTGTCATTGGACAGTTTGACATCTAGACTCTACAAAAATTTCTAGAGTTATCTCCCCCCCCCACATACACATCAGTCGCAAACTTTCAAGTTATGAAGTTTGTTTGGGTGACAAGAAATTCACTTTCAGATCTAACGTATTTGGACATAAAATATAGTTATTGAATATATATATATATATATATATATATATATTATTATTATTATACTAAAGCTGAATGAATCAAATTTTGTCTCTTAACGGCTTTTTTACTGTTTATTTTAATTACAAGAAATTTATACTAAAATATTCCTTACTTTTAGGATCGAATTATGTTTTAATTGGTTCTAATTAGAAGTAATTTGAGAGAGCTTAGTCTGCTTTACAATTTTTCAGCCCTATCGACAGGGTTTAAATCATTCCGATTGTACTGATGGTAACACCCCCTCAAAGGGGGTTCCTACGTATAACACTACACTGCATAACGTGCTGAGAATTCAGTTCTGGAGCTCCAGGGAGAGTGGAGTACCCCTTCATTCATTTACTCCTAGGTACACTCTAATCCGGAGTGGTAGTACCTTAATAATATTTTATCACATTAAAACTGAAATATTTGCACTAGATGGAAAAAATACAGTGGCCTGGTGCCTCAACGCACGGAGAGGGGTGAGGCAGAGAGGAGAGTAGCCTCGACAGAAAAGAAAGCCAGAAAGAGAGAGAAAAGCCAGCAGCACTGGAAAGGATCACATTTTGTGTGCATTCAGTGTACCAAAGACTGTCACTCAAGAACTGGCCTGCAGAGTCACTTGCGCAGATGAAGATAAAACTTTTATTTTTAATTTGGACACTACACCATCGTCCTTAGTGGACGGAAAGGATCCAATAATTTGCACTGGAGGGTACATATATTTGCTAGTGAATTTAAGGAACTCATAAGCAGACTATCTCCTTTTTTTCTTCCTCTATGATGCTGACATTCCAATGCAGAATACCAGAAATTTTTACCCTCTTTTCAGTCGTAGATTTTGACGGATAAAATTCTTATCAAAACCAGAAAACTTTCTCTCTTGAGGATTGATCGAAAGATTTAGATAAGATTTTGAAAGATGCACATGGTGCGAACATTTCGTCCTTGTGGATATAAATGTCCTAATGTAGCCATTTATATGACGATCAGGTCAACTTTTATGCGAGAAGATTGATAAAAAAAGACAACTTTAGAAAATGATATCCTTGCCTACTGACCTCTGACCCGACTAGTGTCTAAGACATCTGTTTATTATAGACACTAGCAAAATAAAAAAGCACCCTCCGGGCGATGTAAAAATAGATTTTTGAAACATATTGCCTTAGGGGTGGGAGTTAAAAATTCAATGTCAGCGAGTTTGTACCCTAAGTAAGTAAAATCATCAAATTAATTAAAGGATTAAGAAATAAAACAATTTGAAATGTAAACTTTAAATATGTATTAAAATAAAACAAATTATATATAGATATATAATACCAGTCAGGTATTTATTAAAACTTTAAAAAAAAAAAACAATGAGGACTGTCTAATGTTGTATGCTCAAATTTTGAGTGTATTTATTCTATGTTATGACGATTTTGGGTAATGTGACGTAAGCAGTGACGTAGTTTTTGTTACAGACAAAAACCGGAAGCAAATCTCCATTATTAATAGATAAAAACTCACCCTTTCATCCCCATCGAGAAATCCTTCTCTTTTTATTTTATCTTCTATTAAAATCTGCTGACTTACCTTTTAAAACTATCCTTTTGATACGCACGCATCCATAGGTGGTGGAGTGTACGCGTAAAAAGCGGTTTTCTCTACCGGAAGCCAGGGTTCCATATATTCACGGTAGTGGTAGGAAGCGCGTGGTGTAATAATTAAAGTCATGGAAAATGGACTCGTCACCCCGAGTTCATATCCTGGACGTGGTAATTGCATTTCACATTACACTTATACCCTTGGGAAAGGTATGAATCCTACTCTCCCTCCAGCTATGGGTAAATAGTAGGGTAGACTGGGCTCTTTAACCTTGGTTTGGCAACCGGTCTAGAAGAAGGAAAACTCTGAATTCAAACATGTTGAACTCCGCTTATGAAAATTGACCTTGTGTCACATCCTGCTCGTGCGGTGGGGTTGGTAAATATATATATTCAAGGTAGTAGTCAAGACACAATCAGTAGTAAATAGAGTTAGGGTTAGGGTTAAGGTTAGAGTAGGGGTCCAGAGGCCGAAAACGCACTGGACCCCTGTCCCGAAGGACGGGTGGTGATTTCTGGTTTTACATGTGTCCCACTTTCACACGATATGCACAAGGCCGTTTTATGTGGGCACCACCCACAAGCCGAGACTCATGGGGGTGGTAGGTAGAAAAATTGCGTCGATCCCGTCGGCATTCCCCTTCAAGGGGTCGACTCAGGTGCTGGGCAATAAACCCAGCCCTGTCCCTTTAAGTCAAGGGGGCAGGTATTGCCTGGAGGGATGGCCCTCTGGGATCGACGCTAGTAATGATGGCTGATCGTTTGATTTGAGGTCTTACCCTCACCCACCCACTGTCCAAGGGCGGTGATGGTTGGGTTGACTAAGAGTCAATCCAAGAAACCTGTTAGAATCAGGCTGAGGGGTTAAGTGTTACCCCCACCCCACGGTTGGATCCAGAGAAATTGTCATAAAAAAAGACGGCCATACAATTCTGTTCTCGGGTTTGTTTTTATTTTATTTTATTTTCTATTATTTTGTGAACTTAACGCAATCGGAAGAAATGAAATAGAAAGAAGATAAAGAAGGAAAGAATTAAAATAAAGAAGAATGGGAAAGAAGAAAAATAAAATTGACGCAAAGTAAATTATATATAACACATTATATATCACAGGGCTTGGTTTTTTGAAGCAAAAATAAGAGTTTGATTATATTCATGAAGATAATTACAAAAAATAAAATTTAAATGATAACAAGCATGGATGCTTTCTATAATTGGTCTAATGTCCTACTTTCCTTCCCGTCGCTGGAAGGAAAGAAGAAATTAGACCAATATGGTGATGCAGCACTCCACCTCGACTCTAAAAAAGCAATCTCCTTGGTTTAGCGCTTAACAGTGAAAAGGGATATTCTCCCCACTGTCTGGCTGATACCGACTTTAGGCCATCCCCTGACGCTTTACTTACTTATTTAGTCATTTGCAGTGTGTGCCAGCAATATGAATCTATGTTCAGAGTGGATGAAATTTTGTATTTTGGTTTGAAAAATTGTTGCAACATCCGTAATTGCATCAAATATTTTATTACGGCCCGGAACTGTCGATTAGTTGCCCTACGGCCATTGCCTGCGATGGACATTACCTCCAAAAGAAGTGTACGAAAATTTGCAACGCTGCAGCGAACACACTGACAAGCCTTACAAAGAAGATCACGGGTTATTATTATTAATAAAGGAATTATTCCGTTTTTGTTTCCATTGATTTTAACAAGGGTTATATAGTTGAACCGGAGTTGTTTGCAAAATTCCCAGTGGTTGTTCGTTTCCACCCAGTCAGGTATAATTATCGTTAATTGCTACGCTTAAAAGTACAGAAAATGTCTTACAGACGAAAAATTAAATTCCTTGACATGTAGTAGAGAAACGAATTTGAAAAATTTCGGTATGCGACTAAAATTTGTCTTACTCACAGTCGATAAGAAAAAAATCTTTTCAAAGTCTAACAAAATGGTATTTGTGGTTTCTTTATTTGGCCAAGGCATTTCGGGATAACTGAGGATTTTTATTTTCTCGAGATTTGAAGAAAAATTTCTACCTCAGCACAAAGAACGTACTGACTCATTAGTAATTTACTTTGGAAAAAACAATGTGGTAACTGGTTTCGCGTACACACTACACACACACACACACACACCACCATATATATATATAATATATATATATATATATATATATTATATATATATATACGTAGGATGCACATATTTTTTTTTAAATTATAAAAGCAGATAGTTAATTCATTTCTTATACTTTTTGAAAAAACAATGTGTAATTGGTTTTTAACACACACATACACCCACACACACACAACGCAAACACACACACACACTCAATACACATACACAAACACACACACAGACGCGCACACACACAACGTACGTAGATACACTAATTTTTCTTATAAAAGATATAGCTTTAATTTATTTTCTTTATGCATACATACATACTAACATACATACAACATATATATGTGTATATTTGTAAAATCTCAAATACTTCCAAAGGAAAATATATTTTAAAAAGTGTCATAAATATCATTATAATGATATATGTCACACACACACAACAACACACACACACCACACACACACACCACACACGTAGATACCGCATATAATTAATTTCTTATAAAAGCAGATAGTTAATTTATTTCTTATACATAACATACAATAGGTGTGTCTTTGTAAAACTCATACTTCCAAAAGGATACATTTATTAAAAAAAGTGTCAAATATCATTAATGATGATATATGTCACACAACACACACACACACAAACACACACACACACACACACACACACACACACACACGACACGCGCGACGTAAGATACGCATATAATTAATTTCTTATAAAAGCAGATGTGTGATTTTTTCTTATACATACATACTACATACATAGGTGTGTCTTTGTAAGAAACTCATGCTCACAAAGGATATATTTAGAAAAAAAAAGTGTCATAAGATAAATTCTTGAATATTTTTGATGAAACTTGATAATTTTGGACTAATTTTGGTATTCGGACTATTGTCCTCATCTTTTATCTACACAACGTTTCCGGTCGATAATGCCTCCGGCCTTCTCCGGGTGTTTCTTGTCGATTCGGGAACCTTCTCGAACTCTGACCTTCAACTCGGAACCTTCTTGTCGAACTCAGGAGCCCTTAATGTCGTAATCAGGAGCCTGTCACGGAACTTCGAATCGAACCCTTTATTCAATCCACGGGGGTAGACTGTTCTCATGCCGTTAACTATGACGGGATACAAGTGGTTAAGCTGTATTAATTAATTACCTATGTTATTATCGTTAAGGGTGATAATAAGAGGATAACAATAAAGTTAAGGACAATATTGTCCCGATAATCCAAATAATCCAAAATAAGATAATATGTCCTTGAACATATACAGAAATGCTTGGAAGTTTATAATATTATATATATATATATATACATATATATATATATATATTATAGTCATCCACAGATACCGTTTTCGACTAAACCTCCATCCGGGAGCGAAAACCCCTACTTTTTTTCACCAAGTCAGAGCTGCAACCCTTGGCCATCAGCACCGCCACCGGTGAAAAGCAGAATTTTAGCTAATGAAATACATGCATGGGGTATATATGTCATGTTCTTAAAAGAGTTCAATGTTCATTAATAAGAGACTTGCTTAAGCGAATGCGGGGACCGTCAGTTAACTTTCCTTCTAAAGACTCTACCGGGTTTGGGAGTCATATATTAATAGTCACACACACACAACACACACAACACAACACACACACACACACATTACACACACACACATAACACAACTCTCTTATAGTAAAGTACACCCTCACGTTCCATCTGTTGAAAAAATGTCAATTTAAATTCTTTCCTCGGAGATAAATTCTTTATTTTTATGTATTACAAAAAAAAAAAAGACTCAATTTGGAATTATTTGCATTTTTTTCGGGCTGTTTGGTCCTCGTCTTATTGTTATATACCAACATTTCGGCCGATATACGCCTCTATCCATTTCTTAGGTGTATTCTGCACTTCACTCTTTCTGCACTATATTCAGATAGCGCTAATAGCTCCTGGGAAGGTTTGATCCTACTACTCTTCCTCGCAAGCTATGGATACTATATATATATATATATATATATATTAATATATATATATATATATATATATATATATTTCTCCTATTTACAGTTCCTCCCGTCTTTTTCCCAAGCTCTTTTGGACCAATTCCTGTGCAACCCAACTACCATTGGTACCACTTTGAACCTTATATTCCACAGCTTTTTCAAATTCCTGGTGGAGGTTCCAAGTATTTGTCTATATTTTCCCGTTTTCCTTCATCTTCACCCTGGTGATCTGATGGAATTGCAAAATGTACCAGTAGCAAGTTCCTTTTTTTAATCATAAATAGGTCTGGTCTTGCTGGCTGGGATATGTGATCGTATTATTATTATTATTATTATTATTATTATTATTATTATTATTTACACCTTTTGAAGTTTTCACATCAGCATTAGCTGATGGTCTTTCACTGGAGTCTGAGTGGACAGCAAGGTCTCCTCAGGTCTCCAGGACTCTCTGAGTATTCTGGGCAGATTGCAGCAGTGCAAGTGTTTTGGATGGTATCAATCCTTCCTCTGATTTCAAACTTTCCCACCCTTGTTCCAATCCTTTTGGAACCGTTAAGTGGCACCAACACAATTGGTATGCACTTTGATTTTCATATTCCATAGCTTTTCAGTTTCTCTGGCAGGTCCAGGTATTTGTCCATTTTATTTTTATTTACTCCTTTTGAGTTTTTCACTCAGCATTAGCTGATTGGTTCTTTCACGTGGAGTCTGAGTGACGCAAGTTTCCTCAGTTTCTTCCAGGAGCTCTTCTGAGTATTCGACAGATGCAGCAGTGCATATTTGGAATGATTTCAGTCCTTCTCTGATTTCCCAAACTTTCCAAACCTTTTTTGTTTTTGGAGTTATTGGTGGTGATATAAGATGTGCTCTAATTACTCACCTAGATTATAGAACTAGCCGAGGTACGTGAGTTATTCTTGCAACCATCACTAGCAATACGCGGGCCTGATAGAATCTTACCCCACACACACATTGGTCATAAATTACAAATGCAAGATCACTTTTGAGGACGAAGATAGGATGCCGGATCTTTACCAATACAACAGGAGGACTTATACGATTACAGAGTAACCAAAGGATTCATTTGAAGGACTCTTTAACAAGTAAACTGAGACACTTTAGTAACCAAAGGATTCATTATCGAGGAAACTCTCTATAAGGATAAGCGCTTTTTTCTTTAAGGTCAAGGAATGCCCTTAAAAAGTAACAATTATTATTATTCACATCCTTTTTGAGTTTTCATACCAGCGTAGCTGATGGTCTTTCACTGGAGTCTGAGTGACAGTCTAGTTCTCCTTCAAGGTCTCAGGACCTCTTCTAAGTATTCTCGCAGATTGTGGCAGTGCAAGTATTCTGGATGGTCCCAATCTTCCTCTGATGTCCAAGATTTTCCAATCATTTGGGACCGTTCCAAAATGCACCAACTACGATTGGTATCACTTTTCACTTTTTTTTCATTTTCGCTTCAGCTTATCCCTGTGATCTGCTGGACTGCAAAATCCACCATGTTTGACAAGTTCCTTCTTTTTTTGTTAAATCAGCACTAGGCCTGGTGCTTCTTGCTGGATATAGGTGATCATTTTTTTATTTACAAAGTCCGCAGAAGAATGTTTATGTCGTTCGTTCTCAAAAGATCAGAATTCTGGTTTATGATATACCAATTTTGGTTGTCATGGTCAAAATTTAATTTTTTGCATAATCCCAGTGGATCACCTTCCCAACCTAGTCCGTGTCTAGATTTTGTATTGTCTCGTTGTGCTAGTTTGCTACATTCGCAGAGTATAATGGTTTACAAAGCTCATCTTATTACACAAAGTCTACATTTACTATTTTGGTTGGGTCCATCAAATTTTCCGCTTTGATGTAGTTTGTCCTTTGGCATTATTTTGTGGCGCAATTATAATGTGATTTCCAGTTTCTCTTTTTGAGGTTTCCCCTTTCTTAACCATGCGCAGCAAGGCCTTTTCATTATGGGCAACCTCTTCTATTTGTCGTTTGAAGCGCCATATAATTGTTTTTTCTTACCCATTTTTGTTTTTTTTAGTCTTTGTTGTTTTTTCTGTTTGTTCCATCTGTCGCTTCTACTATTGTTGACCGCCGTAAGTAGTTTGTCTTTAACTCTTTCTTGTGTAATCCTCAAGTTGTTGGATAGTGGCTTCTACGCAGTCCTCTATGTTGGCAAGACCTCTTCCCCTTCCTTTCTTGACACATATTAATCTACCTCTATTAATCTCTAGGGTGGAGAGCCTTGTTATTATTATTATTACTAGCAAATATATGCACCCTCCGGGTGCAAGTATTTAAGTTTTAATGTAATGAAATATCGTATTAATTAGAAACGCTAATGAAACTAAAATAAGAAATGCAGATAAAAAGATTTGAAACAGAGGGGGATATAATCTAAGAAAAAAATAAAATACTGAAATTTATTCTTCCCATCACTCTCGTCTTTCATTGATATTTTTTCTCTTATTTAAGTATTTAGTAAAGATGAAGTAAAGAATAAAATTACAGTTAATTTTTTCTTGTTAATGGATTTCATTTAAGATTCATTGAAGAGATTTTTGCTTATAATTCATTAAAATAAAGCCAAACAATTAGAAAACCAATATAGAACTAAAGCATATATTTATTAAATTTACATTTTTAATATCAATATGCAAATTAGCCTTCCCGTCCACTCTGTAAACCGCTATTTTGTTGTATATATAAATACAATTGCATGCTATTAGTATGTAGATATGGTTAACAGTATAAATATGTTAAACAATTTATTAATAATTGAGGTTAAAAATAAGGATACATTCATGTGAATGTAATGTCAATAACTAAGGGAATTGTGACCTGAGTAGTGATTTAGTTTCGGTTTACAGAAGAAAAACACACAATCTCCATTATAATAAGATTATTTATTATTATTATTATTATTATTATTATATGTTTAACTGTACACTGATTTGTATTATTGGCTTCTACTGATATTTGTTTTAGGAATTTCATTTTCAAGATTATCCCATAATTCTTTTTTCTCACATTGCCTGAATTCGATAATATTTGCTTGGAAAACTACTATAATATAATGTTAAACTATTTAAATAATCTAATTTTTTTTTCCCAGATTTTCTATTGGGGAATGAAGGAGAATTTTAGCGAGGCTAAAGTTTTGACGGTGGAACCGCAACACGAACCAAGGAATAATCGAAGACATAAAAAAGGGCGTTCTCTATAAAGCCCGGGTTCGAGGTTACAGTAAAGGCGGAGATGGAAAGTTAAAGTGCCATGATTTACTTCACATTGGGTAAGTAAAGAAAATTCATGATGATTATTTAAACTGTTTGCATTTCACATAGCGCTAATACTCTTGGGAAAGGTATGAATCCAACTACTCTCCTTCCAGCCTATGGATAAATAGTAGGACAGACTGGACTCTTTAACCTGACTAGGTAAACCAGTTTAGGAGAAGGAAAATTCTGAATTCAAAACCTGTTAAATTCCGCTAAAGATATTGACCTGCTCGTACGAGGAGTTGGTAATATATATATTTACCAACACCCTCCGCACGAACAGGAAGCGCAACAAGGTCAATTTCTTAAGCGGAGTAACAGGTTTGAATTCAGTTTCCCTTCTTCTAGACTGGTTGTCTAGCCAAGGTTAAAGAGACCAGTCTACCCCTACTATTTATTCCATAGCTGGAAGGAAGTAGTTGGATTCATACCTTTCCCAAGGGTATTAGCGCTTGTGAAATGCCAACAGCTTCGTCCAGGAATTGAACTCGCGTTGACGAGTCATTTCATGCGACTCTAACCATTAGACCACGCGCCGTCACAATATATATACAACTACAAACTTCACCTAATTTGTCCATTATTTAGGCGTAAGTTAGTAAATGCTGTGTAGAAACTAGAATTTGCTGACGCAACTAAGTTCTTCCCCTCAACCAACTGTCTTGAGTTGATTTATTTTCCTTTGAATTCCTTCTGACCATATTTCTTCCTGTGTCACTGTTAGTCATTTGTCAATTGGACAAGTTTGACATCTAGACCTCTACAAAAAATTTCTAGAGTTATCTCCCCCCCCCACATACACATCAGTCGCAACACTTTCAGTTATGAAGTTTTGTTTGGGTGACAAGAAATTCACTTTCAGATCTAACGTATTTGGACATAAAATATAGTTATTGAATATATATATACACACATATATATATATATATATATATATATATATATATATATTATATATATGTATATATATATTATTATTATTATTTATTATTATTATACTAAAGTTGAATGAATCAATTTTGTCTCTTAACGGCTTTTTTAACTGTTTATTTTAATTACAAGAAATTTATACTAAAATATTCCTTACTTTTAGGATCGAATTATGTTTTAATTGGTTCTAATTAGAAGTAATTTGAGAGAGCTTAGTCTGCTTTACAATTTTTCAGCCCTATCGACAGGGTTTTAAATCATTCGCGATTGTACTGATGGTAACACCCCCTCAAAGGGGTTCCTACGTATAACACTACACTGCATAACGTGCTGAGAATTCGTTCTGGAGCTCCAGGGAGTGTGGAGTACCCTTTCAGAGCCAGAAAGAGAAAGAAAAGCCAGCAGCACTGGAAAGGATCACATTTTATGTGCATTCAGTGCACCAAAGACTGTCACTCAAGAATTGGCCCTGCAGGGTCACTTACGCAGAGGCAGATAAAACTTTTATTTTTAATTTGGACACTAACCAATCGTCCTTAGTGGACGGAAAGGATCCATAATTTGCACTGGAGGGTACATATATTTTGCTAGTGAATTTAAGGAACCCATAAGCAGAGTATCTCCTTTTTTTTCTTCCTCTATGATGGCTGACATTCCAATGCAGAATACCAGAATTTTTACCTCTTTTCAGTCGTAGATTTTGCCGGATAAAATTCTTATCAAAACCAGAAAATTTCTCTCTTGAGGATTGATTCGAAAGATTTAGATAAGATTTTGAAAGATGCACATGGTGCGAACATTTCGTCCTTGTGCGTATAAATGTCCTAATGTAGCCATTTATATGAGGTCAGGTCAACTTTTATGCGAGAAGAATTGATAAAAAAAAGACAACTTTAGAAAATGATATCCTTGCCTACTGACTCTGACCCGACTATGTGTCTAAGACATCTGGTTTATTATAGACACTAGCAAATAAAAAAAGCACTCCGGGCGATGTAAAAATAGATTTTTGAAAACACATTGCCTGAGGGGTGGGAGTTAAAAAATTCAATGTCAGCGAGTTTGTACCTAAGTAAGTAAAATCATTCAAATTCATTAAAGGATTAAAAAATAAAACAATTTGAAATGTAAACTTTAAATATGTATTAAAATAAAACAACATATATAGATATATAATACAGTCATGAATTTATTAAACTTTGTTTTAAAAACAATGAAGACTGTCTAATGTTTCATGTTCAAATTTTGAGTGTATTTAATTCTATGTTATGATAGTAATGGGTAATGTGACGTAAGCAGTGACGTAGTTTTTGTTACAGAACAAAAAACGGAAGCAAATCTCCATTATTAATAGATAAAAACTCACCCTTATCATCCCCATAGAGAAATCCTTCTCTTTTTATTTTATATCTATTAAAACTCTGTGACTTACCTTTTAAAACTATCCTTTTGATACGCACGAGCATCATAGGTGTGGGGTGTACGTCGTAAAAAGCGGTTTTCTCTCTACCGGAAGCCAGGGCTCATATATTCAGGTAGTGGTAGGAAGCGCGTGGCTGTAATGGTTAAAGTCATGGAAATGGGACTCGTCGCCCCCGAGTTCAAATCCTGGAACGTGGTAATTGCATTTCACATTGGCATCCTACTCTCCCTCTTCAGCTATGGGTAAATAGTAGGATAGACTGGGCTCTTTACCTTTGGTTAAGCAACCTGTTCTAGGAGAAGGAAAATTCTGAATTCAAACCTGTTGAACTCTACTTATTAAAATTGTGTCACATCCTGCCTCGTGAGGAGGGGTTGGTAAATATATATATTCAAGGTAGTAGTCAAGACACAAATCAGTAGTAAATAGAGTTAGGGTTAGGGTTAGGGTTAGAGTTAGGGGTCCAGAGGCCGAAACGCACTGGACCCCTGTCCCGAAGGACGGGTGGGTGATTTCTGGTTTTTACATGTGTCCACTTTCACACGATATGGCACAAGGCTGTTTTATGTGGGCACCACCCACAAACCGAGACTCATGGAGTGGTAGGTAGAAAAATTGCGTCGATCCCGTCGGCATTCCCCTTCAGGGGGCGACTCAGGCGCTGGGCAATAAACCCAGCCCTGTCCCCTTTAAGTCAAGGGGCAGGTATTGCCTGGAGGGATGGCCCTCTGGGATCGACGCTAGTAATGATGGTTGATCATTTTGATTTGAGATCTTACCCTCACCCACCCACTGTCCAAGGGCGGTGATGGTTGGGTTGACTAAGAGTCAATCCAAGAAACCCGTTAGGATCAGGCTGAGGGGTTAAGTGTTACCCCACCCCACGGTTGGATCCAGAGAATTGTCATAAAAAAGACGGCCATACAATTCTGTTCTCGGTTCTTTTTTTATTTTATTTTATTTTCTATTATTTTGTGAACTTAATCCAACCCGGGCGTCCGATAGACTTTCATTAAAAAAAGAACACAATATGGGGTAGGGAAGGGGAGATACCGCCACAGCGCCATCAATGTTGTCCAAGTATATACAATTATATCAAAATGATTTCCAATGCATTTTCATATTAAATCATTTTCAGTGCATTTTTATAGTAAAATTGTTTGCAATGCATTTTTATAACTAAAACATTTCAAATGTATTTCTATACTAAAAATCATTTTCAATGTATTTTTATACTAAAATCCTTTCTCATGAATTATATATATAAATCCTTTCCAATGCAATTTCATAGTAAAGATCATTGTCAATGCATTTTCATAGTAAAATCATTGTCCAATGCAAATTCATAGTAAAAATCATTGTCCAATGCATTTTTATAGTAAAAATCATTGTCCAATGCATTTTTATAAGTAAAAATCATTGTCCAATCCATTTTTATAGTAAAAATCATTCTAATGCATTTTTATAGTAAGAATCATTTTCCAATGCATTTTTTATATTAAAAATCATTTCTAATGCATTTTATAGTAAGAATCATTGTTCAATGCATTTTTTATAGTAAAAATCATTTCTAATGCATTTTATATGTAAGAATCATTGTTCAATGCATTTTTATAGTGAAGATCCTTGTCCAATGCATTTTTATAGTAAAAATCATTGTCCAATCCATTTTAATAGTAAAAATCCTTGTCCAATGTATTTTTATAGTAAAAATCATTTAACAGACAAGGCTTGTAGAATAGACATTGTTTAGAAACATAAATTAAATAGGAGTCTTTTTTTCTTCTACGATTCTACTGTCTAACTGTATCTGCGTTCCAGTTCTTGACCTCTTGAATAGACGGGTACTTCAACTAGTGTCCTATAATCTTAAAAGTAAACCCTAATTTTCGTTGCAACAAAACCAGTTTAAATTCTAGAAAGACAATATTTCTTTTCTTTTCTTCAAAATCTTCCAATTCAGCATTTTTAGTTTCGTTAGAAAATTGAATTAACAGCCCTCTTCCCCCGGCATTTTCTTAAAACTATTGTTTTTATGTCAGTCTTTATTCATTTTATTTCTTTTTATTATTCTTCTTCTCCAAAATGTTCTGTCTAAATGTTTCTACATCTGTGGCATATTTTTTATCAATAAGAATAAGTTTGTGGGTTTTGCTTCGTGACTAAAACATTTGCATATTCCTTACTGCTGTTTGTCCGTAAGTTAATCATATCATAATGTATATCGGTGTATGTCTGTGTAACCGAAACTACGTCTGTTACATAATATACGCGGTTGCATAAGATTATTGTCAATCCCCTGTATTTCTAAAGGGATGGCCCCTTTTCATATCACGGACGGGACTTTCCATGGAATAGTACAGAAAGCCCGCGAAATACGTGAGTCACGTGGGACCTGGTTGGGTCCTCAGTTTCAGTTTGGACGTCGGGCAGAGAAGATGTCCTGCCTTAACTGGAACTCACTGCATACGCGCGCTATGTTAGTCAGATGTTTAGTTACATGAAATGTTTAGTTAAGTAAATAAAAGCTTAAGAAAATAACACGGTTTTTGGTTGGTGAATGTCTTGGTAACAAGACTGATCTAGAAGAAGAAATGAGTTAAGTGCGACCGACCACCAAGACGAAGAGATGTTAGAAGAGACGCTAGAAGAACTTAAGATATCAAAGACGCTAGAAGAAGAATAGAAGAAAGTAAAGAAGGGTATACAACACGTCACTGCTTGCCTCACAATACCCTCCAGAATTGCGTAAGTTTTCCAATGAGCATTTAATTTATACTCAAAATCATTAACACATGGAATAGAATAAATCTTATCTATCAACAATGTATCTATGAAAATCTGAGTTAGATTTGCCTCAAAACTCCCCATGTTATTAGTGCGTTTAAAATTCTGAAATCTGTCTTTAGGAATAAAGGCTATCTGTCTCTAAGAAATAATGGCTTACATAATATATGGTGTAGTTAAAACAGGGTTAGAGTATTATGCTGACTGAGTAGTCTTATACCACTAGCAGTGGTTTACTTTCTCCACACCCCTAGCGAGTATTTATTAAAATTTTCTTAATGTTATAAAGATTCCATTTCATTTCCAACCTCCATTTGATTATTTCTGTCTGTCTGTCTGTCTGAAGCTTGTCTTCTGTGGATCACACATCCTAATTCTCCACATAGGTTTAGTCAAAAAGTAATGCCATTTTGTTTAGGACAGGTATAATTAGCAACACAGGAACGTGTATCGTACATCAAAATGAAGTTGGTCTCATTTAGTAACTTTTGTTAGGTTACAAACAGTTTCCTCATGAACATTAATGGCTATGTCCCAATCCTCATAATTATGTGAGTATTATGCTGACTAGGTAGTCTTATACCAATAGTCTGTCTGTCTTTCTCTTTTGTTATATACAACTACTTATGAAATAAAGATTCCATTTCCTTTTCAACCTCCATTTGGTATTTCTCATTTAGTAACCTTTGTTAGGTTACAACACCTTTGAATTGTTAACTCTCTAGAATTCAGGCTTCAGTCAAATTTCTTTGTTTTATTGAATACACTTTAATGACCAAAAGAGCACATCAGCTAAAAATGTTTCAATCCTTATAGTCTTATACCACTAACAGTGGTTTACCTTTCTTCACGCTGCTGGCAAGTATTATATTTTGTTAATGTATAAAGATTCCATTTCATTTTCAACCTACGTTTGGTTATTTCTCATTTAGTAACCTTTGTTAGGTTACAAATCTCTCTCTCTCTCTCTCTCTCTTCTCTCTCTCTCTCTCTCTCTCTCTCTCTTCTCTCTCTCTCTCTCATATACCCTACCCATGAACATTAATGGCTATGTCTCAATTCTCATAAATACGTGAGTATTATACTGACTAGGTAGTCTTATACCACTAGTCTGTCTGTCTCTCTCTTTTGTTATAATCCCTACTTATGAACATTAATGGATATGTTCCAATCCTCATAGTCTTATACAACTAGTAGTGGTTTACCTTTCTTCACACCGCTGGCAAGTATTATATTTTGTTAATGTTATAAAGATTCCATTTCATTTTCAAACCTACGTTTGGTTATTTCTCATTTAGTCACCTTTGTTATATATCCTACATATGAACATTAATGGGTATGTCCCAATCCTCATAAATATGGGAGTATTATGCTGACCAAGTAGTCTTATACCACTAACAGTGGTTTACCTTCTTCATGCCACTGGCAAGTATTATATTTTGTTAATGTTATAAGATTCCATTTCATTTTCAACCTACGTTTGGTTATTTTCTCATTTAGTAACCTTTGTTAGGTTACAAATCCTCTCTCTCTCTCTCTCTTTCTCTCTCCCCTCTCTCTCTCTCATATACCCTACCCATGAACATTAATGGCTATGTCCCAATTCTCATAAATATGTGAGTATTATGCTGACTAGGTAGTCTTATACCACTAGTCTGTCTGTCTCTCTCTTTTGTTATATACCCACTTATGAAACATTAATGGATATGTTTCAATCATCATAGTCTTATACCACTAGTAGTGGTTTACCTTCTTCACGCTGAAAGTTTACCTTCTTCACGCTGGCAAGTATTACATTTTGTTAATGTTATAAAGATTCCATTTCATTTTCAACCTACGTTTGGTTATTTCTCATTTAGTAACCTTTGTTATATATCCTACATATGAACATTAATGGGTATGTCCCAATCTCATAAATATGGGAGTATTATGCTGACCAAGTAGTCTTATACCACTAACAGTGGTTTACCTTCTTCATGCCACTGGCAAGTATTATATTTTGTTAATATATATTTTGTATTATATTTTGTATTTTGGTACAGAATTATACATCATTTCATAATAAGCTTCTACAGACTGATACTCCCAGAGTGAAAATAATAAAAGGAGTCATATATTTTTAATTCACACTATCCAAAAGCCAGATTAGGAAATTCACTAAAAGGTTATAAAATTCGAGGCTCGATCAAGAGTATATGGGGATGTATAAACAATTCTGAACCACATGCATTTACTTGTACAAAACTTGTGCTCTCGGGAAAAAAGTTGCGTTTGTATTAGAGACTCCATTTATATATTAAAGATTCCATTTCATTTTCAACCTCCGTTTGGTTATTTCCCATTTAGTAACATTTGTTAGATTACACCAACTACTGAGCTTGTCTTTTTTTTTAAAAGTTATGTAAGCGACAAAAATAGATGATTATCTCTTGTTATTTGGCGACATTACTACAAAACACCCCGCCCTTATGCGTCACCGGTTTTATCAAACGAAGATCAAATTTCGATCAACTCACACAGTTCATGATTATGAGAAACTAAGTGACAATAAAAAATGTACATTTAGATTTTTCATTTGAGAAAAATAATGGAGATTCACTTCCGGTTTTTGTCTGTAACAAAAATTACGTCACTGTTTACGTCACATTACCCAAAATCGTCATAACAGAATAAATACACTCAAAATTTGAACATGCAACATTAGACAGTCCTCATTGTTTTTAAAACAATTTTAAATAGATACATCCCCAGTATCATATATTTAGATATATATTATATAGTTTGTTTTATTTTAATAGATATTCAAAATTAAATAGAACTTAGTTTCGATTTCAAATTGTTTTATCTTTTTCTATTCTTTAATAAATTTGATGATTTCATGATTTATGGTTCAAACTCACCGACATTTAATTTTTAACTTCCACCTCTTCAAGCAATATCTTTCAAAAATTTATTTTTTACATCGCCCGAAGAGCGTTTTTTTTATTTTGCTAGTGAGAAAAAAAAAATGAAATCTCTAAGCGACTCGCGTTATTTTAGGAATAAGTTATTATTACTATTTCTCTGAATGTTTGAGATGAGGCTTGATGATTAGTATTATCTGCGTTATTCGGACTATTGTCCTCATCTTCATTGTTATCTGTACAACGTTTCGGCCGATGTGCCCACCGGCCTTCTTCAGATATTTCTTGTCGGACTCAGGAACCTTCTCGACTCGGGAACCTTCTTTTCGGACACATGGCCTAGTGGATAAAGGAGTTAGGTTAAGACAGTTCTAAGTGACAGTTATCTCTGGACTGCAGGTTCAATCCTAGCCAAGGGCAGCAGTAAACATAGAATAATAGAATAATAATTAACACAGCTTAACGCCTCTACCCAGCTATGGTTAGCGGAATGAGAACAGGACACCCCCGTGGATTGAATAAAGGGTTAGGTTCAAAGTTCCGTGATGGCTCCCGATTGAACAAGAAGGTTCCCGAGTCCGAAAAGAAGGTTCCGAATAACGCAGATAATACTAAGTTATTATTAGCTGAAAATCTTGATCATTTTAATCGGTATATTTAGCTGTTTGTAATGATTGTAGTTTAGCTGATACATTACCAATCTGATACAACGGGAAGGACGTCCTTCCTATGTCATATTTGCATCAAACTTCGTGGATCTGAAGCTGGTTTTAATGAGGTTCAGCCTAAACCTTACACTTACAAACAGGCTAAATATAGCGATTAAATGATCAAGATTTTTCAGCTAATAATAACTTAGTATTATCTGCGTTATTACGGGAAACCTTCCCTTTCNGGACTCGGGAACCTTCTTGTCGTAATCGGGAGCCATCACGGAACTTTGAACCTAACCCTTTATTCAATCCACGGGGGTGTCCTGTTCTCATTCCGCTAACCATAGCTGGGGTAGAGGCGTTAAGCTGTGTTAATTATTATTCTATTATTCTATGTTACTGCTGCCCTTGGCTAGGATTGAACCTGCAGTCCAGAGATAACTGTCACTTAGAACTGTCTTAACCTAACTCCTTTATCCACTAGGCCATGTGTCCGAAAAGAAGGTTCCCGAGTCCGAGAAGGTTCCTGAGTCCGACAAGAAATATCTGAAGAAGGCCGGTGGGCACATCGGCCGAAACGTTGTACAGATAACAATGAAGATGAGGACAATAGTCCGAATAACGCAGATAATACTAATCATCAAGCCTCATCTCAAACATTCAGAGAAATAGTAATAATAACTTATTCCTAAAATAACGCGAGTCGCTTAGAGATTTCATTTTTTTTTTCTCACTAGCAAAATAAAAAAAACGCTCTTCGGGCGATGTAAAAAATAAATTTTTTGAAAGATATTGCTTGAAGAGGTGGAAGTTAAAAATTAAATGTCGGTGAGTTTGAACCATAAATCATGAAATCATCAAATTTATTAAAGGAATAGAAAAAGATAAAACAATTTGAAATCGAAACTAAGTTCTATTAATTTTGAATATCTATTAAAATAAAACAAACTATATAATATATATCTAAATATATGATACTGGGGATGTATCTATTTAAAATTGTTTTAAAAAACAATGAGGACTGTCTAATGTTGCATGTTCAAATTTTGAGTGTATTTATTCTGTTATGACGATTTTGGGTAATGTGACGTAAACAGTGACGTAATTTTTGTTACAGACAAAAACCGGAAGTGAATCTCCATTATTTTTCTCAAATGAAAAATCTAAATGTACATTTTTTATTGTCACTTAGTTTCTCATAATCATGAACTGTTGTGAGTTGATCGAAATTTGATCTTCGTTTGATAAAACCGGTGACGCATAAGGGCGGGGTGTTTTGTAGTAATGTCGCCAAATAACAAGAGATAATCATCTATTTTTGTCGCTTACATAACTTTTAAAAAAAAAGACAAGCTCAGTAGTTGGTGTAATCTAACAAATGTTACTAAATGGGAAATAACCAAACGGAGGTTGAAAATGAAATGGAATCTTTAATATATAAATGGAGTCTCTAATACAAACGCAACTTTTTTCCCGAGAGCACAAGTTTGTACAAGTAAATGCATGTGGTTCAGAATTGTTTATACATCCCCATATACTCTTGATCGAGCCTCGAATTTATAACCTTTTAGTGAATTTCCTAATCTGGCTTTTGGATAGTGTGAATTAAAAATATATGACTCCTTTTATTATTTTCACTCTGGGAGTATCAGTCTGTAGAAGCTTATTATGAAATGATGTATAATTCTGTACCAAAATACAAAATATAATACAAAATATATATTAACAAAATATAATACTTGCCAGTGGCATGAAGAAGGTAAACCACTGTTAGTGGTATAAGACTACTTGGTCAGCATAATACTCCCATATTTATGAGGATTGGGACATACCCATTAATGTTCATATGTAGGATATATAACAAAGGTTACTAAATGAGAAATAACCAAACGTAGGTTGAAAATGAAATGGAATCTTTATAACATTAACAAAATGTAATACTTGCCAGCGTGAAGAAGGTAAACTTTCAGCGTGAAGAAGGTAAACCACTACTAGTGGTATAAGACTATGATGATTGAAACATATCCATTAATGTTCATAAGTAGGGTATATAACAAAAGAGAGAGACAGACAGACTAGTGGTATAAGACTACCTAGTCAGCATAATACTCACATATTTATGAGAATTGGGACATAGCCATTAATGTTCATGGGTAGGGTATATGAGAGAGAGAGAGGGGAGAGAGAAAGAGAGAGAGAGAGAGAGAGATTTGTAACCTAACAAAGGTTACTAAATGAGAAATAACCAAACGTAGGTTGAAAATGAAATGGAATCTTATAACATTAACAAAATATAATACTTGCCAGTGGCATGAAGAAGGTAAACCACTGTTAGTGGTATAAGACTACTTGGTCAGCATAATACTCCCATATTTATGAGGATTGGGACATACCCATTAATGTTCATATGTAGGATATATAACAAAGGTGACTAAATGAGAAATAACCAAACGTAGGTTGAAAATGAAATGGAATCTTTATAACATTAACAAAATATAATACTTGCCAGCGGTGTGAAGAAAGGTAAACCACTACTAGTTGTATAAGACTATGAGGATTGGAACATATCCATTAATGTTCATAAGTAGGGTATATAACAAAAGAGAGAGACAGACAGACTAGTGGTATAAGACTACCTAGTCAGTATAATACTCACGTATTTATGAGAATTGAGACATAGCCATTAATGTTCATGGGTAGGGTATATGAGAGAGAGAGAGAGAAGAGAGAGAGAGAGAGAGAGAGAGAGAGAGAAGAGAGAGAGAGAGAGAGAGAGATTTGTAACCTAACAAAGGTTACTAAATGAGAAATAACCAAACGTAGGTTGAAAATGAAATGGAATCTTTATAACATTAACAAAATATAATACTTGCCAGCAGCGTGAAGAAAGGTAAACCACTGTTAGTGGTATAAGACTATAAGGATTGAAACATTTTTAGCTGATGTGCTCTTTGGTCATTAAAGTGTATTCAATAAAACAAAGAAATTTGACTGAAGCCTGAATTCTAGAGAGTTAACAATTCAAAGGTGTTGTAACCTAACAAAGGTTACTAAATGAGAAATACCAAATGGAGGTTGAAAAGGAAATGGAATCTTTATTTCATAAGTAGTGTATATAACAAAAGAGAAAGACAGACAGACTATTGGTATAAGACTACCTAGTCAGCATAATACTCACATAATTATGAGGATTGGGACATAGCCATTAATGTTCATGAGGAAACTGTTGTAACCTAACAAAAGTTACTAAATGAGACCAACTTCATTTTGATGTACGATACACGTTCCTGTGTTGCTAATTATACCTGTCCTAAACAAAATGGCATTACTTTTTGACTAAACCTATGTGGAGAATTAGGGATGTGATCCACAGAAGACAAGCTTCAGACAGACAGACAGACAGAAATAATCAAATGGAGGTTGGAAATGAAATGGAATCTTTATAACATTAAGAAAATTTAATATAATACTCGCTAGGGGTGTGGAGAAAGTAAACCACTGCTAGTGGTATAAGACTACTCAGTCAGCATAATACTCTAACCCTGTTTTTAACTACACCATATATTATGTAAGCCATTATTTCTTAGAGACAGATAGCCTTTATTTCCTAAAGACAGATTTCAGAATTTTAAACGCACTAATAACATGGGGAGTTTTGAGGCAAATCTAACTCAGATTTTCATAGATACATTGTTGATAGATAAGATTTATTCTATTCCATGTGTTAATGATTTTGAGTATAAATTAAATGCTCATTGGAAAACTTACGCAATTCTGGAGGGTATTGTGAGGCAAGCAGTGACGTGTTGTATACCCTTCTTTACTTTCTTCTATTCTTCTTCTAGCGTCTTTGATATCTTAAGTTCTTCTAGCGTCTCTTCTAACATCTCTTCGTCTTGGTGGTCGGTCGCACTTAACTCATTTCTTCTTCTAGATCAGTCTTGTTACCAAGACATTCACCAACCACAAAACCGTGTTATTTTCTTAAGCTTTTATTTACTTAACTAAACATTTCATGTAACTAAACATCTGACTAACATAGCGCGCGTATGCAGTGAGTTCCAGTTAAGGCAGGACATCTTCTCTGCCCGACGTCCAAACTGAAACTGAGGACCCAACCAGGTCCCACGTGACTTCACGTATTTCGCGGGCTTTCTGTACTATTCCATGGAAAGTCCCGTCCGTGATATGAAAAGGGCCATCCCTTTAGAAATACAGGGGATTGACAATAATCTTATGCAACCGCGTATATTATGTAACAGACGTAGTTTCGGTTACACAGACATACACCGATATACATTATGATATGATTAACTTACGGACAAACAGCAGTAAGGAATATGCAAATGTTTTAGTCACGAAGCAAAACCCACAAACTTATTCTTATTGATAAAAAATATGCCACAGATGTAGAAACATTTAGACAGAACATTTTGGAAGAAGAAGAATAATAAAAAGAAATAAAATGAATAAAGACTGACATAAAAACAATAGTTTTAAGAAAATGCCGGGGGAAGAGGGCTGTTAATTCAATTTTCTAACGAAACTAAAAATGCTGAATTGGAAGATTTTGAAGAAAAGAAAAGAAATATTGTCTTTCTAGAATTTAAACTGGTTTTGTTGCAACGAAAATTTAGGGTTTTTACTTTTAAGATTATAGGACACTAGTTGAAGTACCCGTCTATTCAAGAGGTCAAGAACTGGAACGCAGATACAGTTAGACAGTAGAATCGTAGAAGAAAAAAAGACTCCTATTTAATTTATGTTTCTAAACAATGTCTATTCTACAAGCCTTGTCTGTTAAATGATTTTTACTATAAAAATACATTGGACAAGGATTTTTACTATTAAAATGGATTGGACAATGATTTTTACTATAAAAATGCATTGGACAAGGATCTTCACTATAAAAATGCATTGAACAATGATTCTTACTATAAAAATGCATTAGAAATGATTTTTACTATAAAAAATGCATTGAACAATGATTCTTACTATAAAAATGCATTAGAAATGATTTTTAATATAAAAAATGCATTGGAAATGATTCTTACTATAAAAATGCATTAGAAATGATTTTTACTATAAAAATGGATTGGACAATGATTTTTACTATAAAAATGCATTGGACAATGATTTTTACTATAAAAATGCATTGGACAATGATTTTTACTATGAATTTGCATTGGACAATGATTTTTACTATGAAAATGCATTGGACAATGATCTTTACTATGAAATTGCATTGGAAAGGATTTTAATATATATATTCATGAGAAAGGATTTTAGTATAAAAATACATTGAAAATGATTTTTAGTATAGAAATACATTTGAAATGATTTTAGTATAAAAATGCATTGCAAACAATTTTACTATAAAAATGCACTGAAAATGATTTTAATATGAAAATGCATTGGAAATCATTTTGATATAATTGTATATACTTGGACAACATTGATGGCGCTGTGGCGGTATCTCCCCTTCCCTACCCCATATTGTGTTCTTTTTTTTAATGAAGTCTATCGGACGCCGGGTTTGGATTAAGTTCACAAAATAATAGAAAATAAAATAAAATAAAAAAAGAACCCGAGAACAGAATTGTATGGCCGTCTTTTTTATGACAATTTCTCTGGATCCAACCGTGGGGTGGGGGTAACACTTAACCCCTCAGCCTGATCCTAACGGGTTTCTTGGATTGACTCTTAGTCAACCCAACCATCACCGCCCTTGGACAGTGGGTGGGTGAGGGTAAGATCTCAAATCAAAATGATCAACCATCATTACTAGCGTCGATCCCAGAGGGCCATCCCTCCAGGCAATACCTGCCCCCTTGACTTAAAGGGACAGGGCTGGGTTTATTGCCCAGCGCCTGAGTCGCCCCCTTGAAGGGGAATGCCGACGGGATCGACGCAATTTTTCTACCTACCACTCCATGAGTCTCGGTTTGTGGGTGGTGCCCACATAAAACAGCCTTGTGCCATATCGTGTGAAAGTGGGACACATGTAAAAACCAGAAATCACCCACCCGTCCTTCGGGACAGGGGTCCAGTGCGTTTCGGCCTCTGGACCCCTAACTCTAACCCTAACCCTAACCCTAACTCTATTTACTACTGATTTGTGTCTTGACTACTACCTTGAATATATATATTTACCAACCCCTCCTCACGAGCAGGATGTGACACAATTTTAATAAGTAGAGTTCAACAGGTTTGAATTCAGAATTTTCCTTCTCCTAGACAGGTTGCTTAACCAAGGTTAAAGAGCCCAGTCTATCCTACTATTTACCCATAGCTGAAGGGAGAGTAGGATGCAATGTGAAATGCAATTACCACGTCCAGGATTTGAACTCGGGGCGACGAGTCCATTTCCCATGACTTTAACCATTACACCACGCGCTTCCTACCACTACCGTGAATATATGGAGCCCTGGCTTCCGGTAGAGAAAACCGCTTTTTACGCGTACACCCCACCACCTATGGATGCGTGCGTATCAAAAGGATAGTTTTAAAAGGTAAGTCAGCAGATTTTAATAGATGATAAAATAAAAAGAGAAGGATTTCTCGATGGGGATGAAAGGGTGAGTTTTTATCTATTAATAATGGAGATTTGCTTCCGGTTTTTGTCTGTAACAAAAACTACGTCACTGCTTACGTCACATTACCCATTACTATCATAACATAGAATAAATACACTCAAAATTTGAACATGAAACATTAGACAGTCTTCATTGTTTTTAAAACAAGTTTTAATAAATTCATGACTGGTATTATATATCTATATATAGTTTGTTTTATTTTAATACATATTTAAAGTTTACATTTCAAATTGTTTTATTTTTTAATCCTTTAATGAATTTGATGATTTTACTTACTTAGGGTACAAACTCGCTGACATTGAATTTTTAACTCCCACCCCTCAGGCAATGTGTTTCAAAAATCTATTTTTACATCGCCCGGAGGGTGCTTTTTTATTTTGCTAGTGTCTATAATAAACAGATGTCTTAGACACTAGTCGGGTCAGAGGTCAGTAGGCAAGGATATCATTTTCTAAAGTTGTCTTTTTTTATCAATCTTCTCGCATAAAAGTTGACCTGACCGTCATATAAATGGCTACATTAGGACATTTATACGCACAAGGACGAAATGTTCGCACCATGTGCATCTTTCAAAATCTTATCTAAATCTTTCGATCAATCCTCAAGAGAGAAAGTTTTCTGGTTTTGATAAGAATTTTATCCGGCAAAATCTACGACTGAAAAGAGGGTAAAAATTTCTGGTATTCTGCATTGGAATGTCAGCATCATAGAGGAAGAAAAAAAGGAGATACTCTGCTTATGGGTTCCTTAAATTCACTAGCAAATATATGTACCCTCCAGTGCAAATTATTGGATCCTTTCCGTCCACTAAGGACGATGGTGTAGTGTCCAAATTAAAAATAAAAGTTTTATCTGCCTCTGCGTAAGTGACCCTGCAGGCCAATTCTTGAGTGACAGTCTTTGGTGCACTGAATGCACATAAAATGTGATCCTTTCCAGTGCTGCTGGCTTTTCTTTCTCTTTCTGGCTCTGAAAGGGTACTCCACACTCCCTGGAGCTCCAGAACTGAATTCTCAGCACGTTATGCAGTGTAGTGTTATACGTAGGAACCCCTTTGAGGGGGTGTTACCATCAGTACAATCGGAATGATTTAAACCCTGTCGATAGGGCTGAAAAATTGTAAAGCAGACTAAGCTCTCTCAAATTACTTCTAATTAGAACCAATTAAAACATAATTCGATCCTAAAAGTAAGGAATATTTTAGTATAAATTTCTTGTAATTAAAATAAACAGTAAAAAAGCCGTTAAGAGACAAAATTTGATTCATTCAACTTTAGTATAATAATAATAATAATAATAATAATATATATATACATATATATATATATATATATATATATATATATATATATATATATATGTGTGTATATATATATTCAATAACTATATTTTATGTCCAAATACGTTAGATCTGAAAGTGAATTTCTTGTCACCCAAACAAACTTCATAACTTGAAAGTGTGCGACTGATGTGTATGTGGGGGGGGGAGATAACTCTAGAAATTTTTGTAGAGTCTAGATGTCAAACTGTCCAATGACAAATGGACTAACAGTGACACAGAAGAAATATGGTCAGAAGGAATTCAAAGGAGAAATAAATCAACTCAAGACAGTTGTGTTGAGGGGAAGAACTTGTTGCGTCAGCAAATTCTAGTCTTCTACACAGCATTACTAACTTACGCCTAAATAATGGGACAAATTAGTGAAGTTTTGTAGTTGTATATATATTGTGACGGCGCGTGGTCTAATGGTTAGAGTCGCATGAAATGGACTCGTCAACGCGAGTTCAATTCCTGGACGAAGCTGTTGGCATTTCACATAGCGCTAATACCCTTGGGAAAGGTATGAATCCAACTACTCTCCTTCCAGCTATGGATAAATAGTAGGGTAGACTGGTCTCTTTAACCTTGGCTAGACAACCAGTCTAGAAGAAGGGAAACTGAATTCAAACCTGTTACTCCGCTTAAGAAATTGACCTTGTGTCGCATCCTGTTCGTGCGGAGGGGTTGGTAAATATATATATTTACCAACTCCTCCGTACGAGCAGGTCAATATCTTTAGCGGAATTTAACAGGTTTGAATTCAGAATTTTCCTTCTCCTAAACTGGTTACCTAGTCAAGGTTAAAGAGTCCAGTCTGTCCTACTATTTATCCATAGCTGGAAGGAGAGTAGTTGGATTCATACCTTTCCCAAGAGTATTAGCGCTATGTGAAATGCAAACAGTTTAAATAATCATCATGAATTTTCTTTACTTACCCAATGTGAAGTAAATCATGGCACTTAACTTTCCATCTCCGCCTTTACTGTAACCTCGAACCCGGGCTTTATAGAGAACGCCCTTTTTTATGTCTTCGATTATTCCTTGGTTCGTGTTGCGGTCCACCGTCAAAACTTTAGCCTCGCTAAAATTCTCCTTCATTCCCCAATAGAAAATCTGGAAAAAAAAATTAGATTATTTAAATAGTTTAACATTATATTATAGTAGTTTTCCAAGCAAATATTATCGAATCAGGCAATGTTGAGAAAAAAGAATTATGGGATAATCTTGAAAATGAAATTCCTAAAACAAATATCAGTAGAAGCCAATAAATACAAATCAGTGTACAGTTAAACATATAATAATAATAATAATAATAATAATAATAATCTTATTATAATGGAGATTGTGTGTTTTTCTGTCTGTAACCGAAACTAAATCACTACTCAGGTCACAATTCCCTTAGTTATTGACATTACATTCACCATGAATGTATCCTTATTTTAACCTCAATTATTAATAAAATTGTTTAACATTATTTATACTGTTAACCATATCTACATACTAATAGCATGCAATTGTATTTATATATACAACAAAATAGCGGTTTACAGAGTGGACGGGAAGGCTAATTTGCATATTGATATTAAAAATGTAATTTTAATAAATATATGCTTAGTATTATTGGTTTCTAATTGTTTGGCTTTATTTTAATGAATATAAGCAAAAATCTCTTCAATGAATCTTAAATGAAATCCATTAACAAGAAAAAATAACTGTAATTTTATTCTTTACTTCATCTTTAACTAAATACTTAAATAAGAAAAAATATCAATGAAAGACGAGAGTGATGGAAGAATAAATTTCAGTTATTTTATTTTTAGATTATATCCCCCTCTGTTTCAAATCTTTTTATCTGCATTCTTATTTAGTTTCATTAGCGTTTCTAATTTAATACGATATTTCATTACATTAAAACTTAAATACTTGCACCCGGAGGGTGCATATATTTGCTAGTAATAATAATAATAACAAGGCTCTCCACCCTAGAGATAATAGAGGTAGATTATATGTGTCAAGAAAGGAAGGGGGAAGAGGTCTTGCCAACATAGAGGACTGCGTAGAAGCCACTATCCAACAACTTGAGGATTACACAAGAAAGAGTAAAGACAAACTACTTACGGCGGTCAACAATAGTAGAAGCGACAGATGGACAAACAGAAAAACAACAAAGACTAAAAAAACAAAAATGGGAAGAAAAACAATTATATGGACGCTTCAAACGACAAATAGAAGAGGTTGCCCATGAAAAGCCTTGGACATGGTTAAGAAAGGGAAACCTCAAAAGAGAAACTGAATCACTTATAATTGCTGCACAAAATAATGCCATAAGGACAAACTACATCAAAGCGAAAATTTGATAGGACCCAACAAAATAGTAAATGTAGACTTTGTGGTAATAGAGATGAGCTTGTAAACCATATACTCTGCGAATGTAGCAAACTAGCACAACGAGAATACAAAACTAGACACGACTAGGTTGGGAAGGTGATCCACTGGGAATTATGCAAAAAATTAAATTTTGACCATACAACAAAATGGTATATGCATAAACCAGAATCTGTTCTTGAGAACGAAACGCATAAAATTCTCTGGGACTTTGAAATAAAAATGGATCACCTTATCCCAGCAAGAAGACCAGGCCTAGTGCTGATTAACAAAAAAAGAAGGAACTTGTCAACTGGTGGATTTTGCAGTGCCAGCAGATCACAGGGTGAAGCTGAAGGAAAATGAAAAAAAGTGAAAGTGATACCAATCGTAGTTGGTGCATTTGGAACGGTCCCAAAGGGATTGGAAAATCTGGACATCAGAGGAAAGATTGAGACCATCCAGAATACTGCACTGCTACAATCTGCGAGAATACTTAGAAGAGTCCTGGAGACCTGAGGAGACTTGCTGTCACTCAGACTCCAGTGAAAGACCATCAGCTAACGCTGGTATGAAAACTCAAAAGGAGTGAATAATAATAATTGTTACTTTTTAAGGGCCATTCCTTGACCTTAAAGAAAAAGCGCTTATCCTTGATAGAGAGTTCCTCGATAATGAATCCTTTTGGTTACTAAAGTGTTCTCAGTTACTGGTAAAGAGTCCTTCGATAATGAATCCTTTGGTTACTCTGGTAATCGTATAAGTCCTTCCTGTGTATTGGTAAAGATCCGGCAATCCTATCTCCGTCCTCAAAGTGTGCATTTGTAATTATGACCAATGTGTGTGTGGGGTAAGTATTCTATCAGGCCCGCAGTATTGCTAGTGATTGGTTGCAAGAATAACTCACGTGACCTCGGCTAGTCTATAAATCTAGGTGAGTAATTAGAGCACATCTTATATCACAATAACTCCAAAAACAAAAAAGGGTTTGGAAAGTTTGGAAATCAGAGGAAGGACTGAAATCATTCAGAATACTGCACTGCTGCAATCTGTCAGAATACTCAGAAGAGTCCTGGAGAACTGAGGAAACTTGCTGTCACTCAGACTCCAGTGAAAGACCATCAGCTAATGCTGATGTGAAAAACTCAAAAGGAGTAAATAAAAATAAAATGGACAAATACCTGGACCTTGCCAGAGAACTGAAAAGGCTATGGAATATGAAAATCAAAGTGATACCAATTGTAGTTGGTGCACTTGGAACGGTTCCAAAAGGATTGGAAAAGGGTTGGGAAAGTTTGGAAATCAGAGGAAGGATTGATACCATCCAAAACACTGCACTGCTGCAATCTGCCAGAATACTCAGAAGAGTCCTGGAGACCTGAGGAGACTTGCTGTCACTCAGACTCCAGTGAAAGACCATCAGCTAATGCTGATGTGAAAACTCAAAAGGTGTAAATAATAATAATAATAATAATAATAATAATAATAATAATAATACGGATCACATTATCCCAGCCAGAAGACCAGACCTAGTATTGATTAAAAAAAGAGAACTTGCTAACTGGTACATTTTGCAATTCCATCAGATCACAGGGTGAAGATGAAGGAAAACGAAAATATAGACAAATACTTGGACCTCACCAGAGAATTGAAAAAGCTGTGGAATATAAGGTCAAAGTGGTACCAATTGTAGTTGGTGCACTAGGAATGGTCCAAAAGAGCTTGGGAAAAAGACTGGAGGAACTGTAAATAGGAGAAATATATATATATATATATATATATATATATTAATATATATATATATATATATATATATATCCATAGCTGGAGGAAGAGTAGTAGGATGCATACCTTTCCCAGGGCTATTAGCGCTATCTGAAATATAGTGCAGAAAGAGTGAAGTGCAGAAACACCTAAAGAAGGTCAGAGGGTATATCGGCCGAAATGTTGTGTATATAACAATAAAGACGAGGACAACAGCCCGAAAAATGCAAATAATTCAAAATTGAGTCTTTTTTTTTTTTGTAATACATAAAAATAAAAGAATTATCTCCGAGGAAAGAATTTTAAATTGACATTTTTTCAAGACAGATGGAACGTGAGGGTGTACTTTACTATAAGAAGTGTGTGTATGTGTGTGTGTGTATGTGTGTGTGTGTGTGTGTGTGTTGTGTGTGTGTGTGTGTGTGACTATAATATATACTCCCAAACCCGGTAGAGCTCTTTAGAAGGAAAGTTAACTGACGGTCCCCGCATTCGCTTAAGCAAGTCTCTTATTAATGGACATGAACTCTTTAAGGAACATGACATATATACCCATGCATGTATTCATTAGCTAAAATTCTGCTTTTCACCGGTGGGTGCTGATGGCCAAGGGGTTAGCAGCTCTGACTGGTGAAAAAAGTAGGGTTTCGCTCCCGGATGGAGGTAGTCGAAATACGGTATCTGTGGATGACTATAATATATATATATATATATGTATATATATATATATATATATATAAACTTCCAAGCATTTCTTATATGTTCAGACATATTGATCTTATTTTGGATTATTTGGATTATTCGGACTATTGTCCTTAACTTTATTGTTATCCTCTTTATTATCACCCTTAACGATAATAACATAGGATAATAATTAATACAGCTTAACACTTGTATCCCGTCATAGTTAACGGATTGAGAACAGTCTACCCCCGTGGATTGAATAAAGGGTTCGATTCGAAGTTCCGTGACGGCTCCTGATTACGACATTAAGGCTCCTGAGTTCGACAAGAAGGTTCCCGAGTTTGAAGGTCACCGAGTTCGAGAAGGTTCCCGAATCCGACAAGAAACACCCGGAGAAGGCCGGAGGGCATATCGACCGAAACGTTGTGTAGATAAAGATGAGGACAATAGTCCGAATAATCCAAATAGTCCAAATTATCAAGTTTCATCAAAATATTCAGAGAATTATTTATCTTATGACACTTTTTTTTCTAAATATATCCTTTGTGAGCATGAGTTCTTACAAAGACACACCTATGTATGTATGTATGTATGTATAAGAAATAAATCAACTATCTGCTTTATAAGAAATTAATTATATGCGTATCTACGTGCGCGCGTGTGTGTGTGTGTGTGTGTGTGTGTGTGTGTGTGTGTGTGTGTGTGTGTGTGTGTGTGTGACATATATCATCATTAATGATATTATGACACTTTTTTAAATAAATGTATCCTTTGGAAGTATGAGTTTTACAAAGACACACCTATGTATGTATGTATAAGAAATAAATTAACTATCTGCTTTTATAAGAAATTAATTATATGCGTATCTACGTGTGTGTGTGTGTGTGTGTGTGTGTGTGTGTGTGTGTGTGTGTGTGACATATATCATCATTAATGATATTATGACACTTTTTTAAATATATTTATCCTTTGGAAGTATGAGATTTTACAAATATACACATATATATGTATGTATGTATGTATGTATGTATGTATGCATAAGAAATAAATTAAGTATATGCTTTTATAAGAAAAAAATTATGTGTATCTACGTACGTGTGTGTGTGTGCGCGTGTGTGTGTGTTTGTGTATGTGTATGAGTGTGTGTGTGTGTTTGCGTGTGTGTGTGTGGGTGTATGTGTGTGTAAAAACCAATTACAACATTGTTTTTTCAAAAGGTATAAGAAATGAATTAACTATCTGCTTTATAATTTAAAAAAATATATGTGCATCTACGTATATATATATATAATATATATATATATATATATATATATATATATATATATGTGTGTGTGTGTGTGTGTGTGTGTGTGTACGCGAAAACCAGTTACCACATTGTTTTTCAAAGTAAATTACTAATGAGTCAGTCGTTCTTGTGCTGAGGTAGAAATTTTCTCAAATCTCGAGAAAAAAAAATCCTCAGTTATCCCGAAAATGCCTGGCCAAATAAAGAAACCACAAAATACCATTTTGTTAGACTTTGAAAAGATTTTTTTCTTATCGACTGGTGAGTAAGACAAATTTTAGTCGCATACCGAAATTTTTCAAATTCTTTCTCTACTACATGTCAAGGAATTTATATTTTTCGTCTGTAAGACATTTTCTGTACTTTTAAGCGTAGAATAACGATAATTATACCTGACTGGGTGGAAACGACAACCACTGGGAATTTTGCAAACAACTCCGGTTCAACTATATACACCCTTGTTAAAATCAATGGAAACAAAACGAATAATTCCATTATTATAATAATACCCGTGATCTCTTTGTAAGGCTTGTCAGTGTGTTCGTGCAGCGTTGCAATTTTCGTACACTTCTTTGGAGTAATGTCCATCGCAGACAATGGCCGTAGGGCAACTAATCGACAGTGTCCGGGCGTAATAAAATATTTGATGCAATTACGGATGTTGCAACATTTTTCAAAGCCAAACAAATTTCATCCACTCTGAACATAGATTCATATTGCTGCACACCACTGCAAATGACCTAAATAAGTAAGTAAAGACGTCAGGATGGCCTAAAGTCGGTATCAGCCAGACAGTGAGGGAGAATATCCCCTTTTCACTAGCGCTAAACCAAGGAGATTGCTTTTTTAGAGTCTGAGGTGGAGTGCTGCATCTACCATAATTGGTCTAATTTCCTTCTTTCCTTCCAGGACGGAAGGAAAGTAGGACATTAGACCAATTATAGAAAGATCCATGCTGTTATCATTTAAATTTTATTTTTAATTATCTTCATGAATATAAATCAAATCTCTTATTTTTGCTCAAAAAACCAAGCCCTGGTGATATATAATGTGTATATATATTTACTTTGTCGTCAATTGTTTATTTTTCTTCTTTCCCATTCTTCTTTATTTATTCTTTCCTTCTTTATCTTCTTTCTATTTTCATTTTCCTTCCGATGCGCTTTTTTTCATTCATTCTATCTTTCCCAATATTACATTTTTCCATATTCTTGTTTTTTCTTTTGTCCACATTTCATTCTTTTTTCTTTCTAATTCTTCTTTCACTCGGTCTGTCTTTTTATACCCCCTCTCTTTCTCTCTCTCTCTCTCTCTCTCTCTCTCTCTCTCTATATATATATATATATATATATATATATATATATATATAATTTTACTGCATATTTATAGCACAATGTTAATTGTCAGATTTAAAATTGAATTTTACGCACTTTACAAATATTGATAAATTTGGACTTTTCTTAGAATGCCCATTCCATTTAATTGTATTTAGCCTCAATATATTTGATTTAATTAAAAATTACTATAAACGTATCATAAGAGATTAATTTTCCTTGTAATTATGGTTTATCGGCTATTCATTATGTTGATATTCGACCTTAAATCTACGAATAAGACATAATATATAAATCAATAAGACATAGTATCAACTCAATCTTGGCATTTTTGTCTAAACTTGGACTTTCCCCACCAGACAAGAAGAAATACATCAAAAAGATCCAGGATGAAGCTCTCACCGCCATCTGGGTTGATATGTCGTAAAACAACCAACCTTCATAACATCTCTCTGAAGAATGGGTGTTAGCGATACCCATCTCCTCTCCAATTAACATGCAGGTGTTTGTACTAAGTTAAACGGTAATATCGACAAGAATAATCTATACATATATAAAAGGCAGTTGTGTGTATATATATGTCCGGAGGAAACTTCGAAAATAAAACAATTAGCGACAAAGTAAATATATATACACATTAAATATCACCAGGGCTTGGTTTTTGAGCAAAAATAATAGAGATTTGATTTATATTCATGAAGATAATTAGAAAATAAAATTTAAATGATAACAGTATGGATTTTTTTCTCCATTTGATATTTTAGATAGTAGACATTAACATTTCTTTTCAGAGTGGCTGGATCAATGCAAGGTCTATTTTTTTACATAGGGATTTAAATGTGGCATCCCACGAGGATTCAACTCACGATTCAGTAATAATGGATCTGCGGGACTAACTTAACCCCCTCTATCCAGGCGATGCCGGGTAGCCGCTGCTAGTATAATTAGAAAGGGATGTCATCTAATTCAAATTTATAGATGAATACATTTCTATTATGTCAACTTTGTTTCTCTCTCTCTCTCTCTCTCCTTCTCTCTCTCTCTCTCTCTCTCTCTCCTCTCTCTCCTCCCCTCCTCTCTCTCTCCATCCTCTCTCTCTCTCTCTCTCTCTCTCTCTCCATAAAAGAGATCAAACAGTTTGCTTTTCACATGACGCTAATACCCTTGGTAAAGGTATGAATCCAACACTCAACTTTGGTCCTTACTGTGGCTAGACAGTTGGTCAGAAAGGCCCCCTCCGATCAATCGGCTGGTATCGTCAAACCCTATCACCTATATGATTGTCCCAACCCTATTGCTCTTATGACAAGTCCCAACCCTTTTTATCATATATGTGCTAGAAGGCGGTGGCTGAGGTTCTTCGTGTTCTGGGAATAACGTTAAACTCTTTCTAAAGGTGAGGTTTCAATTCTTGAGGTCTGGGGAATGTAGAGTACACCTTCATCACTATTACTTCTAGGTCTACTCTAACCCGAAGCAATAGTACTTGTTAGGGTTCAATCTATGGGTTGAATAGAAAAATGTGTTTTAATAAATTGAGTACCCATCAAGAATGAATAAAACAAACGTCTTCGGTATAAAATGACCCAACAAGGGTTGAAATGCCGTAAAACCCAAACAACCATCCAACCAGCCAACCAACCCTTGGTTATTTCCTATAACACCAACATAAACAAAGGGGAACCACTCTTGACTGATAAATTATTTATTTTCCCATTAAACTAACCTTAAACCCTAACCCTAACCCTAAACCCTAATCCTAACCCTAACCCCTTCTTATTTTTCCTAGTAGATCAATAAATAGATAAATAATTCATCAGTCGAGTGGTTCCCCTTTGTTTATGTTGGAGTTATAGGAAATAACCTTCATTCTTTCTCCCATTCTTCTTTTATTCTTTCTTTCTTTCTTTCTTACTTTCTTATTCCTTTCCTCCTTCCTTCCTTTCTTTCTTTCATTCTTTCTTCCTTTCTTCCATTCTTCTTTCTTTGTATCTTTCTTCGATTTTTCTTTGTATCTTTCTTTCTTCCTTTCTTCTTTCTTCCATTCTTCTTTCTTTCATTCTTTCTTCCATTTTTGTTTGTTTGTTTGTTTGTTTCTTTCTTTCTTTCATTCTTTCTTCTTTTTTTATTTCTTTCTTCCATTCTTCTTTCATTCATTCTTTGTTTGTTTCTTTCTTTCTTTCTTACTTTCTTATTTCTTTCTTACTCGCTTTCATTCTTTCTTTCTTTCATTCTTTCTTCCATTCTTCTTTCTTTCTTACTTTCTTTCTTTTCTTTTCTTTTCTTCTTTCTACAAATATCACTTTATTCCCACTATATATTCAGCATTCCATTTTTACATTTGCATAAAATTCGCTGTGAAAGCAAATTCATATTTCGGAAAAAAAAATGAAAAATTTAAAAAGACGAAAATTTTTAAAATTTTCAACTTCAAAGTTCACTCCAAAAAAGAAAAGAAAAAAAAAAGGAAAATTTATTTTGACAGTTTTAACAAATCATCTCCATGTTCTTTAGAAGGTAAAGGAATGCAGACAATTTTCTTTCAGTTTGATTCACTAAAACAAATAAAATCAGATAAGCATTTAAAATTGTTAAAAGGAATAAAAGATGATAAGAAGGAAGAGTTGTATCTTGTTTTGAGAGACATTTTCGTTTATAAAGATACCCGTGATAAAAATGGGTGAGTGAAATTTCATTCATCTTTTAATGTATTAATCTTGTCATAAATTTGCACGATAGTCAAGGATAAAACACGGTATATTCGTATTTGATATGATTATTATATATATATATATATATTATATATATATATATATATATATATATATATATATATAATGGTATCTTATATTATTAATGTGTTTAAAATTCTGCGATGTGTTATATATCATTTAGAAATAAATATTTACATAGAATATTGAGGGAATAATTTGCATACCGGTTTCAACAAAACCTTGTTTGATAAATAATTACTTGGTGTTATTGTTTTCTAATATTATTGTTTTGTTCTCAAACTTATTAAAAGCAATCCAATGTACAATTTTATATTGAAATTAATTAGAATAAAGTAAAAATCTGTGTAATCTTGTTTGTGTTCTTATTTAATTTCATTAGTCTTTTTAATTCAATATAATGAGGGCGCATATTTTTGCTAGTAATAATAATCTATGAAATAATACAAATTGGAGCATTTGTTTACTTTCTCTTCTTTTTTCTTTTCTTTTGTTTCTTTTTTCTTCTCTTCTCTTCTCTATTCTTTCTTTTCTTTTCTCTCTCTTTTTTCTTTTCATTTCTCTTTTCATTCTCTTCTTTTTTCTTTTCATTTCTCTGTTTATTTTCTCTTACTTTTCTTTTCTTTCTTTTCTTTCTTCTTTTTCCTTTCCCTTCTTTTTTTATTTTTCTTTCTCTCTTTTTTTCTTTCTTTTTTAAATTTCTTTTTATTTCTCTACTTTTCTCTTTCTTTCTCTTTTCATTTCTCTTCTTTTTTTCTTTCTTTTTCTTTTTTTTTTTTTCTTTTCTTTTCTTTTTTACTTTCATTTCTTTTCTTTCTTTTCCTTCCCTCCTTTTTTTTATTTTTATTTCTCTTCTTTTTTCTCTTCTTTTTTCTTTTCTTTTATTTCTTTTTCTTTTCTCTACTTTTTTCTTTTCTTTTCTAAACTTTTTTTTTTTAGGATTTTGATATTTTAATATTTTTATGTCTTCATTTTAAAACGTTTCATCTTACCCCGATGACGTCAACCAACTGTCTCACCATTTTACTAGAATATTGCAATCTTAAAGAAATAAAGTAACAGATCCTTTTCGATATTTGAGTCGAAAATTTGCCGAATCGTAAAAAAAAAGAAAGGCGCCATTTTTAAACGAACAATCATCAGTTTTCTCTCTTATCATTCTAAGCATAAATAAGTAGAAAAGTACCAGGTATATAAAAGTTATTTAGGGAAAGGCATAAACCCCAAAATTTAATTTTATACACCTGTACATATATACATAATAATTCACTAGCAAATATATGCACCCTCCTGGTGCAAGTATTTAAGTTTTAATATAATAAAATATCATGTTAAATTAGAAAGGCTAATGAAACTGAATAAGAATTCAGATAAAAAATATTTGGAACAGAGGGGGTATGATTGAAAAATAGAACAACTTTGAAACTAACTCTTCCATCATTTCTCTTACTCCCGTCTTTCATTGGGTAAATTTTCCTAATTTAACTATTTAGTTAAAATAGGAAGTAAAGAATAATATTACAGTTATTTCTTCTTGTTAATGGATTTCTTTTAAGATTTATCCCCGAGATATTTGCTCATATTCATTAATATAAAACCAAACAATTAGAAAGAAATAATACTAAGCATATATTTATTAAAATCAATTTTTTAAGATCAATATGCAAATTAGCCTTCCAATTCACACTGTAAACCGCTATTTCTTGTATATATAAATACAATTGCATGTTATGAGTATGTATATATGGTCAACAGTCTTAATGATGTAAAACAATTTTATTAATAATTGGGTTTAAAATAAAAAATAAAATCATGGTGAATGTGATGTAAATAACAAAGGGAATTGTGATTTGTATAGTAATATAGTTTCGGTTACAGACATACAAACCCACAATCTCCATTATAATAAGATATAACTGTGCTCTGAAGAATACAAATGTTTATACAATGCCTTCTACTATTGTTTTTGTTTTATTTCTTAAAATAATTTCATTTGGATTCCATTTTATAAACATCAGATTGTCGAAACAGATACTTGTTAGCACTATTGTTTTTCTTTATCTTTACGTTCATCATCATCATGTCGCGCTTGCAGCACGGATATCCATGACAATCTCCCGCCAACCCTCCCTATCATTCATTGCACCTGGGAGGTTCTCTGCTGAGCAAATAGCATCTTCGCATAGCTGGCCAATGTAGGTCCTTGCCGGGCGCCCCACACCTACATGTCCATGTGTTGGCTTCCACAGGAGAACGTCGCTTATGAGCTCGTCCCTGCTTCTCCAGCAGTGTCCTGCATGCCTTGTCCGTCTCACTCGGATAGTTTGTGAGATGGGAGGCAAGTGACCATACAGCTACCTCTTCGTAGGGTGCTGCTTCCACGACTTGTTCAAGACTGCACGCAGCATTCTTGTGCAGCTTTCATTACCTTTAACTGTCGGATTTAATTCCATTTTATATTATCATATACATAAGAAAGTAAGGCTAAGGGGCTCCTTAGCCTTGGTCGGCAACCTATCAGTCAAGGAAATGTCCGACACAAAACCTCTGCTGCATTCAAGGAAAGGCTAAGGGAGTAAACCCCGAAAATAAATCAGGAGCTGGAGTCCCTAAGGTAGTGTGATGCTGAAATCCAGTGCTACCCATTAACTCCTGTGACACTACCGTTGCCAAACCGCATTGGTTCCTTACCTTTCCTTTGGATCACAGCGACAGCCTGGAGAGGGGGGATTTGCTGCATGGGCAACAGTTTATCCTCCATTTGAACCCGCCCATGCTTTGTAGTTCAGTTCAACCCCCTCCCAAAAAAGAAAGAAAACAAAAAAAACAATAACAACAAAAAAAGAAACGAGAAAAAAAGGAAAACTTTGACACTACCCCACCGTCTCTCGTAGACGGAAGACTGCCAACCAACCAACATAAGAAAGTAACAGCAATCCGACAAAATGTGATAAAAAATTGAGAAACAAGGTGGATAAAACACAAGCAATTTCAATCAATTCCTATTTCGCCTCGGGTATTTACGAAGCTTCATCAGCAATAGCTCAGTCGGTAGAGCGTTCGGCTAGGAACCACAAGGTTCCTAGTTCGATACCGGCCCTCACCAACTCAACGTTATGAGTAGCACAGGGATCTGTGCGGTACAGTAAGGAGCTGATGGTAGGTGTGGCGCTCCACCTCAGACACAAAAACAATATCCTTGGTCTAGCACTAGTGAAAAGGGGATAAACTCCCTCGCTGAAACTGACTTTAGGCCACCCCGACGACTTAACTGATTGAAATTGTTTTATCCACTTTGTTCCTTAACTTTTAATCACACATATACATAAGCACATACCAATGAGACTAAGCTAGATCAGTCGAAAAAGAAACCCGAGGCCTAATTAGCAAAAGTTATCATATCAAAGGCGCCCTTTGAATATTGATTCATTAGGGGCCCACTTTGAAATGTGGAAGCTAAAAGGTTTTAACCCTACAAACCGGTGCTATCCATATATTAATACGGTTGTTCCTAAATCTTCCGTCTGTTATCATCCTGCAACACCCTCTGGTTAAAAATGAGACCGTCCAAATCGTCCAAGATGCAATGCAAAATGTGAATACTGGTTATCTGGTGTCGCTTAATCGCAGATTTCTTATCTGTCCCATTTTATTTCACCGATTTTTTAAAATGAAACATTCCAAATGATCTTGCGTCGCTTAAATGCCCAACGTAAAAATCAAAATGAATTGAAAAAAAAAGGAGTTACGTGTTTGTTTTATTTGTAATATTGAAATTGTGAATTATTAAATATTATTAAGTAATTCTAATCTCATGTCGTCCTGGCCTTCTGCCTTAATTTACACTATGTTTTAGCGAGCCAGCGCCAAGTGAATTTCTGGTCCAAATTAGATATTTTCCGAGTCGTGTTTTTGTTACCTTTTTGTCGGAAATTTCATGTAGATATTTTAACGCCTCCCCGCATATTTTTTTATCGCCAAATCAATGTAAATATTTCACAACACCCCTTTTAAGAAAGAGTGAGATAGAGTTCAATGAAGACTATCATACTTTTTACATATTGAACTATTTCGCAATAGCTCTTAAGTAAACATATCAAACGTTGTAATAATTGAATTATCATACTGTGGTATATCCGCAGGTCCTGCTAGTATTTAATATATCCCAAGCAAGAAATACTTTTGTAGCAATTGTCAAGTTGTCAATAAAATAATACGCCAACCCTAGCAATAAACATATACATTTTTTTCTATTTTGTTTTTTGTGTGTATTTTTTAATGTCAACTGGAGTCATTATTTGGTCTATATGACCTTTAGGCACCTCTTTTGCGATCTCGATTCATAAGGACATTTTTTTCATTTACACCTTCAAATGGAGTCATTATTTGGACTATATGACCTTTAGGCACCCCTTTTGCGATCTCGTTTCATAAGGACTTTTTTTTATTTACACCTTCAAAATCTGGTTGTTTGTTAACATGCGATTTTTAAATATTTTTTTTTAATTATAACCCTAACCCCTAACAAACAACCTGATTTTGACGGTGTAAATGAAAAAAAATGTCCTTATGAAACGAGATCGTAAAAGGGGTGCCTAAAGGTCATATGTTCCCATAATTTGAGTTCGCCGGTTACATTTCAAGAGAGAGGAACCAAACAAAATAACGGAAGTCGGGATTAATAATGCGATGATTTTCGTTCAAAAGATCAGCTATAAGAATAATTAATTTCCGATAACGTGGCGGACTTGGAGGCTTAGTTGGTACCTTCAGAGTGGACGGTTGTGCCGGTCGATCCCTGCCACGGCGACCCAACAATCTAGCATTGCCATCCTACTTGAATACGGATAATGCAATTATCTTAAATCCTATTGTCTTCAGCATTGATATCATATGCACCTTAACGAAAATCACAAGGAAACAAATTGCACACAAATTGTATTAATAAGAAAGAAAGAAAGAAAGTAGGGCAAAGATAAATAGAGGGAGTGAGCACGCGGTAGCGATAACGCTAATATATATTTCAATCGAATGAAAAGATGAAAAGAAGGAAAGTAAGAAAGAAAGAGAGTTAAATCAAGATTATTATAAAAGCAATTGGTAATTTGCTTGAAGCATTGTTAAGTATGTTATAATATATTAATATTTTGAAGGCCAATACAATGCGTATGAAAAATAAAAACATTAAAAACATCTTTTTGTTTTTAAAAATAATAAAAACATCTTTTTGTTTTTATTTTTCATACGCATTGTATTGGCCTTCAAAATATTAATATATTACAAGATTATTATATTTTTTACATATCGAACTATTTGGCAATAGGTCTTAAGAAAACATATTGAACGTTGCAATAATTAAATTATCATACTGTGGTATATCCACAGGTTCTGCTAGTGTAAAATAATTTGATATCATATGCACCTTAACGAAAATCACAAGGAAGCAAATTGCACACAAATTGTATTAATAAGAAAGAAAGAAAGAAAGAAGGGCAAAGATAAATAGAGGGAGTGAGCACGCGGTAGCGATAACGCTAATATATATTTCAATCGAACATAATGAAAAAATAAAAAGAAGGAAAGAAAGAAAGAAAGAAAGAGAGAGAGAGAGAGAGAGTTAAATCAAGATTATTATATTTTTTACATATCGAACTATTTGGCAATAGCTCCTAAGTAAACCTATAGAACGGTGCAATGATTAAATTATCATACTGTAGTATATCCACAGGTTCTGCTAGTGTAAAATAATTTGATATCATGTGCAACTTAACGAAGATCGTACGGAAGCAAATTGCACACATTCCTGCATCAAGGGATGCGTCAGATATTTCGCTGACGGCAGCATTTAAAATGAACTAGTTGCATTTCAACTATTTGCTTTTTTAACTTAAAAAAATGTTTATTTATTTGTTTGTTTATTTATTTATTTATCATTTATTCATTTTTTTTAAAAACATTTTTAAAAGT
>CM042173.1:40370941-40385008 GCA_023376005.1 Doryteuthis pealeii
TTTTATTTTAATGAATATAAGCAAAAATCTCTTCAATGAATCTTAAATGAAATCCATTAACAAAAAATGTTATTCTTTATTTCCTAATTTAACTAAATAGTTAAATAAGTAAAATTCAGCAATGAAAGACGGGAGTGATGGAAGAGTAAGTTTCATTTCTATTTTTCTATTATACCCCCACTCTGTTACATATCATTTTGTCTGCCTCTAATTTAATACGATATTTCATTACATTAAAACTTAAATACTTGCACCCGGAGGGTGCATATATTTGCTAGTTCAAATAATGATGGAACTTTTTGAGGTTCATGGTGATAACAATGATGATTCTGATTTTACATCATAGTTTAAGTTTCAAAACATATCTGATGACAACGCTCTTCGAAAAAGGAATGTGTCGATTAAGGGAATATTTCTGAGAAAAGAGAATTTGAGTGAAATGCTCTTTCGATAGCCAAATTCAAGAAGGATAAAAATGTCTTAACAGTTCCCCTTAAAAGATATTGACGGCCAAGAGGAACAATTTGGTGTATTTGGTAGCAACTGAGAGAGAGAGAAAGAGAGAGAAAGAGAGAGAGAGAGACAGAGACAGAGACAGAGAGGGTGAGAGACAGAGAGGGGGTGAGAGAGAGAGTAAAAGTGTGTATGTGAGAGAGACAGAGACAGAGACAGAGAGGGTGAGAGACAGAGAGGGGGTGAGAGAGAGAGTAAAAGTGTGTATGTGAGAGAGAGAGACAGAACAGAGACAGAGACAGAGAGGGTGAGAGACAGAGAGTGAGAGAGAGAGTAAAAGTGTGTGAGAGGACAGAGACAGAGAGGGTGAGAGAGAGTAAAAGTGTGTATGTGAGAGAGAGAGAGAGAGAGAGAGAGAAGGGGGGTGAGAAATAGAGTGTATTTATGTGAGATATATAGAGAGGGTGAGAAATAGAGTGTATTTATGTATGAAAGATTATGTATGCGAGAGAGACAGAGACAGAGACAGAGACAGAGAGGGTGAGAGACAGAGAGGGGGTGAGAGAGAGAGAGAGAGTAAAAGTGTGTATGTGAGAGAGAGAGAGAGAGAGAGAGAGAGAGAGGGGATGAGAAATAGAGTGTATTTATGTGAGATATATATAGAGGGTGAGAAATAGAGTGTATTTATGTGTGAAAGATTATGTATGCGAGAGAAAGAGAGAGAGAGAGAGAGAGAGAGAGAGAGAGAGAGAGAGAGAGGGTGAGAAATAGTGTGTATGTGTATGTGCGTGATTAAGAGAGAGAGAGTGAGAGAGAGAGAGATTAAAAATGTGTATGTATGTGTGTGTGTGAGAGAGAGAGGGGGAGGGGGGAGATATTGACGGCCAAGAGGAACAATTTGGTGTATTTGGTAGCAACTGAGAGAGAGAGAGAGAGAAAGAGAAGAGAAAAAAAGAGAGAGAGGGGGAGAGAGAGTAAAAGTGTGTATATATATGTGAGAAAGAGAGAGTGGGAAATAGCGTGTATTTATGTGTGTGAAAGATTGTGTATGCGAGAGAGAGAGAGAGGGGGGGAGAGAGTAAAAGTGTGTATGTATGTAAAAGAGAGAGAGAGGGTGAGAAATAGAGTGTATTTATGTGTGTGAAAGATTGTGTATGCGAGAGAGAAAGTGAGAGAGAGGGTGAGAGAAAGAGAGTAAAAGTGTGTATGTATGTGTGTGTGTGTGTGTGAGAGAGAGAGAGAAGAGAGAGAGAGAGAGAGAGAGAGGTTGAGAAATAGAGTGTATTTATGTGTGTGAAACGTTATGTATGCGAGACAGATAGACAGAGAGGGGTGAGAGAGAGAGAGAGAGAGAGAAATAGTGTGTATGTGTATGTGCGTGATAGAGAGAGAGAGAGAGAGAGAGAGAGGGTGATAGAGAGAGAGGGGGTTAGAGAGAGATATAAATTGTATGAGACAGAGAGGGTGAGTGTGTGTGTGAGACAGAGAAAAAGAATGTGTATAAGAAAGAAAAAGTCTTTGTGATACAGAGAGAATTTGTGTGAGAGAGTGTGTTTGTGAAAAAAGAAAGATTGTGTATATATATATATATATATATATATATATATATATATATATATATATATACTAGCAAATATATGCACCCTCCGGGTGCAAGTATTTAAGTTTTAATGTAATAAAATATTGTATCAAAATAGAAATGCTAATGAAACTAAATAAGAAAGGAGATAAAAAATATTTGAAACAGAGGGGGCATAATAAAAAATAAAGAACAACTGAAACTTACTCTTCTCTCACTCCCGTCTTTCATTGCTAAATTTTCCTAATTTAACTATTTAGTTAAAATAGGAAGTAAAGAATAAAATTACTGTTATTTTTTCTTGTTAATGAATTTCTTTTAAGATTTATCCCTGAGATTTTAGATAATATTCATGAAGATAAAACCAAACAATTAGAAATCAGTAATACTAAGCACATATTTATTAAAATCAAATTTTTAATATCAATATGCAAATTAGCCTTCCCATTCACACTGTAAACTGCTATTTTGTTGTATATATGAATACAATTGTATGTTATTAATATGTAGTTATTACCAACAGTATTAATAATATGAAACAATTTTATTAATAATTGAGGTTTAAATAAAAATAAAATCCTGTAGAATGTGACATAAATGACTAAGGGAATTGTGACTTGAATAGTAATATAGTTTCGGTTACAGACAGAAAAACACACAATCTCCATTATAATAAGATATATATATATAGAGAGAGAGAGAGAGAAAGAAAGAGATAGAGAGAGGGGGTAGGGGAAATAATTTAAAATAAATGTAGTGGCAGTGACAATGATGGTAATGCCAGAAAGTTTGAAGAATTTGTGATTTTCTTCATTTCAATTTGACTATGAGAAACCAGAGAAAAAAAAATCACAGCTATTAATGTTGACAAGGTGAATTGTGGGTAATTGTAATCATTTCATTCAATTTCTTTTCTGAAAAGAAAATATTTGTAACATGCATCATATATTTTGACAGCTAAAATATATATATGCACATATATATATTAATAATGGAGATTTGCTTACGGTTTTTGTCTGTAAGAAAAACTATGTCACTGCTTATGTCACATTACCCAAAATCGTCATAACAGAATAAATACACTCAAAATTTGAACATGCAACATTAGACAGTCCTCATTGTTTTTTTAAAACAAGTTTTAATAAATACGTGACTGGTATTATATATCTATATATAGTTTGTTTTATTCTAATACATTTAAAGTTTACATTTCAAATTGTTTTATTTTTTAATCCTTTAATGAATTTGATGATTTTACTTACTTAGGGTACAAACTCGCTGATATTGAATGTTTAACTCCCACTTTTCGGGCAATATGTTTCATATATATATTTTTACATCGCCCGGGGGCGTTTTTTATTTTGCTAGTATATTTAAATAATTTTTTACATTGTTACATTAATTTGAATCGTGACTTCAGAGTTTATTTTTGAGTTGCCACTCTTTCAAAAAGGCATGAATCAAACTTTCCCTGCAGAAGGAAAAGATTTGGCACAAGATCACAATAAAACGAAACTCAAAAATATACAAGTGGATGACTGAATACACTGATTTTTAAGCACAGCTCAAGAAGTAGGGTTGGGTGACCAAGGGAGTTCTTTTTTATCCCAATTCTGTGGATCAAAAGAACACGACGTGGGCGCAGAAGGCATCCACACAGCAACTAGCCGAAGACATATGTGGTAGTCACGGAACTAAGTCATCTTATCAAATACTGTGACTGTCGTAAAAACACAGTTTAAAACAATAAGGATAGGGATATTAGTAGAAAGAGAAGACAGGGAGAAAGCCAGAACGGTAGAAAGTAAAAATAATTAAACAGAGAGGGATAGAGAGAAGGGATAGCTAGAAACAAAGAGAGGTAGAAAGAAGAGATAGAGAGAAACAGAGAGAGGGAGAGAAGAGGGGGGAATAGAGATGGGTAGAGAGAAGGGGTAGCGAGAAACAGAGAGAGGTAGAAAGAGATAGAGAGAAACAGAGAGAGGAGAGAAGAGGGGAATAGAGAGGGGTAGAGAGAAGGGATAGCGAGAAAGAGAGAGAGGTAGAAAGAAGAGATAGAGAGAAACAGAGAGAGGGAGAGAAGAGGGGGAATAGAGAGGGGTAGAGAGAAGGGGTAGCGAGAAACAGAGAGAGGTAGAAAGAAGAGATAGAGAGGAACAGAGAGAGGGAGAGAAGAGGGGGAATAGAGATGGGTAGAGAGAAGGGGTAGCGAGAAACAGAGAGAGGTAGAAAGATATAGAGAGGAACAGAGAGAGGAGAGAAGAGGGGGGAATAGAGAGGGGTAGAGAGAAGGGATAGTGAGAAAGAGAGAGAGGTAGAAAGAAGAGATAGAGAGAAACAGAGAGGGGAAGATAAGAGGAACAGAGAGGAGGAGAGAGAAAATATAGAGAGAAAAGGGAAGGGGAAAGAGAAGAGACAGAGAGACACAAAGAGGGGTAGAGAGAAGGGATGGCGAGAAACAAAGAGGAATAGAGAGAAGAGATAGAGAGAAACAGAGAGGGGAAGAGAGGGGGAAACAGAGAGGGGTAGAGGGAAAAAGGGAGGGGGCAGAGAAGAGACGGAGACACAGAGAGGGGTAGAGAGAAGTGATAGAGAGAAACTGAGAGGGGGAGATAGAAGAGATAGAGAGAAACCGAAAGGGTTAGAGAGAAGAGATAGAGAAAAGGAGTGGAAGAGAGAATATACAGAGAGAGACGGAGAGAACCAGAGAGGGGGGAGAAAAAAGAGAGGGGAGAGAGAAGAGAGAGGGAAACAGAGAGGGGAGAGAGAAAATATAGAGAGAAAAGGGAGGGGGAAAGAGAAGAGACACAGAGACACAGAGAAGGGTAGAGGGAAGTGATAAAGAGAAACAGGAGTACAGCGGAGAGATACACAGAGTGGAAGAGATAAGAGAGAGAGAGAGAGAGAGAGAGAGAGAGAGAGAGAGAGAGAGAGGGAGTGGGAAACAGAGGTGGGTAATTGTTTGGTTTTATCTCAATGAAAATAAACAAAAATCTCGGAGATAAATCTTAAAAGAAATCAAGAAGAAATATCTGTAATTTTATTCTTTATTTTTTAATTTAACTAAATAATTATATTAGGAAAAATTAGCAATGTAAGACGGCACTGATGGAAAATGATGGAAGAGTTAATTTCAAAGTTTTTGTATTTTTTTTTTTTTATTATACTTCCTCTTTTTCAAATCATTGTATCTGCATTCTTAATTAGTGTTTCTAATTTAATACAATATTTTATTCTATCAAAACTTAAATATTTGCACCCTGAAGGGTGGATATATTTGCTAGTATATATAAGATAATTGTTTTCGTACCTTCTCCTTTTGTGGTGACGGTAATCTGTCCACTTGGAGGGCCAACACCGGCACTGTTGTATACTTGAACATAAATATAATGGTCAGAATCATAAAAGGCCAAACCAGTGATGAGCCCGGAAGATCTTTGACCAGGGTATGATACTCCAGTTATCACCGGGTCTGCTTGCCACCGGTTCCAATATGTAATCTGTGAGAAAGAAGATTTTAGATTTTAATTTTTTTTTTAAACCCATAAATCACTGTTTAAAGCAATGGTCTCGAAATTGGTTTTGGCTACCGTCCTCACATCAAAACACACTCACACTCACACGCACACGCACACACATACACATGGACACATACACACACACACACTCTCTCTCTCTCTCTCTCTCTCTCTCTCTCTCTCTCTCTCTCTCTCTCTCTCTCTCTCACACACACACACACACACACACACACATGCATACATACGCACACAAACACACACATACACACGCACACACTCTCTCTCTCACACACACACACACGCACACATAGACACTGACATACACATATACTCACACCCACGTATACACACACTCATGCACACACACACACAAGCACACACACACACACTCACACATACGCACTCACACACGCACACATACTCACACACATACACTCGTGAACAAAATAAATGGGCCAAGCAAGTATTATACATTTTATTGTACAAAAAGCTAAATTAAACAAAATACAATTGAACAAAAAACAAAAACGAGTCTTATATACACAGAACAAAACATTTACTTAGTATGGAATCGCTTTCCCCTTTGATTTCTTTAAAAGATTAATCCTTTTAACCATGCTTTCAACCAACTTGGAACACTGTGAAGAGGGGATGCTATTCCATTCATTTTGCAGAGCTTCCCACAGTTTTTCTTTGTTCGAAAAAGTTCTTCCAGCCAATGCACGAGATATTATGGCCCAAATATTCTCGATTGGGTTTAAATCGGGGCTTTGGCCAGGCCAAAACATCACATCAATTGAATTATCGGCAAGCCATTTCTTAGTGACTTTAGCAATGTGTGCAGGTGCATTATCTTGTTGAAAAATAATGTTATGGGATACTCCCAGCTTCTGGATACTTGGAAACAGTCCTGTTTCTAATATTCGAATGTATTCCTTTGCATTGATTGACGCCTCGCATCTAATAAGTTCCCCAACTCCTGCGGCATTAAAAGTTCCCCATACCATTATCCCTCCATTCCCGTGTTTCACTGTCGTTTTTATGCAACTTGGCGATAATCTTTCTCCGGATCTTCGAATGCAGCGTTCGGGAGCATCACTAAAAAGACAAAACCTTGATTCATCGAACCAGAAAACATTCCTAAACCATTCTGTATCTTTCTTGCCGTAACACGAGACAAATGTCTTTATATCATTGATGTACTTCTTAGATAATAATGGCTTCTTTGCGCACCTTTTTGAAGAAAATCCCATTTCCTTCAATCGTCTAGATATTGTCATTCTAGAAATGGAATTTCCATCCACTGTTTTGAATTGTTTGCTATGGTCAACATAAGTTTTCTTTCGGTCCTTCAAAACAGTCATTTTAAGCCTGTGGTCGTCCTTCACAGTGAATGCTCTGGGGCGACCAGATCCAGATTATCATTTTACTGAACCTTCGATTTCGAACCTTTGACCAATTCGCTTCACAGCAGAGAGAGATGTTGTCACATTTTCTTGTTTCAAAATATCGAAAATCTGCTTGTAAGTCATATTAGACTGCCTTAATCCTGCAATTCGGTTTTTCATATCCTCGCCCAGATGCGGTCTTACCTTTTTAGGACTCATTTTTACCACTAAATTATTATATGCTATAATATTAATGATCTGAAAAATAGGAATTTGCAATTAAATTTCAGTAAATTCCTGAAAAATATCGAAAAATCTATTTTCTTCCTTCTTTCGATCTTGGCCCATTTTTTCTGTTCACGAGTGTACACATACGCACACAATTTTTTTCTTCAAAATTTTCTTCAAATTTAGAGCAATAAATGATATAACACTACATCCTATCAGTTTGAGAGCATATGGAAATGTGATGATAATAAGTCCCTACACTGTCTGCTGTCTGATCTAGCTGGCGTGTGGTAAGAGTCCTGTCTTAGAGCATATCACAAGATAAAATAGAATAATCATATTGTGAATAATTATTACTTATCTTATTGGATCCTTTCCGTTCACTAAGGACGATGGCGTAGTGTCCAAAATAGAAATAAACAATTTATCTGCATCTGTGCAAGTGACTCTGCTGGCCAATTCTTGAGCGACAGTCTTTGGTGCACTAAATGCACACAAACTGTGATGCTTTCTGGGGCTGCTGGCTTTTCTCTCTCTTTCTGGCTCACTTTGCTGTCGAGGCTACTCTCCTCTCTGCCTCACCCCTCTCCTCTTCGCCTCGCCCCTCTCCGTGCCTTGATTAACGTTGAGGCGCCAGGCCCCTCTATTTTTTGAATCTACCTCCCACGTGTTTATGTCAATATGGCATATCCTCATAACTCTCCTGCAGACATCTTTAAATCGTTGGCGTGGTCTACCTACCGATCGGGAGCCTTTTACTAATTCGCCGTACAAAAGATCTTTTGGGATGTGCCCATTTTCCATTCTCCTGACATGTTCAAGCCAACGAAGATTATTATTTATCTTATTCTTAGTAAAACATAATTTCATGTTTGTAATAACATTTTCTATTAAAAAAAAGAACATCCTATGATTGTGACTGTTATATAGGGATGGTACAGTTAGGGCCGGGTTAGCTCAGTCGGTAGAGCATTCGGCTAGAAACCACAAGATTCTTAGTTCGATACTGGCCCTTGCCAACTCAGCGTATGAGTAGCACAGGATTCTGTGCGGTAAAGTAAGGAGCTGGTGGTAGGTGTGGTGCTCCACCTCAGACGCCAAAGCAATCTCTTTGATCTAGCGCTTGTGAAAAGTGAATAGACTCCCTCGCTAGTTGGCTGATACCAACGACTTTACTTTACTTACAATTGCAAAACATCAATTGAAACATACGGGCTTAGGTAGTTCTCTGATTGGGTTCTTGATGTATAAGTGGATACAGAGATAGAGGGAAAGGGTCGAACCCTCGTTACCCTGGGGGTCTAGACCTGGTTGCTGGTGTGTTCAATACCTGCACACTGATGGGACTCGCCCAAAATGAGGGATAAAGACAATTCTGCTTGGAGAAATAATATATTATATAATAATAATTAACACAGCTTAACGCCTCTACCCCAGCTATGGTTAGCGAAATGAGAACAGGATACCTGTGGGGATTATTAAAAGTAAATTAAATTAAATAGAATAAATAAAATAAAATAAAATAAAAATGAATAAAAAGTTCTTGGCGTCTGGACTCTGGCGTCCAGAGTAACGGTCTTGTCAATAAAGTCTCCATCTATACTTCTAAACAGTTGTCTTTGTTATTCTCTCTACATTTCTTCATTTCATACAGTAAACTTATTCCCCATATACCCCCGTGGTATAACTGAATAAAGGGTTAGGTTCAGAGTTCCGTGATGGCTCCCGATTACGACAAGAAGGTTCCCGAGTTCGAAAAGAAGGTTACCGAATCCGAGATGGTTCCCGAGTCCGAGAAGGTTACCGAGTCCCACAAGAAATACCTAAAGAAAGCCGGAGGGTACATCGGCCGAAACGTTGTACAGATAACAATGAAGATGAGGACAATAGTCCGAATAATGCAGATAATACTAAAACAATTCTGCTTGGAGGAAAAATATATTATAATTTTTTTTTCAAATTCTAGCAGTCACATATTTAAAATTGTGTCCGTGAATAAAAAAAATCGGAATTGCTATCGAAATATTGCCATGAAAATAAATATTTACTTCGTAATTTGGTGTCAGACGAAGTAGATAACCACGTGACTTAAAAGTTTACGTTGAGAATAGATACTTATTCAGTTGAATTTAAGAGACTCGTCTCATTTTAATGGAGGAATTAGAATTGATTGGTTAAAAAGATAGAGAAGTAATCAAAAACCAACAAAAATGAGACCCTGTCTCTACTGTATATTTAAAATTAATAACCTTTGTTCTTCTTTAAAGAATTACTTATATCAGTTAAAATATTTTAAACCTATTTAAACTTGAAAACCTATGAAATAGCAGAGGTGGTCACTATTAGAATAGGCTCAGTCCTAATTAGTGATCATCCTCCACACATTAATCATTTGTTGTGTTTGTTGTAAAAAATGTAATGTGTGAAAATAAACTTTTTTTTCTTTATTTCTGTCTTTCTTTCTTTCTTCCTTCCTTCTTTCCTTCCTTTCTTTTCTTCTTTCTTCCTTTCTTTTCTTCCTCTTTCTTTTGTTTGTCTTTCTTTCTTCTTTCTTTCTTTCTTTCTTCTTTCTTCTTTCTTTCTTTCTTTTCTTTACTTTTCTTTCTTCTTTCTTTCTTTCTTTCTTTCTTTTTCCTTCTTTCTTTCTTTATTTTGTCTTCTTTCCTTCTTTCTTTCTTTTTTCTTCTTCTTTTCTTTTTTTCTTTTTTTCTTTCCTTCTTTCTTTCTTTCCTTCTCTTATTTATTTCCTTCTTTATTTATTTTTGTCTTCTTTTCTTCCTTCTTTCTTTCTTTCCTTCTTTCTTTTCTTTCTTTCTTTATACTTACTTTCTTTCTTTCTTTATTCATTTCCTTCTTTCTTTATTCATTTTTTGTCTTTCCTTCTTTCTTTCTTTCTTTCCTTCTTACTTTCTTTCTTCTTTCTTCTTCCCTTCCTTCTTTCTTTCCTTCCTTCTTTCTTGACTTCAGACGTATGAATACAAGCTTGCCTGAAGATCGATTCCGTGAAACCCAATCGGGAGTTGTATTTTTATTGTTTTTTTTTACCGTTTTATTTTATGTTGTTCTGTTGTAATGTGTGAAAATAAACATTTTCTTTCTTTCTTTCTTTCCTTCTTTCTTTATTTTTGTCTTTCTTTCTTTCTTTCCTTCTTACTTTCTTTCTTTTCTTCCTTCCTTCTTCCTTTCTTTCTTTCTTTATTTCCTTTACTTTCTTTCTTTCTTTCTTTCTTTCTTTCTTTCTTTCCTTATTCTTTCTTTCTTTCTTTCCTTCTTACTTTCTTTCTTTTCTTCCCCCTTCCTTCTTCTTTCTTTCTTTCTTTCTTTATTTATTTATTCCTGGACTTCAGACGGGTGAATACAAACTCACCTGAAGATCGAATACATGAAACTCAGAATCATGAGTTTTTATCGTTTTATTTTATGTAGTTCTGTTAAACTGACAAGAGTCAGGTATCCTCCTTACCCGCCATTTTTCCAACTGACACTTAAATCTTTTCCGCCCCCTCGGGGTGTGGTGGGTGGGGGAGACGGTACCGTCTACTTAGGGAATGACATGGCTCGTTTAAAACGAAGGAGAAAAAACGTCACCAGATGAAAAGAAGGATTAAGACTTCGCAGCGACGAAAGAAAGAATAAGTGAACGAAGGGATTTGGGCGGCAAAAGCCTTTTACACAACAAATACTTATTTCTTTTCGACATCCTCTTTTTCATTGCACTAAATTCAAAATGGCTAACATAGATCGAAAGGGAGATTGGGAAAACTTTGGTACATGTATTGTCATGGATGTTTTGATTGGGGAATTTGTCACACACACACACACACACACACACACACACACACACACACACGCACACAAGAGTGCTTACGATAGCAGAGGACATATAAAGATCAGTTGGTACTATTCACAGAGTTCCGTCCTGGCCTCCTGCCTTTAAAAACGCTAGCCGGTGATAGCTGAAAAAATGTAAATACGATATTTTACCCCTTCCTGTCTTTTTTCGACAAGTAAATGTAGATATTTTAACCCTCCCCATCTTTAAAATATTTTGGGAGAGGGGGATAAATATTTACATTTACTTGTCGATAAAAAATATGGCTTACTTTTAACACTAAAAAAAAAAAATTTTTAAATAAAAAATAATTTTAAAACAAGAAATAATTTTAAAACAAAAAATAATTTTAAAACAACAGCTAGGGACTTCTGTTAAAATAAAAAAAGAATATCTAAATATTTCTATTTTTTATTTTTAATTGATTGTTGGAAATAAATATATTAAAATAAAATAAAAATACCGAAAAAACGTTTTAAAGAGGGGGAAGGGTTAAAATATCTACATTTACTTGTCGAAAAAAGACCGGAGTGAGTAAAACATCGCATTTTACGTTTTTTCAGCTATCACCGGCTAGCGTTTTTTAAGGACGGAGGCAGGGACGGAACTCTGCGAATAATACCGATCAGTTGACACTTGGATACCAAAAGTTAATCTGTTTCAATGAATGTATATGCTATGCCACCAGTTCATTTTTTGTCGTTTTTATAGCATATGAACTATTTCACAAGCTCTTTATAAATCTATTTTTTAAAAATTCTCGAAAAAACTTATCTTTACCAAAACTTTTCTCCTGACGATGACCCCCTTCTATAATAAATAATGAAGGGTCGGAATAAGCACCCACTTCAATAGATAAAAGTTGCAGGGTTGAAATAAGCACCCCTTTCTATACATAAATGTTGAAGAGTCGGAATAACCACACCTTCTATGAATAAACTTGGAAGGGTCGGAATAACCACTCCTTTCTATAAATAACCGTTGAAGAGTCGGAATAACCACCCTTTCTATAAACTTATTTCTATAAATAAAACGTTGAAGAGTCGGAATAACTCCCCCTTCTATAAATAAACGTTTGAAGAGTCGGATAACCTCCTCCTTCTATAAATAACGTTGAAGGTTTCGAATAACACACCCCTTTTCTAAATAAATAACGTGAAGAGTCGGAAATAACCTCCTCCTTCTATAAATAAACGTTGAAGGTTCGGAATAACCACCCCTTTCTATAAATAAACGTTGAAGAGTCGAAATAACCTCCCTCCTTCTATAAATAAACGTTGAAAGGTCGGAATAACCACCCCTTTCTATAAATAAACGTTGAAGAGTCGAATAAACATCCTCCTTCTATAAATAAACGTTGAAAGGTCGGAATAACCACCCCTTTCTATAAATAAAACGTTGAAGAGTCGGAATAACCTCTACTTCTATAAATAACGTTGAAAGGTCGGAATAACCACCCCTTCTATAAATAAACGTTGAAGATCGGAATAATAAACCACGTGATTGTTTATTCAAAAAATTATTTTTAGAAAAGTTATTTTTATTTTATTATTTTTTATAAAATAAAAATAGCAATGATTAATTTCAGTTTCAAATTTTATTTTGTATACAAATATTGTTATATATTGTACAAAGGGAAATATGAATTCCCGGTTTTATTAAACAAAGAAGTTTTTAACACCTGCCTGTTATGAGATCAAGAGATAAAAATACGTGGGTGTAGCTATGAAGATAAAAGAACCGAGAGGGCTTCAGACAGGGCAGTCGTCAAGTCCCGGGAGGAGAGAGTGAGGGATCGGAGTCAGTAGTCGGCCGAGCGGGACCTCGTATAGTTGGTGTCGGAAAAGCTAGAGCGTTAAAATTTACCCACTGAAAAAAAGCTTGTCGACCCCAGAAATTTAATTGAAGGACCGAAAGTGTAAAGACTGAATATTATTGATTAAACTGACCCTCTCTCTCGTAGTTAAGAAGTTGAATTTATTTCAATAAACTTCTGGAGGATAACTTTGTGTTATTGTCATCCCTTACAACGAAGATAAAACTATTGCAATTTAGTACAGTGTGACGATACGCGCTATGCAACACTATATCGATTGGTGGCACGTGAACACCGAGCGAGCAGGTTCATCAAGGACCACTTAAAACCTGCTGGGTTACCACAAAAACAAAAACAAAAAAACACAACGTGAACTGAACGACTCAATTCGGCCGGAATTTTGCGGGGAAAATAAACGTAAAAGTGGAAAAACACCAACAGGAAAAAAAAAAAACCACCAACGAAAATCAACGTAAACTTGGACTCCCCGGAAAAGAAAAAAAAAACAAAGAAAGAACGAGAAACAAAAGGACTCACTATATTATAGACTTGAAAAACAAAAAAAAAAAAAAAAAAAAAAAAACTTCCTATTTTAGACTTTGTGAAAACGAAAAAAAAAAATTATTAACGGACATATTTAAACAAAAGAAGACAGAATTATAACACAAGGACATTTAAAAAAAAAAACATATGTGAAAAAAAAAAAAACAGAAGAAAATTGAATTTCTATCAGATCGACTATACGCTAAGTACAACTTCCCACATATTTTTTGGCCATTTTCTTTTTGCTTTACGCTCTCTTGTTTATGTTGTATGTTTTGACTATATAATGATGCGAATCACCAAAATTAGACTTAGTTTCAGGCACTCACAGCGAGTTAATTACACAGCAAAATCACTACAAATATATTAAAGAGTGACGTTCGTACTGTGCAGCAGCATTACACCGTTAAGTCAGTAAGGATGAAAGTAAACTTTGAGGTGTGGGTCCAAAGTATGGAAAAAATATTTTGGCCGTCAATAGAAGCTTAAAGAAGCTGATAAATTAGTAGCAATTAAACCACCGAGAGGACATATAGAGAAGATTTTGTATATAAAATTAATAGAGGTAATAAGGATATTCTCGTGGTTAGGCCTTAAAACAAGTTTATTAGAGAATACATGGGATTCACTCATCATGCCATATCTACTTAAGGTCAATTAGTTAACACTTAAACAGGACCACAGGAAACTGTGCATGATATCTCTCTCTT